>OU452257.1:22059602-22717935 GCA_911728495.1 Furcula furcula | reverse complement strand
CAGGTATCCATGAGGATTTCCCCACGAAAAAAAAAAGGTACCACCGCAGTCTCAGATATTCTGCCGGCAAGCAGCAGTGTGTCAACATTGCTGTGTTCCGATGTGAAGGGCACAGTAACTGGTGAAATTACCGGACACTAGGGACTTACACTAGTAACTAATGTCTCCGGTGACGAGCGGCAATGCAATGTAGCTGTCTATAGGCGGGCCTGTTGCTTACCATCAGGCGAACGTCATGCCAATCTCGTCACCTGGTTGAACAAGAAACAGTAATAATATTAGTACTGATTAACAGGCAAAGGCACTCGTGGACTGTCCGGGTAAAAATAGCACCCTCCTATCTCCTTAAGTTGGGTGTTCGTAAGAGCGGCAGTAGCGTCTTTCTATTGGATTACCTACCACCTATACTGCGATCCACAAGGTGCCTGGCAAACGTGGGGGTAATACAACATGAACATGAAGATTGA
Source organism: Furcula furcula (assembly GCA_911728495.1). NCBI lineage: Eukaryota > Metazoa > Arthropoda > Insecta > Lepidoptera > Notodontidae > Furcula > Furcula furcula. The sequence goes on along the minus strand of OU452257.1, from coordinate 22,717,468 downwards.
AATAAATAAATTGCCCCAATAAATACTTTTGTCAAAACGAATCTTAATTTGAAAGCGTTCAACTCGAAAACGGACAATCATTACCATATTTACGCTTAAACACAGGTACAGTCGCGTTCGCAAATAAATCTCGCGGCAATTGCCATACAATCCGGTTCACCTGTGGCCGCCCGTAATCCGTGCGATAGGCATCGGGGAGTGGCGCGTCTCGCCCGTTCCAGATATGTGGTACAGGTGTGCACAGAAGTATTTAGCAATATTATAAAGCACGGGTGTCAAACTCGTGGCACTCGGGTCACATGCAGCCCACAACAATGAATATAATATATTGCTGGCCCAGCTAACAAAAGATACTCAACATTACTGTTGATATATATACATTATTATTATTAATAACCCTGATTTACCAAACTCTCGTAGGTACGTAGAGAAATATATTTGTCTATAAGGATTTTTACTAGTATATCAGGGCTTTTTCTGGCGGCTCTCTTAACCATAACCAGCGTTAGTGTAGTGCAGGGGTAGGGATGTCGTTCTCCATAAGGCGAACTTCCGTTTTCTTTTATCACTAAGGCGCTTAAAAATTGTCTTTTTTTGTGGTGTTCCAATAAATGATGGTATTAAAATAAATAGTTTTGAATTAGTTTCTTCCTGCCTTACTTACCACTAACTTACAAAATAAAATAAATAAGAGCCTATTTTAAACTATAAATTTATTTAATAAAAAAACGACTGATAGAAATCACATAGCTTATTTCGTTGGGCCTAGAATGAAATATTTACAGAGTTCCATTTAATATTTCTCATCATCTCTCAATTTAGTTACAGTAAGTACTTAGTAACTTAAAAGTACATAGAAATTACTATTAGCTAATATTTACGTACATACATTTTATGGCAGTTATTAACATAATGCACTTGTCGACTCATCTGTACCTTAGTCCTGATCAAGATTCGAATCTGCGGCATTCTCGATGTCTCAATTAAACGTTTTTATTGGCCAATTGGCGCGGCGTACGGACCACAAAAGGAGTAGTTAAGCCTTTTATTAACAGCTTAAATAAGACTTAAATTGGCATTGTCGATTATAGGAATATATTATTCAAAGAAATAATGCTTTAATGACCGCCCGGTGGAAACTTTTTTGCAGGTTAATTATGTAATAGATATGAAACGAACTACTAGACCTACTGGGGACTACTGACGCAATATAAGGCGAAAAAAAAAACAAAGAAATAATGAAATATACCAACTATTATAATATGCCAACGAAATATGGAGCGCAGTATTCTTGGTGTTAAATTAACAGATCATGTTCGAAACACCATTCTGCGCTCCAAAACACAGATCACCGACGTAGCACGAAGAGCTGCAAGTCTGAAGTGGGACTGGGCAGGTCATGTCTGCCGCATGTCGGACGAGCAGTGGGCCCACAGAGCGACATTTTGGAGCCCCGATACAGCGACGCGAAAACGCGGCAGGCCTTGAAAAAGATGGCGCGACGACCTAGATGCCTTCCTTGCAGATTGGCCGATAGAGGCGGGTAATAGACCAAGATGGAGGGACAGCAGGGAGGCCTTTGCCCAGCAGTGGGACAGAATAGGCTGACAGAATAATAATAATGAAATATATTGTCAGTCAAATAAATTCAAATTGTCAAAGTCCTTAAATACCTATTTACATGTAAATAACTTGTTAATGGTTGAAATATACTATATTTATGCAAAGTTGTCGCGGTTTGTACCTAAATTACAATTTTTGCTATACGCAACGAGACCTGATTGAAATAGACATAAATATCTACTTCTGATAACATAATTATAACAAGTCAATGGTTGATTACTTGAATCTTTACGGTAACTGTACATTTTCGTAACTACTTCAGTTTTATGAACTTATATAATTTTGTATGTATGTACATGTACATACAAAATTATATAAATAAAAATAAATAAAACAAATTACACCTATTACACCAGTTTTTTGGTTGTACATAATTTTGTATGTACCTTTGGCATCGTTAAAGTCGAAATGGCTTAATGAATTTTGACTTATATTTTTTCTCTTAGTTGTAGGAGTCGCATAGAATATTATTTCAATTTAAGTACGTATTTACAAAAATCTGTAAGTATATATAAATATCACTGTTTGTATTGTCCCAGAATATAATTATTTATTTATAAACTAGCGATCCTGCCCGGATTTTATTACAGTAACCATTTATATGGAAAATGACAAATGACTAACTTGTTAATTTTTGAGCATGTAATTGAATACGTGCGGAATAATATTTATTTTTCAAATTACATTTAAATCAAGCCGCCTGCCAAGAGTGGATATTATGGCAACACCTCCCTTCTAAGGGAGAGGCCTTTGTTCAGCGGTGGACTTTTCGGCTGCTGATGATTGCTAATTTTGCACACATATGTAATTTATTGTTTTTATTTTGAAATTATTATTATACCAATAATGATTTAATCCTAATTTTTATTAAAAAAAGTAGCATTTTTTTTTAAATTCATGAAAAAGCCGATGAAAAATTTCAACACTAGAATGTTCAGAATCATATACTGGATGCCTGCTATCGGTTTTCGGTACGATTTTCCTTACACCCCTTATTATAAACATTCCTGTTGAATCACTATATCTGTAACTGAAAACTGCATCTAAGAGTACTAACAAGCGGGGCCGACTTTGTTTTATACTATTTAAAGATGCTTATTCCTAGTAGTTATGTCATATTCGCTTAAATAAGTGAAAACACTATGTGGCCTACTTATTATACATAAATCGATGAACTTACTCATTGAGTACCTTCAGGTATGTAAACACTATGTGGTACCAATTAATAGCAATCCTAATACATAAATGTATGTTAAGTGCGTGTATGTTTGCATGTAATAAATGCAATTGGACATTTGAATACATAAGTAAATGCTTGTCTAAACTATTCTGACGCAAATCTCTGTTGCCTTTTATGGAGTTTAGACGATTTAAAACGTATGGTTATAATCTATTCTGAGTTCGATTCTAGTTACTAAGCTACCTGTCTCACCGACAGGGATTAAAAGGCGATAGCCCAATAATACAAATATTTACTTTACAAGTTAATCCTGGATCCTGTCTGTCCACCTAGTGGGAGGCCTACCTACGCTGCGTCTTCCGATTCGTGGTCGCCTCTCGAGAACCTTTCTTCCCTAGCGGTTATCGGTTCCCTGAGCGATGTGGCCAGCCCATTGCCACTTCAACTTGCAGATTTTAAGAGCTATGTCAGTGACCTTGGTTCTTCGGCAAATCTCCTCATTCCAGATTCTGTCGCGCAAAGAAACTCCGAGCATAGTTTTTTTTGTAAATGAATATAATATTTTGGTATTCGATAAAATATCATACCTAAGTTGTCGTAATTGTATTGTCTGTAATAGCGGGGCTACATCTGCGCGCGAATATTCGTGTCACCCTGTCGCGATAAAACGTCGTGTTCGCCCAACGGCGAAGTTGCTGGCTACTTTATCGTCCTAGCAAAAGCACGTGGTATTCGGGCGAATATTCGTCGGAATCAGTGTTGCCGGATGCATTGAGCGTTTATAATCTGTATAATATAAATCTGTACCTACCTATGCCTTATTATCATGAAGTCTGTATAAAATATGTATGGACAAAAGAGCTAATATAAGTGAATTGGTTAGGTAGGATTAAATAAAAAAAACAGTCAACTGCAAGTTGCACTCGCGCATCCAGGGTTCCAGGGCATACCTTTAATTGAACGTATAGTTATTTTACTATTAGTCTAATACCTCATAAACTAAACCGGAAAGCTCAGTTTGATAGTCGAGGATAAAAAATAATAACGACGTTTGTATTAACCACTAGATGTTCTGCGCAGCTCTGCCCTCGTAATTTTCTAGTGTTTCTTTCATATGAATCTTCTTTTGACAATAACAAACACAAACAAAAAAAGAATTAGCGAAATTGGTCTAGCCGTTCAGGCATGTTGCCGTGACCAACTAACATTTAAGATTATTATAATTTACTACGGAATAAGAAATCTGATATATGGCAACGTTGCTGCAACTGCAAAGGCGAAGTGTAGCCAGTTCGGCGAAGTTTGTCGCGACAAAATCCTTTGATGCGTGTCAATTTACCGACAACACCGCGAAGGCATTCGTGTTCGCCCGAATACATCGCGCTAGAACGAACTGTTTGGCCACACTTGTCGCGATAACGCGAATCTTCGCCGAAACGCGCAGATGTAGCCCCGCTATAAGTATTAACTAAGATGTCCAAAGCGATCTCCGAGAAAGCTGTTACAAAATGTTGATATAATTACTTTACATACATTTTAAAACTCTAAAACTTATTTCGTATAAGGCTATTTATTGGATACGAGTATAACGTTTATTTAATCGAAAATCGTTTGGTGGTTGAATTTTTTTTTACCAGCCCTTGTTTTTTGTCCCACTGTCGGGCACGGGCCTCCCCTCAAGATGAAGGGCCTTAGGCCGTAGTCCACCACACGGACCAAGTGCGGATTGTTGGACTTCACACGTCATTCGAAGTTAGCCTAACTTCTCAGACATGCAGGTTTTCTCACGATGTTTTGCTTCACCGAAATCTAGTAACAATCGCACAAAGACGTTTCGCACATGGTTAATTAAAGAAATCAGTGGTGCCGGAGGTTCGAAACAGCGCACCTTGTTTCCGAGGCATAGCGCTTGCCCACTAAGCTATTACTGCCATCGATGGTGTATATGTACTTGCTAAATAAACGTCAGTCAAGTGAGGTCAACTTATCCCTATAGCTTTACAATCCTGTTATACAGGCCGTTCGTGGAAAGCATAGGGCTTCGCCACATGATCCAGGGTACTGAGTAAACTGGTTGATTGATGTTGTAGCACAACATTTGTGGTACTATTAGTTGAATTAGCACAGTTAGCTTAACGACTGTTGAACTCGGTACTTGAATTTAGGTCAACGTTTAACGAAAAATTACCAATGTAGAGACGTAGGTTATTAGGATAAAAAACTGTTTCTAGTTGTAATTAATTATTATTAAATAATTATTTTATTATTATCTATATCTATACTTGTAATAAAACTGTAACAGGTCCAATTCTGTACATTGAAGATATTTTGAAAATTATATTTGGAGGGCATTCTATAACCGATACTGAGGCCGAAAATGAAATTTTTTAAATTTTTGTCTGTCTGTCTGTCTGTCTGTCTGTCTGTCTGTTTGTCTGTCTGTATCACGGCTGAGCATCACGCCGAAACTACTGAATGGATTCAAATGAAACTTGGCATGATTTGAGATCTTACTACGAGGTAGGACATAGGATACTTTTTGTCCCGTAATCTAGCACGGTTCTTTTGGGAGAGGGGATTAAAGTCAAAACGGGTACTTGGTTATACGCTTGGTCCGATTTTATCAATTTTTCTATAAAATATAATAAATATTAGTAAGGGAACACTCATAGAGAGTTGTTATCAAGGTTTTGTAATCGATCGGGTTAAGCAACGTTAGGTAAGGTCATTAAATAGATGGGTGACCGTTTAACGCCATTTGAACTAAACGGGTCCGTGCTTCGGAGAGCAAGTAAAAAATGGGTCCCAGTTTTTAACCGACTATAAAAAATGAGGTTATGTATTCGATGCGAATGTCTGTTATTCAAAGTTTAGTTAACGTAAAAATTGCGCAGGCGGAGCTGCGTGGGTCAGCTAGTATTATATAAGTGTAAGGTGTTTAATCTTTTAAAATAAATACCAATGGAATAATTGAGGTTTTTCCTATTTTGAAATTTCTAAGGCAAAGGTAAAAGTAATAGACACGATTGAATACTTTGAATCAAATCACAAAAATATATATCAACTGAACGGTAACAATCCAACAATTTAAATTCTATGATAAAATATAAACACAGGAAAGATATTACCTACCGCATGCAGTTACAAAAAAGAACTAAACATATGTTAAGCTTGCTTTTAGCGAAGAGTATAGATATTAGCAAACTGATTACTGTTATTTTACAGAGCAGACACGCGCTGTAAGCCGGTATACTAATTAGACGGACCACAGGAGCTGAGCACTCGTATATATTCATACACATGTTATTTTTTAAAGTAATTTATATGTGAACTGGGGAGAAACGTGGCGTGTCTGGGTAAGAATAGCACTCACCCATCTCCACCCGTTGGGTGTCCGTAACAGGCGACTAAGGGAAATAACAAGACAGGCAGCAGCGTCTTACTATTGGATTACCTACCACGTAAGTATACTGCGATCCACAAGATGCCTGCTAAGCGTGGGGACTACGGCAATCCCTCTCTTCTAAGGGGGAGGTCTTTGTGAACGTATTTCGGCTGCTAAGGAAGGAAAAGGATATGTGATTTGCCGCACTGAGACGCTCTGCCACGCACTGCCGCTTCATGACGTAATAGCAAGCGACACGTCTTCCTATAGACAGCTGCATTCCACTGCCGCTCGTCACACGAGACATTAGTTAGGTCGCTTGTGTTTGGTAATTACACCAGCTACAGTGCCCTTCACACCGGAACACAGCAATGTTTACACACTGCTGCTTGGCGGCAGTAGATCTGACACTGCGGTGGTATCCACCTGGACGGTGCAGAAGGGACTTCCCCCCTAGTAAATTCCGGTAATTATTCATTATCTCCTCACATAAGTTAACGGACGCTGATTGAGCGTGACAGTAATTTACTAACAAGAAGACGGGCAGCAGCGTCTCTCTATTGGATTCCCTACCACCTAAACTACGATCCCCAAGACTGCCAAGCGTGGGGTAATCCCCAACCCCTCTCTTTTAAGGGGGAAGCCTTTGTTCAGTAGTCGACGTCTTTCGGTTGTTGATGATGATGATGAATACAAACGTACCGATCACTTAGAGCGCTGAATTGAGCAACAACTGACAAAATACAAAACTTTATTTTTGTAAGTCGGTTAAGAAGGAAATTAAGCACATTACACATAAACACGTACGCCCTAGGAAACTTGACAACTTTTGGAAAGGCACGTCGAAGGCCAGCACCCGCACTGGGGTAATATGTCTTGAAATACTGGATATGACAGATATTAAATGAAATGTCTGTCATATGCAGTAGATATTATGGATTTTAAATCATACGATATTAAATCGGTCCGATTAAACGAGTAGGTATTCCTTATTAGTAGTTACTTAAAGTACATTTTATTTAGAACGTTAAAAATATAAATATTGTTACTTATATTTTATTTTTATTTGACACAAAATCTACAAGTCCTTATACCTAATTTAACAGTTTCAAATGCTGTGATATCGCCTTAGAAAATCTTGCTAATTAACCCCGCGTAATTTTCAGATTTTTTGCGAATCTTTTTATTTTTTTCCGTAAGAACCAAAGTATCCAAAAAAAAAAAATTAAATTAAAAAAAAAAGATAAATTAAATTGGTAAAGTCGTTCTTAAGTTATGGCGTTACTAAGGGAAATAGGGATTCACACTAGGACATGAATAACTATTTCTAGTATACAAGTCAACAAGACGGTGATTGTTTTCAGCGTGTTACATCATTACCCCATTCTCCTCGTACATTTGTTACCGCACAAGTAATAGATTTGTTGTTCTCACAATAGTTGAAGGAATGCACATACCTGCGCGTTGGAAGCGTCTGCGAATCTGAGCGTCAGTCACGCGATGCTCATTTCCTTTGTATTTGCTGCCGCATTCGTATACATAGTTTCATAGGAATACACGGGAAGTAACCGTCAGACGCTCCCGGATTAGCTATATTTATTATAAAATATAATAGGATCAGCGGAAATAGCCTCATTGAATGGCAAAGTGATATATGTATGTACTATCGCGGACACGAACGGTGTACCAGTTTTCAATCAAAATAGTTTGAACATCACGTGCGCTTACCCCGCCCGCCGCACGCGTTTCTGGCCGGCTCGTACAAGCGATTGTCGTCCTAAAGGTACACCGTTCGTGACCGCGAGAGTACGTGTGCTTGAAGAACCTTGGAAAACCGGTCATGAAAAACAATCTAGCCTAAAGGATAATCAGCAATCATACTCGCTTGCGTCGCCGCTTCCTATCAGATGGAACTGCAGTCAAGCACTGACTTCTGACACTGACTCTGATCATAGCAGCAGCCTATAGACGTCCACACCTGAACAAAAAGCCTCCCCCTTGGAAGAGAGAGGTTGCCATAAACCCCACGCTTGAGAGGCGGCTTGGGGATTATAGGTGGTACCACCTATAATCCCCCACTGAACACACACACACACACACTGGACACTGGTGCCCATCTTCCTGTTTTCCCTTAGTCGCCTCTTACGGACACCGAACGGGAAGAGATGGGTGAGTGCTCTTCTTACCCGGACACCCCACGGGTCTTGACGGGTCGGGAGGCACTGACTTATATGAAGTAAAAACCTTTTCGATATGTAGTACATTAGGTACTTATATTATCAAGATTACATAAAGCCACTATTCTTAAAACGTGAGCTAACATTGATTTTTTCAGCGTTGCTATTAAAGTCTGTTACCAAATTTTGTAAATTTGTTTACTATTTTCTCGCATTACCTACATTTTACTGTAATTCCACCATCATCATCGTTATCATCATCGGCTGCATCATCTTACCACTGATCATCAAGAAGGAATGTGGTCACCGTAGCTATATTGACTAAACAGCCCTTTTAATATCAGTGTCGTATCGGATACTATAAATGTCTTTAAGACTTTTATTCTTTTAAAAACTATTAAAAATACATAATGACATGGGTTTGCGCACTTCGTCAAGATTACAGACTAAACATCCATGTTCCCTTTACGTCCCTTTATTACAAATTGAAGAATGGCGTAGTAAAATCGTAATTGCTACCACCATGCCCTCTGTGGTTTATTATTAGTATTTTTAATAATATTTTCTCTTCAGCGGTTTACGATCGTTCAGGGACCTTTTGTGTCGCGGACTCTGTATTATTTGCGAACGCAGGTCTTTTGTGGAGAAAATAATGAAGGTATAATATAATATGACAAAAGTTCAAAACTTCAATTTGCCTTTATCCAAGCTTTAATGGTGTGTTCTCAACGTTTTAAGTAAAAGTTCTCCGTTATGTAGAATTATGCTCAAAGACTGCGTTGACGTTAAAGGCACGTCCCGGTCAACGCAGCGAACCGCCAAATAAGCATAAATTTAATATTTTATTATTAATATATAATAGCACACAACGGTACTTTTAGGATGTGTTAAAATTCTTTATTAACCTGTCATTATGGTGTCGAGCTTGGTGTCGAGTCACTCAATTTTATACCTTTTCAATATTTCAAAACGGAAGTTATCGACATGACAAGTACACTTGCACAAAAAAGTGTTGTCTTTTTTACATATTTTAAGTTGACTGTCTCAATTAGCGCATTATTATTTACTAGCGACCCGCCCCGGCTTCGCACGGGTATACTACATATAAACCTTCCTATTCAATCAGTCTATCTTTAAAAAATCTAAGCGTACAATCAGCAGGAGCGACTTTGTTATATACTATGTAAAGGTTCAGATAATTCAACATAGCTGTGTAGTTTGTGTACTTTGTTCAAAGAGTATTCTTTTCACCTTTCTTTATTTTCTGGCGTATTAGAGCTCGTCGTTCATCTCGATTGCTGCCAGTGATCACGGTAAAGGTAGCTTATAACGAATTTAAAAAAACTTATACCATTTTTTTTGTAATTTATTTGCCTTTATATATATTTGCTATATCTTCGCGATGATACCGCGTCTTGATGAACGTGACGTCACGTAGCACATTCATCAACATCGTTACTCTTTAAAGTGCTACCAAAGACTGAAAATAATATCTGTCAAAATCTACGATCCATAAGATCGCAACTGAAAAAAAAACTTATAAATACGACTTATTTAAGCAGTTTTCTTCATGATTGCCCAAACGCCCTTCATCCATATAAGGCTGTGTGCATAATTCCACGCTTTCACAAGTTGCGCGCACGCCGCCTCTGTTTTGACAGCGGCCGATATCTCGCCATTCATCTCGCTGGCGTATTAACACCATCTAATATTATATGTTATCCATATATTATTTTTTCTGACCCCACATATTTTATATGACGAGCTTTAAATTACGACTTTCGCCTGAAGGTAAGCCTATCAACAATATAATTTTGTAATACTCATTTCAATAAAGATAATAATCATTTCAAATGGCCGTTGGTATTATATTAATTAGATTTATAAACATCGATTCTAACAATTTTCTTATGGACAACATCGTCTAAATATAATTTTTCACCAAGTGAATGTACATATAATGTAGATTTACAATTATTATATTGCCTTCTATGCTGCCCCCATAAGCAAGTAAATAATAATAATAAATATATTATTTTTTAATTCGAAAATTTACATTACAAAAAAAATGAGAATTCGAAATTAAGTAAAAAAATGCTGATTAAAAATCTGTATTTGTCATTTTTGAAAAAAATTGTTAATGACGCCCTTCTTGCTTATTTAACGGCAGTATGATAATATTCTATTTGAAAACCTCCTCTTTACCTTTAACCTACCTAAAAAGTTGTTAAGAAAAGATAATAAGCACAGCTGTAAATATTTTGAAGGTCCGAGTGCTTTAAACTTCAATATCGAGACACTGCCAAGGACATGAGGTCACGGAGATGTCAAAGTAAAGGAAATCAGGTCACGCCGCAGTGACCTAATGGTTTTCGCGTGCTCCGGATCAATCTCACTTGTATAACGGTCGTAAAGTAGGTGCTTCCTTATTGATGCAGAGTTGTGCAAATATTATACAGGACTTGTCAATGCTTGATTTTGTTAGTTTTGTTTTTCGTGCCGGAGTTTGTTAACGTTTTCCGCGCGGATAATAATTGTTGCACTAGCAACTCATACATTTTTATTGGTGGTAGTAATGAGGAGATTCGCCGAAGAACCAAGGTCACCGACATAGCTCTCAAAATCTGCAAGTTGAAGTGGCAGTGGGCAGACCACATCGTTCGAAGAACCGATAACTGTTGGGGAAAAAAGGTTCTCCCACTAGGTGGACCGACGACATAGTGCGCGTCGCAGGTAACCGGTGAATGCAAATAGCCAATTGTCGTTCATTGTGGTGTTCGAAAGGAAAGACCTATGTTCAGCAGTGGACATCTTCCGGCTGGCGATGATGCGTGATGACAGCTTTATAGGGTTCCGTACCTAAAAGTTATAAAAAGGAACCCTTATGGTGACTTCGTTTATCTGTCTGTCACACCCATATATTTCTGCAACCAGTAATGCTATCGATTTGAATTTTGGAATAGTTTAAATATTGATTACCCAACCTCAACGCAAATTAAAAAAAGAATGGTTTTTTGGTGTCATGGTATTTGTGGTCCTCCGAAACGGCTCGACCGAATTTCGTGAAATTACGTATATTTGGTAGGTATGAGAATAGGTCGTAAAGTATATTTCATACCGCTAGGTAAAGCAATATTAGGCCTGGTCATTGCATAGACGGGTGACCGTTTAATACCATTTGAACTAAGCGTCAACGTTCTTCGGGGGGCAAGTAACAAGTGGGTCCCGGTTTTTAACATAAGGTTTTAAATAATAATTATTGAAAGTAATTGTTGAGGGTACTTTGTTTGGATTTACTACAAATACAACGCGGCAGACGGGATCGAGGCATAGTGTTGCTAATTTATGCAAAACTACCTTCAATAATCACTAAAAGTAACAAGCAATTGAATTACCAGAATAATCCGAACAATGACAACCGAAACCCCAATAATAAATGCCCAGCATCACCTTCTACCGGAGACCCTACAGTCTCCACCCCGTTATATCTAATACTATTAAAAATGCGTAATTTGTAAGTCTATGTGAGCATATCTAAAAACGTAAAAATAGCACGGGCGGAGCTGCATGCTTTGTACAAGGTTCTTACGAAAAAAATGTTAAGAAAGTTGCGCAGAAAAATAGAAATTACAAGGGCGGAGCTGCCGGGTAGGCATGCAATCAATAAAAGGCAGTCTCTCCATAGAAACGTACCTTCGACCCGGCATCGAAAGGTACGATTCGAGAGAAAGTCTCGTATGATGAGTACGAGCCTATCGGGGACTCCTAACTGGAAGAGCTTGTATATCAAGCCGTTGTGCCAGACCTTGTCGAAGGCCTTGGCAACATCGAAGAATAGGGCGCCTGTGTAGACGGGCTTGGGCTGGTTGAGCCCGGTCAGGATGTGCTCCGTGAGGCGGTGCACCTGGTGGACGCAAGAGTGTCTGGTTCGAAAGCCAAACTGCTCGTCAATAAGGATATTATTAGAGGTGACAAAGTCTTTGAACGGTTTTAGGATGATACAAATATTTTTTTTATGTAACTCAAAATATCAATTTTTGTCGTATTTCATATCTTTTTCGGAGTCTTTACTGTCAATACTATATATACCCTTTGGCTTTATATACCCTTTCCGGGACACCCAGTATAATTTTTATCATAAATAAATTGGTTTCTATACTCTGTTTTTCTTAACAAGATCAAAATCGTAGCAATACATGTTTGATCAGAGGAGTGATGGCTGACCGGTGGCCAGCCTAAGGTAGGGTAGGGTATGGTTTAATATGTCATATGCATTAGGTTGTAATTTTTTTTAGAAATCATCAAATATCTTCGACAAACACACTTAACTTTTGCAGTTTGGTCTTTTTTTTATCTGACGTTTTAAACGATCTCCACTCCTCCAGTAAATAGGTATACCGACAGTCGATACTCGCCAGATTACTTAAATATAGAATCTTTAATTTTTCGGTCGCCACTTCTATACCAACTCCCAAGTTTCTACGTCTGTCATTTATCATATCACCGGTAGGTCGATCCCACCAGATATTTCCAGTTACAGCGGGTTACCGCGCAGTGATCGGACTAGAACAGTTTACGTGGCAACATAACAAAGTCAACCGAGTGTGAGTGAGGGTCTTCAATAACGTTCAGTGACTAGGGAGTCACTGAACGTTATTCAAGACCCTTCCATTCATGTTTGTAATTATTTATTCTTATTATCTCTCTCTCTCTCTCTCCAACTTAAGAGCTAGGCTCTTGTCGGTGAAGCAATTTTCAATCTGATCTATTATATGCCTTCATTTTGACCTCCTGATACGACATTCCACCCACTTTTTCTGCTACCTGCTTCATAAAACTTCGTCTAGATCTTCCTCTTCCCCTTTTCCCTTCTATTTTACCTTCCACTATAGTTTTAAAAAAGGTGTCGTATCGTATCAGGTGGCCAATCATCTTTCCTCTCCTATTCTCAATAGATCTTAAAATTTCGCTTTCTGCATTGACCAGTTCTAAAACTTCCTCATTCATCTTCCATTCTGTCCAACTTATTCCCTCCATTCTTCTCCAACACCACATCTCGAATGCTTCCAACCTTTCTCTATCCTTCTGTGTAAGGGTCCATGCCTCACTACCATACAAAGCGATGCTCCAAATATATGTTTTAATGAGCCCTTTTCTTATAGCAGTTCAAAGCCAGGATAGCAACCTGGCTTTGAACAAATGTTTCTTGCAATTGAATGCCCTTTTAGCCATTGAAATTCTAGCAATAATGTCAGGTGTTGATCTAGAATCGTGAGTTATTTGACTACCTAAGTATTTAAAATTCTTTACTGCTTCTATTCTTAATTTTCAATTTTTTTTTTTCTATTCTTATTATATCAAGGAAAATTTAATTTTACAAGAGACTTGATAACTAATGGTTCGGGTGACAAGCGGCAGTTAGATGCAGCTATCTATAGGCAGACGTGCCGCTTAGTATCAGCCTATCAGGCGAATGTCTTACTTGTTTTGTCATTAGTGAAATTTTTTTACAAGATAGTGCGTTCTTTGTTCAAGAAATAGTCAAGAAATGGTGGTATTCAATGATTAGATCTTCCGAATGGTCACTCGGGAGATCTAATAGTTAATTTTCAGATGACTATGGGCAGGCGTGTCGCTTACCATGAGACAAAAATCCTGCTTGTCTCATCTTTAAGATGCATAAAAAACAAGCAGTTAGGATTTATACATAACGTTAACGTAACCGTAACAAGCAACACGGGAAAAAAATCAAATACACTATTCTACAGTACCCACTAGTGTAAACACCGCACAGCTTATTATCACAAATTCATGAATTCGTACAGCCTTCGAAGGTGATCCGCAAATCTACAACTGATTCGATTAATCGAAACCAGAATGCTAATATCGCGTATCTGGAAGCAAAATTGTTTCACTGTTAGCGTCGATAAGATTGATCAGCGGTCCTTCGGAATGCTGGGAACCATTTGTTTGCTTATCCAAGTATCAGCAGCGATAAGCGCAAAGCTAGAAAGATCCCGCGGAGCAGGGATGTGGAAAATCAATCTGGCTCAATCAATCAATTATGATGAATTTTTATTTAGCAGAAGCTAGTTTTTTAATGCACTGATTTTATACGATGGTGCGGTGATGGTGAGGCCATCAACACACCGACCGTTTATAATCATCATCATTAGTCGAAAGACGTCCACTGCTGGACAAAGGCATCCCCCTTTAGATGGGAGTGGTTGCCATAATCCCTACGCTTGGCAGGTGTCATGTATCTTGTCGATCACAGTATAGGTGATAGGTAATCTAAACCAAAGAATTTTCTTTAAAAAATCATTGCGCTCGCAGTATAAAGCGATTAGCCAAAAACCGCTACACTACTCGAAGGTGATATCAATTGGCTCCAATTTTTTAATGATTTCTACGTGAGATTTTAGTCTCTAGCAAGTTGAAAATTGACCCATAATAGCAGAATGTTATGTAAATTTTCACATAAATTCCTTTAAGAGAGGCTCTGTGCCCATCACGGCAGTAACCCTGCATGGAACTAGGGACTTATGTCCAGCTTACACATGATTCAAGGTAAATAACACTACTTTCGAGTATAATTCTGTTCTTGCCAGTGCGTATAAACTAATAATAATAATGTCCTCCTGGCCGATGGCGGTAGATGCTCATGCTCATGCCCACCACTGCGACTCCTGTTAGTCAGGATCTACAAAGTTGTGGCAGCAGGATTTGATACCACGACCTCCGGCTTTAAAAGCGAGCAGTTTGGGGACTCGTCGCACTAGAGGTGGGTGGACGTGTAGATTAAATAATCGTAGATTATTATTTTAAGCAATGTAAATAATCGATTATTATGCGGCGAGCAAGCTGAGCGGCGCCCGCGCCTGCGTCATTCGCACGAATCGCGGCGCCTGCGATTCGGTACCGATTGTAGGTACTGATAATCGATTGAAAGCTATATTAATTGCACTATTCCCACACTAATAGTATTCGTAAACTATGTGAACAACTTACAGTTGATTTTTAACCTCATCAGCAGCCGTGCACTGCTAAAGAAAGGCCGCCCCTTAGAAAGAAGGGGCTGCCATAATCCTAACGCTTGGTAGGCGTATTGGGCATCGCAGTATAGGTTGCCAATAGAAAGACGCTGCTGCTCGTCTTCTTGTTTTCCCTTAGTCTTCTTACAGACACCCAAAGGGAGGAGATGGTAGGGTGATAGTGTTACCAATATGTTAACAGTACCATTGTATTATTATGTTACGTTAGTTTAGAATTGGATGAGACTCGTCAGATCCTCACAGTAAAACCGAATGACGGTTTTATGGGACAATTACTAAGGTAAAATCTGAAGACGGGTAACAACGTCTTCTACTAAATACTTATCTCCGGGTGTACTGCGATCATCGATATAAATATCGATGACTGTGATCCGTAAAGTACCTGGCAAGTGCGGGTTTTTTGGTCCTTAAGTGGGGATATAGTTTTGCTATGCTTTATGAAAGTTCATTCAGTCCTTTAATACGAGCTCTATTTTGTTCGATTTTGCATGTAAACTTGTTGTATCTATTAAAATTACAGAATACCGCACTTCGATAACGTGACATATTTCAAAATACACTGCTACCAAATTACCTCGCCATTATTCAATGGGAGCATCGATAATCGAATCGAACATCATGAATAATCGATTAAGACGCGCCCAACGCCTCGCGCGTTGGCGTCATTCGCACGCGCGGCGCCCACTATGCTATCGATATGAATATCTATTGCGGTGTCATTCGATACAGTTTATCATTATCGATCAATGGATTGCATTATTCTAATTTTATGTTTACAACAATGACCCAAACATAATAGTTATGCCTACCGTCTGACACTATGAAAATACGAGATTTTGATAGATGATTTATTGTGGTCTAGTCGGCGCCATCACTGAACTAGAGCGTTAAGTCAAAGAACTTATATATTGTTTAAATATAGCGTTGGAATATGGACACAGTGGACGCGATTAGCGGAAACTTTTTCTTTTAAAACTGCAGGAAAATAAAAATAAACTGTGCATATTCAAACATTGAGGTGTATGCCTGTTGGTCTAGTAGTTCCCACCTTAACCCGCTGCACTGCCCAATAGGTTAAATTGTATATGAAAAATTGATTAGGCCGATATCTGTTGTCTAGTTGCACACCTCAAGTACTGGCAATCTTTTCCATCGCAGGAATACAACTCAACTCAAAGCGTAGCAATATTGACTGCTATACATTATACTCGTATTATGTATACATACTTCACTATGCTATGTGACTGGTTGAACAAGGGACATATTAATACAGCCCCTGTATCATCACCTCTAATAGCAATAATATTTTCACCTGACATTCTCGTTAGAAAGTGACAGAACTATAAACTACGTATATTGACGTCTCTACGTCATGTCAAGTCAGGTGATAATAATACTGCTAATAGAGTTTGTAGTACTAAATATGTAATAAAAATAGGTGCTTAATATTTGACCCCAATTATCAATCAAAAATGGACACTCACCCACCTGCGAGCTCCTCTAAACCGATTTTCGATACGTAACCCAGCAATACGTTTTAATCAGAGAACACAAATCAGTACAAGTACTATAGAATACTCAATTCAAGTAAGAATTCGTAGCCACGGGTAAGAATATCAAAATACATAAAAATCAAGTACACGACAATAAGTACTATGCCGTCAGCTGTATTTATCGACATTTGCGCTTGTGACAGATCAAACTCATCACTATTTAGCACTTACATATCAATATAACTTATAATATAACTTTAAATAGTTCAATTCACCTGCCTCTTAGACGAAAATCTGCCTACGCTTTGTTTAAGGGGACCATAGACAAATGCGTACTCTGTTCTTAATATATTTTATAAACTCTATGGTATAAATACCTATTTATTATTTACAATAAGGTTTTCTGTTACATACATATTTATTTTATTGTATTTTTTTTATACTAGTTAGTATCTAGTTATTTACTAGTCAGCCTGTATAACTTTGGGTTTCAGTGATGTTTCAGCGACAGGCGTGTTGCATTGTATTTTGTCACATGACACACGATAAGCGGGAAATACACCGCAGCTAGCGTTTCCCGGTCCACTTGTCCGTGTGAATTCCGCTCCCCGCTCCGCTGATACTGTATTCATAGCCATAAGTAATTATTGTGTTTACAAAACCCGCTCGACGATACCACCTGTAGTGTTAAAATTATTAAGTCTGCCACAATATTTGTCGTATAGGTAAATGTATTTTTTTATAACCCGTAACGTATCATAGTTAAACAATGGCCTCCTATATTTTCCCTCATGATGGGAGGGTTAGGTCCTAATCCATCACAGTACAATGTACAATGATGGTAGTACAAACTTTTCAAATAAATTCTGATGCGTGCGTGGATTTTGTATATCATAATCATACAGAAGACGTCCACAGCTGAACAAAGACCTTCCCCTTAGAATGCTACAATGAACGACAGTTGGCTATGTGTGTCCATCCCATGCCTATGCGGCGCCGTCCGGCTTGTGGTCCATACTCGAGAACGTTGCGCTCCAAACAGTTCTCGGTTTTTTTAGGTTATGTATAAAAAAAAAACAGTCTAAGGATTCCCAGATTGCCCTTCACGCTCAGGCAATGTTGACACTGCTGCTTTACAGCTTAATAGCTGACACTGTGGTGGTAGTGGTGCGTGCAAAATACACTTTACAAGAATGTAAAAACCCGACTTTAATTTAATTGTGTGTATTAAATGAATACTAGTAATATTCTAATACCAATGGCAAAGTCCGATAAATCAAACGATTACTGCAATATTCGCGCAGATAAAGATGTTATCTCTAATAACTTGCATTGCCATTACATTTACAATCAGTTTCTTGGTAATTTAATAAATAACCATATTCTTATTGAGGTGTTGTAAATAAAATTCCTATATTGCCGATATTAATGCGTATTCTCAAGGAGACTACCTATAATGTAAAACCAGTGTATTTTAACGAAGTTTCGCTCGGTGTTTGATTTTACATAACCAATGGCCGAATATATATTTGGTTTTCTTTCCAAAATCTATATTTTGTTTATTTTCAAACACAAAGATAAAAAATTTAATTAGGCCTTTGGAATTTTTTTTCATACAAAACCCGACATCACTTTTTTGAATAAACAACATGAAAACACGTGATCTGGAGGGCGCTTCAAGGTACGCGTCCATTGGCCCGCGCCGGACGCACCGCACGCACGGCACGCACGGCACGCAACGGAATTTAGTTTGCTTTCTATGATTTTGACGGCCCGCATCGGAAAATGCCGGCGCGGATAATGGACGCAGCGCTATGTAAAATCATACAAAGCAAACTAAAATCCGTTGCGTGCCGTGCGTGCGGTGCGTCCGGCGCGTCCCATTAGACGCGTACCTTTAAAAGTCGGTCCCAGCTATTGTCATCTAGACAGCTAAGTCAGAGGTGTAAGGACAGCTTGAAAACTCCGACAACAGGGTGGCCACTAACCATGCAACAAAAAAAAAAAGAAAATAAACTGTAGTCTCGTTCGGTCATTGGGTCATAGAAAGCATATTTTCTTCAAAACTATACACGAAACAATGCACGTGTAAGAAAGATGCTGATGAAAATTTTGCGTTCTAAGGCTGTATGCCGCTGCACCATGAAGGTAACAGCAATAAAAACTTACTTAGCCCCAACTCAATAAATCACAACACGCTTTGACTTCATTCGACCGCCAATTAACTTCATACAAAGTTTTTTATTTGAAGTTCCTTGGTGTCACGTTGCGTGCCATTGTCCACGCACATTGTATGCAAAACATCGAAATGTGCAGGAAAAATGGCGCTCACTGGTCGCGTGTTTATAAATAATTCACCTGCACTCGAAGTGTCGCGGCGACGGATGTCTGTGTTTTGTGATTCAGAAAAAAACACGTTTTTTAAATATACTTTACAATCTTTACGGCAATTTCTCATCATTAATTTGATCAAGAAAATCGCTTGATGTGCAGCGACATGACTGCACTTGCTGCACAGTATCTACTGCCACTAGCCACCTTAGCTGAAAATACAAAAATCTCGGACTACCTGGAGGATAAAGCTGCGTTAGATTGAACTACTCAGCTCAGGCAAGCTTAGGATTTTTAGACTTATAAATTAATTTGTTCCCCGTAGGGTTTCCCGGGTAAAAATAGCACCCTCCGATCTCTTCCCGTTGGGTGTCCGTTAGGGAAAACGAGAAGACGTGCGCGAAGCGCGTCTTTCTATTGGACACCTGACAAGCGTGGGGATTATGGCAACCCCTCTCTTCTAAGGGCTACGCCTTTGTTCAGCAATGGACCTCTCTCTCTCTCTTTCGGCTGCTTCTTTTATTATACTTATATATATAATTCATTTGTTATACTGTTCAAACAGATTTTACCGTATGTGGGCCAGACCGAGTTGTTTATGTTTATTATTGTTCTTGGAGATAGTAATAAAACAAACTTTTCACTTCACTCGACGTTGGTTTTATTCACGGTTAAATTCCATCTGTTTACGTCATTCAGATACACAGCTAACGTATATTACTCAATTAAATCGTACAATGGTATCGGTACACTAGTATTAGTAGTGCGATTCTTATCTATGGTAGTGCGGGTTACGGGACGACTGAGGTGCCGTGGCATCGTGGCTCCCTTGCTCCTTAGTCAGCATGTCACTACAAGATGTTTAAAAAAAATATGACGAAAAGACAAGGCCGTTAGTTTTCTGTATTTTCTCAGTAGCGACTGCGTTACGATCCCTCCAATGGCTGACCTGAAGGCGGTATGCCTCTCAAACTTAACCAAAGCATGTCTTACTATGGAAAACATCGTTTTAGTTTGACGCTAAATTACTGTAGCGGAAACTGCAGACTGCGTCAGTCGAGCGAGTCGCACGACATACCTGGCCCTAACTATGTTGTCACATTAATCACGCCTGTTTTAGCTCTGCGAGCGCCATCGTCATCTGAGCGACTGATGTAGGTAAGTACTAGACCTAGTTCGTTGTTTACAATGATATATTGCGTTATTAAATGAAGGGTTTCTGTGGCGTTAAGTGTTTTTTAGTTAGTCGATAGTTGGATTTATGAATAGTTTATACATCGGCCGCTGAACTGGTATCTGTGACCATTCGATACCTACATACAAATTGAGGGAATCATCATCATCATCATCATCAGCCGAAAGACGTCCAGCGCTGAACACAGGCCTCCCCCTTAAAATGCCATAATGAACGACAATTGGCTATACGCGTCCACCGGTTACCTGCGTTGCGCACAATGTTGTTTGTCCACCTAGTGGTAGGTCTGCCTACGCTGCGTCTTCCGTATCGTGGTTGCCATTTGAGAAAAAATATCATAGAACACTACTACTACGTCAGACTACATCAGTCTATGGCGGGCAGAGCTGATGAAGCCTCGAAAAAGTGATATTACGCTGGTCGTTTCCTCGGGCCACGATTCATGTTGTTGACCGTGGCGTTGTAAACGTCGCCGCCTAAACTACGTTGGTCGACCCTATTGGTCGTCTTCTTTTGCCGGTGCAACCGCCGCCTTTGAGGCGAGCTAGACGCCGCCGCCTCAGTCTCTGCAGGCGCCAGGGCGCTATACTCTGCGCTCCGCGTAACTACGCAGCTACGCCCTAGTTACGTATTATTATGTTCATTATTATCAGTGCCACGTTTATTTAACCTTGAAATTTACTCCAGTGAAGTTCTTCGTACTCTCCTGCTTAAAGAATTTAATATATGTATTTGTGTATATTTTAACTTTTGTGTGTTTTATTCATAAGGTTAGTCAAACACTTCCTCTTAGGAACCAGTTAGCGTAGCGGTCTCCGGGCTCTTACCATCACACTCTTCTACCGCTTCGTTACAGGGTGTGTGTTATATTGGGTAAACTTCCATTATAATATAAACAACACCACAGCTCCGCTTTATAACCGCTCTAAGCTTCGTACACGCTTTAACTAATTTGAATACTTAATCCATTCCACAATAATAGTAATTTTAATGACGCTCGATCTTGATTCATTACACCACGAGTATCCGAGTGGCGCCGGCGCATGCGCAGATTGGCAGATAAGTCCTGCATAACGTCTTTATAGGTCGAACTCAATTTGCAACGCTGCTTTTGATGTCTTCAAGGACAACAGCATACTTGGAATTTAGGCTTAAAATGGACGGTTTTAGGCATGTTGAAATACTTTGGTTATATGTATACTGCTTCAACCGTTCTGCTTCTATAGCCTGTGAGATGAACTGGTAAGAATAGTAACCATCTCCTACCGTTGGGTGTCGTAAGATGCGACTAAGAGAAAAAAAGAAGACGGGCAGCAGCATCTTTCTATTGGATTACCAACCACCTATAATGCGATCCCCAACACGCCTGCCAAGCGTAGGGATTATGGCAACCCCCTCCCTTCTAAGGGGGAGGCCTTTGTCCAACAGTGCACGTCTTTCAGCTGCTACTGCTTCAATTGGCAGTTTTTTTTTTTCAATTAATTTATAAATAACTTACGTTTGATATATGTACGTATATGCTTCCGGTAGTGTCAGTCTTGCTTCCATTCCAATCAGATTGTAAGAGTATAGGAAAAGAGAGTGCATTGTAAGTCGGCTTTTCTTGTCAGAAGATTACTAATTTCATATTTATTTATCGATATAGATACTTTGGGTATATTGATCCGTGGTAAGATTGGTTCATCAGCAAAAAGATCCAGGGCAGTTTGTCGTGCGCCTGGAAAATCTTATCCGAAGGAGGCTTTTTGCACGAACTGAGAATACTGATACCACCGACATTAGCTACTATGGACGTATAGGCCAAAATGATAATTATATCAACTTATATATTGTTGTTATATATTGTTGTACGCTGCAGACTAAGACTAACTAAGACTGTTCACATACTGCTACAAAAAGTAAAACATGCAGTCATCAGCAGCCGAAACGTCTACTGCTGAACAAAGGCCTCCCCTTAGAAGGGAGGGGTTGCCATAATCCCCACGCTTGGCAGACGGCTTGGGTATCGATCGCAGTATAGGTAAAGCAATAAATAAATTACTAGTTTAAAAAACTAAAAATACACGCTTTTATAAGGACTACTGTCCTAAAAAGCAATAAATAAATTATCGAAACCGTTCTTTCTTTCTACCCCGTGCTAGTAAAGAGATGTTCCAAAATGTATGGAGCCTGGGCTAGGACTTTGTACACTATACTCTAAAATAGGGAAACACACATAAAACAGTTTTTGAGTATCCATTTACTTTAATTTGGCTTTATTTGCTTGTAAAACTTAAGAATTTTTACTTAAAATTGCAACACATAACATAAAACTGGCATGGCGGAAAAGTGTCACTGTCATGTGTCTTTTTTATTATCAATGGCTTTACAAGTATTTTTGCTAAAGTACTCTTTGTATTTTTGTTTCTGTTTTCTCATACATAATTTTAATAATTAAAAGATCAATGATAATCAATTCACTACATACAATACACGCACACAACCAACTGTGACAAGTGTGACAGCTAGTTTATTGTTTTCTTCTTTTCTCCCTTGCTTTATGTTTCGAACGGCAAGACACAATATCGCTAATGTCGATTCATTTGTAACAAAACAATGTTTAAAAAAAAGTGAAAAAATGACAAGCCCTCTGAGTTTCTTGCCAGATCTTCTCAGTTGAGGCCGCGTTGTGATCCGGTGGTAGCTTTTAAAAAATGACCATTCAAAAGTGCTAGCGTTAAGCCTATTTGAAATAAAGATTTTTGAGTTTGAGTTTTGACAGCAGCAGTGCTATTGACAGCTGGCTGGCTGACAGTTCAATTTGACATCAGTGAGACGCCATCTTAGGACGCCATGTTGTATAAAATAAATGATAATTATAATTAAAATTACAACAATAATAGTAATTTAAACGAAATATTTATATGTTTCCCGGATTCTATGAATTTTTCTCGATTTTTTGAGGTGCTGTACATATTCCTAGGCCATTTTGCAACAACTCCTTTATAGATTATATTTATGTGTAAAGGCGTGGGGCGCCTTTTCTCTGTAAATGATTACAAATGATTGTCATGTGAATACAAATACTTAGCGTTCTTGAAATTTGACAGAAATGTTAAGCTTTTATTCAGAAAAGGCGCCCCACGCTTTTACACATAAATATAATCCATAAATTACTAGCACGGGGTAGAAAGAAAGAACGGTTTCGATAATTTATTTATTGCTTTTTAGGACAGTAGTCCTTATAAAAGCGTGTATTTTTAGTTTTTTAAACTAGTAATTTATTTTATACTTTTTAGTCTTAGAAATATTCACCTAAACTACGGATAACATTCGCCCAAGTATTGATTTGTTCGTTGCTTGAATCGTAGGCAGGTTGTGGCAAAACATATTTATACTAAATTAGGTATTACGCGTAGGTATCTGATTGAGTTTAAGAAAGCACTACGTATTTACCCTTTAAACAGTCGAAAGTACGCTAAAAGTCAATAGCTTCACAAGTAGTATTAAAGGGTTCCGTTACCAACCTTCCGGGTCCATCAATAGGTCCACGTTATTAGGCAAAGTGAATATAACTCCTTTATACAAATCAAATGAGTCCAAGCTCGATGGGTTTACTAGTAATCATTCCAGGGTTCCGTCAACCACCTTTCATTTCCATCATCAACCCTGATTATTGGGCAAAGTAAATAGAACTTTTTAAGACGAATCAAATGAGCCCAAACTCAACGAGTTTACTAGTAGCCGTTCCAGGGTTCCGTCACCCACCTTCCTGTTCCATCATCAGGTTCTGATTATTGGGCAAAGTGAATAGAAATCTTTAATACAAATTAAATGAGTCCAAACTCGATATGTTTACTAGTAGCCTTTGCAGGGTTCCATCACCCACATTCCAGTTCCATCATCAGACCCTCATTAATTGTCAAAGTGAAAAGAACTGTTTAAAACAAATCAAATGAGCCTACACGTGATGTGTTTACTAGTAACCAATCCAAGGTTCCGTCACCCACCTTCCTATTCCTTCATCAGGTCCTGATTAATGGTTAATGTGAAAAGAACTCTTTAATACAAATCAAGTGAACCCAAACTCGATGGGTTTACTAGTAGCCATTCAAGGGTTCCGCCACCCACCTTCCAGTTCCATCATCAGGCCCTCAGTAATGGTCAAATTGAAAAGAACTCTTTAAAACAAATCAAATGAGCCCACACTCGATGTGTTTACTACTAGCCAATCCAGGGTTCCGTCACCCACCTTCCTGTTACATCATCAGGTCCTAAATAATGGTTAATGTGAAAAGAACTCCTTAAAACAAATCAAATGAACCAAAACTCGATGTGTTTACAAGTAGCCATTCCAGGGTTCCGTTACCCACCTTCCTGTTCCATCATCAGGTCCTCATGAATGTTCAAAGTGAAAAGAACTCTTTATAACAAATCAAATGAGCCCAAACTCGATGTGTTTACTAGTAGCCAATCCAGGGTTCCGTCACCCACCTTCTCCAGTTCCACCATCAGGTCCTCATTAATAGTCAAAGTGAAAAGAACTCTTTAAAACAAATCAAATGAACCCAAATTCGATTAGTTTACTAGTAGCCATCCAAGGGTTCTCTTATCCAGCTTCGAGCCCCAGCATCAGATCAGCTCAATGATACCATATTATTGTATTGTCACCGGTCCTTGATACATGTGCAAAATTTCAAATGTTTTGGACGTGTAGAAGTGGGTCAAAATTGCATCGCAAGATTCCGTTACCATCATACATACATAGTTACATACATACATACATACAGGTCAAGCTAATAAAAGCCTGTTAAAAAGACACTGCTGCCCGCCTTCTTGGTTTCCCTTAGTCGCCTTTTACGGACACCCAACTAGACAGAGTACACACTAATTATTGTCATGACAAATCAAATGTCAAGGTATGCACTAAATCAAATACAAACCAAAATTATAAAATGTCATATCCAATTTTATTATTTATCCTTTAATAACATTCCAAGCAAGAATCATTGCATCGAGTAGAACATGGTAAATGCCGAATATAGACCGCATTAGAATTAGCTGAATGTAGTTATGCATAATATATCTCAATTGTTGTGACAGATATATGTGCAGCGTCGACAAGACATGGGTGTGGTCGCGCTGTTGAAAGCCTAGCCCGTAAACGCACTGACTTATAAAGACAATCGGTTACTTAATTGTTCATGATCATTGATATGTATCCCTACTAATGCGCGCCAAAAATTGTGACTCATGTAATTAAAATATTTTCTCATATACATATAGTTAGGGTATGATATCCCGGCACCGTGGTTGCCGGGTGCTGGGTTAGGATAGCATCCCCCCATCCCCTTCGGAGTCGCTGGACGCTCGGGGTGTGGGCCCTTTGAGCGTCCATTGAGTACGGCGGCGACTCCGAGGAGGACGGCGGCGGGGTTGCGACCCCCGTCCCCGTGAGCACCGTGACTGGTTCCCGGGGGGCTACAATGCGCCCCCCGGCGGCGGGCTCAAAGGCAAGGCACTGAGGGGCCCCTGGTGCAGATCCCACCGGAGAGCCCTGGGGTTCCCCCTCTCATGTGCCGATGCGACAGCCGCGGGGGTTTAGTGGGTAAGAATCCCACATACCCCGGTCGAGCCCCACAGCTCCCGGGGATCTTTCGAAGATTTCCCCCGCGTCAAAAAAAAAAAAAAAAAAGCATCCCCCATCTCCTCTCGTTGGGTGTCGTGAGAGGCGACTAAGCGAGAACAGGAAGACGGGCAGCAGCGTCTTTCTTTTGGATGTATCTTCCACCCATACTGCGATCCCAAGCCGCCTGCCAAGCGTGGGGGTTACGGCAACCCCTCCCTTCTAAGGGGTCTAAGGGCGTGGCCTTTGTTCAGCAGTGGGCGTCTATCGGCTACTAATGATGATGATGATATCCTTTCCTTATTATATAAATTTGTACAGTACTTCGTGCATTTTTTAAATAGGTACGCATGAAGGCATTTTACTTGATTTTCAAAGACACACGTCACGTTTGTTACATTTTACCGAGCCGTGACTTACTGTTAGTTCACCCAATTCGGGTGAATTTCGTTGTTTTATTTTTTGTACGCTAATAGCATATCTATTGTATAAAATATCATTGTGCTTGAAATTAAGCTGATCTGGGTGCCTGTTTAGTCCTGATGTGTAACACACTGTTCGTAGCTACTAAATAAGTATATTTTTTATACGAGTATAAGCTTTTATATCTGTTAATTATCGATACAAAAATTCATTTGTTTCTCTCAGATATTTGCGATGCGATGCGAATTCGCAGTTATGTGTGGGAGCCCTAAATAAATATGTATATCTACTTCTTCGTCTTCTTATCTGCGAAGTTTATATATTTAGTATATTGTATAGTAATATTTCGTTTGATATTTTATGTAATATAACTATACTTAATTATTTATTTTTAGTTTCAAAAACATCAAATACGTCTCGACAAAATAAAAAGTCTTTTGAAACGTACTGCTCATGGTTTACTAATATACAAATCATTAAAAATTATACATACCTATTTATCACTCCAGAAAATATTAATATTGTTAATATTTTACTATAACTCTGTTTGATGGCTAAACAAATCTGATAGGAATGCGTGCAATCCATGTTCTAATGGAATATGTCCTCACAATATCTCTCCAACTTTACACAATTTATCACTAAGAACGTCGTCCATAAATTGAAATCTGTGTCATCCTTAAATAACATATTTAAATGAATCTTAGGTATTATGTAATAGTAAGATGCAAATGCGACGGGGCCCGTTATCGGCCATTAATAACTTTATCGGTTGTTTATTTGAAGATTATATTTGTGATTTAAATTAATAATGATCTTACAGTGCTGTACGAGGAGACATTGTGCCAAAGGCTAAAAAATTAACGTGTCTTCTTTTTTCGGCAAGTCCAGCCATTTTTTAGTTTCCTTTTTCAGAATCAGAATCAGAAATCATTTATTTGCAGAAGAATTACATGTTCATGACTGAGATCTATACTTATAATAAAACTGTAACAGGTCCATTTCTGTACATTGAAGATATTTTGAAAATTATAATTGAAGGGCATTCTTTAACCGATACTAAAGCCGAATCTGTAATTTTTTTCATTTTTGTCTGTCTGTCTGTCTGTCTGTCTATATCACGGCTGCGCATTACGCCGAAACTACTGGATGGATTTGAACGAAACTTGGCATGATTGAAGCTAATACCACGAGGAAGGACATACGATATACGATACTTTTTATCCCGTAATTCAGCACGGTTCCCTTGGGAGAAGAGATTAAAGTCATAATGGTACTTGGTTATACGCGTGGTCTGAGTTTATCCCTTTTTCATTATATAAAAAATATAATAAGGAGACAGTTGTCTCTTCTTAGACAGTTGTTGTTGTTATTAATATTTGGCAATCAGGTAATCAGGTTAAGCAACGTTAGGCAAAGTCATTTCATAGATGGGTGCGTTTAATGATAATTGAACTGAGCGTTTACATGCTTCGGAGGGCACGTAAAAAGTGAGATGCAGTTTTTAACCGACTTAAAAAAAAGGAGGTTATGTATTCGACAAATGTATCTAATACTATAAAATATAAATATTATAAGTATAAAAATAAGGAAACACTCATAGGCAGTATCAATATGCAGCATTCGATCAGGTTAAGCAACGATAGGGAAGGTCAATACATAGATGGGTGACAGTTTAATGCCATTCGAATTAAGTTCGTCTCCTTGCTTCGGCGGGCAAGTAAAAAGTGGGCCCCAGAATTTAACCGACTTTAAACAAAAGTTATGTATTAAACGCAAATGGATGTTATTAAAATTTTTGCTAACGTAAAAACAGCGCAAGCGGAGCTGTGCGGGTCGGCTAGTATACAATATAATTAAGAGCTATACTGCATTCTACCTTGCAAGGCATGCAAACATGGTCAGGTTATTTTTAATTTGATAATTTGTTAATTTAATATTACATTGTTACACATCATGTCAAATTTAATTAACATTTATTAATATGTTTATTTAATTAGTTTATTCACATTACAATTGTATCATTTAAATATTCACCTACTGTATAATACGCCTTAGTCAAAAGTAAGTCTCTAACCTTTTTCCTAAAAGGATCTATGTTCTCGATCTCAAGTATACTGTTGGGCAGTCTGTTATAGAGTCTAGGGCCCATACAAAAAACGCTTTTTGTGTACATTGCAGTCTTGTGTGTTGTATTGTGTATGTGTGTGTGATGTGTTGTCACGTGGTAATGTTTTATCATAGGGGACTATATCACCACTTGTATTATCTGGGAAGATTAGTTTGGTAGCCTAAGGGTTCGAAAATGTAGTATGTATTTTCAGAAAAATATTAAATAACGAAAATATATTGACAGTATATGCTGACATAACACTAAGTATCGACTTCAATATATTTTCATTATTTAATACTTTTTAGCTTTCGGTAAAGGAAAACATCGTAAGGAAATATGCATGTCTGAGAAAGCCTAATTAGCTCTCGAATGACGCGTGAAGTCCGCCAACCCGAACTTGGCCAGCGTGGTCGACTATGGCCTAAGCCCCCTCATCGTGAGGCCCGTGCCCAGCAGTGGGACATAAACAACGGCTGGTATTATTAATGCTTTTTAGATAATTTTCTTTAGTGACCGTTATGTTACCAAGATATCAGTAGTACGAGTACGTAAGTACTACTAAATAAGCGCGGCTGCTCGCGCCCCCTCCACTGCTGGTCATTCCGATCTGCTGGATATAAAATATATACAAAAAAAATACTTCCCTTTCTCGGAATATGATCGTGAAGTCCAAAAAATGACAAGCTAAATGCGAGTCACTATTATTATTTACGATTATTATATATTGCGTTTACGTTATCACGCAGCTCGAACGGCTACGATAGAGTAACTTATTGAAATCATTAACAGTCTATATATTTAAAACTACTGAACCGATTTTGATGAAACTTGTACTCTTCCTAAGTTAAAAGATACTAAATCTTTTAGAATTACCACAATCGGATTTACAGTTTCTGAGAAATCGAGGGACGTGAGGAGTCGATTATACTTACATCTTCTTTCCTTCCGGAAATCAAACCCAAGACCGTGCCCAGCCTGTGACCACTGGAACTAGTATTAATATGCACAGACAGGCGCCAAAGCCCGATATGTACCGGACAGTAAATGGTAATGTAAGCTCGTTAATTGCTAGCGATGTCGCTTTTCTCACTCAATTCCGGTTCTCATAGCCACAGTCATTTTAATAAACAACTTGTTTAGTTTTTACCTTTTATTTACCTTTTATTTAACTCTTTATTGTACACCAACATACCAAACCTACCCGCGGGGTGTCCGGGTAAGAATAGCACCCTCCCATCTCCTCCCGTTGGGTGTCCGTAAAAGGTGACTAAGGGAAAAAAAGACGGGCAGTAGCGTCTTTCTATTGGATTACCTCCATCTATTCTGCGATCCCTGAGACGCCTGCCAAGCGCGGGGATTATGGCAACTCCTCCCTTCTATGGGAGATGCCTTTGTTCAGCTGTCGAACTCTTTCGGCTGCTGTTGTTGATACCAAAGAGTTATATTGGTACAAATCACAGGTCCCAGGGACAGTCAAATACCACTGCTGCACCCAAGATATTATTAAACTCTTGAGTCTAATAATCCCTCCAACTACATGCTCCTACACCGGGCCAGAACCATGTTTACACAGTGCGGCTTTACGGCACAATACCTGATACTGCGATGTCACCTACCTGAGGTCTACCACCGTCTCTTCTAGCAGTATTATTGTAATATTATTTTTGCGAGAGAAAAAAACTGAGCTATAAGCTTCGTACATCTCCGTGTCTTAACAAGTAAAAGTAAGATTACTTTAAACTACCATAAAATGTGGTGGATAGGCCCCTGAACGATGACTTGCACGAGGAGCTAGTAACCTTACCTAGAAACCTTAATAGTTATTTTTAGAAAATTAGTAACGGTACTATCACAGGAAATAGCATTATTAAAAGCCTTTAGAGCCGACGTGTTAGTAAGGCGACCATAACTTTATATTAATGTGCAAAAGTTATTGGTAAATAACGGTAACACACCTGACGGTTTATGATTAAAAAGGACTACAAATTATTTATTGTATATTAAAAATTTTAATAACGTTTTATTATTTATTTTAGACACAAACTCCATTATTATAAATAATTACTTAACAAAAGTTGTAAGTTTATAACTTATGAAAGCACAAAGACCCGATTTCGAACAGATTAATCGCATTGGTTGTAATACACTGATACTTAACACATAGAACGCCAAGTGCCTAACACGCAATGGTTTTTCTATTGGTATGTTGCCTGATGGCGGTTTAAGGGTTAAAAAAAGTAAGACATTCATATAAAGTTAGGATAGAGTAAATAACATCGAAAACGATCTGCTTTTAGAATATGTATAATACATATATAATATATGTATATGTATGTCAGTATAACATTGTCAGTATAACTTGCGGTAACAGCTCAGTGGGCGAGCGCTTGCCTTGGAAACAAGTTTCAAACCCCGGCTCGCACCTCTGATTTCTTCAATGAATCATATGCGAATCGTCTTTGTGCGATTGTTACTAGCTTTCGGCAAAGGAAAACATCGTGAGAAAACCTGCATGTCTGAGAAAGCCTAACTAGCTCTCGAATGACGTGTGAAGTCCGCCAACTCGCACTTGGCCAGCGTGGTAGACTATGGCCTAAGCCCCTCATCTTGAGGGGAGGCCCGTGCCCAGTAGTGGGACATAAACAAGGGCTGGTATTATAACATTTAGAATTAGATAAACTTAATAATATCGTGAATTTCCTTTTACTAACCAATGATGACAGTTTAAGTTTATTTCATCATCTTTGCTCTAAAAGGTCAGACTTATACTAATTTATAGGAAATCGTTAACAATTAAAATTAATCACCTAATCAGTGACATAACTTTAATAAAATCCACTAATTAATTACCATTTTTAATAAATTTACCATCTCAAAAATAATCTTAACACACTTATTTTAAGTAAAACACGGCATTAAATAGACGTGGGCATTAAATGAAATATATCGGTTAGAATTTTAAATGTCTTATATTCATAAATCAAATTTATCAATTTGGAATTCCTTATAATGTATTTTATAAAATTACATTTTACAGCTCTATGTCTGTACAGTCACGTCCAGAAACCTAAAGAAATATTTATAAACCGCATTGACCTATATAAGATAAAATCGCAGTCTAATAATGTGATATTATATAGCCTATAACCAGCGGACAATCAAGACGCTTCTAACGACACCCTACTTGTCAAATTATGTTAAGTAGATTAGAAGATATGCGGGAACAGATGAACATACGTTCCGTAGTCTGATAAAAATGTCATTTATCTCAGTCTGGTCTTGTGAGTTTTTATGTAAATATTAGTTAAGTGGACGGGACGACAGAGGATTTTTAATTTAGCAATTCTTACTGTATACCTCGTAATCAGGAATCGTAATATGGTAAGTATATGTTTATATTGTCCGAGAGAGGCGTGGGAATGTCGCAGATTTTTTTCTCTGCAGTTTCCAAGTGCAGGCTTGAAGATACTGCAGCGAAAAAATTCGGTGTGCATCGTTATCTGCCGTTTTGCGCTGGTGTGCACCAGTGTGTACTTGGACGACGGAGTCTACCAGGCTTACCACCACCTACTGGTTAAGTGGTAAGCTGGCGGACGCTTGCGGTATTTTAGAGGATTTTACTCATTTCTGTGCACTGGCGGGCAAGGGATCCTCCTCGACCATTATTGTGTACGTTAGCCCTTAATCAGGCTTTTAAATATTAATTACGTATATAACACTTTTGCCACCGACAGTACTAAGCCTAGTGCTGACAACAATCATTAATTATGACACAAAACTGGAAACTCTCGACTATTTTTACTAATTCATAAGAACGACTAATTTTACTACGCTGCCCATTAAATAATTCATTAGTGAAACGGCCAATCATCAATCAGAATTGCCAACGAGACGCGTGCAGTGTTTTGTAATGGCCAATCAAAGGCAGCCGCATGCGCCGATTGCAATGTAAATCTGTTCGATTTAATTAAAACAGGGATTAGCCTTTTAACTAATGGATAACGTCTAGTAAGTTGCGAAATCTGCGTAGATATTTAAGGCGAATTTAAAGGCTACAAAATTTAAATTTTGATTAATATTTGAATTTATTTATGAAGATAAAAGTATCCCACTAGTTATCAATGCACGGAATTAAGGTATTGCAAAAAAACCTATGTCTTTATCTAATGGAATTAGTATGATATTGACCTGTAGGGTGTTCAGGTAAGAATACCACCCTCCCATCTCCTCCCGTTGGGGGCGACCAGGGAAAACAAGAAGACAGGAAGACAGACAGCAGCGTCTTTATATACTACGATTCTTAAGTCACCTGCCAAGGGAGAAGGGGGTGTTATGGCAACCCCTCTCTTCTTAAGGAAGCCCTTTAGTTAAGTAGTGGACATATTTCGTTTGCTAATTTTATGTGCTATGCAAAACCGTCGGAGATTCCCTTGAAATCAGAAAAATTGTATGAAATCAGATCATTATTTCACTAGAGTGGTGACAGTTTATCGATGACTGATTTAATAATAGCGTTCACAGGATACCACCGGAAATGTTTTCATCGGATTGAGGCACAGTAATTTCCGATGTTTAAGAAAGAAAATGAGTTCGAAATCTTCGAAATGTCAGTTAAACCTGACTTGAGAATCGAACCCAAGACTGCCGATCACGAAAACGCCCAGGCAGCCAATTATATTACTCCCAGGAGGATGGCGGTAGGGATGCGACCTCCTTCCCCGTGAGCGCCGTGTCCGGTACCAGGGGGGCTATAACGCGCCCCCTAGAAGTGGTCGTAAAGGCAAGACACTGAGGGACACCAGGTGCAGATCTCACCGGAGAGCCCATGTCTCCCCACGCACACTGATGTGACAGCCGCGGGGGTTTTAATGGGTAAGACTCCCACCCACCCTGGTTAACCCCACAGGTCCCGGAGACCTACAGAAGGTTCCCCACGAAAACAAAAAAAGGCAGCCAATATAGTCAGCCAACACAACGTTGTATAAGGATCAACTTCGCACAGAGCCGAAACACAAAATCCTGAGAGTACAGAAGGCAAGCTTCATACAACGGGCGCTCGAGCAACGCACACATAGACAGCGCTCACAGCCACGATATCTCTGTTTATCTCGGTTTAGTGCGAGCGCGAATGCCGTCCGCTTCAAACACTCGTCTTCCATTCTTCCTGTTTTATTCTCACCAATCAATCAAAAAGCTAGATAGGAGTGCCACTGTCACGATAGTTTTTTTCGCATAAGCCAGAGTTGATACCCCAGCGCGACCGCCGAGCATAGGTATGAAGAGCGAGGTACATACATGAACTTGCCTTCTGTACTCTCAGTATTTTGTGGTCGAAATAAAGGGAATATAACACGTGATTTACTATGGGCATTATTTAATATACGTGTAGGCTGCGCACGCGCAGAGATTTATGTCTCAATAGTACTAATGGTATTGGGTAATGTATTGATCACGTTAATGGAATATACAGATATTCCATTAACGCGTACCCAATAATAATTCAATTAAAACAACACAATCCCACAGGGGATTGTGTTGTTTTAATTGAATTATTATTGGTCACGTCGGTGGATGCTTTATTGACCTGGTGGTAGAACTTAGACACCCAGACCGCTACCCGATAGGGTGTGAATTCCTATGTCTGAGTGTCATTTAGATAAATGACGAATATCGATTGAGTAGTATTTAAAATAAAACGAATATATGTATGTATCACTTGTATGGTTACCACAGTACAGGCTTTGCCTGGTATGGCATCAGATGACCATGTGTGGGTTGTCCCAGGGTATTATTATTTCTTCGGAGTCGCTGGGCGTACGGGGTGTGGGCCCTTAGAACGTCCATTGAGTACGGCGACGACTCCGAGGAGGATGGCGGCGGGGTTGCGACCCCCGTCCCCGGTGCGTGTCAGGTTCCCGGGGGGCTACAAAGGCAAGGTACCTACTGAAGGGCCCCTGGTGCAGATCCCACTGGAGAGACCTGGGTCCCCTCTCACGTGCCGATGCGACAGCCCCGGGGGTTTTAGTGGGTAAGAATCCTACATACCCCGGTCAAGCCCCACAGCTCCCGGGTATCTTTTGAAGATTTCCACCTCGTCAAAAAAAAAAGGTATTAGGTATTATTAATAACACAAAGAAAAGGTCCGTAAATCACAGGTACCACTATTCCAGCAGCAAAAGTGACAAACGGTATCCTTCAGCCGTTATAGTATCGATTCACTTGCTAACACATTATTTTACGAACGGTTCAAACAGTACGATTTAAGTTGAATTATTATATGTAATTTCAATAAAATTGAGAAGTGTTTAAACATTTATTGATTTAGGTTTTACAATATTTGATCCATCTTACTGAACGTGTCAGATTCAACTCGAATTCAATATTTAATCCCAACTAATACCAGTGGCGACAAATGTGAAATAAATTCGACTTTTCAAGGAGTAGGTTAATTCTAATGGTGAATGAATTTTAATTGAATCATCTAAACATGGTCATTCGGATTCGTTTTTGTTTAGATCAACAAAAGTTGTTCAACTGGTATCGTCCCGTGTGAACCCGCTATTACTAGCAACTAACACGGAAAAATCCGTTGGATTAGTTGCTAAGTAGCGCTAACCGGTTACTGTACAATAAATTTCACTCTTGCTGAAACCAGTTCAAAGCTGCGTTTGCGCAATATTGTCTGTTTACATAGTAGCTCATTAAGTTCGGATAGCTTTAATTGGTTAGGCTTTAATTCTATTAACAATAGTGATAAATTTAGGCTAAATGAGGTTGACCGACCTTTCATCAGTGAAAAGTTAAGGTAAGTAAGTAAGTAACCTTAGGAGTCGCTGGACGTTCGGGGTGTGTGCCCTTTGAGCGTCCATTGAGTACGGCGGCGACTCCGAGGAGGACGGCGGCGGGGATGCAACCTCAGTCCCCGTGAGCATCGTGTCAGGTTCCCGGGGGGCTACAATGCGCCCTCCGGCGTGGGCTTAAAGGCAAGGCACTGAGCGGTGCAGCGGAGAGCCCTGGGGTCCCCCCTCTCATGTGCCGATGCGACAGCCACGGGGGTTTTAGTGGGTAAGAATCTCATTTACCCCGGTCGATCCCCACAGCTCCCAGGGATCTTTGGAAAATTTCGCTCGCAACAAAAAAAAAAACTAAGTAAGTAAAGGACTTATTACTATCCTCATTACAAAGCCAAGATTGGAGCTTTAAATGCGAATAATTGAACACCCAGTTATATTTTTCCCTACATCCGCTTTCCGAAGCCGGTATCTCTGAAACACTGTAATCGCACTACAATATACAGGGTGTAACCATCGTACCGAAAAAAAAATTATAAGACGTCAAATAATGTCCGTTACAACATTACAGTAACCATTTTTATGGTAAACTAGCTGACCCGCGCAGCTCCGCCAGCGCTTAATATTATTTTTCTTAACTGTTTTCATGGATTTTCCCGATATTTATATTTTAAACCCTCTGGCCTAAAATTTTAACGGCCAAAAAGAGTTCCAGAAGAACAGTTTGCTAAATATTTTGTATATGGCATAAATAAGCTAGCGTTAGTTATGCAATGTCAAGCAAGGCCAATCCATGGATAGCTGTCGACGTCCGGATTTCTTTGTACGTTTGAACTAAGCTTCCCTGTGCTTCGGAGCGCGCGAAAAAAGACGGTTCCGTATGTTGTAGACAGTAGTCGTTACCTTCGGAGTCGCCCTAGGACGTCCATTGAGTACGGCGGTGACTCCGAGTAGGACGGCGGTGGGATTGCGACCCCCGTTCCCGTGAGCACCGTGTCTGGTTCCCGGGAGGCTATAATGTGTCCCCCGGCGGCGGGCTCAAAGGCAAGGCACTGAGGGGCAGGGGCCTCCTGGCGCAGTTGACACCGGAGAGCCTGGGGGTCCCCTATAAATGTATTATTTTCTTGCGCGGACGGAGGCGGGGTTTCGACCCCCGTCCCCTCGATCACCGTGACTGGGGCCACCGTGGGGCTATAATGCGCACCCCAGCGGCGGGCTCAAAGGCAACTCACTGGTGCAGAACTCACCGGAGAGACCTGGGTCCCCTCTCATGTGCCGATGCGACAGTCGCGGGGGTTTTAGTGGATAAGAATCCCACATACCCTGGTCGAGCCCCACAGCTCCTGGGAATCTTTTGAAGATTTCCCCCGCGTCAAAAAAATACCTACTTCACTGTTTGGAGTCATTGGACGTTTTGGGGTATGAGCTCTAGACGTCGATCGAGTAGGTACGGCGGCGACTCAAAGGAGTACGGCAGCGGGGTTGCGACCCATGTCCCCGTGAGCACCGTGTCTGGTTCTCGGGGGGCTATATTGAGTCCCCCGGCGGCGGGCTCACAGGCAAGGCACTTAGGGATTCCTGGTGCAGATCCCACCGGAGGGCCCAGTCCCCTCTCTCATGTGCTAATGCGCCAGTCGCGGTTGTTTTAGTGAGTAAGGATTCCATATTTCCCGGTTGAAATCGGTGGGGGCACGGGTCCCAAAAACTTGTTGAAGGTTGTTTCCGCGAGAGCAAAAAAGTACCTCCTTCACTATTATAAATTGCATTGATTTGCATACAGCCGTTTTTCCGTGATCAGACAGACAGAAATGTTAAAAGTAGCCAATATTGTGTTCTTGCTTGCTTATTTATTTCTAAACTTACAATTTACAGACTTTCAATCTTTACTGTTTTAGTCATGTTTTAGTAGATTATTTCCTTAGACTATATGATCTAAGATTATTTCGTCTTATCTTTAACAATTTAAGCAGCGCACGCGAAGAAAGAACGGATTGACAATTTTCAATTCGAAGTATCTTTTGAACGGAATGTCCGATTTCAATAATATAAATAGTAATGTATAGATATTGAAGCAGACTTGAATAAAACATGATTTAATTGGATAAGGATTATTATAAAGGTATCAATAACATCATCTGAATGAAGACGGAACTTTTATTAACATTTAAAATATAAAAAAGTACTTGTGGTGACATAACTCTAATAGTTAGACATATGGTATCGCGGACTTTTTTGTAGGTATTGATACGTTCTATAATATTGTAGAACATTTTTTTGTGTATTATTAATAGTTTCCGCAGCGCATGCAATGACAGACATTTTATGACTGAGTTTTTCACACCTTGGGTTACATTATTTTAATTTTAGTAGGGATCCCTATTTTTTTTAAATATGAAATAGCCTATGTTACTCAGTGAAGATGTAGCTTTCTAATGGTGAAAGAATTTTGGAAATCCGTTCATTAGTTTTGGAGCCTATTCATTACAAACAAACAAATCTTTCCTCTTTATAATATTATTATTATATTATTATTATATTTTGATGTTTTATTTACTCACGGGCTTAGCCCGGTCTTTTAGAGGCTTGCGTGGGGACGGATCCAACACGTAGAGGCCCGTTTTGGAAGAAGTAAATGTTGTGTAAAACTCCTCCCGGGGTCAACTGCCACAATCATGAAATTGCAGCAGCTGACCCCGGTAGGTGGTAGGAACTATTGCAAACATGTGAAAAGAATTCTAGGTTTATGGGGTTGAGCATTTGGTGGACTGGTGACTGGGCTATTGCAAAGGCCGGGGTCACTTGCCATAATTACATTCATAATTATTTTGATGCAAGTGGTGGCTTGCCACCCACTAGATGGGCTCCCCAAATGATCGTCCGATGACGATAGAGAGCAACACCGGTGTGAGTGACTCAGGGGTGTCAGAGGTGTGCTGCGCTTTCTCCGAAGTTACTCGCGGCGTTATGCCCTTTAACACTTCCACCCCTGGAGCATATAGCTCTAACAACTCCTCTCTGGACGGCCAATTAAGGCAAGCCAGAGCTGAGAGTCCTGCGGGCCCCCTTCGGTTTCCACTCGGCCGACGAAGACACGCCGAGGTGGGGGCCCTGACCGACTCTCTGGAGCACTCGGGTCCGTGGTGTCGTTACGCACCAACAGCTCGCCACAAGCTGCCCTGCGGTTTTATTATTATTATTATTATTATTATATTATTATTATATTATTATTATTATTATATTAGTGTAGATTAGTGTAGATGACAAATTACTAACTTATTAATTTTCGAGCATGTAATGAATATATGCGGAGTAATGTTTATTTTTCAAATTACATTGCTAATTTTCTAAAATAATAATAGTTAATTGCCTATTAATTAAATGCCTATGCACTGTTTTTGTGAATAAAGAATAAATAAATAAATAAAAATAAAATAAAAACACAAATAATTAATTAATTGTTTTTAAATTAAAATTAGGCTTTATTATTATGCCAATAATGATGTTATACTAATTTTATTTAAAAAAAGATAACTTTTTTAATGAAAAATTTCAACACTAGGATGTTCAGAATCGTGTTCTGGATCCCTGGTATCGGTTTTCGGTACGATGTCCCTTACACCCGTTATGTATAAAATACTTCGAAGGGAGAGGTTGCCATCATCCTCACGCTTTGCAGGCGTCTTGGGGATCATACATTACTTAATAATTATGTATCTACTTTTTAGTAGATAGAAAAAACTTGGTTCGCGCCAGAACATGTTTATTAGCGGCTAATTATTACTGGTAATTGCTGCCTCTTTTTATTTCTTCTCAAAAGCATTTCATTTTAAAAATATTATGTAAAAAAGTCTACCCCAACAATTTTTTTAGTAATTTGCGGTTAACGGTGTGTAAGTACTTACTTAATAATAAAATAGAAAGAATTTTTGTATGTAGCCTAGTTTGTAACTGTTTGTTGACCTTAATAAATACAAAATTTCTTTCAGTTATTGTGAGAACGCATTTTAAACCTATGTAAAATACCGAGGTACCGTTATACCTACACCATTTATCCAAATTTGTTTTCTGATGTGATTGATCAATTACAAATGATATGAAATCACACGGATCTTAGTTTGTCGACACCAAGAATCAGTTTGCAAAGCAAACATTAC
Organism: Furcula furcula; assembly: GCA_911728495.1. NCBI lineage: Eukaryota > Metazoa > Arthropoda > Insecta > Lepidoptera > Notodontidae > Furcula > Furcula furcula. Next base: position 22,677,943 of record OU452257.1, on the reverse strand, counting down.
AACATCGGTTACGTTTTCGTCGACAATTAATTAACAGACCAATCTGTATTCTTTTTAGTTACAGATTCAGAATAGCATAACTTTGTCCGTTTGTTTGATATTTGGCCATTTTGAACTCCATTCTTATTTTTTTGGTGTTATTTCTCAGATATACAGGCATAAGCATCGTACTTATAACGCCCATCGTAAATTAACCGACTTCAAAAAAGGAGGAGGTTCTCAATTCGTCTGTTGTTATTTTCTATGTATGTTTGCGCATAACTCTGGCAATTATGAACCGATTTGAATCCGTTAATTGAGTCCCATAAAAAAAATATTGCTTACTAATAAGTAGTTCCTGAAAAAACAAGAATGGTGACTGCGCTGGAAAACTGTAGGAATGTCTATAAGATGACTTTATGTCGCTTTTTAAGGACAAAAATGGTCATAACTCTGGCAAATATTTACCAATTTCAATGATTCTTTTTTTATTCGAAAGAAAAAAACATTGTAACGAATCAGTTTGAATTTTATCACAGCCGGATAAGAACTTCCTGGAGGAACATGAACGATGTGGGGGAATTTATCTGGTAAAAACCATAAAACTGATGTTCTCCATTACATTACTGTGACAAATATGAACCGATTTCGATGATTCTTTTTTAAACGTACGTAAACGTAAACTACTATGATGCAAATTTCATTACGACCGGATATTTTTTTCTGAAGAAACATGCACTATGTAAAACTATGTAGATGATAATTAAGGATCAAACGAACTTACCCTTACGTGAAGTTCGATCATAATTATGTGAACAGTTCGGTCCTTAGCAACTTATAATGTTTACTTATTGTAGTTATGCGTCCATACTACTAGCCTTGCACGGTGTTATTTAGTTTTTTTTTTTTTTCTTTTTTTTTTTTCGGGTACTTTATTATTTTATCACTTTGCCTACCACCACCACACTGACACTCCTATAAGACGGCCCACCCGCAGTTTATCTTCATTATGTTTAGAGTAGGAAAAACATTTCACATTTTATACTTGGGACGGGTGATATGTAAAAGGGAGGGGAGTATATAAGTTGCTAAGGACCGAACTGTTCACATAATTATGATCGAACTTCACGTAAGGGTAAGTTCGTTTGATCCTTAATTATGTTTCACAGTTCGGTCCTTAGCAACTTATAATGTTTACTTATTGTAGGATGTTTAGAGTGATGATCTATAAAATGTGAATATTAGCTATTATGATTTGGGGAATGTTGTTGGTTATACATTTGGCTATACTACGCATGCATATTGTGTACTGATACTAAAATATATAACTGTACGTTTTCCCCAATAAAATAAAATAGAATAGGTAATACAAGATATGCCCTAAAAATCCAAATTCATTTATCTCTGCAATTATTATAATCAAAAAACAACATTACATAATATTATGCACTAGATTTTTTTTTTTCCTTTTTTGTTTTAAATATCAAATGAGTTTTCTAACAACAACCTTGATACGAGTCTTATAACACTAATATTATATTACACGTAGCCAACAGTAAAATTCAGACGTAAGTATTAAGCCCGTAATAAAGTTGATTATCTTCCCTGACCAATCGTAATTTATACTGCGGAGGAACCGCAAGCAAAATTATCCATTTATAAGGTTAAGTATGTAAGAATAGAAAGGTCGAATCGGGAAAAATCTCGCTTCAAAACCTGTCAACAGTGGCAATAATCATTGTCTTGTAAAAACGCGCAAATGCACCAAGCTTACAAAAACAATTTTAAAGGAAATATGCAAAACCTCACCATTAGACAATGACTGAAATTGAAATCTATTTTCGTAATTATTTTATATAATCAATAACTGAACAATATAATAAGGGTAACATGTAAGTAAATATCAGTTTGTGAACGTAAATGTTCCCAAAGACCACACAGGCCACATAGAATAGATAGAAAAAACCTTAAATTAATTATTTAATTAACATGATGCATAACCGAAACATTATTGAACTTTGACAATAGGTAAGCAATAAATTGTAATTAATGAACAATCCTGTATTAATTTCATCCATAATAGTAAAAGTATCTTTATGATTAATTAGTTGCACTTCAAAGTTACTGCGTAATATATATATATATATTTTTTTGGAAAACAAGTATTGGTTCAAGACTTTATGTCACATTTTATAAGTTGAGGGTAGATAAGGAGATATACCCTCCAAATATTATTTATTGTGTCACCTACCCTCATATGTATCTACCAGCTGTCAGCTGATTGTAATGTCAATGACCGTTAGCTTATCTCATAAAGGGTATTATGTACAACAGTCATATAATGAACTTAAAGTTTTTATTTTTATTTTATAATATATATACAGCCCGTATGGCGCCAATAACCCTAACGTTATTGCTGATTACTGGTGATAACCACAATCTGAAATTGCGTGAATGTCTTTTCAGTCAAGAAGTATAACTTATTTACCAATTTCGCAGTCAGACAAATAAAGAAGATTGTTAGCAGATCATGGTCGTGATCGGTATTTATTTAGTACATTTAGGTGCTATAGAGGTAGGTAGGTATATACACAACAGTCACAATCTTTAATTAATGCACTCATTAGATATCGAACCTAATTTTAAATGTATCTAGTCATTGTTCCAAAAAGGATTTAAGTTCTGTGTTACAATTTTTTTTTTTTTTTTAAATATAGGAAGAACTCGTAAATCCTCCAAATTACAAATATATCTATTTCTGGTGTACTTAATGTATTATTTTTTTTTTTTTAACAAATACGCCAAGGTATGATTTATATTCTGTGTAGACAAATAACGCTCAAAATAAGCATGTTCACGCAGACAAATGTGTTTTGCGTGTGAATCGAACCCGCAACCAGGGCATAAAAAAAAAATTAAAATTACCCAACAATATTTTTTTTAAATTATTAATACTAAGGGATGGTAATAGTGACGTACTAGTAAACACAACTAATATATTTGAACTCAAGAATAGTTCCTATCTCCAAAAATAAAGTAACAATCAAAATTAAAAGGTAGCAAAAACTAATAATATGGTCGGTGTAAAATTATTTTGTCGATCTCAAAAATCTTAAGAAGCAAAGACATTGAATAGAGAGCGTAAACTAGATAGTTTTGTGTATATTGTAGAAAAAACATATAAGTTACTCAAAACAAACTTGATTGTGGTGTATTACACATTAAAAGGCACATCAAACTTATAAGAGGAATATTCGCAACGCTGGTAGATATAATATCAGAAAAAATCCAATGAAATATTCAACAAAAAATTACATAAGTATAATCGTATGAATTCTGAATAATAATATCAAAGATCAAACAGGATGTTTTTTTTTTTTTAAACTGTGTAGGTATACTAAGATCATGTATATTATTTTTATGATATATTTAGCAAAGGATTATGTAATATATAATCGTATTTTGACACTGAGTGATAACCTCGGTAAACAAACAGGGTTTTTTTTTTTGAACGCTGTTTATAGGGTTTTATTTATCTAAGTATATAATAATATATACCTTAGATAAAAAAATATTACGTAAATATGATCGTGTTAAGATATTTTATAACACTCACTGTGATTGGACAGGGTTCTTGAAACACCCTGAATATATATATATATTTTAGAAAATATTGAACTTTATAAATTTACTACACAGATTTAAATGTAGTATTCAATCTTTTATAGCAATAAATGTAGAAATTAGAATTATGTATGACAAAAATTCGTCCTTAATATTGTCACATTCAAATATTGCAACTTGTTCATAAAGTTATACCGTAAAGGTAATTAATTTAGCTAAATTCGTCATATTGTTATGTTCTCTAGAACAGATTTATCAATAGTTACTTTCCACTAAGTACTTAGGTATTTATAATAAGTGTAGGAGGCGGCCGGCGCGGCGTACTGTCCCATAAGTTCAGAGGCTACTTACTGCAGCTCCACGGTGGCACTCACGGATGCTCCGGCTGTAGGCCGGCCAGGATCTCGTCGAGCTTCAAGCCCGCGGCGGCCAGTCCCCCTCGGCTCTGCTAGATACCACTTTGCAGTACGAACTATGAAGTCTTGAATTCATTCTACTGTGAATTATTATTATAATTATTATTACAAGTTTTTAATTATTTACTCATCTCGTCGAGTGGCGCACGACGCATTCCGCTAATTAGGAGTACCTACACATCGAATTATATCTGACGATATTGTAAGAATCCCAGGCAACCGGTGGATGATAATAGCAAATTATCGTTAATTATGACGTTCCAAGATGGACGTCTTCGTATATTCAACAGTGGAATTTTTCTGGCTAATGATAATGATCGGATTATATGTTCCCAGTTGTATTGGCAGCTTGCATTTACTAAACACAGCGTTAAGTCATAAGTCATAAAAATTACCCGCAATAAGGAATGCGCAACGCATTTATTCGTACATCTGTACATTGTTTGTACAAATGAGACGACACGGCGTGGAAACAGGTATCGTAAAGATAACATCGTAAACATGTCATACTGACATACCAGCAGCAAGACCTATACTCACATGAGCATTGTGTATCGCACAATGACGGTAAAGGTGTTCATTATCTACGACAGAGACGACCCTGGTTGTATTGGAAGCTCGCATCGTATGAACACAGCGAAAGCAACAATTACCCGCTGTTGGGTGTGTGCATCGCAATTAACCGTAAATACTCATATATATATGTATACTCACATCAGCAGAGCGGACGTATCGCACTATAACGGTGAACGGCTTTTGTGTAACGCACTATACGGTTAACGTGTTCAACACTACGACAGAGACGACCCTGGTATTGGAAGCTCGCATCGTCTGAACACAGCGATAACGTCAATACCCGCTGATGGGGTGACAACTACCCCTGTTGGGGCATCGCTGTTAACCATAAATGTGTTCTTTATGTACGTGTGAGACGACCCGGTATGGAAGCTCGATTCGTACGAACACAATAGTGCACGACGATCCATTTCCCGAAGCACGAAGAGACGTCCGACGTCACCACCGCGGCGGCACCTCTCCGTTGTCCCGACATCGCGGCGTCGCCTCTCAGTTGTCCGGTTCTTGATTTTCACTTTTTATTTAATACTGAATACACTTGTAGCTTTGGATTGGAGACGTGCGAAGGCTTGAGCACGGAAACAAACAATGAAGATAAACTGCGGGTGGGCCGTCTTATAGGAGTGTCAGTGTGGTGGTGGTAGGCAAAGTGATAAAATAATAAAGTACCCGAAAAAAAAAAAAGAAAAAAAAAAAAAACTAAATAACACCGTGCAAGGCTAGTAGTATGGACGCATAACTACAATAAGTAAACATTATAAGTTGCTAAGGACCGAACTGTGAAACATAATGTGATAACCTATCATTTTACCGTCTTAGATGGTTCAATCTTTATGTATGTAAATATCACAAAAAAGTTTAAAATAAAATCATTTAAAACAAAAAATGAACCGACTTCAATATCACTAAAAAGTATAAAATAATTTCAATATTATTGATGTTGGTGCCAAATATACACAGCAGGTATCCAACGCCAACACCAACTTCTATAATATTTAAATTATTTTATACTTTTCAGTGATATTGAAGCCGGTTCAATTTTTTTTAAAGATTTGATTGTTTGAGAAAACTGCTCTACCTCACCAAGAAATTGTTTTTTCTATTACGCGTGGAAGTAAAATACGGATACCAGGCCATAACATGTATTGTAATATAAACATATTATGTGAATTATCACACAGCCACACGGCTCAAAGGACGGGGCGGCAGAGATTGCGACGGCAGACGGGCAACACCGAATATCGTAACAAGTAGTTATTAAAGAATTCAATCATCGGTTGTGGAACGCACTAATCCAATAATGTCTCTTGCCACCGATGTGTTAATTACTATATTGAGTTAAATATATCTTGTACGGTAACTGCGATCGGTGATTCTCTTTGGATAAATATAGAAACACGTAACTACAATAGTAGAGTAAGTATTTTAGGGTTTCGGCAAGGTAATAAAGAGCCACTTTGTCTGTCTGTATGTCTATCTTGTCACACCGACATATTTGAAATTAGAAATAGCTTTAAATTATGATTAATATTAGTACCTTGTTTCATTGTCTATATGTACAGTTTTTGAAATAAATTATTTCATTTATTTAAACTGATTATGAAGTGGAGACCGCGAATTGGGGAGAAGAGAAGAAGATAACGGTTCAGTACGGTTCGGTACGGTTCAGAAGAGTGGGCCGTGGTGTGACCCCACGACCCCCGCCAAAGAAAAATCCAAAATTTGGTAAGAGGCCACCCGTCAGCCATTTGCTATATTTCTAAAACTAGATGGTAATAGTAGCAAATTTTTATTTTCTGTACAAATTATCAGATTACATAAACTTGAAATGAAAATCTCAACTAAGTAGATGAAAATCATAGTCTTCATTTTGTCTTGGACCGAATGGAATAGTACGCTAGGTGGGTCGTAAAGTATTAATTCTGTTAAAAGTACTAAATTTTACCAATAGCCGCGTCTCCACCGGTCGCACGGGTTCGCGCGGCAGCCTCGAGAGCCAAATGTGTGGTCCGTGTGGTTATGCACGTTGCCTCGGCTGAGCGTGGCTCGGGGTCAAGCCATCGGCTGCCGGTAAACGGGACGCGCTCAAAAGAGCCTCAGTGTGCGCTGTTCGTCCGGTGTGGACGATGTTTTTTGGCTCGAGAGCCAGTCTTTACGGAAAACAGCAGATATTAAACTGTCCATTTCATCGCCTGATAGTTCGGCCTGCCTCGCGAGGCACGGCGCGGCCAAGTTACTGAGGCTGCCGCTGCCTCGCAAGCCGCACTAGCGAGCCTAAACAGCGATGCTGCCGCGTGAGGCCGTGCGGCCGGTTGAGACGCAGCTAATCACATGACAGAAGTTTATTCATCGCACAAATATTTTAATAAACATTATCTTGGCGCCAAATAGTTGATAAGGATTATTACCTGTGACGTAGCCAGGATACGTAGAAGGTAAATGGAGTCATAATAAAGATAACATCAAGAATTAATCATCATTTTTCTATTGGCCTTTGATTTTGTTACTTAGTACGAGAAATATTTCGATGACGTGTGGTTTCCTCGTAAATGAAATAAAACGTGTAATATCAATATATTCTATGATAAAAGTAATAGTTATGCGTTAAAATTGTTATCAGCCTCGGATCTTGCAAACCGGGGCACATGCCTCGGGCGGCAGTTTAAGGGGGCGCCACAATCACAATATAATATGATTGAAAATAAACAAAACTAGCTCCACAAGCGTCCGTCCTTGTGACTCACTGTTGACTTGTAAGAAAAAGGCGCTATCGCACCCCCACCCTTATCTTCGAAGTATGCGTATAAAAATCTGAAATAGTTATAGGTATTACAGTCATGTGTATCTATATTTTAGAGGATAAAAAATTATCTTTCTAAGTAAGTAGTACAGCTTTTCCTAATCCTAAAAATCCCTCGACAAACAAGCTTAGTTTTGCAGTCGTTTTTTTGCTATCTGAGTTGTTAGACGAATAGTAAAATAACTTTGATACGTCCAAAGAAGGTATGAAACCCTCGGTGCGCTAGTCCGACTCGCACTTTTAACTAAATTTTGTTGTTTGTGTGTGCAGGGGCGCGATGTCCTCGCGACGGTGGTAGTGGTCCGAAGGGCGGCCGGATGCGGCCCGCGCGCGCCCGTCCGCCCGCCGCCTCGGTCACTTAGCGCCGCCCGCGCGTCCGCCACGCTGCTACTATGCGCATGGCAAGCGCCCTGGCCACTCTGCTCGCGGTGAGTACCATACTTAATACATCGCTAGAGTACCTGCATACTAAATACATGTGAACTCAATTTCTCTAAGCAACAGCCCTAGCCGAGGCCATGCCACTCTGAGGTGGCATGGCCTCGGCTCACTATAGCCTCCCAGGTAGCCCTCGTCGGGGCTGTGGAGGGAGTTTGGGCTCTCCATTTGGATCACATGAGAGTCACTCCGGCACCAAATGCTAGCAAGAGCACGTCCAGGGGGGAGAAAAATTCGGACTCCCCCCGGCACCCTCGCGTTTCAGTAACAATCAAACCTCATCACCGAATATTAAAAACATCAAAATAGCTGCCGCGCGATTTAGATTTTTTTTCAACAGCCGCACATCATCAAATATCGAGATATTAATGACACAGCGTCAGTAAATACCATTTTAATAGGTCAGGCCATCAGTTCACTCCAGTGTTGCCATTGTTAAGTTATTTACCGTATTCTACGGATATTTCCAACACCGTAGTAGAATCGACGACCATTTGTAATGGAAATTATCGTTTTTATGGGCGGAACGACTAATTTATTGTATGGAATTTGGGTGTAATTAAGCACTATGGAATCAGGTGTATCCAGTTTAGATTAGTCGGGTGCATTGATCTTTGATAAGACTGATTCTTTTTTAAAACACTATGTCGCGTGTTCCCCGTGTCCCCGCGGGGTGTTGGGTTAGAATTAGATCCCCCCATCTCTACTCGATGGGTGTCGTAAGAGGCGACTAAGCGAGAATAGGAACAAGTCGGGATTATGGCAACCCTTCCCTTCTAAGTGGGGGCTTTGTTCAGCAGTGGACGTCTATCGGCTGCTAATGATGATGATGTCGCGTGTTTCAACCATAATAATTTTTGTTTTGAAAGGTTTTGTTCACGCAGGGTAATATGAACATAAGCGCTGGCAACACAAGTTCAGTTTAGATACATATTTGGCGGTCGCTGGCGTCAGTCTGGTCGGCTCACTGGTAATTAGGTGAATGGGTATTCATTTTCAATGTTAGACACAGATAAGGCGTTTTAAATCGTTCGGGATATTCGCATATAATATCCAACGATTCACAATTCGTTTAGCTGGTGTTTAGAACTTACAGAAGCTCACGACCAAATTCAGTGACAAAGACAGTGGCAAATTTTGCACAAGTGTTTGCGTAGATACAAGTGTATTCTCGCTTTCCTTACTACAGGGTGAGGTCAGGCGCAGGATCGACTTTTTACATGTCCATCAGGTCACCCTGCATAGTGCTAACCTAACCAAAATTCAAAAATAAAAAATGTTTTTTTATGCATAGGCCTCACGGGGGCTCTTACATATTGTAATTTTTTACAACTACCACCATTAAGGAACCACTGCTCGAAATTTGAACACGAGACAGCAACCGGAAGATGTCCACTGCTCAGCCAAGGCCTTACCCTTAGAACGCCACAATGAACGACAGTTAGCTATTTGCATCTATCGGTTGCCCGCAATTTTTACAATGTCTTCGATCCGCTTAGTAGGAGGAAGGGTAGAGTATTTAATGATAAATAATGAACATAGTTCACAGATATTAATACCTATTTCTTTGAGCATCACCCATCTCTGAAGAGATAATACCAACCAACCTATCTTTCACCAACTCTACTATGCGTCAGGAAATAGGCGTGAGCTTATTTTCATTTATGGATCGGAGTCATCTATCGATGATAATGTTATTATATCAATGATCGTAGTTCAAAAAAATCATTATTTAATTTGAATACCGACTTGCAAAACCCCCAAATGTTTAAAGCGGTGTCCAAGCGTATCCTGTGGTAACGACAAGATATGGTATGAATTACCGTCAAATATTTACCATAAATTTTGACAACCAAAAAAAAAATTCCGGGATTTTAGACAGTCTTCGTAACTTAAAAATATTCCTGTCACATTGCGACTAATTATATTTTGATTGCGGCTAAAATGATTTGCAGAAACATCGATTTTCTCACGCTTCTGCCTACCACTTAAGGTGTAGCGAGTGCGAGAGATATTTATTATCACTAGACGCGTTGATGAGCGAAAACCTGATGGAATTTCAATAAAGCGGTTCAGTTCAGGCTAATCGTAACACCATTACGCGATACCAGCAGAGCTCTGCTCATGCAGTGTTCCTTCGGTCGCGGGCAACACTAGTTCTCTATGCCCAACCGTTTCGCTCGCGTTCGAAAATGGAGTCGATATTCTTATTTTAAAAATATATAGTTATTAGTTATACCGGTAGTGATGTGTTTATATGTTATTTATTATATTAGTTACGTAAATGTGTTATAGCAGTTTTTCCAATGAACGTAGCGCCCACTTGTTTTATGTATGATTTATTTAAAACATTGGAAAAGTTTGATTTTGCTGATGGCAATTAATATGGTGAGTTTTGATGATTATTTGTTTTTGTATTGAATTACCTGCTAGAGAAGCATGGTCGAATATTTTTGATCGATTAATCGGTTTCGTAATTAAATATCTATTAATGAATAGGTATGTGATGAAACTCATATTTTTCCGAGAAATAAGGTTAAAGGAGATTACATCTATTTTCGGGTACCTATGCATATACGTTTTAGGTTCTACTTTATCTAAATAAGGTACCACGTAGTTTTTTTTTTAACATGAAATTCCTTAGTTTATGAGAGGAAATGCAACTAACAACATTTATTTTAACAAAATCACCTCAAACCTTTTAAAAGTTACTCAACAGCAATAAACAAAACTATTTTCTGAAACGAAGAGTATTATAGGCCTACCTATACTTAACAAAACGCGCATTATAAATAACATTCAGAAACCAATAAATATTTTATGTGCAAACGATTCAATCGTATATAAATGCATACGAAAATCTAGAGCTCAGTTAACACAAACATTAAACAATTTCCTACTTTCCCCATTGGTGCAACATGCGGAAGTTTGTGAAAAAACTTAAGATGTTTGAAAAATATAAAATCCTGTCTCGTTTTCCAATAATATTTGCGGTTTCCCGTTCGTGATTGGTAGTGTCAATATTACTTTATGTTTCGGATACAATCGACTACAGTACATATACGGAGAACGTGTTTAAGTTCGGAATTATGTTGGTCTGGTAGTGTTTAGTTATAAATAACTGAACGTATATGCAAAGCATAGACGTCGATTAAAACTAGAGTAAAGGCATGTAGGTACTAGGACAGGCCCAGATTATCTAATCATATTTCACATAATCAACAATTCAACAAAGTTGTTTAATATTTTTGTATTCAGCGTATTGCGTGAAAGCAACTGGCGGCTAAGTAAATTTCTAGTACTAGAGACTCAATGTATTGAAAACTGTATTAATTTATACCTTAATTAACAGAAAAGTACACTTAATTATTGAGTAGATTTCTTGAAAATGAATGACCAACGTTACTATCAAACGCATATTTCCGTTCTGTCATAGGTAAAAAGTTGCAGTTGAAAAAACTTTATCACTTTAAAATACAATAAAAAGAACAACAGGTTTCTAAAATTATTAAGTGCGTACATTAATATTTTTATTTAGAATGGAATGAAAACGATATCAAACATAAAAGACAAAACGAATAGTAGCTGCTTAGAAATAACTTACATTTCCTATTTCAATGGATAAGAGTAAAGGTCAGAAATGGCACACGGTATGAACAGCCCGGTTTCATTATCTCACTTTCATTTCTTTGTCAAGATATCGGGTTAACATAGTTTTCTAATTTGTAAAGAAAGGCAGACAGCGGCACTGTACCAGTACAAATAAACCTCATTAAAGGTCAACGTATTACCACGCATTGTTCTAGTAACGGTCGAAAATAAATACTATTTATAACCAGTAATCAGCTGTAACATTAACATGATAAAATATGTGAAATCCAATCCAATGAAAAGCAGCTTGCACTTCACTAATGTTCAATTCGATTTTCGAATATCTTCAAGTCACAAGTCTAGTGAAAACAAGTCTAAATGTAGGTATCTATGGGCACAAGGAGGTTATTTTTTCCATATTTTTCTGTTTACTATTTAAGTTTACTATTTTACGGATTTATAACCGATTAAGATGATTTTTACGTTCTTAGAGTAATTAAATTCAAAACTTTTATCGATTATCCTATATACCTACTAAAAGTACGGCATTTATAGTGTAAAAGTTACGAAATTATTACAATCCAGTCAGCATTGTTGCTGACTATCTTAGGGTTAAGGTTATACCAACCGTTTAATGTAGTCATGATGATTATTCTCTTTTTTCTTCAACTCATAAATATTCTAGTAGATCCCTGTGAGAGACTTGCAAGTTTTGTCTGACAGTAACTGGTCAAAACCAACGCGAATTATAGCCGCTTAGCGAATTCAAAGCCAATGTCAGTGCCAGTAACCGTGCAACTGAATTATGTTTGTGCAGTACCTATATATGTACTTACCTATATAGTCATTAAAATAGGGCACTGTTGTCTATGAACATTGATTATGGAATTGAAAATGTTTTTTTTTATTGAACGCGCTTGACTGCAGTCCCACCGTAATGAAGGGACGGGAAAACCTACGCAAGTAAACTGCTGCAGTCCTTAACTGTCCTTATTATAAATGAAGAAGAAAATCGCTTAGTCCGGACTGAAGGAACGTTCACGACATAAGAGTGCGCACTGTGCGTCTCGTCGTCCGATGATAGAAGGGGAATGGTGGAATCAAGTCATGCAGTTCCTGCGCAGACTCTCCAAAATGCTTCCTGTAGAATACCAAGAGGCTGGCTACTCTGCGCCTGTGCTCTAGGCTTTGTAGATAGGTCCCAAGCCGTAATATGGCATTTTACAGCACCAGCCCATAATAATAAACTAACACTCGACTGAACTTGCGGTGTGAAGTACCGCCGCGCCGGACCTTTGCAAAGATATTTAGCTTCCTTGCAGCTACTTTGCCCTTGGACTCAATTAACCGCCCATAGTTAAGCTTTGAGGAAATTTCACTCCTAACAACCTGTAGCCGTTCGGTGTATTCCAGGATACATTTTGAAAAATAGGAGCCACGGTCAACGGGCTCCTTTTAGCGGTTAAACTGACACGCTTACGTTTAAATAGTTCTATCTATACGTAATAATAATTCAATATCTGTATCTTGAACATTAATTACGATATATCTAATGTGATAGATAACGGTAAAAAAGCCTAAAGTTCTTTTTTATATAAAATAAAAGATAAATGACGAAGATAAAACACCTAAACTGCTCTTTGTCTTTATGCAAATCATTACTCTATGCTTTGATATTGACTGAATATAAATTAAAACAAAAAACAATATCGAAACCCCGTTGTCCGAAGATATTAAATTTCGAACGCTATCTTTTATAGCCGCGGCGCCAGACCAAAACTGCGAATTCGACGTTCTAAATTAGAAATTGTGTTATTAGGCAAATGGGATCGCTACGTGTCTGCTGTTATTCGCTAATTAATCCAGATGCTAATGATCCTACAGATATCAAACAATTCCGAATCATAATAATGCTTGCAAAATTCAAATGAGCTCAACGTAAAGATGGCGAACGTTGATTAACCGCTTAGATATATTCGGTTTTTCATCTTAATTACTTTTTTCTTATCAAGTCGTCGTGAATACCATGGAGATAAGCATTTTAAGGTGGATAACATTGATCTATAATTTATACTAGATTAATAATCACAGACAAAATGACAACCAATATATGGTAGCAGACACATGTATAAGCATTTAAATATAAAACTTTATACATTGAAATCAAACTACTTTTACGGATTTTATCGCGGTTTGATTTTTTTCAATTACTATTCGCGTAAGTATGTAAAAGAAACATTATAAAACGTAAGTTTATATCTGCAATCTATATATATGAAAATGAATGTTTGTCTGACTGTACGTATGTCCTTTATACATAGAATCGTAAACTATGCATTTGACCATGTCATGATGTTCAGCAAAGTGAAAGAGCAGAGCTGCGCGGGTCAGCTAGTTTGAAATAAAAATTCGAAATAACGGCACGCGCTTACTTTAATTCTTATTTTCTTGACCATTATTCGAGCCGTTACACTTAATCTAAAAGGTATAAAAAATAAATCAAATGGTGGAAACATAGGACGATCGATTTCAGGAAAATTTGCCAAATAGTAGCTTTCGCAAAAAGGCGACGTGAAAGTACCAATTTAAAAATATAATTATTTATATAGGTACATAAAATAAGGCAATCTATGCTCGTCAATGAAACCTTGGTATTTTCCAGGTATAAAATATACAATATATTTATAACAAATATAAAGATTATTTATATATTATGGTAATATCTGCCGTCTGTGCGATAACGCCGCTCGGTTTTATGAATTAAAATATTTCCGATATCGATCGATGAATATCTTACCTTTATTTTTATAATCTTAAGTGCCGACACACCCACTCACGCTATATTTCGATATGCTACTAAGTATAATAATGATCTACGGAAAGTAGCCAGCATCTCGGTATTCTGCACGCTACATTTTGGAGAGTCAGGAATTATATAACTTGATTCCAGTTAAGATCAGCCATCTACGCGGGATATAGTGCACAAGTGCAAGATACAAGTGCACTCTCTCATCCTTTACCTCTCACAATCCGATGGGACGGAAGACCGACACGAGAGGTCACCAGCAGGACCGACTTTTTACATGTCCATCTGACTCCTGAATCTTAACTTTACAGACAAGCGATCGGCCTGCGTTTTCCTAGCCAGTAAGGAGCAACTAAACAAAATTGTTCAAACCCGCGACCATCGGTTGGCAACGCAAGCAATTTCCCACTGCGCCACGGAGGCTCTAAATAATCATACACCTAACACATTACTGCCAACATAACAGCTCTGAGAATCACAATAAAATTATTATGAAGTGAACAACAGCTGCATAATCCTTTCAAAGCGGCCGGCATAATGCGACATGATTGAAATGTCATATAAATCAATTACAATTGTGCGGGACTGCTAGCCACATAAATTAACACGTCTTATAGTCGCAGAGCCTCGCACGTTTTCGGCTAACTGTGACGAAACGTGGTTTTGCCTGCCGCTATTACTTTTCAAGCCACAGGCTGACAAAATTGTTTTTGTCGATAGGAGTGTCGGTACTGTCCATGTACTGTCTATTTGAAACTGTCAAACTATACGTCATTATCATAATCAAACCGTTAGTTCACGTTTACACCACCAGCACAGATAAGTCCGCGACCTCCGTGACCACATTTTAGATGTAATTTTGTTAGCGAATGTTTATATATTATATCGATGTCCCAGATGCTCATTAAATCACGCCCACGGAGGAGCAGAAATGCTTCCTTTGCCGTCGCTGTGCTTGCGACGACGCGACGCAGTGCCTACACCGCGCCGCCGTCGTCGGTCGCCCGCCTCGGGACCACCATATTACCTATCAGAATTCCTAACAATATAATTTTAAAAACAATTTTACCATCTTACAACAGGTAGGTTGTTCATAAATGAGGCGCCATCCGACAATTCATTCATTTATTGATCTGGTATTTTTATTAGTTTTTAATGTTCAAAGATCAAACGATCAATCTAATTACATTAGGTACCTACCGTTTGATTTTGTTTCGACAAACAAATGTCAATGTCCCGTAAAAATGACTAAGCGAGTGTATAATTAATTAACGCATTCTTTAATTGATTAATTTCGTATTTGGAACTTACAAACCTTGGAAACTACTGTTACATAGGTATATTTACTACTTCGTAGTAGACTGTCATGAGTCATGTCTAACTAAATTACACTACGTCCCATTTCTTTTTTTTTTTCAACTTTCCACTCGCAGGCCTGCTGGAAGAAATTTCTTTAGAAATAAGCTGTGCCTTTGCACCATTCTTTCCTATATTTCCATGTTTCCTGTAATAGTATTGTGTGTACAAAAATTATAAAATAAATAAATTGAACTATTTAAATTTAGAATATTCGATTTTCAAATTTATTCTACACGCGTAATAATATAAATCATTTATTTGATTAAGTTGGTAGCGATGATGATATTAAATTATAAAACAGACCTACGCAATTTGTGACAATCTCTCACCTATAATATCGCTCTGACGATTGGATAGTGTAGATTTATGAGTTAAGGATTTGGTTAGATTTTTGCTCATAGCCAAATTTGAAAATGATTTTCTCGTATTTTACAATTGTTTGACTATATTTAGTATCGATCGCTCGCTCGATCGAATAAAGTAGACGATTTAAATATAACAAATAAGAACCTTAGATCATATCTATAGTCTAAGATAAGAACACATTACTATAATTGTTACTAATCTGTTTCTGTACAGACTATTAGCCTCGCTGTTGTATCTTAAAATATCGAATTTATGAAAAGCACATGTTATTAATTTTGCAACGCGAAATCAGCTATAACATGATATGTGTCAACTAATTTGAGATACAATCCAGATCTCTGTGAAACTAGTTATGTTTCCTGGGTTTTAAGTTGATTTCATTAACTAGGGCATTATAATTCAATGTAATTTACATTTAAATTTGAGCTGTCCATTAATTTCGCAAAAGTCGAAACGAAAATGTAATTTTACTATAATTTGGTCTCGTTGACTATTTTAGTATTAATTAAGTATTTTTTAATTAATTGAAAACACGTACATTGCTTATTAAAGGTTGGTGGAACTATAAGACTGTTAAGTTTGGTAAATCCAATCACAACAATAATAATTCATAAAAAAAAACTAATTAAAAATGATAATTCTAAAAAAATACACAAAGAAAACCACAAAATTAAAAGCCAGTATTATTTTTTAATAAAAAAAAATACTCAATAGTGTTGGTGGCGACCTTTATCTCCGATGATCACTATTTACACAACCCGGTACAAACAGGTACCAAATCAAAGGGTTCCGTGGCGGGCCAATGTTTGATGGAAAGTTTGTCCAAACACGGTTTAGTTTATGTAGAACATTTTGTCGGACACCTCCGCGAGTATTGGGGCCCATTTCCTGTTTGGTTACGATAAGGGACTGTAAATATTGTGTTCAACATGTGGGGGCGTACCGTTTTTTTTTACTATTTTTACTTTCATTCACCTGCTTAGAGCATTGATAAAAGAACGTAGGTACATTGTTATTGTTATTCAAGTATTCTCTGAACTTTTTTTTTCGACATAGTGACGAGACACGCAGGACATTGACTTGATAGGTAAGTGACTCGCCTGCCTATAGACATCTGCAGCTATCAGACACCGGTCTCGCCGGCGAGGCCGAAGGGTCGTACGCATGCGACCTCAACGACGTGCATCACCCCACTGGGTTTCTTACCGGTTCTTCTCAGTGGGGGCGCTTTGTGAACCGGTGGTAAACTCAGCCCTCTCTCAAGCGACAGCCCAAGCCGAGGCTGTGCCTCCCTGAGGTGCCCTTGAGCTCGTCGCTACTTCTGCCGTTAAGGCTAGAGTGCTTCAAGCGCTCGCCTCCTATTGTCCGGTGAAGCTGTAATGGCCATCTGCGGCCAACAGCGTCTATCATTCCCAAAAAAAAAACTATAGACATCTGCATTGCACTGCCGTTCGTCTCTCGATTTTTTTTTATATCCAAGGTTGCGACCCGCCTGATGGTAAGCAGTCACCGCAGCCTATAGACGCTAGCGACACCTGAAGAATCACTAGCGCGTTGCCGACCTTTAAGAAATTAGATATTATCTAAGTCTTTTGTGTCCAGTAATTTAACCAGCTACAGTGCCCTTCACACCGGGACACAGTAATGTTTCCACACTGCTGTTTGGCGGCAGAATATCTGACACTGCGGTAGGTTCCTTGCATAAGGAAACCTACCACTTAGTAAAAATGTTTTTATCAATCGGATTATTTCGACACACGAAGCGTTTTAAAGCTTTATACTTACTTTGTAAGTGAGTAAATATCGATCATCTCGTACTCAATAACGGAACATTAGACGTTTGTGAGTGCGGCAACTTATCCACGATATCGCATAAAATGTCACATCTGTTTTCAATGTCAGTGTAGACAAAATACTTTTTCACGACGGAATGCCATAAATAATAAGCACCGCGGCGCCGCTTAATTGTATAAAGGATCAAGCTGGCCTCGTCAAGCCTGTCTGAGGGTTTAATCTGGCTTTAAACACGGAGACAGGCCTGCCTGAATGTTTGACGCAAAATTTTCCATGGTAAGGACTTAAGCTCCGATCCGACGCCTCTTGAGAACGGATTCTGCGAATGCATGCTACGGTGAATAATTATTATTATGATGATTGAAATGATAAGGAGGATTTAATTCAATATTATGATTATTATGCTTGTGAAGCTTTTTCCTCTTTTTAACAGACTTGAAAAAAGAAGGTTCTCAATTCAACTGTATATTTTTTTTAATAAACTGTTTTGTATTTTCTAAGAAAATATGTATTAACGTTTTCGAACCAAATTGAAACTTGTATGCAAATTAAATCGCTTGATAGCCAAAATTGATAACTAATAATATCACTGACAATCCCGACTGAAATAGATGTAAATTTGACTACGACATTGGAGGCTGATCAGCTAATTGTAATGTAAGATGATCCATGCGTCGGATGGGCTTGTAAAAAGTCGGTCCTGCGCCTAATCGTGTCTGTTTTTGAGAGGTAAAAGGAAGAGAATCAAAAAAAAACAATTGCAGCATTCCTCTCGCTTTTTAATTACCTACCAATAAAAAACAACAGTAACGTTTTTTATTTCTCGAATTTTATTACTATTTTTATCTCCAATAAATTATTCGATTATAATTAAATATCTTACGACACAGATTACGAAATATATACGTCACCAGCGCCAATGGAACGAATGAACGGAATGATTATCAACGCGACGTTGCTCGCGGCGCCCCGCCTTGTTCGAAAACAATCCAAATCGATAACGATGACGTATCGATGAAGACATATCGATTGTATCGATTAGTCGATTGAGATGTGCGTGACATCGGCTCAATCATGATTGTGTGAGGGCGTGTATAATTTATTTATTGCCTGTTCATTTTGTTTTGTTGTCATTTTGATTCGTGCAGTTTGATTGACGGCGTTCGTTTTTCATTTTAAATTGGTTCTAAATAATGGCTTCTTTGAACTTATTTGGAACTTATTATTTATTTTTTATTTTTTTTATTATAAATAAACTAGCGTAAATAAGCCATTATTTCTCATAAAAAGTAAAGGACAATTTAAAGGCGAATATACAAAATACTAATGAAAATCTATACATATAAAATTACTTGTCCTGACTGACTGACTGATTCATCAACGCACAGTCCAAACCGCTGGACCTAGAAAGCTGAAATTTGGACAGTAGTTTCTTCTTATGACGTAAGCATCCACTAAGAAAGGATTTTTGAAAATTCGACTCTTAAAGGGGTTAAATGGGGTGTTTTCTTTTGTATGAAACTTTTTATTGCATGGTTCGATTGACTTGAAATTTACTGAAAAGATTCTCTAAATAAAATATCATTACGTGTTTCGCGAATTTTCAAAAACAACCTTTGAGGGTGTGTTGGAGGTTGGTAAACTCTGCAAAAAAAATAAGCGGGCAAAGCCGCAGGAAATTGCTAGTAAATTATGTTCTCGTTCAACCTTCATGCCGTAACGCCTCGTATAAAAAAACGTATTAAGGATTATCTATTTGTTAATGGTATTTACGTCGTTATTACTGGGACTTGTACATGACTGAGTGACTTATTACCCATGTAATACATTTTTCAGGTAATCGCTTTGTTCGATAAGGCCTCTCTAAATTCTCTATATAGGTACATATATTGAATCTCTTTGTTTCCTAGCTAGTAACTCATTCTCCTCGTTTATAAATATGTTTTGCATCAGCCTATCGGATCCTTCAGCTAGTCGCATATTTGGTGGCGTCAGTCATCAGGTTCGCTTCTCACGTTCACAACTCAAAAGGATTATTTCCGAATCGGAATGTGTTTAATTCTAATGGAGTGCGAAGCGTGCGCGCCGAACGCGTCTGTATTCCACTAGGGGTGGCAAACGCTAGACCAAATATGATACCTAACAATATTAAAAACACCTTTAAAAAATATTAATAATAGTTTTCGGTATATACGGACAGACAAAAAGACTTTAAACACTGCAGTCCTCTCGTGACCATAAAAGTGCATAAAAAGCTTTAATAAACGTAAATCTGTGTAATTACGGTGACTTTTATGTATTATTAGCTATCCTGTGCCACTACGCCTGCGATATCGAAACAGACCAAAGTAGTACCAATCCAAAATCTTACTAAAATGTAAACTAAAATAGCATGAAAAATATAGAAAGGATTCTTTATCTCCCTAGATAATAAAGACATAAAAACATTCAAGGCAACATTATCGTCAATGTTGCCATTTATAGTCCATAATTCCCACCTCATAAAATGGTATCTTCAGAAGAAACTTATGAGCCGATTAAATCTCTATCTATCACTTTTCTGATGTATTTGCGTACAGTAGACCAAGGAACTTCTGGGTGGTAGGTCCGTTGTGCAAGGTAGTGCAAGGGACCGACCATGCAGGTGCAGTGTTAGATATTCAACCGCCAAGCAGCAGTGTGTTAACATGTTCCGGTGTGACGGACACTAGAATATAATAAACGTCTCGGGTGACCAGCGGTAGTGCAGTGCAGCTGTCTATGGGCTGGCGTGTAGCTTACCATCAGACGAGCGTCTTGCTTATTCTGTCACTAAGTTGAATACTAGAGATCTATCCAATAAAAACTTTTAAAGATAAACGTTTAGCCATCCCCAATACTGAATAATATTTTTTTATTTATTTATATGGGGTTACAGGTTATTTCTAAAAAAAAGTCCTTTAGCAGGCTGCGGGGCCAGGACAACAAGATCCTAACTCTACAGTGCCATTCCCTAAATTACGGCAATGATATGACTTTTGCCTAACAGCGAACCGGCAATCTAGTTGTGTGCACCGACGTATGTCATTTAGTTGTTCATTATATCTTTAGAACTTAAACATGAAGTATTAATTCATCAATACGAGTACACCTTGTACCCCTATACCAGCATATACTGAAGGATCCATCCTTTTATAATACAAAAATATTAGATTACATAATAATTAGATATTTTACTGCAAAGCAGTTATATACATTTTACGTGTTAACGTTGCTGGGTTCCTGTGTAAGGGGTAATTAGAGAAATTACTGAAACTGGCGTATTGCAATTAGTATTAACTTGGTCAAGCAAACTATGAAACGCCCAACATTGCTTAAAAAATCCACGTGATTTTTAATTCAAAATATCTAGTGAATATCAAGTTATTTTCCTTTAAGATTCTCTTTAGATTCACGCATCCCACAAGGGTCAGTGTCGTCACCGTAAAAAGGTTATATTATTTTCTAGCCTAGCAACCCTGTATAATTCAAGCCACACTCGAGATACGCTAAAAGCTGTGCGCCGCGCATCCGCAGATAAAGCTGTATTAAACAGGAGATTTATTCCCCACCACTGTCAAACGTATCAAGATTTATTGAGTCGTTTTTCAATTTTTCCAATGTTTAATGGGCAATTGATGTACATTCTAAATACCAATATTGTTAAGAGAATAATTTATATAAATATGTTGTTATATCTTGTTACTTTTACCTCATATGTTATCTTTTATATCAAATATAGTCCACTAATAAAAAATTAAGCAGCTTGTTATCGATATTATGTATGTGCTTACCGAAAAATGTCACATTAGTGCATATCGAACGGGTTCGATAATAATAGTTACCACTCGGAGTAAGGTGTCACTCGGGAGTGACCTTATTTCGAATTCTTATTTCATATTTTAATGACCTTCAAAGGTGCAGCCTTTTTTATAGTGCTTGAAGTTCACTTTTTAATTGCATAATTCAACCGCTGTAATGTATTATTGTTAGTAATGTAAGCATCGACATCGATATACTTTAATTTGGACAAAAACAGAGTCGCGCTTTTTATTTTGGTTTTGCATTTCAAACACTGAAAGAAATAATCTTCTTGATGATAAATGATAGCTTAAGTATATAAAAAAACAACACAAGAAACCAGCAAGTAATTTCTATAGATGTATGTACTATCGCGGACACGAACGCTGTACCAGTTTTCAATCAAAATCGTCTGAACGACGTTACGTGCGATTGCCCCGCCCGCATGTATTTTGGGCCAGATCGTGCAAGTGATTATCGTCCTAAAGGTGGCCGTTTGTGACCGCGAGTGTACATAATTACATAGGTTTTTATACTTATAATAAGTACTTATATTATTATAAAAAATAACACATTGAGAACACAAAGTTCGTTAGCTCCCCCACAACTTTATTTTGACAACCCTCCAAGCAATAATAAATGGATAAAAGTTAGTTTCAATTCTGGCCGTTAAATAATCTGTCAATTAACACCAAACAAAAGCTCATTCGATTTGTAACGAGACAGCTTGATAACCAATTACATCACATCACTAGCCAACAATAACATCATCAATTTAACATAACAATCGAGTGACAGCAATCAAGAACCCGTGTAGGTATCGATACAACAATCGGTTTCAATTACTGCGGCAAATTAGTCGTTTAATTCGTGATTTATGATGTTTACTGAGAATTTGAATACGGTATTTTATTAAATGGATGACTACATCGTGTGTAGGCACACTTAATTAGTAAAATATGAAATAAAACATTTACTGCTCTGTCATAAATAATGAAACCAACTAATATTTGCCTTACATTATGTACTGAATTCCAAAAAAATTGAAACAAGGCTATAATTTATGGAAATTGTTCATTCTACTTAGTGTTTGTTGGCTTAAGGGGAATGGTACCCAAGATGCTGGCAGAGTTTCCTCGCTAAATAGCTAAAACCACTCTCTGAAGCACTATATTAGATTAACAATATTCTATTTAAGCTTAGAACACAATGTGGTTCCCATGGCTGCCGTTTCAAACTAATCATAAGACAGTGTTTTGACAGATCGTTACAGACAGACAAAACGATTGTTATTGTAATCAGATACCCATTTGCGGCTACTATAAGGTGTTTATGTTATTAAATTAATGTTTTGAGTAATTGTACGCTTGATTTAATTAGTAGTTAACTTTTGTAGTGTGTGGTGGAGTTCACATACCTATTTATATTTTTTTCATATCTTGTTGTATTAGGCCTATCATTTATGTAAATAACTTGTTTTTTTTTAGATACATTGATTAATAATAATGACTATTTGTTGCCTGAAAACATCTTTAGTAGCTACGACCTTTTGCTATATCTAGTTCTAATCTATTTATTTAGTATTTTTTTATTATTATTAATAAATAGCTTTAATGATGATGAAGTGAGAGTATGAAACATTCCCGTTATAACACTACACGTTATATAATATTATGAAACCAATACACATCACTATAATTTATTACAATGTATAAGATAAACAAATTGATGGTTTTATTACCAATATCTTTTAATTAACTTCATAGAAATTTACAACCAATACCATTCGGACAAAGGAAATAACACCCTATTCTTATTACAATAAAACAAATCTGATCGCGTATTGTAGGTTTGTAATTAATGTTTCATAGACCATCGTATACACCGTCGAAACAAACGAAATTAGATCATAATAACATCGCTATAAGATAGTAATACTCAGTTAAATTAAGTTCGTAATTTCATTTACTATTGATCGTATTGATTTTAATGGCGTGTTTATGGGCAATTAACCCGGACCTTTGGACAGTGAGATTGGGTGAAATACAGGCGCCTGTGGGCTGCAGGCGACTGTAATGCTTAGAACAATATCATTTGAACAATAGTGAAAGGTGGTCGATTCTAATTAGTGATGTAATCGATTAACTAATTGGTGTTCTGTTTGCGAATGTTTTCCGTACCCCAGCCCTAGAAAAGTTTATGATTGTTGCCACCAGTGGCGCTGGTTTGACTGAGCCATAAATTAGGTTCTTTTTTCACTGAACGAATGAACAAAATTTATGGGTGAAATTACACTCTTACTAGCCTAATTTTTAGATTATGCTGACATATAGATGTAAAAAAAAACAGAAAAGTCTAATAGTCGTAATTAATTTGATCAAATGCAAATCAAGATTTAGTTGCAATCATACGGCCTTAATTATTATTAATAGATATTGATAAAAATCTTAAGATAAATACGTAACATGGTTTCATTCCAATAATGTAATGTATTACCTTCATTAATTAAACTCGAGTGATGTTTTTCTTTTTTTTTCTATGTGCAACTTAATGACGACCCTAATAGGACATTCTTGGGTTGCCAGATGGTAAGCGACACGCCACCCGAGGCACTGGCTGGGGCTTAAGCTGTGTTTATGGAAATATACGTTTAAAAAAGATAGGACACGTATAAGTATTTTTATTTAACAAATAAATAGAAATTGACAAAGATAAAAAGCGTCAAAGTTCGAGAGTGAGGGCTAGTGCGACGTCCAACTTCACTAAAAAATATGTACAGACGTAGACGTGACGCGGAATTTCAACGCAACAATATATTCATAATTTGTTGTTTAATTGAGAAAAGATAATACGTATCCAATATTTTGGATAATCTAAATGACGGACTAACTGCCGAACCTGCAAACGTCAATTATAATTAATTATCATTAATCCATTTTTTGAAATCTGATTATTTCGTCACTCGAAACTCATTAACACTAAATACGCAGATAGTGAGTAGAGATATCAATTAATGTTCACTGATTGAAATTAATCATAAACTGCTCCGACAGTCGAAATAAAATATATTTAAAAAAGTGACTTAATTATAATTAAAGTTAATTTGTTATGTTTGTGAGTGCGGCCGTAAGTAAATAGAATTTTAGTCTATCGTTACCATCATTCCGAAAAAAAACGCAGTGTCAGATATTCTGCCGCTCCTAGGAAGTTTCGTTTCGGAGTGACAGAACGCAGTCTTCTTCTTCTTCTTCTTTTTGTTCGCTGGCACTACTTTCTATCGGCTACTACTTTCTTAGCAGTCTAAAGAAATACTAAAACATTTCAGTGTTACCAACAAAAACAAATAAATAAAAACCACATAAATTGCTCGTTGTGTTGTGTCAACTTGTGTCGCTCCAGCAAACGTTAGTAACAGATTAAGGGATATACACAATGGCTCGCCGACGTTATTACCAGAGTCAGGGCTACTCGTAGGATATGCACAATGGACCCAACTGGGTCAAAGTGCTTACTGGGCTCAATTTATAGTCAACAAATAGAATAACACCCGTCTAACTGGAGAACATAATGTGTAATTGTGTACTTACTATGTATGTTTTATATAGAAAGTCCATTTCTTTTGCGGTAGAGGTATTTTTGTTCTTTTATTTATATTTATATATTATATTAAGTATATTATTATTAATTATATGTATATTTGTTGTATTATGTTTGCCGATGAGAGTGTTGCCATAAACAGATCAAGCATATCTTAACTAATTAACATATTAATGATACGAATAAGCAAATCGTTACAATAAAATATTATAATAAATTAAGTTTCGCTCGCGGCCCCGCCCTCGTGAAATTGGACTCTGCAATCTATATAATATATTGATCGCGATTATTTTGCGAAATAATAAATTAAAACTAAGCATGGCACAATAATAAATGTTTCTTAGATAAATAAATATTATTTTAATATTGGAAATGGTCCGTTTTATTGTCAGTAGTCAAATAAACAGTAGCTGTTATAAGTGTAGTAGTAGTCTTTTATCCCTACATACATACATTTCACACCATAGAGTCACTGCTTTATGTAAAATTTATAAAGATATGACTCATAACTCTTTGAAAGTATAGCTCCAAGACGTCATATTTTTTGTCATTACTTTGTCCAGCAAACATGTCGAACTCGCAACCCGTATGCCACCCGCAGGGCGCATGCAGCCGTATAATTTATATATATATATATATATATTATTATTATTATATATAGCCGACAAAGCAAACCACGTATATATAATAAAATTAATGGCAAGAAAGTTTAGCATTTTTAGCATCATGAGGTTAATTATTTAAAAATTATGAACAGGTAATGTAATGTATGAACAGGTTTGTATGTACTTAGTATTGTGCTTTTCGACATAATTCTTTTATTTTATTTTGCCTATTAAGGTTTGGCCCGTGTTTGCATTCTGACTGAAATTTCGTTAATTCATTGGTAATATATAATCATCTTCAGCCGAAATACGTCCACAGCTGAACAAAGGCCATTATCGCAATAAGGTTGCCATAATCCCCACGCTTGGCAGGCCTGTTAGGGGTCTTGGTAATTAGTTATAGTTTATTTTAATACTTGTTCCGTAAATAGGTTGACACTATGTGAAAGCCGCCGCGAAATAAATTTATTATCTGTTAGGACTCTTTATTAAAAATGTATCGTAGATTTTATAAAATGTAGAAACCGATAAACACAATATAGATAAATTATTGATTTCATTCTCTGTTAATTATCAAAAAATTTAGCATAGATAAATGATTATTTTCGAAATCCATTCGAAATTGTATCTTATTGCAATTTAGATCACGGCTTAGTACGGTTTACTAGTGTTCTTCCGAATTTATCGGAATGACATTATGTTTATGTTCTAGAGATGTCAATAGAAGATCACATTCAGATTAGCTCATGATTTCTCAGAATTGGAAGCTGTATAATATGTTATCTGAATATGTATAGTATGTTGATGACAATCATGAATTACTTAGATAAAATCGTACGTCAAGGAATATGACACAACTTAATTTTTTTTATGTTTAACTAATAAGCGACTTTACTTTTTTTATGTTTAACTAATAAAGAAATAGCGACACAAGGGCGCTATTTCTCGCTACCACTTTTTGAACCGTGACACCAAATCTAGTTTATATATTACATCGATGTATATTGTATACATGTACTTACAATTAAATTTCAGGCTGCCAGGTATTTTGTTTTACTATTTTCACCATAACGTACCTATTAAAATTATATATCCCAGGGCAGTCCAAATTCACTAGCACGTTAAAAGTAGCGCAAATATCCCATCGTAATCGTGCCTGTAGTTGGGAATAGTTCCATAACTAGTTTATTTATTGAACAGTCGGTCGTAAACTGTTACCAATATCGCTTAATCCGCCCGATTGTTGTCGTTACGTGGCGATCGAGCGCTTAAATCTTTTATATATGTATATACATATATTATGTACTATCGCGGACACGAACGCTGTACCAGTTTTGAATCAAAATCTTTTGAACGACGACGTTACGTGTGCTTATCCCGCCCGCATGTATTTGGGCAGCTCGTGCAAGCGATTAAGCTAAAGGTGGTACACCGTTCGTGACCGCGAGAGAACCTACACATCTTGTAATGTATTTAGTTTTATGTAATTTGAGTAGATGTTCCAACCTTACTGACTAGAACAATAGGGGCCGATAAACTGATGCTCTGAAAAGTAAGATGATGATGATAGACCGACATTTTACATGCCCATCCGACGCCTGTAACAATTGGTCCTGCGTCTGCCGTCTTACCGGTTGTGTCAGTCTTACGTCCCATAGGATTGTGTGTAAAGGAAGAGAAAGTGCACTTGTACCCTCGCAAGCTTCTGAGCACTATAATAATCTCCTGCGTAGGAGTAAGTAAGTAGGCTAGTTTTGTTTAATGAAAAAGTTTGGCCACCATGACAGAGAACATTATCTACTGAATATGCTATGTATGTCTATTTTTAAAGGAGTTAGTTTACAGCTAAGACTCCAGATGAAAGAATGAAAACCCCACCAGATTTATGGACGTACCTACGAACGACCCCAAAACATCATCACTGCACCGTATTGCGACCACCGAATTATCATACTACGCGCTGTCTTATACACAGACTACCGACAGCCCTAACTAAATACATTCCCATTTATGTTATACACAAGCGATTATGCCCAAAATGGTCATTTAGGTTAAACGCGCGTGGTAATATACAATTCAATTCAAATACAAATTACGTACATGCAAATACATTTGTCACATCAGCTACTGCCATACTGGCGGCAATCATAGCCAGTTATAACCACTGTTCGGTAAACGATTAATTGGTTAAGCTACATCAGGCAAGGTCAGTTTTAGATGGGTGACCGTTTGGCATTTGAAATGAGCGTCTCTGAGGGCAGGTAGAAAGTCAATTCCGGTTGTTATCATTTAGACAGCACCCGTTAAAGGCTGCTAAAATACACTACCTACCTATCCTATCAATTCCTATCCTATCTTCTTCTTATTGGATCTTCTTGAACGACTCCTACTATCCTTTTGGCCTTTTAGTTTGTTGTACTTACTTTTGTAGTTTTTTGTTTTCTCTCTTTTGAACGGCAAGACACACTGTCGCTGATGCTGATCTAATTGTAACATGATAAAAATTGTTTTAAAAAAAAGTGAAAAAATATATAAGCCCGCTGAATTTCTTGCCGGAAGTGGTTGGCCACAGTGAACGCGCGGTGACTTGAGCCTAGCGCGGGCGCGGCGGCGGGCGCGCAGGGTGGCCACAGTGACGCGCGGGCTGTTGTGGCGATAACACTAATTGCAGGTGTCGCAAACCTTTTATGAGGATTCTGTGTTTTTTACTGGATAGGCCAATCCTGAGATGGGAGGCGTTGATCATAAGAGATGGTGTGTTGGGTGCGCACGAAATAACTAAAAACAGTTAAATGAATGGAGATTTTTAAATTTTTTTTATTAAGAATTGAAATTGTAGTCAAAAAAGTATATTTTATTTATTAAGGAACATCAACAATATACATATACACTTACAATTTCAAATGTCCAAAAAACCTTTTTTATACATGTATTTAAAGTTATTTAATAATAAAAAAAATACTTAAAACGAGCGACAAGACCGAAATGGTTTGATACCCCGCCAGCCGCGCGATCGGTCGCTTGTTGACTAGGCCCGCAGTGTGGCCAGAACGAGCGCATAGGAACGTTTGAAAAGTACGCCCGCTAACTCGCTCAAGCCGGTCGCGCTAGGCTCCCGCCTAAGTCACTTCAGTGTGGCCGCAAGCGGCGGTTTCATATGTTTGATATTTCGCGCCCGCCACCGCCGCCGCGCTAGGCCTGCAGAGTGGCCGACCACGAACTTATCTGTTGAGGCCGCGTTGTGATACGCAGCTTCTTAAAAATAAAATTGACCGTTCTAAAGTGCTAGCGTTAAGCTAATTTGAAATAAATGAAAAACAAAAAAAAACTCTGTCCCATAATATTTTATTTATTATTTATATTATTTATTCAAACAAAAATCCAAAGCTCTTAGAATAAAAAGTACAACTTGTAGACTACTTGTAAATACAGCCAATAAAAGGATTTTCTTTATATGACAAATAAATCAACTACTGCTTAATGCATATAACTAATCATAACAGCCCGATTGTTAGATCTACCATCAATTTAAATAACCATAGTTTATAAAAGAGGATATCCTTTGCTACCGCCTATATTTGCATAATGATTCGGCTTGAGTTGTTTTTTATTAAAATTGTGATTGCTAAAAGAACATAACTAAATAAACACTACGAGCGACAATTAGATGCAAGCCCCATCCCAAAAATTTAACAACAAATGATTTCCAAACACAGAACTACAATTAATACCGGTCCAATCACATCAATTTTATTTTTATCTTACCATATTTCAAAGTTGTCGTAAAATCGGTCTAAAGATACACGAAAATATTTCAAGCCGCATTCAGCCAGAGGGACATAAAGGAAAGTATTTCTAAGTTTATTAATTAGTTGCTGTTTAATTAATGTTTATTTGAACCTCTGTAACCGCACGTTTCCCCCATCGTTGGTTGTCCCATTTACTTTCTGCATTTAGAATTCGTTGTAATAATTCTTTGGATTGATAGATATGGGTCGATCCATCTGACGTTGTAGGGTGACTATTACGCCGAAAAAATGAGGATTTATTAGGAATGTTATTATGTGAGAGAGTCGAGTTACCTATCTTTAATGCAAAATAATGAAGATGTGAGCTAGACATTGCCTTGATTGTAAGGGACACGTTATCCTTTGGACAGTTGCATCGACGTTTGTATCCGTTTGTATGTATTGTTTATATATTAGCCCCCAGACTCAGTTTTAGCACCATAGTACCTACTTAGATGGTCACCTAGTACTCATTTATCAAATTATTTTGTTTGCTTGCCTACACATGGAAGCATGGTTTGACTGACAGATGACATCGGTGGTTTCTTAATCAGCAGTACACACGGTTACACATGGAGCTCGACAACGCATTAACGATAACTACGCTGCATACAACACATAGACATAACGGGCACGTTGGTCTAGTGGTTAGACACCCTGTCTGCTAACCGATGGGTCGTGGGTTCGATTCCCACCAAGTTTCTGGATGTTATTTATCTATATAAGTATGTATTTACAAAGAAAAAAAATGTACATAACTATTAGTATCAGTTGTCTGGTTTCCATAGTCCAGGCTCTGCCTAGTTTGGGATCAAATGACCGTGTGTGGATTGTCCCAAGATATTATTATTATAGAATTGTTGGATAAGGACAGGACATGCGACGGCCGCGGCGCCGGCCGCACGCGCTTATTGGGACGAAATAACAAATAAAAAATAAGTTTTAAAAACTAAAACCCGACTACAGATAAAATCGCAGTCTAAAAAGTAGAAAACAAGGAAATATTTCTTGTCAGATATACTTATCTACCAACGCCTGAAGCAATTAATTATTGTCTAGTAAGTAGATAATTTATATATTTCAATTTAACGTATTATAAGTATAATTACTATAGATTGTAGCCGTAGTTGTATGCCACTGATGCCTGATGATCCGTCGTGGCGTTGTCGTTTATACATAAGTCGGCGATCTGTCCCCCTAGACAATGTAACATTCTACAAGCGCTATCGCTAATAGAAAGTTTAAAAATGTATGAGAATGACATAAGTCATCGAAAAATCACGTGACAAATTGTAGGGAATTGACACCATTAGCGAATGAAGAAATAGATTCGCTATGAAGCGATTGCATCTTGTCTAGGCCCTCTGGTCAGCTGCTAGTCGTCGAAGTGCATCCTGAATTTTGTGTTCCCATCGCGACAATATAACATTGGCCATATTCGACATTAGCAAGGTGGCATGCGACTACGGCTACAATCTATAGTAATTATACTTATAATACGTTAAATTGAAATATATAAATTATCTACTTACTTGACGATAATTAATTGCTTCAGGCGTTGGTAGATAAGTATATCTGACAAGAAATATTTTCTTGTTTTCTACTTTTTAGACTGCGATTTTATCCGTAGTCGGGTTTTAGTTTTTAAAACTTATTTTTTATTTTATTTAATTTTGGGGCTTTATAATTCGTTACAAATCACGTAGATTTTTTAGAATTAAGTTAGTATCGCTATAATAATTACTTAGGTTTACTAAATATATTTCGTAAACACGTAATTGTTTATTTTTTTTTAGGCATCAGCGTGTGAAAATTCAAGGCTCTATCTAGTACCAATCGTTCATGAATTATAACGCTTTTTGATAAAACATGAAACCCCCTATTTGGACCCCTTGGGATGCGAATTTTGAAAATTCCGTTCTTAGTGTGCGTTTACGTATTGTGAAGAATACACCTCCCTAATTTCAAGTCTCTAGAGCCAGCGGTTTAGGCTGTGCGTTGTCTGTCAGTCAGTCAATCAGTCAGAACATCTCCTTTTATATATATTGATGATGATGATTAAAATAACTTTAATACGTGCAAAGAAGGTATGGAACCCTCGATGCGCGAGACTCGCACTAGACTGGTTTTTTTTTTGTTTGATTCGGTACCTAGCTCCGAACCGGAGTATCTTACCTACTAAAACGCCCCGTACTCAATGGACATCTAGGGCCCACAATCCAAACGTCCAACGGACAACTCCGAAGGTTGCCCGTTATTTGTCCGGGCTTATGGCTGAGGAGCGAGGCAGCAGCTTTTTTTTTTAAGTGACAGATTGACGCGGGTGCGAGCGTTTGCGAACACTCTCGGCAGCCTCTTATTGAATTGAAATCAATAACATTAATACGCGCAAAGAAGGTATGGAACCCTCGATTCGCGAGTCAGACTCGCACTTGACCGGTTTTTTTTTTTGTTTGATTCAGTATCTAGCTCCGAACCGGAGTATTTTACCTACTAAAACGCCCCGTACTCAATGGACATCTAGGACCCACAATGCAAACGTCCAACCGACAACTCCGAAGGTAGCCCGTTATTTGTCCGGGCTTATGGCTGACGAGCGAGGCGGCAGCTTTTTTTTTTTAGGTAGCTGTATGACGCGGGTGCGCGCGTTTGCGAACACTCTCGGCAGCCTCTTATTGAATTGAAATCAATAACATTAATACGCGCAAAGAAGCTATGGAACCCTGGATTCGCGAGTCAGACTCGCACTTGACCGGTTTTTTTTTTTTGGTTTGAATCGGTACCTAGCTCCGAACCGGAGTATCTTACCTACTAAAACGCCCCGTACTCAATGGACATCTAGGGCCCACAATCCAAACGTCCAACCGACAACTCCGAAGGTTGCCTGTTATTTGTCCGGGCTTATGGCTCAGGAGCGAGGCGGCAGCTTTTTTTTTTAGGTGGCAGATTGACGCCGGTGCGTGCGTTTGCGAACACTCTCGGCAGCCTCTTATTGAATTGTAACCTTGCGTGTACTTAGAAGCCACACTTGAGCTAACGCAGCAGTTAGCAAAATAGTTTAACTAAACAATATGATTTTTCCCATCACTTTTGAAATCACATCAGTTTCAAATTTTAAACATCGATGTCGTATTTTAGTTTTAAAACCCATGATATAACTCATGCCTACTGCTTATATCATACAAAAAACCTTTTAAAAGACACCACACGCGAGATTTTTAACTTAAGGGTCCTATTTTGACCTTAAAACCCTCATAATTCCTTAAACCTGACTTCGTCCTAATCCTATCTATCATATTGTATCGGAAAACAGTGAAATGTGTTAAGAAATGGTAAAATATTTATTTTTTACTAAAATTGAGGTCCTGTGACTTCTACCTAGAAAATTCCGAGAAATGCAAAAATACGTTATTGTTTATTTGCTTTGAGGCATCTGTGTGTGAAAATTCAAGGCTCTAGTACCAACCGTTCATGAATTATAACGCTTTTTTATAAAACTTAAAACCCCCTATTTGGACCCCTTAGGATGCGAATTTTGAATATTCCTTTCTTAGTGTGCGTTTACGTATTGTGAAGAATAAACCTCCCTAATTTCAAGTCTCTAGAGCCTGCGGTTTAGGCTGTGCGTTGTCTGTCAGTCAGTCAATAAGTCAATCAATCAGGACATCTCCTTTTATATATATTGATGATGATGATTATTTACTTTACACGATCATGCTTGGGCAACAGAAATACACATGTGTACCTAATTTCAACATAATCAAAAAATATTTTTGTTTTACTTCAGAAGTTTTTGTCCTGTAGATGGCGCCACATTGAATTTAATGTAATATTATATAGCCTATAACCAGCGGACAATCAAGGCGCTTCTAACGACACCCTTCTTGTCTAATTATGTTAAGTAGATTAGAAGATATTCGGGAACAGATGAACATACATACATACATTTATTACATACATTTTATTATTACATACATACATTCTTGTTAAAATCATAACCCTCCCTCCGTTCCGTAGTCGGGTAAATATCGCACCCTCTCGCACGATTCCGAGCATTCAACTTTAGTTCAAAGTCCAAACAGTCGAGATTGAGGCGTAGCCGTGTGTATGTACGGTGGACATCCCCACTACATATTATTGTCCATATGGCTGATCGCAGATGTGGAATTTTTTTTATACTACCAAGCTGGCAAGCAAGCGTGTTGTCCGCCTGATGGTAAGCAGCCACCGCGCCTATAGACGCTAACAACACCAGAAGAATCACTAGCGCGTTGCCAACGCTTAAGACATTACGTCTTTGTGTCCGTTAATTTCACCAGCTACTGTGCCCTTCACGCCCCGGAACCTTACCGACGCACTCACAGACCCCAATTAACTTTAATTCTAATTAGGTCACTTTTTAAAATCTATTTATTTCGACTGTCGGAGTCATTTATGATTAATTTCGATTATTGAATACGAGATAATTGTTATCTCTGGTCACTATCAGCGTGTCGAAATAATCCGATTTCAATAAATGAATTAATCATCATTAACTTTAATTGACGTTTGTAGGTTCGGCAGTTAGACTATGCCGGAACACAGCAATGCATACACAGTTACGTGGTAGCAGAATATCTGGCACGGCGGTGGGGGTGGTAGGTTTACCACCTAGTAGAATATCTCTCAGAATTCAGTATAGCTGGTCACCGTACACCCGAGTGACGCGTGACGCGACTGTGATCGACGTTGATGTAATAAACAGTCCCAACCCTATTTCGGAACTACCGTAAAGATACGTATTTATTTGACACCATCCTAATCCGTCCACATAGCATAAATAGCTTTCTTTTAATATCACACAAGTAATTATAGGTCGTAAACTTTTAGACAATACGAGCGATATTTTTGTGGTTATTTGAATTGATTCCGTTCGAACGCATTCTCGGCTAGTTTTCTAAATATGGAACGAACTGGGATACAGTTTGAATGTTGCGGAAATATCTATTTTTTTCAGCGCTTGTTTTTTTTTTGTCCCACCGTTAAGCACGGGCCTCCCCAAGTACGAGTATCTATAAAAAAAAAACGAAACGAAACGAGTATCTATAATTTAACGCAATTGTATAAAATTTAATGGTTTAAATTTAAAGGCCCAACTAAATATACCCGATACCCTTTAACCCGATTTTTGACAAAACTGTAAGATTTCAATATAAAAAACTTCATCATCAGCCGGAAGACGTTCAGTGCTGAACACACGCTTCCCCTTCGGGGTTGCCATAATCCCCACGCTTGGCACGCGTCTTGGCGATCGCAGTATACGTGTATTTGGATATTATCGTATTGTAGTATTTTCCCTAAGTCGCCTGTGGGTGTAGGTGTCGTAAACACCTAACGGGAAGAGATGGGAGGGTGCTATTCTTACCCGCTCCACAGAATACATATAGCAACCCGCTCTCTCCACGGGGACGGATGTATTATTTTTTCATAATTATTCGATAATGAATGATTCAAATTTTTAATATTTCGAATTTATCAAACAAAATTTTTGACGTATCTAATAATTCAACTGCATCGTTTCATCCTACCGTTTCATACGTCCCTTTACTTACAAATTTACAATTAAGCAAAAAGAATAATACACCTTAACACATTCGTAATAAAGTTTATAATAGGCCCTACAGAGCTACATAATTAGTATTGTAACAGTTTCATAATAAAACAGTGCTGAATATCAGACAGTTGTGTTAAATATGACGTCTATTTAGACTGAGTTATGTGGTGCAAGCATGTGTTTTATCTCTTTGTAATTTCCACTAAATTTATTCGTGTATGTTCATAATTCTACCAACAATAATGAAAGAACGGATAATTTTTATTTTCATACGTTGATTGAGTCTTTAGATTATGTATTCTGTGTATTTAGTTAAATGTGTAAATGTGTAACCTACCTTATAAATTTCTTGACTTTTTGTTAGTTTTGGTCAGAAAAATAGTATTCATTTGCCTTAGGCTACTGTGGGCTTAAATTATTTAACCTAAACAGATCACAAATCAGGCACCTAATGGGTGCACTCACGAGTTATTTTGGTACCAACGAGCACCTACACAGAATGCAGATTCTGTGAAGATGAAAAAGAGTCTATGTTACACATGCTGTGTGGCTGCGAAGCTCATACTAGACGTAGATTGAGTCATCTGGGAGTAGCCTATCCTGCACCAGATGATTATGTACAGCTCCAAGCTGGCGTAATCGTAGGGTACCTTAAGAAACTCTTCGATATGTCAGCAACAGAGTAAGGGCTAGGGGCAGGCACAATGGATCCAGCTGGGTCAAAGTGCGATCCGGTGGTTACTGGCCCCAATAGCCACCAAAAATAGAATAGAATAGCCTTAGGCCTTCGGTCATATAAAGAAAGTATACTATAGTCTAAGCCTTAGGCTAGATCGTTATTTTTACGACGAAACTTGTACACCTTTTAAGAGATGATAATAATGATAAATAATAATTATGATAATGATTTTGTTGTCGTATGGATAGTGGCTAACCTATAGTGTCAAACTTGTTCAAGCTATCCTTAAGCCTCTGACTTGGATTAGACTGCTGTCTAGATGACAGCTGGGACTAATTTATTGCGCGTTTAAATGCCAACAAACAGCCACTCATCTAAAAACTGACATTACCATACGTTGCTTAACCAGCTGATGGATTACCGGACAATGATTACAGCTCTGTATGAACGCATCTTGATGATGAGGATGATAATAATAATGATAATGATACTAATGATAATAATAATGTGTCTTCGTCGGCCGAGTGGAAACCGAAGAGTGCCCGCAGGACTCTCAGCTCTGACTTGCCTTAATTGGCCGTCCAGAGAGGAGTTGTTAGAGCTATATGCTCCAGGAGTCGAAGTGTTAAAGGGCATAACGCCGAGAGGAACATCGGAAAAATCGCAGTGCACCTCTCGACACCCCTGAGCCACTCACACCGGTGTTGCACTCCGTCGTCATCGGACGATTATTTGGGAAGCCCATCTAATGGGTGGCAACTCACCGCTTGCCACGAAATAATTATGAATGTAATTATGGCAAGTGACCTGGCCTTTGCTTTAGCCTAGCTTCAAGTTCACCAAACGTTCAACACCATAACTTATAACATTTCCATGTATTTTCAATAGTTCGTACACTTGCCGAGGTCAATGAAAAAATGGCTTTCACAATTTTAGGAATTAATTCCGGGAGTTGTTTTACACACCATTTATTATCCTTTACACACCATTTATTTATTATACCATAAAAATAGGCATCTACGTGTTAGATTCGTCCCAACGCAAACCTCACAAAAGGCCGGGAAATAGCTTGTGATAACAAAACTGACCAAAACAAAATGTTGTTCTCAGGTGCTGTGTGGTGCAGTGGCGTACGGGGGCGACGTGGTAGGCAACGCGAGCCGGGTGCGCCGCAATCCACACCGAGTCCTGTTAGTATCACATTATATAGTTTTACACTGCCAAGGTGGCAAACAATCATGTGGCCCGCCTGATGGTAAGCAGTCACCGCAACCTATAGACGCTAGCAGCACCAGAAGAATCACTAGCGCGCTGCGGACCCTTAAGACATTAGATATAAAGTATTTTGTGTCCGGTAATTTCACCAGCTAAAGTGCCCTTCACACCGGAACATTACAATGTTTACACACTGCTGCTTGGCGTCAGAATATATGACACTGCGGTGCGGTGGTATCCATCTATTTTTCACATAGTTACAATTCTTCTTTCGTCCCAATATTGCTCTAACCGTAGCGTCTAAGACGGTGCTTAGTCTGGTTTCAAGTTAAGCTAGACTCAGCGTTGTTCGTCCATTGAGTATGGCGCCGACGGCGCTGGGGTTGCGGCCCCTGTTCCCGTGAGCACCATGACTGATTCCTAGGGGGCTACAATTCATCCCCCAGCGGCGGGCTCAAAGGCAAGGCACTGAGGGCCTCCTGGTGCAGAACCCAACGGGCTTTCTCATGTGCCGATGTGACAGCCTCGGGGGTTGTAGTGGATAAGAACCCCACATACCCCGGTCGAGCCTCACAGCTCCCGGGGAACTTTTGAAAGTTTCCCCGTGAAAAAAAAGAAGTAACGGTGTTAGAGATTTTTACCAAATCAGCGATCTACGCGGGGGATAT
Organism: Furcula furcula; assembly: GCA_911728495.1. Lineage (NCBI taxonomy): Eukaryota > Metazoa > Arthropoda > Insecta > Lepidoptera > Notodontidae > Furcula > Furcula furcula. The sequence goes on along the minus strand of OU452257.1, from coordinate 22,640,230 downwards.
TATAGTACACAAGTGCTTGCGTAGTTACGGAAAACCGACACGACCAGGGAGGGTTCATGTGCAGGACCGACTTTTTACATGCTTATCCGACGCATGGATCATCTTACTTTCCAGACAATCAGCTGATCGGCCTGCATTATCCTTACCATATTAATTAAAGTAGATATAAAATAAAACTCTAACTGACGTCTGTCAGTGGCGCAGAAGTATTTTTTGTTCCTCTTGCACAACATCTGTATTAAATAATAAGTAGTTCTTCCAGAACTGACGAGGAGATGGACATGACGGCGTCGTGGAAGCGCACCCACTGGCGCGACACGCAGGCCATACTGCGTCGGGAAGGCAACCAAAAGGAGGGGGTCCAGTGCTGCCCTTCGGTCCTCGAGATGGTCACCAAGAAGGGCGGCCGGACCCCCACCGGCCTCTACGTGGAACTCTACGAGGACGGCGAGAACCAGCAGAGGCTCTTCGAAGTGTCGTGCGCGCCAAACGTCGTCGACACACCCTGCCGATTTGTCGACGCGAGACTCTATAACGAATCCCGTTGTGTTCAAAAGTATTCGTATTCCTACGCTCTCGTTCGGTACCTGAACTCGGCTACGGAGAATCCCCAGCCGAGGACCGAAGGCCACTTCTCTGTGCCCGGCTCCGGCGGCTGGTCGATGGACTATGTGAGGGTGCGTGCCGGCTGCGAATGCCAAATTAAGCCGAAATCCACGAAGCCCGCGCGCAGAAGACATAAACAGAGGAAGCGGAACAGGAGGGTAGCGGATGGGGAGACCTGATTGTGGTGCGTTCTAGTGAATACGGTTGGACATTGAACAAATTCGGGGTTGTAACCCTTCATAGTATTACGGTAACAAAAATACCCTGTGGCTTTATGGTCGGTATCCATAGGCGTGATTGGGTTTTCATCGACGGTGGATGCAAATTGTCCACTATAGTTTTTTGAATAGGTGTACACATCTTTCATACATTATTGTAAAGGTTTACTTCCCTTGTAATTGGGGCTTTGTTCAGCAGTGGACATGTTTCCACTGGTGATGATGGCACGTCTTTCGATAAAACATACACAACAGTTTTATTTTATTCCAGTAGTCACTCTTAAATAACGATTTTACTACATTGACTTTTATCACTAAGATAGAAAAGCATATTGTTGGACTTATTACTAATGATATTTAGACAAGTACGTGGCACTATTTTCTCTTAAAAATATCGCAGCTATAAATGGTGTAACAAATAGAACAACGATCTATTTTTATCAAGAATCAAGTTACCGTAATCCGCAGTTTAAAACTAAGACACCCATCGAACGAATCCCCAATCACGCCTAACAACTTGTAAAGTTACGTTTGCGTTTCACCGACGTGGATGTCACTGCGGAATAGTGAATCGTAACATTGTATTTATTTCTTCGCCGTATGTAACTACGCTTCTTGTAATTTAGTCTGGATCTTATGAAAATGTGCCTACCTTATATCAGTGCCTTAAACCGTACCGCGACAAAGTATTGCAGACATCTAGATATTATGGACACAGTTTGCCGATGCGTGAACATTATATAATTATTTATTGAATGAATAATATCAATATCGTGTTGATAACTAACTTAAAATTCTGGCGAAAAACTGTGTTTGTCTCTAGAAATTTTTTTAGGCCGATATTTTCCGGCTTATCGTAAAATGTAATGGGCAATATTTTGTCGCTCAGATCAGTCTGGAAATTGCTGAAATTTCTGATTCCAATTTATTTTAATATTCAATTTAAAAACGGATGTCATATGAACCACTTTTTTTCTAATTCTTCAAATACAAGTGCGAATCTACTTTTTCTTTGTGTTACTACTCAATTAGAAATAACTTGAATTCTTATATTGAGTGAATAATATACAAAACAGGGATGTTGCGGATGCCGATTTTTTCACATCCGCGGATGTGAATGCGGATGCGGATTTTTGAAGGCTCACATCCGCGGATGCGGATGCGGAAGTTTAAGATCTTATATAAATATAGTATATGAATGAAGAATTAAAACAATGTTAAAGTCATTATTAACATTTTTATTAATGAGTATTGAGCAAAATACTCCAATTTTTATTTAAGTACTAACTTATTGGCATTTACCTGAAGATTTCCCAATAAATAATTATTTAAGTACACACAATCACAATAACATTCAAAATCTATTTATACGACAAGTAATCCACAGCGCAAACAAACACGTTATGATTTATTTACAACTAACTGATCCACGCAGCTCCACGCAGCTAAACTTTCAATAATATACATTTGCATAGAACACAAAACCTCCTTTTTTAAAGTCGGTTAGAAATTTGGACCCACTTTGTACTTGCCCTCCGAAGCACGGAGACGTTTAGTTCAAATGGCGTTAAACGGTCACCCATCTATTTAATGACCTTACCTAACGTTGCTTAACCTGATCGATTTCCAAACATTGTTAACAACTGTCTATGAGTTTTCCCTTACAAATATTTATTATAATTTTAATGAAAAATTGTTAAAATCGGAGCAAGCGTATAACCCAGTACACATTTTGACTTTAGTCCCCTCTCCCAAAGGAACCGTGCCAAATGTCGGGATAAAAAGTATCCTATGTCCTACCTCGGTGTATTACTATTTATATTACTCAAATCATGCCAAGTTTCGTTTCAATCCATCCAGTAGTTTCGGCGTGATGCTCAGCCGAGATACAGACAGCCAGACAGACAAAAATAAAATAAAAATACATTTTTGGCTATAGTATCGGTTATAGAATGCCCTCCAAACATAATTTTTAAAATATCTTCAATGTACAGTTTTATTATAAGTATAGATAAAAAAATGATGCACCAAAACAAACGCGTCGGATCTTGTCCACCAATTTCTCATTCACCATTGGTCATTCATTGACACGTGCGAACGGCACGCGCCACTCGGCGGCACCGCCCATTACTTTCTCGTCGCAACTTGTATTACATTCGCATTCGCATGAAAATCCGCATTGATTATTGCGGATGCGGATGCGGATGCAGAAGTCCAATTCTATGCGGAAGATCCGCATTTGCGGATGCGGATGCGAATATTCGCAACATCCCTGATACAAAATACATATGAAGCTTGATAATATTATTTATTTTGCAATTGCTATTTAACTACTTGACACTGGTGAAATCATCAAAAAATTATGGAAGCCATACTTTTATAAAAGATGAGGAAGAAAATACAGATAAAAACGTAGTAGACGAACGAATGAGATTTTACCTATAGTAAAACTATAGTCTCATTCGTACGTCTAGGTACTGAATTTATTACACGTGTAAAAAGTTTTGAGATGAAAATTTTGATGTCTTTGGCTAGCACAAAGTCTCGCCATATGAAACTGGCTATATTTGGATGCAAGCTTCTAGGTATAAAATGGACGTTTCCTATCAGGCTACCTAATTTTGACTTCCCACTCTTACTGTCTCGCTCAGAGTGCCTTAATCAATCATTATCTCGTCACTTATCTTGTCGCACACACCCTTATGTGGTAAACGTGCCTTCAGTCCGAACTAAGCGATTTGCATCGTCATTCATAATAAGGACAGCTAAGGACTGGAACAGTTTGCCTGCGTCAGTTTTTCCGCCCTATTATAACCTGGGTGTCTTCAAAGCTAGAGTGAATAGGCTTTTAATAAGCCAGTGTGCTTTACCATCCTAGATTGCGTCGCCGCTTTCCATCAGGTGGGACTGCAGTCAAGCACTGGCTTATAGGGAATAAAAAAAAAAAAAAAAAAAAACTTAGTATAGATTCAATCAACAAATCTATAATAAGAGAGGTAAATTAATTACCGCACTCTGAGCGCGGCATTAAATTTAGATAGATATCGTTCATATGGCAATCGTTAGAGTTTACATTTAATCGTAAAGAAGTTACCGTTCGACCGAGGTGTATAGCTAAATAAAGATAGACTTCACTACGTATTGCTGAATACACGCGCGCTGTAAATACCAGAGAGCTTAGCACAACATACTTCTTGGCATAGGTACAGGCTTTAACCATGAGTCTATGACGTAGTTTTCAAGAAAGATACGCCAATTGCACAAATCATGTCCTAAAAAAACACAGAAAATGCAGTTTTGAGATATACTATTAAAATTTTTTTTTACGAAGTTAGTCAATTCTCGTTTCCTAAAAACTGTCATACCAATATCTAGGAAATCGTTTTCAAGTCATAGATATGGCGGTTTTTTGACAAATAAGGCAATGAAAACTAGGCAGACTGACTAGTCTTAGTGGTATTATCTAAAAACCTAATTGTGTTATGACTGTTTTTAGAGGACGAGCGAATTATGCTGAATACTACGATATAGTAACGTTATTGCCCCATCCCTCTGTATGAAAAAAATGAAAATATGAACGTTTTTGTTTATCTACTTTAAAAAAACTGTACCTACTCGTATGTACAGTACAAATATTGATAGTAATCAAGACGTATAAAAGCCTGCAATAAAAAAAATACGTTTATTGTAGGCCTGAATGCTGCAGTAAGGCTTTATTACTTTATGAGGTAGCATCCACATAATATGCCTCGATTGCATCAACAATGTAGTCGTTATATAAAAAAAATGTAAGTCAGTGATCGATGGTAATCGAAGTCGACCAAACTGTCAGTTTTCTTATACATTTCACACCAGCGCCTCTAGTGGTAACTATCAAAAACTAGTAAAATTTACAGGACAAAACTGACTGATCGATTTCGTTAACTAACAAAACCTCTAGAAAACTTTGTATCTTAATTTAAGTTCATGTATCATTTAATTGAAATCAGCGCGCGTGAGTGCAGTGCATAGCTGCAGTGACCCTAGTTATTTTAAGCTAGTTGCAGTAACATGTCTGTGATTACTATACATAGTAACATGTTCGGTGTCGTAGTGAGGTCCAGCGGTGGGGTGGTCGTGTGAACAACGGAGCAACTCTATACTCTTAAATATTATCTTGATCCTATAATATCGGTTCGGATCAAAATGATGTAATATCCTCCTTCTATCCTAGGTATGCAAGGTCAAAAAATGCATTATTTATTTTTATCCAAAATGATTATGAAATCCAATAAATGACTACGAATGTTATTTAAAATAAATTCCTGATAAACTACTCAAAAGATGCAAATTAGTAAAGACACAGAGATGAAATAAGATAAGACGAAGATAGTGTCTTCATAGTGAAGACACTTTATCGATATAGGTGGATTAATTTCAAAGCTCAACTTGGGACCAATTTTAGACGGTTCACGTCTATCCAATTCATGTCTCACACACACAGTCAGGGTAGAGAATTTAATCTCCCACGCGTTAAAAAGATTGTGTTATTTTGACGTTTTTATCCGTCTGTGCATCCCCATAAATGGTCTATTTTGAATTTGAAAGCTGACTTAATCAGGATAGCTGTTAGCTATATTTTGACGTACCTACATCTGTTGAGCCGTGTTTAAGTACATATTTTTTGTTTTTGAATTTATGCTCGTTAAAATTTGGATTATTAACTGCAATTTATATTTTGAGTCAATAAAAAAAAAACAAAAAAAGTAAAAGGACGTGATTTTTAACCGACTTCAAAAAGATCTTCTTTAGCGGCGCTGTGCAATTTTTTTTCATACGATCACTCCACCGATTTAAGTCGTTCCACTGATTATAATGCTCTCTTCCCCTTTATATTAATTAAGGATATTTATTCAAAGTTAACAAATTTGTAATTTTTTGTTATTAATTAGTAACAGTACTTACTTCTTAGCTATAAGTGCGTCGAGTCAAAGATCTGTATTATTTTCTATTTTGTAATACTTTTAATGTATTTAAAAAATGGTAGTTATAGTTTTAAGGATTTCATTATTATTTATACTGTCTAATACGAGGTATTCCGATAAACAGTATGAATATATTTTTATGGTAATGATCGCTTCCATTTAATAAAATGTTATTTTGATGTAAATAAATAACGCAATAGTATTGTGAACTGAGATTATTCGTGCATTTAGATGTGTATTATCACAATGAGAGAATATTTTTATAATCTAGTATATTATATTTTATTCATTGAGCAATAAAGTTTACACCGTTCGTGTAGCGCCATCTTTTGTCGAGTAGTTGAAACAGTGTTTTTCCAGTAGCCAGCTAGATGTCGCTACAACTTCTTACCCTGTCTAGCCTTACGCAGAACAGTGCCATGTAATAAATAATTTAATAATATTATAATTATGTAATTATTACCAATGAAACGTAATTTATTGGTCAGATAGGCATTACAGGAAAGTTTGTTATGCATGATATAGTTCTATTATCCGTTGACATTAAATTAATGTACTTACAATACCATCGATGTGCATAGTGTAAAAATAAAATAGCAACCTGTACAAACTAAGTTTTATTATGGTTGAATCCACGTCACACATGACCATCACAAATAGATACACGTTACTTTATTGTTGACATCAAAAACAAAACTTTAAATAAAATTAAAATTCGAAATTGCAAGTCTTTTATTGTCTTAAGATAATTTATGGAAAATCCTTAAAATATTTTTTCTATCACATAGAAATGTCCTAAGCGCTACAAAAAGAAAGCCTTACTTACTACTAACTTATTAGTAAATTGTAGCTTGTCTCTTCTAGTTGTTTAATTATATCATTCATACATCATCGTGGTCTGAAAATAAAAGGAACAGAATTACTTGACAAGCGACATCTATCGTCCCATAGCTTCATTCTCCAGATTAAAAAAAATAAATATTTATTTTATATTACTTATATAATAATAAGGAATAAAAAAATATTATTCATCTTACCCAAATATTGCGTAAAGAAGAACATCAGTGCGAATCCTAATATAACAGATAATAGCTGCAACAATCCTCCACTTCTTTTCTTTTCATGCCAGCGCGCCCTCTCGCGGGGAAGCACTTCACTAACAGTAACGTACAGCAACGTTCCGGCTGCAAGTCCCTGTAACCATACAAATTATCAATAGATGGCGCTTAAGAAAACCTATACAATACATCTGTTTCTTTATTATTAAAGGAGTTGTTCCAGAATTGTATGGAGCCTGGGCCAACACCATGTACACTATATGTATATATAACTATTCACTATAGTAACTGTTTTGTAATGTTATCTTTTTTAATATCGCTTCGTTTTATTGTACATTTAAGATATCTTAGTCAAAGAGAGCAACACCAAAGAGAATATAATACTACTATAGCAACACCCCACAATAATATGATGGGTCGGAAATACGTAACTAAAATGTCATTTTGACAACTGACTATACCTGCGATTGAACTTGTTGCGGATTCCAATCCAAATCACAGGCGATAATCAATACAATAAAGCCCCGGGTCAAGAAAGAAACAGTCAATGAATGTCCGCAAACATAAATAATCACTAAAAACTCCGAAATACATTATGTACTCCACGCGTAAATAATCTATTACGAAATGTCAACTATAGCAGTAACTGTCAAGTAGTAAACCAACGTCAAACGCAACTGTCATGGCTGCCCTAAAAACAGGGTGGACATACTAAATAACTGCAAAAGTAAGCATTTTTGTACAATTGTACTCTGCTTCAAATTAATTTATAAGTATTTTTATGAAACTCTCCTATGTTTTTCCTATTTTTCCATGTAGTGTACATAGTGTTGGCCCAAAATGGAACATCTCCTTTCCATGTTATTTAAATATTTAGTACAGGTAACTTAAATATTCATAGTGAAATTGACCCTAACGTTAATCAACTAGCCTGTGTATACAATTCACGTAACACCTTCTATCGACAACTATCGAAACCCGTGAAATGTGGTAAGTATAAAAAAAAAGTTAATGTTCTTTGAAACACGGAAACATCTGGCTTACCTGCATAATAGGTAAAGCGATGGAATCTTTTATCGAGTGAACTGCCTCCAAGCCAGCGCCAACTCCAATACCGGCCACCGACCCCGAGCTGAACAGCCCAATGCAGAGGATGTGGGCGCACAGACGGTTGGGGAAATTCTCGCACAGCTCCGCTCCTAGGCAGAATCCCACCACGTACTTGTGCGAGCTGACCGCTGCCAAGAGCAACAGAACCTGGAAGTGTGGAAATATTTTTTAGAATGAAACAAACACTCTTTTAAACTTGTATCGTCTAATTGTACTCGAGCAAAGACTAAGATATGGATTAGATTTTACCAGAATACAAAAAGGGAGGATCGTTCTAGATGGGGCACTTAGTGATCAGGTATATTCCCAAAAAGACGGAATATTACCGGCAATCATAGGCAATATTCCCAATGTTGTGGGTTTACCAAAAATATGGAAATTTACCGGGAATATTTCCAGTGAGAATATTCCCAGGATGGGTAGGTATATTTCCAATCGTACATCAGTAGGCACCCTTGAACCTAGTGACGGGAAAAGCAAGACGTTCGCCTGATGGGAAGCAATACGCCTGCCTATAGACAGCTGCATTGCACTGCCGCTCGTCACACGAGACATTAGTTAAGTCTCTTGGTCTCGGTAGATTCACCAGCTACAGTGCTTTTCACACCCGAACAAATGTTTACATATTGCTGATTGGCGGCAGAATATCTGACACTGCGGTGGTGGGTACCGGGCCGGTCCCTTGCACAAGGACTTAGTGAAACCCCCAGGTTACAGAAGACCGATGCCCTAAAGTCTAAGAGCAGTCACTGCAGAATATTAGGAATACCAAGCGAATTATCTCAGATCGTATCAAGAAATACATAAAGGCATAACTAACGAAAAACCATTGAGGTAAGTAAGTAACGCAATATAGACGCAATCTGAAAAAAGTTTTTTCAGAATATATAAATAATGACTTCAAAGAAACTTATCTAAAAAGCATTAAATAACGAAAATATATTGAAGTCGGTGTTAAGAATAGCGTTATGGTGCGTTAACTAAAACCAGCAATATTATGTTTATTGTGTACTTTTCCCTAAGTTGAATGATACTAAAACTATTGCAAAAAGAATTACCACAATCGGATTTATAGTTTCTGAGAAATCGCTGAATAAACCTACATACATACCTACATACACTCATGAGATTTGGTACATTTGTTTAGAAGCCCACATAGATTAACATATGTGAATAGTACGCATTTTTATTAATATTACATACGTGTCGAATATAAAACCTAATTTTTGAACCCCTATAAAAATATTACCCCAATGCGAAAACCTACATGCGAATGCTTGATAATTCGCCATAACTAAACATCTGCTACCAACTTTATGAATTCGGACCAGTAACCTCATAATGCTTACAACAATTGGTATCAATTGATTAATTGCTATCATTCGTACAAAATTAAAATTTCTTAATTTAATTATCTTTGCTATAAAGTTGCTATAATATGGAAGACAGTACAAGCCCACTTTTTCGTAATAACTATGCTAATTTTATTCGTAAAAATAGTTTTAATGTGTAGATAGTATTTGTTTGAATTAAAACAATAATAACTAACTATTATAATGTTTGGTTATACGTTATATATGTCGATTGGTAAAGGCATGGTTTCAGGGGTGGTTGGAGGCCACTGCCAAGGGGAAGTAAATTCCTTACTTAAACTTGTGTTTCCTGTCAGTATAATGGAAATACGTCTAATATATGACGGTCTTAGGACATAAATCGTCATGTGTATTTTTTGTTTATTACAAAAATATCTCGACGAAATGTTGATGATATATCTACTAGGTCACAAGCGTGAGAGATACCTAGGTATATTACATATACGTTATAAGATCTTAACGTAACGTGTCTGACGCTCAAAGTGAAAGTTAATGTTGAACTTATCTATACAGGTTTCCTTAATCTGATGCCCGTAACCTTGGTCGCTGCCCAACCCAGTTCGCAAACAGCGAATATCACGATAAAATCGAACGGAATTAAAAATATCGTTTGACAAAATAGACACGTTATCAATTACTTACGACTACATAGCATAATATGGTTGATTTCAACAAAATATAAAATGCACGAGGTTAATTTAGAACACTCCAAACGATCTCCGAAGGATGGATATTTATTAAATATCCATACTCGTAAGTAATTATTTATACTAATAGGCAAAGCATACGTCATAAACAGAATGTAAATACAAAAAAAGAACAATAATTATAAATGTGACTCCAACCAGGAAAATTAAACTTTAAAAAAATGTAAGCAGTTCGTCCCCGTAGTTGGAAAATTAAATAACTCTGATTTTGTAGTTCTGAGATAAACGCGATTTAGTGTTTTTTTTTCAGATAATGTACATTTGTTAAAATATGTGAGACAATTTTACTGTCGGTAATTTTGTATATTGTGAATCTGATTACCTTTTACATTATGCTTTAACAAACTGAACTCTATCTTTAACTATAACTAAATAACACATAAAAAATCAAGTTGTTTAATTTTGCCACAACCGATAATTATAACGTAACTACAATTAGCTACTAATTTCGGCTATTTATTTAGTTTTCCTACAAGCTAAATACATTTGGTAGAGTAAAATTTGGTAAAATAAATGCAGTTATTGAATTTGTCAAACTCGAAATATAAAATGTAGTGGCTTTGTACATTATTTTTAACTTGATTTTTTTTTAACTATTATTGATCTCATATTAAATAAAAACTGTATTATGATATTAATTGAGTTATATTAAGGAAAAAATAGAAAACTCCAATAAAAATTTGAAAAAGTGTATTGTAATGAGATACTTATCTTACCACAAACTTAAAAAATAAACAAAATTACACCAATTATAACAAGTGGAAAAAAAGATATTCTTTCAAATCAATACAGAGAATAATTTGAACCCAAAAAATAACATTATGGCTCTAAAATCAGAAACCTAATTACACATACATATTTAAGTAGTAAGTAAAACTATGAAAAACTTAAAATAGGTAAAATAGGTTTCTTGACGAAAACGCAGATTAGATGTCTATCAGATGCGGGGTACCTCGACTACCCTGGGTACACATTAGAGCATAATTTCCACCAACGCGCCGGATTCTGTGTATAAGTTTGCATTGACATCTGCTGCCAGCGTCGCCGTCAACTTGAGAACCCCACATGCACTACAATGTGGATGTTAGTAGACACTGGTATAGATAAAATTGTCTATACTTGTGTCTGTAGATCACATAGCGGTGACCTGAAGACAACTCGTCTTTTTGACCACCTCAGTGAGGCCGCTGATGAGGCCTCTCATTGGTACCGCAGCTGGTCACTCTGGGGGACTTTAATACCTGTCACCAGGACTAGCTGTTCTCATACCAGAGGACTGACCATGCTCGCAGAGAAGCGCGGAACTTTGCGCTGTCGCTAGGGTTTTCCCAGCTGGTGAAGCAAGCGAATAGGGTACCTGATGTTGTTGGTCATACAGCCAATTGAAATTGACTTGAATTGCCTAGACCTTCTGCTGACTACTGATCCAGGCAGATATCACCTTTAGGAACCTCGGATCACTGTCTGGTTAAAGCTGTATCGACCTTTTCTCCTCCTAACTGTGATATTCGTGGTGTGCGGCGATTGTGGCGATAAAAGTCAGCAGTTTGGGATGAGATGCGGCATTTCTTTGCATCTTATCCTTGGTGGCGGGTCTGCCTTTCTTCCAAAGATCCGCCGAGTTACGCGGATGCTATAACTGACGTAGTACATCAAGCAATGGAATATTTCATCCCTTTCGCTGATGTACCTGTCGGTGGCAAAGCTCGCCCATGGTTCAATACCGAATGTGCTCAAGCCGAAAAGAGCAAACATTCGGTGTATCTTTGGGTTGAAGCTAATATCCGGAGCTCTGCGGTCACGAGACCGCAGAGCTCCGGATATTAGCAATAAGAAGAGAACCTTTAACCAAGCCGCTAAGTTCTACAAGAAGGTGTTAAAGGAGGCTCGTTTGGGCCATATCAACCACATTGGCTCAGAACTCGCTGCCCAGCCATCTGGCAGTAGAGCTTTCTGGTCTTTTGCCAAATCAGTTGAAACAAACTTCTGTCGGCCTGCACTAACTCTGCTGGTAAAGCCTGATGGGACTCCAGCTCATACGGCAGGAGAGAAAGCAGGTGTATTTGCATCTCTCTTTGCCCATTATTCGCGTTTAGATACTGGCAGTGCTATTCCACCACAACTGCCTCATTGCGGTTCGTCGATGACGGAAGTCCGCATTACAAATAAGGAGGTAATGAGAGTACTGTGTCGTCTAGATGTGAAAGCTAGTAGACCTGACGGCATTCCAGCCATAGTACTTAATGCATAATATGCACCCGAGTTGTCTCCGGTATTGACACATTTGTACCGCCTCTCATTTAAGACTGGAATTGTGGCCAAGTCCTGGATGCTCACTAACGTGCAACCCGTGCCCAAAAAGGGCAGCCGTGCCGATCCAGCTAACTATCGGGTGATTTCAGTAACGTCCATACTCTGTAAGATTATGGAGCGTATATTGAACTCGAGCCTCATGGCATAGCTAGAACAGAATGATCTCCTCGACGACCGACAGTACGGATTTTGCCGAAATCGGTCGACGGGGGACCTTCTAGTGTATGTCACTCACTTATGGGGCGAGGCCCTCGAGAAAAATAGGGAAGCGCTCGTTGTTTCCCTGGATGTCTCGAAGGCCTTCGATAGGGTTTGGCATGCTAGCCTTTTGAACAAGCGGCCAGCGTACGACATATTCCCGCGTCTGATCGGCTGGATAAAGGACTTCCTGAGTGAACGGTCTGTCCAAGTGGTTGTTGATGGTTGTTCATCTGAGCCGTTGTTGAATAATGCCGGATTTTCTCAGGGGTCCGTTCTCTCCGCAACTCTATTCTTGCTGCATATTAATGATCTGTTGCAGGCTTAGCACGATTTGCCAAGACTTCGTAATCCTGACAGTTCGGTGTGGAGTATGACATAGTTATCGACGTAGAAACGTCGTTTTCGGTATTAGCTAGGTCACTAGCTAAACCGAAAACGACGTTAGCTAGGAACTGTCAAGATTACGAAGTCTTGGCAAGTCGTGCTAAGACTGCTGATGCGTGGTATCTATGGGTATGCAGATGACAGCACTATTGTGGAGAGATATATGCCGAGTGCTCGGGCCAGTAAGAATGTTATCTCATATACTCTGAAAAAGTAGCCATGGTGGAGCGCGCGAGTCTCACACTTCAGGCAGTCTCCGAAAGGGGTGATGCCAATCTTGTGAGATTCAATGCCACCAAAACTCAAGCATGTCTATTCACCGCCAGAATGAATCCGTTCACCTTGGCTCCTACTTTTCAGAATGTATCCTTGTAATATACTGACCGCCTTCAGTTGTTGAGAGTTGAAATTTCCTTAAACCTCAATTTTGGGCGGTGCATTGAGTCCAAGGCCAAGGTAGCTGCCAGGAAGCTAGGTGTCCTTGCAAAGATCCACCGTTACTTCACACCGAAGCAGCTTTTGTTGCTATATAAATCACAAGTCCGGTAGTGTGTGGAGTACTGTAGTCACATATGGGCTGGTGCTGCAAAATGCCATCTTGCATTGGACTGGGTGGGGAGGCGTCTTAAAAGGCTTATTCATGACGCAGGGTTAGTTGCGGCCGATTTACAAAGCCTAGAGCACAGGCGCAGAGTAGCCTACCCATTAATTCAAAGACAGCGAAAGTAATCCCTTCAAAGTTAGAGTGAACAGGCTCCTTCTGGGTAAGCTCGCTCCATCATAGACTTTGTCTCTGTCATCTCTGACCAAGACTAGAGTCAAGTCAAGAGCAAACCCATCACAGTTAAAAAAAAGTATAATTTAAAATTAAATAACACATTTACTAAAAACATGACTCTAAAAATAAACATCACGTTACTGATAACTTTCCTCAGGTGCATTTTGTTTTATGGCAATTATAAACAACATAATTTATTTAATTTTATTTGTCTAGCATCTTATAATTAATCATTATCTAGTTGTAGAAAAAATAGATAACATAAAGTATTTAATAAATTAGGTACGATGTATCAGTATTCTGAATAGCAGAATTAAATAAATAGAGTTGTTTAGTTTTCCTAGAAGTTAGTTAGTTTTGTGAAAGAATTTTTATGTTTTAGGAAAAATTCAACAACTCATGTTATTTAATTTATTTGACATTTAACTTATCATCGACCACAGTTATTGATTTATTTACTGAGTTATTGATTTTTCCTTTAAAAAAATAGTGTTTGTCTGAAGATATTTATTATTCCATCTGTCCGACAAAAATGGCTATCATTTCGGAACGGAATAAGATACGAAAATGCCTGTAAGGCTCAAATATGCGGCATGTTTTAGGTGTTTTGAAAATAGGGAAAAGTCAATATCGCCAAAATCGGACTTATTTAATTTTCCAACTACGGGGACGACTGTTATTCTCATTAAATAAATTCACGTTTCGACTTATGATATTACCAAACCGCTTTAGGAGCACAATGTTTTATGGGATCTGTATCAGATCCTGACTATCAGCCAACGCCACACAGACTACAGAATATCATACGTTTATGTCCCTGACATCTGCGAGATAAAGCTTACGAACGCGCTACGCCTCTCAAAGACTCGGCCATTTAGCTCCGTGGCGCAGTGGGAAACCGTTTGCTTTGCAAAACGGAGGGTGCGTGTTCGAATCCCTCGGAGAGCACCAACTTGGTGCAGTTGATTGTCGGTACAGTAAGATGATCCATGCATCGGATGGGCTTGTAAAAAGTCGGTTCAGCGCCTGACTTCTACCCTGTCGTGTCGGTCGTCCTTCCCATCTGATTGTGAGATGTAAAGGAAGAGAGAGTGCTCTTGTTGTGTAGTAACTACTGCAAGTTCATTTTAGGTTAATATTTTGGTTGATAAATAAAGTTATAAAGTTAAAGTTATAAAGTTGTGGTTACGCAACAATATTATAGTGCACTCGCGCACTATAATATCTCCCGCGTAGATGACTGATCTTTTGAAGATTGCTGTGGTCGTATCAGCCAGGAGGACATTATTAATATTACTGGAATTGTCTTTCTTGCCCATTTTTCTTCTTTTCTTTTTTCTGTTATTTGTATGTGTTAGGGTCTCATTGTGGTGATAAATAAATTATTTTCTTTTTTTTTTCTTTCCATTTGATGTAAACCAATGATATTATTTGATGCAAATCGTCTTGTGCAATCACAACATCACATGATATCTGTGTGATATTTTTAAAACTCGTTTCGTACCCACACTTGCCATGCAGTTTTCCTCAAGTAAATATAAAAGTGCGGTGAATACCCGGACACAAGGAAAATGCACTAAAAAGTTTAAAAACAAGACACCTGTCTTGCAGGACCTGTTTTGTTTGAGGGCGCAGTTGAACAACTAACGGGAACGACGTTTTAAAATTGGGACAGCCCGACGGAGGAAGAACCTAACTTCATTTTAATATTCTCTATGAGTGACGTTAGGGTTCCGCAAAGAGTAAAACTGCTAAAGCCCAATAAGTGGGGGCTATGATATTGGCTGAGGGCCCTTCATTCGTCCCTTCGTTGTTGTCATAACACAAATCATCCTACAGCATATTATGTATCAAAACAGAAATCAGTCTAAGTTTGGGCCCAGTTTGCAAGGCCTCTCTGCCCATACTTTGTTTAGATTATTAAGTAACAGGTTGGTCAACATCACAGGTGACCCCAAAAACAGCCACTTCCTATCTCAGAGAGTGGATTCAGCTTTTAAGCGAGGAAACGCTAGCTAGCGTCTTGGGTGGACGACATGGGCCAATTTTTTTTAAATTTAATGTAAGTAAATAGTTAATTTTACTTTTATTTGTATTTATTTTTATGGATTTGATACTCGGTTTATTTTTATTTAGATTATTTATTATACTTAATTAAATGTTTAAGTTTGGTCTATGTTACATAGATCAACTGAGTGTGATCGTCAAAGTTAAAAAAAATTATTAATCTAATTATGATTAGAAATAAACTAATTAATATTCACTCTTATTAAGTACAAATAAGTATATTATTTCCGGAGACAGCTTTTAAAAAAAAATGACCATTCAAAAGTGCTAGGCGTTAAGCCTATTTGAAATAAATGATTTCGAATTTGAATTTTCAATAAGATTTAGTTTTCGGGCGCACAAACACAAATTCAGTTCTTAAATATGCGTCTATACCATCATCATTAAGGGGGTAACATGCGCCAATGACCTTGAGAATCTGGCCGCTCCGGCCGAGAGTTGTCATCGTAGAGGGCGCTACCAGCAAATATGAATATTACATTTGAAAAAATATAGACTAAAATATGCAGATGTGTCAAATGGAGCTTTATTCATTTTGCCTACTCCGTTAAGGAAGGAAATTTCAATATAGTTACATTTACTGCAAATATACTTAACGATATCACTTTTGAATATTTTATTGATTATGTATACATAAAAGGAAAAGAAACTGATGAAATATACAAATGCATGATAAAAAAAATTATATTAGTTCATAGTGACGCGAAAAGAACAAGACTGATGCAGTTTAAGAACGGTCCCCGCCAGTTCAACTCGTCGTTCACTGGAACATATTCTGTTACGTCAGTCGAAAGACGGGGAAATTTACATTGCCGATAAATCTTACTGTGCTTGTTGATTTACCAACACGAACACCGGATACCGAGAACCACACTGCATACTGCTGGGACCTTCTGCTGGTGACTGATCTAGACAAATGTCTAAATACGAAGTCATTTTATCCGCCATAATCACTCTCTGGGGAAATCTGTATCTCACTATTTATACCTTGATTTTGATGTATACTTTGGCGTGCCGCCCAATTATTTATTTTATTATTTATTTTTATTTATTCTTTATGCACAAAACAGTACATAGGCGGACTTAATTACAATCTGATAACGCATCAACTTACAGTGGTAACGTAATTGCGTGTTGCGTCAGGATATGGATTATTGCATTTCTTCTCTCCGTCTATTATAGAAGGGTCAATGCCTAAATAGTGAGACTTTTACATACTTCTATTCTATTGTTGGTGGCTATTAGTTGGGCCCGGTAACCACCAGGACGCACTTCTACCCAGCTGGATCCATTGTACCTGCCCTTACTCTGTTGCTGACTTATCGAAGAGTTTGTTTAGGTTTCCCAAGATTGCACCAGCTTGGAGCTGTACATAATTATTTGGTGTAGGATAGGCTACTCCCAGTTGACTCAATCTACGTCCTGCTAGAGCGTCGCAGCGACACAGTAGATACTGTGTCGCATAAGATGAAAAAGAGTCGATGTTATAGATATAACATCGACTCTTTTTCATCTTCACAGAAACTACAAGTATCTACGGTACTTAGCCTCATTTAGTGTAGGTGCTTCTTGGTGCACCCATTAGGTGC
The DNA here is from genome assembly GCA_911728495.1 of Furcula furcula. Taxonomy (NCBI): domain Eukaryota; kingdom Metazoa; phylum Arthropoda; class Insecta; order Lepidoptera; family Notodontidae; genus Furcula; species Furcula furcula. Next base: position 22,622,862 of record OU452257.1, on the reverse strand, counting down.
CTGATTTGTGATCTGTTTAGATTTAATAATTTAGGCCCACAGTCCACCCTTGTGCTGGGGAAAGTTCTGGAGTGATTTAGGCCAATCGCTTTCGTTTGTTCCTTCCTAGCGTTTGCATGTAATGCTTGGTAGTTCCATTCGGAATCGCTATACGTATGTACTACTTATAATTTACAGTAGTCACAGCGGATCTATGTATGAAGTTAAGTTTAGCGAACCATTGCGCAAGTATAGTTGTGAGTTGTGTTCTGCACTGTGTCTTGCCACCAACTTCAGACACACGAAGATCCGCTGTGACTACTGTAAGCGTACTTGAAATGGAACTATGCACAAAATTCTAATGTTTTTGTTATGCACGTCAAAACGAAAGCGCTTAATAGAGCCGCCAAAATATATAAAAAAATATCAGAAAAAGGATATTTTGAACATATTTCCTGAATTGGTTCCAATTCTTCCAACCATCCATCTGATAGTAAGGCTTTTTGGTACGTGGAAAAATGAATTGAAAGGAACTGTATTTTAGATGTTCGCGTTTGCCAACGCCAGGGACTTAAAATGCTGCAAAGACTTCTCACATGCCAATGGCCCTGATGAGATGTCAACGTTATTATTAAAGACGCGTCTAACTGTATTGTTTCCTATTCCCACTAGTACCCAAATAACAAATAACCTAACTCCACCTATACTTAAACCCATACTTACTAGATACCCATCGTAGACACATAAAACCATATATTATTATTATGGCAATTAGTTCCGTGATCGACTCCGTGATGGCCATCGAATATAAACAATGATAAGATACTTAACTTTTTTACATAATAAAGTACAAGTCAAAACCACCCAGACCCAAGACAAATAGATTATGTTCATGCACATGAGTGTGGGAATCGACTTCAAGATCTTATGGGTAGCGGCCAAGGTAGCAAACTACTAAATCAACGGGCATGTATTGTTAATCAATACGTGGATGCTAAAGTAATCCGTAGTACTGTTTGTTTGAACGCACGAATTTAGTAGAAGAAGAAGAATAATAATTTTTAGTGTAACGTCGTCTATACGTAACGTAACTTCGTCTTAAGTTCTGTACCGCTGGCGGGCGCGGAGCAGTAGACATCGATTTTAATAAGCAAACAGGTTTTAGAGTAACTACAATTTTAACGTGTTGGTACTTTTTCTCGTTTCTACCAACACCACCATGAGTGTATTGTTACGCAACTTAGTTAAGTAAAAAGGTATTACCTGATAGTAATCGAATCACCGACCCATAGAAAACTCCCTTTCTGTCCCTGTCATCCAAAACTATATTTATAGCGTTTCGGTCGAGTAGTTTCACCAGTTTTGTTACTTAACGGCAGAAATCTAAGATTGCGGTGGCACCACCTAGATAGCACACAAGTACCCTTCCAACCTAACCAACCCAGATATCTCAAAAGACGAGCAACTGTCCGTTGGTAAGCGTGTCACTCACCACCAAGCAAACCACCTGGGTACTATACTCGTTGCTAAGTTGAAAAAAACAACATGATAATAATAATATCACCATTCATTTTTTGACAAAAAGAAGGCATTGTCATGTATATCATAATGTATGTCATTTTGTCGACCTACTCAGTATTAAATACGATCTAAATTAGTAAGATCGTATATGACTCTGATACGCTTTAAAAGTTAGGCATTATACACGGCAACGATACTTTCGCATACTCTATGATGAACCACAAAAATGGTAGTAACATAAAAATATATTTAATTAAATAAACAAGTATAAATTCCATTTGCAATTATTTATAGTGTTATAATTATACCATTTTTAACATATTTTAATTAAAAATATGTTTAAATACTTTTAAATTAAATCCGACTTGTCAAAAAAAAATCGGGCATGTCCACTCGCCGTCACAGTCCACGAAGGACTGATATATGGCGATAGCGGGGGCGCTGCAAGGGGAAATGCATCGCGTACATGGTTTTTCTATAATTTCTTGTAAATCATGTATGAAATTAAGAAATGTAATCAATACAAATTGTAGAATAGATTATATGCTTTTCAATAGTCCAAGTTTGACGTCTATCCGATGTACGGATGTTGAACGCTAACACAATTCATATCCAACGAAGTACATTTTTTAAATACATATTGCTTGAAAACGTTATATTTAATCCAATATCTAATCAATAAAACTATTTGCTGAAGATCTGAGGTACAAGTACATATATTTTTCATAGCCAATGCAATAGCGGATTGAGCTATCGAACTCTTTAAACTAAGGCCATTTTTTCAATTTTACCGTTGTTACCCCCTTAACCTAAAGACGTCCACTACTGAAAAAATGCCTCCCTCTTAGAAGGGAGGGGTTGCCATAATCCCCACGCTTGGCAGGCGGCTTGGGGATCGCAGTATAGGTGGTAGGTAACCTCATAGAAAGACGCTGCTGCCCGTCTTCTTGTTTTCCCTTAGTTGCTTCTTACGACACCCAATGGGAGGAGATGGGGGGGGGGGTGCTAGTCTCAATCGGACACCCCACGGTCAACGTGACCCCGTCTTTATTACAAATGTTATGTTTTATTTTTATAAACAGAGCATGCGCGCTGGAACTTCAAAGCTACTACGCGAAAAGCATCGCAAAGCTAAGTAAAGCTAAGCTTTAGTTTAGCTTTAGTTTAGCTTTAGTTTAGCTTACGTATGAAAAACTAAGTGATCAAGTGATCTACTTGGAAACAAATCTTATCGGCAAAACAAACACGACCATCCACAACTTCGCAATAGGATTCGTAACACGGGCGGGTCGCATCATTAATATTTATAAAGATTACACAATAATCCGCCGACGCATGCAACTGTGCGTATGCATGCAATTTGCCGCAGATACAGGAAACTATGGACCTAATATAAGCCGAAATTAGACAGACCATGGACCCGTACCCTCTCATCTCCTCCCGTTCGGTGACTACGGGAAAACAAGAAGACGGGCAGCAGCGTCTTTTTATTGGATTACCTACCACCTATACTGCGATCCCCATGACGCCTTCCAAGCATGGGAGTATGGCAAGCCCACGCTTCTTAGAGGGCGGCCTTTGTTCAGATGATGATGAGATAGATGCGGCAAGCGGGCTCCATCTGCCTTCGGAGTCGCTGGACGTTCGGGGTGTGGGCCCTTAGGACGTCCATTGAGTACGGCGGTGACTCCGAGGAGGATGGCGGCGGGCTTGCGACCCCGTCCCCGTGAGCACCGTGACTGGTTCCCGGGGCTATAATGCACCCCCCGACAGCGGGCTCAAAGGGGCTCTGATCGCACCGGAGAGACCTGGGTCCCCTCTCATGTGCCGATGCGACAGCCGCGGAGGTTTTTGTGGATAACACATACCCCACAGACCGCGGTCGAGCCCCACAGCTCCCGGGGATCTTTTGAAGATTTCCCCCGCGTCAAAAAAAAAAAGTGGTCGACCTGATCAGAGTTGCTGAAGCTGCCCTTAGGCCTCCTACTGATGCCTAGATGGCAGCAACCGGGGCTGACTTTTTACGTGTTCTCCGAAGCACGGAAACGCGGTTCAAATGCTGCTAAACGGTCACACCTGCTGGGGGTCAACCGGGGTATGTATGATTCTTACCCACTAAAACCCCCGCGGCTGTCATCGACACATGAAAGAGGCACAACCTTTTTTTTTTTTTTGACGAGGGGGAAATCTTCGAAAGATCCCCGGGAGCTGTGGGGCTCGACCGGGGTATGTGGGATTCTTACCCACTAAAACCCCCGCGGCTGTCGCATCGGCACATGAGAGGGGGGACCCCAGGGCTCTCCGGTGGGATCTGCACCAGGGGCCCCTCAGTGCCTTGCCTTTGAGCCCGCCGCCGGGGGGCGCATTGTAGCCCCCCGGGAACCATTCACGGTGCTCACGGGGACGGGGGTCGCAACCCCGCCGCCGTCCTCCTCGGAGTCGCCGCCGTACTCAATGAAAGAGGCACAACCTGGGCTAACCGGTGGGATCTGCACCAGGTAGTTACCCTTCAGTGTCTTACGCAGTGACTTGTCTTACATTCGATACCTCTCCGCTGGGAGGCACATTATTCTCCCTAGTCCTCCTGTGACCGTTTAGACCCCAAACGTCTATCTACTCCGAAGGAAACGGTCACACACCTTTGGACGTCGTTTACCGAACAATGCCTTATTATGCCTTAAAGCCTTTCATCGGACATCTATTTTTTCTCTTTCTTCTTTTCCTCAGGGTCTAGTCCTGTCCAATGAAACCAGTCTATTACTTCTCCAGAATGGTTCAGTATCGTCTGATGGTGGTGGAAGTGGTAAATGACTAAAAACCGGAGGTCGCGGTTTTACATCCTGACAAATACTTTGTGTAGTTGTTTACTGGCTAGGACAATGCAGGCCAATCACCTGATTGTCTGTAAATTAAAATGATCCATGCGTTGCATGGGCATGTAAAAAGTCCTGTGTCCGACCTCTCCCCAGTCGTGTGAGAGTAAAGGAAGAGAGAGTGCGCTTGTGTTTACGCAAGCACTTGTGCACTATAATATACTCCACGAAGTTGGCTGGTCTTGTGAAAGATTGGCCGCTGTGGTCGTATCGGGCAGGAGGACACTATTATTTGAATGTGGCTAAAAAATGTGGCTAAATACGTGTAAACAGCGCGTTTTTAGTATCAGGGTATTTCAACATACACATTTTATTTTCTTATCCAATAATTTCGAGACCTAGCTGTACGTGCTTGTTTAGTTGTGATGTAATATCGCCTTACCTATGTAGTTACAAAGGTGGTTAATTTAATGATCACGCATTATTGACTTCTCTAATTTTGGTTGTCCCCGGGAGCTGTGGGGCTTGACCGGGGTATGTGGAAGTCTTAACCACTAAAATCGGTGTCGTATCGGCACATAAGAGATCTGCACCAGGCGCCCCTCAGTGCCTTGCCTTTGAGCCCGCCCCCGGGGGGTGTATTGTAGCCCCCCGGGAACCAGTCACGGTGCTCACGGGGACGGGGACGGTGCTTAGATGGGATTTAACTTGCGCCAAGTTAGTGACGGACCCATTTGGATAAAAAAATGATTTATAAACTTGAGCATCACTTATATTATAACTTGGCAAAGTCAACAATCAACATAATATCTTTAAAATCCCATAGGCCCACGGAGGTTCCTACAAAATTTTTTTATTTACAAACTATAACGGATAAGATCCGGCAAGAAACACAGCGGGCTTGTTTTTTCTTTGTATAAAACATAACTTTCAGTTTCATCAGCTCAGGGTCAACGTCATATGTGATAAGGAGGATAATGTCCTCCCTCCTAACAATGATACGCATGGTTTCTTATTTTTTGTAGTATCTGATTTGTTTTGTACGCTTTATAATCTGTAGCAATGAATGCTTTTTCTTTCCTTCTTTCTCCTGACTGATACGGCCACAGCGGCCAACCCTCTGATAAAATCAGCCAACTACGCCAGAGATAGGTATTAGTCCACAAGTGCTTGAGCACTTAATGCATTCTCCCTTCATTTACTCTCACAATGTACGACCAGCGAGGGGTCAAGTTCAGGGCCCTCACCACCTCTATTAGCAGAATAATTACCATCTTACTCGACATGAGGTAGAGACATTTATTATATGTACTTAGTTTATATTATAGCTCTGTCACTTCCTATCGAGAAAGTAAGGTGAAAATAATATTGGTATTAGAGGTGGTGGTACAGTCCAAGATTCCCCTTTTTAGATGCTTTTCCGATGTACTCGCAGATCGGCCTGTATTGTCCGAACCAGTAAGGAACTACTTCTACAAAGTTATTGATTACACTAGGATTCGAACCCAAGACCTACGGTTTGTAAAAAGATTTCTCACTGCACCTCGGAGGCTATCACGATTACGTACGTCAAATAAGATAATAAGAGCAATCATAATAAGAGTACTTAAGGCAATAGGGTAATAATAACTAGAGACAGACGAAATAGGCCTAATAGCGTTAATGGGACAATCAAATTTAGACGTTAGGGATATATACATTAAAAATTATTTGATCCCCTCCTTGTCAAATAGTCTGAGCAATTGGCAAATGAAACACGAAGCATTGTCAGGGTCAGCAAAATGCCAGCATGCTCTTTAACACGAATTGATATACAAATTGTAGACTACGAATTGAATTAAAGATACAATTTGTATGATCAATTTACACTATTTACATGTAAACAAAAATATTTTATTCATAAAGAATTACCTATGTATGTATAGCCAAGCATGCAATATTTAAAATATGAAAGAAAATATATATGCGGATTTTTTTTTGGGATGGATCGCTATGACCCTTGTGAAGGGGACGTTTTGCGAAAAAGTCGTTTTTCGAGTGGTCATTATTCGAAGTGGGTAATCTTCATCAAAACCATCAAATTACATATGTGTGGTAGGTATTCATAATTATAACAATTTTCCCGATCAGGAATCGAAACTAGGTCTGAGTATCACAGTTACACACAAACATTGAATACAGTTGCCAAATAATCATAATTTAATTTTGTGATTTGCCTGTCAGTAGATATAATTTTATTATATTTACTTATCACCAGATAACACGTTACAAAATTATCAAATATCATGTAAAATATGCATTTAAAGATACTCTATCTTCTACGCAAGAAAATAACGGTTAACGGATTCGTTACAACGAATCCACTGTACTTATATCTGAAGTGCGTTATCATGTAGGTCAAATTGATAAATAATTGTAAATAAATTACCTTCAAGAAGAGGAAATTTACATTATGATAAACTTGATGGTTTCATCTGAAGGAGTCCAATTTCAATTTGAAGAACCAATAAATTGTGTTTCAAACCATATGGACCCGTTGGTCTAGTGGTTAGTGACCCTGTCTGCTAACCAACAGATCGTGGGTTCGATTCCCACCAAGTGTCTGGGTGTTTTATCTATATAAGTATGTATTTACAAAAAAAAAGTATATAAGTATTAGTATCAGTTGTCTGGTTTCCATAGTACAGGCTCTGCCTAGTTTGGGATCAGATGACCGTGTGTGAATTGTCCCAGGATATTATTATTATTATTATATACTTATACTATTGATATTGATCTGTATAAGATGTTATTACCCGTGGGGTGTGCAGCCCCAGGGCCCCACCTGATTGTCTGAAAAGTGGGATGATCCATGCGTCTAATGGGCATGTAAAACGTCGGTGCTCCGCCTGAGGTCTTCCTTTTCGTGTAAGTTTTCCGTACTATCGGATAATTAGAGTAATGGAAGAAAGAGACATCAGATTATTAGAGTAAAGGAGAAGATTAAAAAAAAATGACAATATGCTTGCGTAGACACAGATAAAGAGTGTATCTACGCAAACAATTTTTAACAGTCCTTGTTATTGTCCCACTGTTGGGCACAGACCTCCCTTCAACATGAAGAGGCTTAGGCCATAGTCCACCACGCTGGCCAAATGCGGGTTGGCGGACTTTACACGTCATTCGAAAGCTAGCTAGGATTTCTCAGACATGCAGGTTTCCTCATAATGTTTTCCTTCCTCCAAAAGATTGGCCGCCCACCATGGCCGCATCGGCTAGGATAACATTAGCAGCAGACCCGCGAAATAGATTAAGGAGACATGTAAGGACAGACTTATTGGCAAACAACCCAGCCAACCTCTTTCTTGGCGTGAAACAATAACAAGTAAACAACAGACTGAAATACATTTTCGTGGTCAGACTTTCGATGTTTACGCGACTTAATTCGTTCAACTACGTTTTAGGGAGCAATTATTGTTCTTAATTGACAGTTTTTGCGTCCTCCGCTTTGCGCAGCAAGCGGTTTTCCACTGCGGGAGGCTACCTTAATAACATTACATTGAATTTGTTGAATAATGAAGACTGGATTTAATGGTAGGAACGAAAATGGATATTTCAAAGACGATGCAAGGAAAAATCTGCAAAACAGGTTTTATAAGGTTTTGCCTAAAAGATACCAGTTTGGCCAGTCGCGCCGATTTAGCAATACAACATTTGGATAGGTAGTTAAACAATACTAAGTATTTTTATTTTATACGTTGTTTTGCCTTTGCCCACGTTATCAATCAATCAATCAATCAATCATTTATTGTTCACAAATATGGGTATTATACAGATAATATACATTAATAAGTCTCTCCATATTTTGCCAAGAAAGAAAGCATGTAAACACTACAACATAGTTAAGGGAATCACAAAAATTGCATATAATTCACTGATCTGCTAAAAAATCGGACACTTTATAGTAACATTTATCTACTAAATATTTTTTAAAATGCTTTTTAAATAGGTTTAATTCCATGTTTTTAATTTCTTTTGGAATCTTATTGTATATCTTAGGCGCCATGCAATAAATACTTTTATCTAAAAGAGCTGTCCGAGACGATCTTAGACATAATGTGTTATTATTTCGTCTATTCCTATCGCAGATATCATTTTGTTGTGTAAATAACTTTTGATTCATTTTTACAAAAACTGCTGTTTCAAATATATATAGAGAAGGTAAAGTTAAAATTTGGTATTTGATGAAGAATGGTTTACATGAGTCAGTACATTGTAGATTAAACATGGATCTAATGCACCTTTTTTGCATTTTGAAAATAATGTCCCTATTTGTTGAAAACCCCCAGAAAATTACACCAAATCTTAAAACAGAAGCTACGACGCCGTGATATGCTGTAATTAGAGCATCCTTGTTTAAAATTGGGGCGAGTTTAAATAACAAGTATGCAGATTTGCTTATTTTTTTGCTTAGAACCTCTATATGAGCCTTCCAGTGTAGTTTTTCATCAACAGTTATGCCGAGAAATTTAGATGTAGCTACTTGTGATAATATATTGTCCTGATAATGTATAGTTAAATTTGGTGGAGGCACACGTTGTCTGAATATCATTAGTTTAGTTTTAGATAAATTTACTTTTAAATTGATATTATTTAGGTAACAAATAATTGCCTCTAATGTATTATTAATTTCAGTTTGGTAATTGTTCTTATCAGTGCACTCTATAGTTACAGTACTATCGTCGGCAAATAATGACATATGATGTGAAGTTATATTAGGAAAGTCATTGATGTATAGAATAAAAATGTAGTTATGTAGTTGGTATCCATCTAGGGTTACCATCTGTGCTGAATATTACCTACATAGGTGGGTACCTCAAGTGTATAATTAGGATACTTAGGATAGCCTTAAGATATTATTACACTAGAAATCCAAATAATTCTTAGATATTCGTAGATTTTACTACTACTTTAAATTGCTGGACCACATAACATTACCTATCCTATTCCCTAGCGATATAATTTTCGTATGTTTCCATTTGATACATGAAATGGATCATGGACTGGCATTTAAAAAAAGTCGGGTACAGGGCTCAGCGGGGTTATTACGTATCTCGTTTGACAACTAAAGTGATGATCACCACAGCTAAGTGACTATCAAATAACTGTCAAACGATGCATTCGGTATTGCCTAACTTGAGTGACCAACTGAAATGACGTCATGAGCACTGATTCTCGGTGATTATCACCGTAAACCTTATTTGACAGATGTTTCTGTATCGATAACCTATAATTGGTATTATGTAAGTAAAGTGTACATCAAACTGATGGTCACCCAAGTTGCGATGACCATCGTGAAAGCAACTAATAAGGAGCAGTGTTTTATACTGTTGAAAGTGATCGACACTATTAGCCGGCTATTTGAAATGTTGACTAAAAGCATTATCAACGTAGGTAAAAATGTGTCAACTATTTTCGAAGGATTATAACTTTTTTTGTGACCTAAAGAAAGTATTTGGTTGGAGTGTATCCTTGGGGGCCATGGTGTGGGCGCTGTGAAGTTGAGATTTAGATGAATCGTTGGAGATTTTTTTTCATAATCTAGGTACTCTCGCGGTACGAACGGTGTACCACCTTTAGGACGATAAACGCTTGCACGAGCTGGCCCAAAAACCATGCGGGTGGGGTAAGCGCACGTAGGTAACGACGTTCAAACCATTTTGATCATATTTTGATTGTAAACTGGTACAGCGTTCGTGTCCGCGATAGTACATTGAGCTCTAATGTACCGAAGTAGTTACATACTTATTTTTGATTAATTTTGGATGCTGCTTTTCTCTTGTCACTGACCTATAGCTTAGCGGCAAATGGCATGAAAAGATGTAAAACCCTCTAACTTCATGTGTAAAAGACGTAAAATTTCTTGAAAATTTTATTTTCATGAGTTATATTTTATTCATAGTTTTAGGATTTTTCACAATATCTTTGGTTTTTTTATTTGTCTATGCTCCCAAATATCCACTAGGCGAAAATACCAGCAAATCAAAAAGTACCTCTAAATGTTCTTTGTATAAAAGGTTCGGGGGATATTGAACTTGGTCGCATAATGTCGATAAAAAAGTAGAGATGGCTAAATGACAAGTGATGAGCACCGTAACACACCGTAGGTTGATATCCACCGAAAGCCATACGTAATACCAATGTTAACGTACTTTCGGTTGACATCAAAGTTCGGTGGACAACTGAAGCTTGATAGTCACTTGGGTGGCTAAAGATACGCAATAGCCCTGCTGACCACCACCTCTATTAGTAGTAGGTAATATTATCTTACGTATTATCTTATCTAGAGACGTCAATATACGCAACGTATAGCTCTGTCACTTTCCATCGAGCAAGTAAGGTTAAAATAATATTGCTATTAGAGGTGATGGTATAGGCCCAGAGTGTAGTAAATACACCGTTAAACAAGTTGCTTATTTAATCACCTGCGAAATACTAGGAAGTTAATTAGCCCATGATACTTTATAAAAAATAATGCACAATTTTTTTTGGCAATGATCGCTTATGGCACTCCAGGAGCATCGAAATATTATATCGATGCAGGGGAGCGACGAACTCAAGGTCACCTCAAGGAGGCATGGCCTCGGCTCGGGCTGGACTGATCTACCATCCAATCTACCACCGGTTCACAACGCGCCCCCACTGAGAAGATTTAGCAAGAAACTCAGTGGGTGATGCACGTCATTTATGAGGTCGCATGCGTACTATACTATTTATTATACTGCTATTAAACCCACGATGGTTTGTGTGGTATATTCGTGAAAACAAATGTAATATTATAGTCATATATAAAATAATGATTAAAAAAATAGTACAATTGAATAAAATTTGAATATGATGATTACTCTGTCGCATTGAGAGCTTGCAGGTAAAATTAGCGGTGAAGTTGGCACCTGTATATGGGAGTTTATATGGTCTCTCACCTGCTTTGCGTCCTTCTGTAGTCCAATAGCCAAACCCTCCAGAACACTGTGAACGAACAGCGCTGACAGCAATCCAATAACGCTAGAATTACTCCTGCTGCACGGCTCTGCGTGATTCACGTGACAAAGCTCAATGTTCCCGTCGCACCTGCCCATCTCGTCATCCTGCCCCCTGGGGAGCAGATGAGTCTGCTCCCCAACGCCATGATCGTGACTCTCTCTTCTATAAAACAGATGGGAGAACTCATCGACTAAGTACACGATAAAAAATCCAATGCACAGCGTCAATTCTGCGTATTTAGGTAACTGTTCCCTTGTCTCTGGCAGCATGTGGACTAAAGCAGTGGATAACAGAACTCCTCCGCCGAAGCATAGGAGACAGGAGATCAGGAAGGGGTGCCGTTGTCTGGTACTTTCTGTGAAGCAAGCTGGCAACATTCCCGTGATAAAACTGCCGAGGCCTAAGGTCAGCATGGAGATAGCTCTGGCTGTGGATACGTCCATTTTCGCTTCTTTTTTTGCGGGTAGCGTATAATTTTTAAATGTTATTTTTTTATTTTGCTGTGGTGATTGTGACTTCGTTGGTATTGTAGAAAGTTTTTTGATTAAAGCACTGTTATTATAAAACCGAATTATATAAGTTCGTATGCGTAAGAAATATTGGCATTAGTTATTTGACCAACATCGAGGGAACTTTTTTTTTCAAACAATATAAAGCACAATCTTCACTCACTCACTTCAATACGCATTAGGAAATCACTTCACGAATTATTACACGAACCGTTTACATCAATCGTTATCAAAATGCTTTATTATTGACATATTTTATCGAATAACTCGTTTTTTTTATCCTGTATTCGAACCCACGCGGTCGCCCATGGCGGGTTCCGATGCCGAATGAGTATGAATAATCAACCTTCACAACAAATTAACTTGCCATCGTATGAACTTGCAACTAAATATCTGCTACATAAAGTACAATATCGTAAAACAGTGAGTCGATACGATTTATTTATATTGCACTACAACGTAAAGGTGACTAATATTAATTGATCCCCCTCGACCCCCGCTACTGATGATACCGTGATTGTTTTTAAGGAAATCAAAGCGGAAGGAGAGGTCTTTGTTAATTGGATGTTAAACAAAGTGTTGCAAAATACTCTTGATTGTTGGCGATCGTATTTAAATGTGTCTTATTCATAATTATCATTAGGAATACATATGCTTAAGTATATGATTAGTATGTACCTATTATTAGTTTCATTATAATTTTAGTTATTTATTTTATTAAAAATTAAATTAATTACTTATAATTAAAAATAAAAAAACGAATTATACTTGCCTAAGTACTTAATTTATTACAGTTTGGAGCGGAGTAGTTATTATATAGCCTGTCATCTCATAAAAAGTGAAAATAAAAAAATGAGACTAGACTATTTTATCAAATTGGTTTGTATAAGCTGAATAAGTACTAGGATTGTATTACTCAATTGAATACTTACTTCAATACCTAGAATTTTGAATTTTCCATTTTTCTCGCTGTGTGAATCTATATATGTATCTAAGCATTTTAGTACCTATAAAAATTATAAATTACGAAAAATTAAAAAAAAAACGGAATATATATGAAATTGGCGCCATATTTGCAGTTCCAGTTAGCCTGTAGCCTGCTCTGAGTAAATAGGTAGCCTGTTCTATATGTACACCGGGAGCGTAGTGTTTAGCACCAACGAAAATACATAAAATTATTTTTAATATTTATTATAATTTTCCTAAAAATATTTTATAATCTTGAAGACTCCCACATTATAATTGGACGGAAATCCCGACGCAGGTAAAGGGTTCCCAATCCTTATTATAAATGGAGTAGCAAATCGCTTAGTCCGGAAGGCACATTCACTACAAACTATGTTCTATGCGACGTGCATCTCGTCGTCTGATGATTGAATAGGGGGGCAGGCTTAGAATAATAATTATTCTAAGGGGGCAGGTGGAATCAAGTGGTGTAATTCATGCGCACACTAAAATACATCCTTTAGGCTGGCAACTTTGCGTCTATGCGATGCTCAGAGAAAGTACCAAAGGAGTTAGTATCGCGTCGATTCCCCGAACAAATTTTCCGTGGCACTTTTGCGGGGTGCGGGAGGCGAAGTAAACACACACAGATACACTTTCACGCATACCCACACTATAGTAAACTCGCAACACATTCAAAAATACACGCACACAAATAAAGAATGACCTGACCATATGAACAAAAATTTGGCAGAGGGGTTAGCGCATCATGCTCTCTCCAGTGGTATCTCCTCTAAGATGCGATGCGATAGGCTTTGTGGGAAAAAAACGTATAAAATAAATCAAAATTGGAACACTTTTGGCTGTGTTATACGGGGTGTAAGGGACATCGTACCGAAAACCGATACCAGGGATCCAGTACATGATTCTGAACATTCTAGTGTTGAAATTTTTCATCGACATTTTCATGAATTTACAAAAAAAAAATACCACTTTTTTATAAAATTAGGATAACATCACTATAGGTATAATAATATAGCCTAATTTCAATTTAAAACTAATAAATTACCTACTTACTTATTTGTGCAAAATTAGCAATCACAAGCAGCCGAAAAGTCCACTGCTGAACAAAGGTCTCTCCCTTAGAAGGGAGGTGTTGCCATAATCTCCACGTTTGGCAGACGGCTTGATTGAAATTAGCAATGTAATTTTAAAAATAAATATTATTCCGCACGTATTAATTACATGCTCAAAAATTAACAAGTTAGTAATTTGTCATTTTTCATATAAATGGTTTCTGTAATGTTGTAATGGACAATATGAGAAATCTTATAAAAAAGTTTTCGGTACATAGTTAGTCCCTTACACCTGTATATGACATGGAAAAGGACCATATCTGTGGTATCACTGAGCCTCCAGTAAGAAGAGGCGAACGACTCCATAGATCTTCCTCATCTCAAGAGCGCACACCGCACACAGAAAAATATCTTCAACAGATAATACAACTCGTAGTCGACGTTTTTGGCTGCACTAGGTATTTCCATGGCTGCAGTATCCTATACTGCTGAACGTGGAGATATGTAGAGTAGTACTTTTTGTTTGTTCTCGCGGTGGAAACCTTCAAAAGATCTCCGGCATCCTGTAGGGTCTGAACCGGGGTATGTGGGATTCTTAACCACTAAAACTGGGAAGTCTTATCAGCACATGGAGTAAGGGAACGCTGGGTTCTCCGGTGAGATCTGCGCCAGGTTTCCCTCAGTGCCTTGCCTATGAGCTCGACACCAGTTATAGCCCCCGGGAACCTGCCACGGTGTTCACGGGGACGGGGGTCGCAACTTCGTCGCCGTCCCCCTCGGAGTAGTCGCCGTACTCGATGACAGTCTAGGACCCTTAAATGTTTAGCGACTCCGAAGGAGATAGGTAGGTAATACCCTGAGCTGTTTTAACTTTGAGCGGGGATTACTGCTGTGCCTTATCGCTTTTAAATTCCCATTACTAAATCGCATAAAGTGGAAACACACGCACGTACATTATTATGTTTCAATTCGTTAAACATTTTCGCGTCCTAATGTGACGAATGAAATACCTAATAAGGAATTATACAAGTGTAATTATAATTACGCTCCAAGTAGCTATCTACCAGCATGAGTCATGAACATGATCAGGGCCCCAATTCTGCTAATTTATAACTCTTCAATTGAGTGCCAATTGAGACCTAATACCATGATGGCGTCTTAGTGTTGTGATACCACTGGTGTGTTTATGTTAGCAGAATACGAATTTGTCACAATCGTAATGGAGTCTTAATAGTGTGTCGCTGGAATGGTATGTCATTTTATTAAAATTAGCAGACCTGGGGCCCAGGCATTTTGCAGACGGCGCTGTCGGTGGTTTTGTGTAGGTCCTTCCTTCTTATGAATGATTATCCCACTTCTGATGTGTGTTTATTGCCGATTACCCATAACTCTCTGCCGTATCATGGAAGGAGTACTTAGAGTTAAACGAAAGTTATCACAAAACATCCGCCAAGATAAATAATCACTAATTAATGGACTCTGACTGTGATGCAGTTAGTCAAAAAGATTTTGTATAGCAACCCGCACTTCAGTTACGGAATAAGGATTTAATAACAGCATCTCAATGCGGTAATAAGACATAACCATCAAAATTATGTATAGTATCAAGTTCAAACACGGTGAAAAATTCTTATACCTGAGCCTGTAATTGGTACGATATTTCATGTGAATATATTTTTGTAAGATTTATTTATAGAGGTTCTGCGGTATCACAAGTTTTACTATTAATAAGAAAAATAATTCTTTAATCCTTCTCTTGTTCCTCCAAAAAAAAATACTTCACAGAACTTGTCAGTAAATCCTCCAAGTAGAAACGAAACGGAGAGAAAATTAAAAAATCTTTGACAAAAGAAGAAAAACATCTAAAGTCAAAAGTCTAATGGCATTTAAGATTTAATTCGAATTAAATGAATTAAGTCGATGCCATAAACATCAAAGATAAACATAATTATTGAAAGATGAACGAGCTACTTCAGAAGCATGGGTGTGCTAACGTGTTCACAGTTCCTGAGGGACTCAGAGAACTCATGTCTGATATTACTCGTGAGGTAACAGGTCTCTAACTTTAGTGCCTTGATCGACAACGATCGCAGGTCACGAATTTAGTTCTCTAATTGCCAATTTTTTGATCAGTATTATCTTCTTCTTTCTTCTTTTTATTCTTGTAAGTGTATAATAACGAATAGCTGTCCGTTAGTCTCACTAAATCTTAGAAACGGCTTGACCTATTTGAATAACTGTTGTTGACCTATTTGAATAACTGTTGACGGCTTGACCTATTTGAATAACTGTTGTTGACCTATTTGAATAACTGTTGACGGCTTGACCTATTTGAATAACTGTTCGCTCTAATCTAGCCAAAGGGTGGTATAGAAGAGAAAAAAATTGGAAAATCCATAAAGTTTAAGGGTCAGTTAGTGTACAATACAAATACTCTTTACTACATACCAAAGAAAAATACAATTGATTACAGTTGAAGCAATTCATGTACTTTTTTGCTCCGGCCTAGGTTCTTCGCCACCAGCCAGAAAAGATATTCGACTTCATATCAAAGTACTTATCAGCGCTGCTCATCACGCGGGAGCACGGTGTCATGGCGGCAAAGATCCTGGAGGATCTGTGTGACTGCACCCCCTCAGTGTCCGAGCATCTGATCCAACTGGGCGTGTCACGGGACCAGGCCGAGACAATGGCCCAGATTATCAACGAGGAGATCGCTGCCCTTGAACCTGTTACTGGAAAAGGTGGGTAATCAAAGACATTTCTTTGTAGATATTGGAATGGAGATTCCACTGTCTATTGATGGAACTGTATAGATCTGTATCTTCAAACTAAATTGGTAAAAACCTGTTCAAATTAAACTGGTTTAGATTGTTAGATGGTTAAGTGTCTGAGAAGGGTCTTTGGACTGCTAAATTAGTTTTCCTATGAACAACAAGCTTTTGAAACTTTTAAATATTGTACTTATATCCGTACTGTAGGCTCTAGGCGCCGGCTGGTGATTGTGGGTTAACGTGGGCTTAGAAACCTCTTCGGAGTCGCTGGACGCTCGGGTTGCGGGCCCTTTGAGCGTCCATTGAGTACGGCGGCGACTCCGAGGAGGACATCGGCGGGGTGGCGACCCCCGTCCCCGTGAGTACCGTGTCAGATTCCCGGGGGGCTACAATGTGCCCCCCGGCTGTGGGCTCAAAGGCAAGGCACTGAGGGGCCCCTGGTGCAGATCCCACCGGAGAGCCCTGGGGTCCCCCCTCTCATGTGCCGATGTGACAGCCGCGGGGGTTTTAGTGGGTAAGAATCCCACATACCCCGGTCGAGCCCCACAGCTCCCGGGGATCTTTGGAAGATTTACCCCGAGTCAAAAAAAAAAAGGTTTAGAAACCTAGGCAACACCCGTTAGCTGTCCATTCGCGCAAGGTGCTATTCCATCGGGATCGTACCGTTTATTTTTGGTTTTTGCTCCACGGAAACATGTGGGCTTTCACACATTCAAAATTCCGACACAATGTCACGACACGTCTTACCCTACCCCTAGGGTTATGTTACCCTAGTATTAACAGACCATTATTTTTTCAGAGAAAGTACGCGAATATTTGATTGTGAAGAAGATACTAGCCAGAGTCACTCTCGACGAAGACATGTCAGCACACGTGTGCCAAGTCATCAGGAACACTTACAGAGATTACTGGTACAGGAAGAAGACGATGCAGGAGGTAAGTGTCGGGTTACCCACCAACGCAATGTTGAAATATCGGACAGTCTTGTAAATGTCTAAGGGCGACTTAAAATTTGCAGCGCGGCAG
Organism: Furcula furcula; assembly: GCA_911728495.1. Classification (NCBI taxonomy): domain Eukaryota; kingdom Metazoa; phylum Arthropoda; class Insecta; order Lepidoptera; family Notodontidae; genus Furcula; species Furcula furcula. Next base: position 22,605,196 of record OU452257.1, on the reverse strand, counting down.
TGGCGCGGCTGCAGCGTTGCAGACGCTCTGCTATGTAAATCTATATAAACCAAAAACGCTGCAGCGCTACAACCGCGCTACTGTCGCGCTGCAAATTTGAAGTCACCCTAAAAGCTATACTTACGAGTACCTACATTTGAAGTTTTTGTTTGACCATAATCTCGTCTTAGTGGTGATGTAATCGTAGATAATAAACCTTACCTACTGACTTATTAATAACAAGATGAGACGCTCATAGCCAATTGTAATCACTGTTAGGTAAACTATCAGTTGGTTAAGCAATGTCAGGCAAGGTCAGTCCTTACATGGGTGACCGTTAACTGGCATCTGAACTGAGCGTCTTCGTGCTTCAGAGGGCATGTAATACTTTGGTCCCGGTTGTTACAGCTGTCGTTAATCCAAGCCTAAGCGCAGCTTGAATAACTCTGATAACCATACGACAAAAAAAAAATAACGAGACCATTGTAAGAAGAATCGCTACATTAGCAGCAAAAGGCACGAAGCGTAGGAGCTCAACATTTTATCTTAAAACATCAGCATTTGCTACCTCACTCACCTTAAGAACACTACTCAAAGATTCTTTGGTACTGTAGTGGTCCCCAGTTTGGCTACTCCAATTTTTTTAGCAGGCGGTTACGCTGTATTTCTCTTATTTATATTCCTATTGTTTTTTTTTTATAGAATATGAAAGTGGTCCCCACCGAGCCTTGGGAGATTGCCGCCGAACATACCTTGGAAATTTATAAACGAACGAAACCGTCGTTCGATGAACTAAACAGAGCAACGCTGAAAATTCAGGTACGATCAAAGGCATTTAAGAGTGCGATCAAGTAAATGGAAAGCACTACAGGATGCATTTTGGAGAGTGTGCGCAGGAATTGCATGACTTGATTCCACCATCCCCCTTCTATCATGTCCATGAACCATGTCTTTTTTATTTAAGATCTTTATGTAAATACCTATGTTTTTACAAATAAACTTCTGTATCTGTATCATCGGACGTCGAGACGCACTGCGCATATACACCCCTATGTGGTGAAAGTGCCTTCGGTTCGGACTAAACGATTTGCCTCTTCGTTTATAATAAGGACAGCTAAGGATTGGAACAGTTTGCCTGCGTCGGTTTTCCCGCCCGATTATAATGTGGGTGTCTTCAAGGCTAGAGTGAATAGGCTTTTAATAAGCTAGTGTGCTTTACCATCTTCGATTGCGTCGCCACTTTCCATCAGGTGGGTCTGCAGTCAAGCACTAGTTATCTTGGATAATAAAAAAAAAAAAACATATTTTGTATCCTATCTCTACACTTTCTGGATCCAGTGGTATACATTTGGAGTGAACTAGATTGAGCAATAGACGTCTACAGGCCGATGATGATAAAGATGCACATAGAGAATAAACCAAATTCTTTAGATGGTATCGAAACTTTTAAAAGAAATACCATAATCCTATTTATTTGACACATTTTTCAAAGTGCTAGTACATGACTGCAACTGCACTTGATAGCCACCGATTCGTAAGTTTCAACTAAACCTTTTGTTTTGCAGGCGGCTTACAGAGGGTACCATATCCGCAGGAATGTACTCCGGCATTTGAAAAGTCCTGGACTAAAAGTGGAGCTTCCAGGCCCACCGCGTGACATTGCTGGGGAAAGGGAAATAGATCTAGGCCGTGTTATTGTAAGCTATCGATATTGATACAGTTAATTTCTTTGAAGCTCTTATGCTATGTTGTGATCAGATATTAACTTAAGGTCTTACAGGAGACTTATAATCAAAATAATTAATTATCAAACTGCCAGTAGTAGCCCTATAATAATAGATCCTCGGAAACGCCAAATATCAAAAGCCAAGTCAAAGAATATATCAAACGACATTAAACTAATGCAGTAGCAAAAGGGAACATGTTTGAACTGGTTAGGACTTTAATGTAAATGTTTAATTATTTTTATTTGATGGTACATTAGCAAATAAAAACAAAAAAAGACGACGTTGACGGTTTGTTCGACGAAGAAGCAGGGAAGACCCTGGGCCTCAAATTTGATCCAAAGAAAACTATCACCCATGTAGAACCCGATGAAGACGCAGTAGACGAATCTGCCAAGACAGTAAGGCGACCAAAATTTGCTAGCTTTACTGCAAATAATAAGACGCCATCTGAGACAGTTATGATGACTACAGTTCAATGTAAGAGACAGCAATTAATAAATACAAAATCATCTATCAGATAGGAGTCACACCAAAACTTGCTGAAGTCCAAATGCAAGGTCATAGTTAGGTACTTATTTCTATGTAAGTAACTTGTTGACGTTTTGATGAAAAGGAACGTAATAAATTTTAATATTGACTCAGAGGATTTTTGGCTACGTTATCTTAGCCAGTCAAATCATAAAACTTTTGTGAATTAGGCTATGTAACTAACCAGTCTGACGTAGAAGTTCTTAACAATATCCAATGAATATATGAAAATATTGTTGGATATGCCGCTAAGACATTGGTATGGTTTCGTTGCCCTGGGTCTGTTGCTCATAAACCGTTCGACTGAAGCAGATATTTTCAAGATATACAACATTATTTTGAAAATATCTACGAGTAACTTAAAATACACGAAACCTAAACTATTTAACGAACTAGCAGTTTGTGAATAACGCGAAGCAGCAATGTCTATGTTCTGGCCACTGTAGCTGTTTAAATTACCGGGGTTATTATTTACTTGAAGGTAGCAAGCATTAAGTTGATTTTTATTATTGAATTTGTTAAAAAAGACATTAGCCTGTCTCGGTTGCGTCGTACATAAAAATTATTGCTTTCAGCTGTTTTTCGACCTACTCAGATTCCAGAAATAATCGAAACTCTTGATGAAGAGGAAATAAAAAAGAGTCAACATGGGATAAGGCTGCACAGCAGGGCAATGAGCAAAGAAGGATTCGCACCCATCATATCTTTCGCAGACGTTAGTTCGGCTTTAGTTTGAACTTCATAGCAAAACGAGAACTATCATTTCTGTATTTCGAAACCTAAGGGAGAAAATGTATTCTGAGATATTTTTTATAGAAATTATTCCAACACAAAATGATAGTTTCAAATGAAATTGATGAATGTAAAGCAATTTGGTATTTACATTTCCAAGATCTAATCCAGATAACATTAGTAGATACACATTTGTATTTAAACAGTTACACAATAACACAATTCAATAGGTACCACCAGAAGTGTTCATGCTGGACGCGGAGCATTCTGAAGATGCAGAACAAGTACTAGAAGAAACAGAATCAGCATCGGCATTTGCCGATATTGAATCTCAAGAAGTGCCAGAAGATATAGCAGGTAATAACACAAATCAAGATTTTTTTATACACATATGATCTCAAAATACTTACATGCCATAACAAAGTACTTAAGTATAGGAATCGATCTAAAACCGTCAATGGATATTTCACAAAAAAAATTCTTAACGTTAATTTGAACATTTCGAAACGCAAAGCTAAAGAGAAATAGAAAAACTATTGATAAAACATTGTTTTGAAATAATAATCTTTTAAGATATAGAATTTATAGAAATAATACATCACAGATATTCAGTGTCAGATATTCTGCCGCCAAGCACCAGTGTGTAAACATTGCTGAATTCCGGCGTGAAGGGCACTGTAGCTGGTGAAATTACCGGACACAAAGACTTAACATCTAATGTCTTAAGGGTCGGCAACGCGCTAGTAATTCTTCTGGTGTTGCTAGCGTCTATAGGCGGCTAGACGGTGGCTGCTTACCATCAGGCGGGCCGTACGCTTGCTTGCCACCTTGGTAGTATATAAAACAAAAGATTGGGTTATTATTAATTGTTTATGGACTTAGGCGATAGTTGTGTATGGGAATAAAATATGAAAATAATTAGACAATATTTGATTTGCAGCTGAGGAGGACTATGGTGTCGATACAGTGCCAACAGCATCATCAGCCAACAGTACTGACATAGAAGATATCGTTAGTGATGTTGGAGAAGAGCAGCGATAGATGACACTATAAATTTTCAACAAAAAAAAATTGTATTGCTATTATCAAAGTGCACTTTTGAAAACTGCTGTCACGTCATATGTTAATCTTATACCTACTAGTACAAAAACTATACTATAAGATTATTATTTTTTGGAGGATCATCTTGCTGAAATGGATTCTACTAAGAACAGATTTACTAGCTGCTCTACGAATTAAATCTAAAAATTTACAATAGTATCAAGTCAAAGTAGGTAATATCAGTATAGCATGTTAATTAATATAAAAATTTAATGGTAGTATTTCAAATATCAGCAAGCCAACTAGTTTTTGCTGTCAAATTTATGTCGTCAATAAATAAACGTAATACATAAATATGGAAGATTTATTGCAATCCCAAATCCATGAAAGTTGCAGGCTGGCGTTACCTGAGGGTCTGAAAGATTTGATGTCTGATATATCAAGAGAAGTAAGTAAATTATCTTTTCTATGATATAGCTAGACGTTTTAGTGAAAACATGTAACTTTAGAAAATTAATTTTATATTTTTTGTAATATTGAAACCGTCCAACTTACCTTAAATATTTCATCATCATCATCACCAGCCGGAAGACTGCTGAACGTAGATGTAAATATTTAGATATACTTAATTCTTTTTTAATCTTAATTATGTATTGACAGAATATATGTATAAATTTATTTGGTAGAGAATGTACCTACTTAGTGCATTTTATTATAGGTATTGAGATCGCAACCGGGTAACCTCTACAAATTCATCACCGACTATCTATCAGCTTTGTTAATAACAAGGGAGCACCTGTCCATTGCCAGCCGAGTATGTACCGATGTCTACAATTGTGGTTGCCAGCCGGAATTGGAACAGGAATTGAAGGATTTAGGATTTTACGATGAAGATTTGGTCAATGCCACAGAAATTATCTTGGAACATTTTAATCTTGATGAAGGTTTGTGTATTGTATTGCGACTTTACTGTTATTTTTCAGTAGACATAAATAAAGAAGGTAGAACAAAACATAAGTAACAGGTTTTTAAAGTTAGCCCCAACTGATACATTAGCCATCTTTTTTCCGCGCTTATAGATGCGCGAATAAGACAAATGGGTTTTATTGTTGGTGTCTGCTTTTATTAGTCGATCTATAAACATTGTACTTTTTCCAAAGCGTATAATGTAATTAAAAAAATCTTATTCCAGTCAAAGAGGCCAGCATCTTAATAAAATTGCTGAAACGTATAGATCTCGATCCAGGTCGATTGCCAGAAATCCAAAAGGCGATTCGTAATGCCTTTAGAAGACATCAAGCTAACCATACCACAGTTTATGAGGTAATCTCATAATATACGTAATCGTAATAATATACGTAATCACCTGGGTGGGACGCTAAAAAAACATGCAACATTAATAAAAATGTATTTCAGTCTTCATCTGATAGTGGAAAAGATGAAATACACTGCGCTGTGCATCACACGATGAGTTTGTATAGAATGACCGAGCCAGAAGATACTCAGTATGACGCTATGGCGCAGAAGATACAGGTGAAACTGACTTAACCTAAATAACATATACTTGCATAGTTTCCAAAAAAAAGTAATATGATTGAAAGCCTCTGTAGTTTGTTAAAAACATACATCTGGTACAGGCGGCATATCGAGCATACGGTGTCAGCAGATACTGCGAATTGAACTACCATAAAACACAAGAACCAAAGAAAGTTGTGGACAAAAATGTGAAGATGTTTATTCCTGAAACCACTGACTCTGAAATGACTGTTCCCGAGGTAAATTTTATTGCAAAATTAATCTAATGTTGATGCAAAAAATTGCACTAGTGCACGAGAATATTTCGTTATTGGATTTAGCGGTCATTTCGAATAGCTAATTGTAGTTCATTGTGGCGATCTACGGGGGGGCTTGTTCAACAGTAGACTTCCGACTGATGATGATGATCTGTCATTAATCTTTTTGCGAAATTATAATAGCTTATCCAAAGGTTTTTGATTACATTTCTATCGACGATTGGAGATTACGTTTATGGTTATCTAAGTGTTAAAATAAATATATATTTTACATTTAATAGCGATCTAAAGAACAATAACACACATAATATTTTGTGTAACTTTTAGGAGGAAGAAGTGCATCCATCTAGTAGCTTTCCTAGAGACAGTAAGTGAATCTATTTATTAAAATGAATAGTAGAGAGTAGAGTACTCATAGATTCAATGTTTCCTTTAATCACCTGAAGTATAATTAGTTTGACTATTAAAACTAAATTTTAGTCTCCCTCAGATTCTTCGTTGCTTACGTTATAATATTTTTCTTCAGGACTCAGCACGGAATCATCCACATCCCTCGCTGGTTCCTACATGAAATTGCCAAGATATAAGCCGTACTCCGCTCATGAAGACGAGACCTTATCAAATTTAGAGGAAGTGCCTGAAAAGGAGCACGCCCACATTGACTACACTGCTGATAACCCTCATATCTCAATATCATATGGAGAACCGATTTATAAGGATAGGAAAATTAGTTTCGAAGTTGAAGATGAGGCTGTGGAAGCTGATGACGAGTCAGTTTCTGTTGAAGAAGTAGTTGAAGAATTTGAAAACCAGTTTGTAGAAGACTTTACTGATCGAGTTAGTTTAAAGAATGATGATAATGCTGATTATGATAAAGATATTAGTGCTGTAGAAAAAGATAATAAAACTTAAATGGTAGACATAACAATTACTTAATGATAATAAAAATAAAGAAAATGAAATAGTTTTTGAAAATTGAATGAGGTTAGTAATTAAAAAAATTATACTGCTCGTAACGTAGTTTGCTAGTATTTTTGTGACTAGAGCAGTAGGTACCTAACCGAAATTGAATTAAACTATTTTTTACTTAAACATAAAAATGATATGCGCCTTAAATTGTTTTAAGTTAATTAAAACAAGTATTATAATAAAATTCATTTATTTCAATACAGATCTTATTTATTTTAGGATGTACGTATATAATTATACAATATATAGATTTTTTGGTCAATAATATAGTTTAATATACATAACATAGCCTAGAATAACGCTAAACCTTACGTACTAGTAACGTGTGGGATAAAACAGTGCACATTTAACTTATGATTTAAATGCTTTTACTTTTTCCTTTAGTAACAAAAAAAAACTTTATCTTACCTGTTTAGATGAAGTCTGTTAAATAGTTTTTATTTGATTTAAAAATATATATATTTTAGTGGGGCCGATTTCGATGTGGGGTTCTCCAAAATAAGTTTTGCAATGATTAATAAAAATATATTATCTATAAAGTTTCTTCTAATAATAGCTTTGTGACGACTTTGAATGATGACTGAAAAAAATAAATGAACTCACATTTCCCGGTGGCTGAACAGGAAGACTAATTTGCATTGCTATCCATAGATAATAAACGTTTCTTTTCGTTCAACAATATATAATTCTTGTTATTCTCATAATTAAAATAATGAAATATAAAACAGTAAAATACGCTTCCTTCTCGGAACGTTGGATCCACTATTAATTTTGTAAATAATATTAAATACTATATACATACCTACGTGTCGAATACAGAACCTCCTTTTTTTTAAATCAGTTAAAAAGGAACAGTCAGAACTATGGCCGAAATTCATCTGCTTTGCTTCTACATCTCAAATCTTATTGTAATAAGATTTCTTTAACTTTTAAAGTCAATGTAATATAACAAAATCCTAAAATTACATGATAAATTTAAGATTTAAAATCAACAACATTATTATTTCGGCCGTCAGCCGGCCACTAACTAAAATATCAAATCAATGGTAATTTAATATTTTAACTATAAAATGTAGCAGTTTATAATTAAATTCATAAACTAACGTGAAAATATAACAGTGAACAATAAAATATAACTGACAAATCTATAACATTGCATATAGCTCTAGGCATGGTTGTTTTTGAAATATATATTTTAATCACGCTTAAATTATAAAAAAGTTAAAATATGTACTTAATACTTTTGACCTTTTAGGCGTAGCCCACTGTGTGTCAGAACTGCCAGACCAATGTTGTCAGACCCATATTTAAATTACCACATTTTTATGAGTCCAGTTAAAAACCATTAAGAGTAAGTTATAAATAATAACTAGTTACAAGGAAAATATTCTATACTTAATAGTAGTAGAAATCACAGCAAATATCAACGAACGATGCTTAATATTTAAATGAAAATTGTGATAAAATATTATGCTAAGAAAACGAAGCTGAAATAGACTAGCGGAATGTTTACCTTATAAATAAATAAAAATAAATTGTTCGAACAAATACCTAATAAAACTAATAAAATTATCATATAAAATTTATATGTACAAGTTTCCAATGTTGCATATTTTCATTACTGAAATAACAATGTTGTATAAAACAATAACTAAACAAGAATTGACAGGACTAAATTATCGATAGAAACATCGCTTGATGTTTTTCACTATAAATCACTCAAAAAAGTAAAAAATACTAAGCTTTCCGTTATAAAAGACCGCTACCGCTTAAAAATCTTTTTTTAATTATATTTTTCTCGAATTTAATCCTGTCAAACAAATTTAATGTTATGTGATAAAATTATCTAATACAACACAATCGTCACAGATACGAATTAGTAAAAAAAAAATACAACAATAGTTTTTTCATTATTTTTTGAGCGATATTTTTCTCAAGAGATCTCGTAACTTATGCTTTGGTATGTTCCAAATAGTATTCTTTATTTCTTAATCTAGATTAATTATACCAGCTGTCGATTAAATCAGCTGCAAGCTTCAATAGAAGCGCTGTCTTCGTCATTAAAAAAATATTAATTTATCCTCCTCAACTTCGAAACAGATGGCGGTCGACAATAGGCATGATGACTGCAACACAATACCAATAAATCTGTGGTTTTAAATATTAGAACAGATTGCACTGATTCCAAAAATGCATCTCATTTTCATAATAATAGAGAGATTTTCATGATATTTAAGCAAATAAATTACTCAAATACAGCTAATCGCCATTTTGTAATAAACGCTGCTCAGAGTGAATGACGTCAATCCTGTGTAAATAAACAACTGTCAAACTGTCATCTCAACTTTTTCTTTCATACAATTGACCGCCGTAGTGACGTCACAACATGGCGCCATGCACCGGCCATCGTTTTGGAACGAAATTCAAACTCTATTTTAAAAATTGAAAATATTGCTATTAATTGTAAACTTAATACAAAAATATGATTATTTTCGGCAATAGTAGACCCGTAAGTACATTATAGAGTATTTTTTCAAAATTAGTCATCATGCCTCTTTACCCCATGTCGCATGCGCATGGCCATTGTGCTGCACTTTGTGTAAATATTACTGTTTGATAAATCCTAAAGAAAGTACTTACTTACTAGTTTCTTGTTAGTGGTACTACATGGGAAACTACATTTTAATGTGATCTATTGGAAGCATGCAGGTGATTAAATCTACTATCTGATTGATTGCATTGTAGTATGCAATGTATGTCATGGTTTTATAGTCTTTAGTAAATACATGAAGAGTTTTATATCGTGTCAACTCCCCCACCTAACATTTTGTTGCCATATTCGCTTAGTACCTGAAAAAATATACATATATTTAAATGGATAAGGAACAAATGGCTCTATTTTTTTACATTCTACGGCCGAATACGGTCGACGGATATGCTGTTTCATACAAAACGACGATCATAGTTTGATCCAGTGCAGTGGGAAAACACTCTTGTTCACATCGTCATGTTGGATTCTGTCATATTTTTAAACTTTGTCTTCGTTTAGCTGTATGGCGTCGATTATTCTGGATCAGATTTAATGGAGTGCGGCGATTTTTTTTATGGAATGATGGTATGGTATGATACTCTTGACCCCAAATTTCCATGACAGCTTCACCGGACAAGAGGCAACGAACACACATAGCATTCTAACATTAAGGGCTGGGGAGCAACAAGCCCAATGGCACGTCAGGGAAGCACAGCCTCGGCTCGGGCTATCGCTTAAGAGACTGACTCAACCACCGGATCACAGCGCGCCCCCACTAAGAAGATCCGGCAGGAAACTCAGGGTGATGCTCATTATTGAGGCTGCCTGCGTACAATCCTTCGTTAAGACCTGTGTCTGTTTGAATGCGTAGTGAACTGCGAGTTGAGTGTGTAATACTGACCTTGTAAACGAAGATGTAGTGGTGTCTGTTGGTGAGCGAGTGCGGGCGTTGAGCCCGCAGCTGGCGCACGACTCTTGGCACGTCGGCGCCCCCCGCGCCCCCCGCCGCCAGCGCGCGCGCACACACGTCAAGCGCGATCAGCGCCGCCGACCGGCCCGCGCCTGATGCACAGGTCACCACACAAGGCCGGATGCCTGTACACAGAACATGATTTAGAAACAGTACAATGCACATCAATGCAATGTTGCAACAGTTACCCTGAGGTGACACAAATGCCACACCTTAGTCCTCGCGTGACCCCGACCAATACGAAGCCAAATGTCAAATCTTATTAAAATGAATCGTAGATAGATAGATAGGTAATACTTTATTGTTCCACCATTATAGAAAAACACAAAAATACAAAAGAAAAACATTAAAATAGAATGAAACAATGGGCGGCCTTATCACTAAAAGTGATCTCTACCAGGCAGCCTTTGGATGGAGAGGAACTATGAACTGCAAGGCGGGGTTGTTTATATAAACCATTATCGTAAAAATAAGAAAAAAAAACATAACTAAGTACATACGTGACAAAATACGTGACAGCAAAATAATATATATATTAGTATAATACAAAATCATTGGGACAAATAAAATGTTTTTAAACGATCTTTCAAGATAGGTAGAGATGGTGCATGTCTAACAGTGACCGGTAAGGCATTCCACAGACGAACAGCTTCTACTGTGAATGGATAACTTAATAACTTATTAATCTTTTTTGTCTTAATGGCATAAAATAATGGATGTACCTTCAGCTTCAGAAGCAGCCTTCAACCTGCCCAGCGTGCCGTTATTAGAAACTGTTCGCTTCATCTGCTCCTCGGCTCGCGCTGGCGAATACACATTCATGCTGCGTCCAAGTCCACCGTCCTCGCGGAGCTTCGACAGGTTGTTGAATGATGATCGGCTCTGATCGCCGTAGATTACTTCTACTCCTGCATAAGATATTACAGTTTTGTACTTAAAACAGTTTATTGTAAATAGCATTAGAAAAAATATTTCCGATAACGTCTGCACTACTGATTACGATTTTGACTAGTAAATCTATTGAGGTCATATTTAAATCTCATTATGCATCGATATATTTATGTAAGTGAGAGGTCCCTTACGCAGAAGACAGTCCAGGTTGATACCACGACAGTGGGGACAATATTCTGTCGCAGTGTGAACCGTATACTGTTACTGGAGAAATTGATGAGTTCATGAGACTAGACTTCATAATTTAATGTATAACGTATCGAGCGGCAAGCAACATCCCCATGAATGGGTAGTCGTATTTATTATTCATTTATTTAAAGAGTCAAGCCTGCTGTCTATGATCACTAGGACGCGATTGGCACTGGCCCTAACTCTCAAGAGCAAGGTCTTCTCTTACTTAGTATGATACATCTTACAAAGGTCCTGATTTTCTAGTCACTATTAACGAGGTATAAAGAAAACTGGTAATGTACGGTATAGTAATGACACCCATTGTTATATGTTTTCCACAAGGAAAAACAACAACATGTAAGTACTACACTAAATGGAGAAAAATAATATGATCTCTACTACACCTTCTTCGTCATATTCTTTGGCCGTCTGCGAGATCTTCATATAACTTCTCATCTCACACAGGAAATCGATGATAGAATCGTAATCATCGGGCACCCCCTTAGCCGGCCAGAAGTACCAAAGGTGGGTGACCTCCCGCCAGGTCCTAGTCGCCAAGTTGATGAGCTGGACGGTCGATATCGCGTACTTGTCGCGCTGTTCCCGTTTCTTTAGTATGATCTTGAACTCGCCGAAGGTTCGTTTGTTGTCAGAAATCTCGGACGGTGGTAGATATTCGTAGCATTTTTCCTGAAGATCGCGAATGTGATTATAAATTATGCTTCGTTTGTGTTATTGAGAATATTATATACCTACTGCATATTATCACATTTTTTAAAGTTAGTAGTATAGTTTTTAATACTTCATTTTTTAGCCAAATTAAAAAAAGAAAATTTATACTGTAATGTTCTTCAATTAATAACTTTATAAGTGAAATACGCTATGTATATAAACACTGGATACAAGCACATTTTGTACCCTATACATAGACAGCAAAGACATTTACTTAATCTCTTTAATAAACTGGACTCCTCAAAACAGGGTAAATTAATTATTTGGCAACACACCTATGGTCCTACTTATTTATTACAAGTTCTCGCTGTTCTTAATAGATGTCACTAAACGACAACCACGTTATTAAATTTGACAAGACTACAATGATTTACGATTTTGTATTCTAAGTCATCACTTTAATGGCGCAATTTGCAGTGCCCGCAAATGTTATTACCAGGATGTGTATATAAAAGCCAGGTTATAGTTCTTATAAATTCAACTGTGACAATTTCATTCCTTCTTTCCTATCTATGTTAAATCTATCAACAGTTCCATATATTTTCAAGAGATGGCACTAATTTCAATAAAAAGTAGCTCGAAAAGTAAAACATGATATTATACTCACAACTCCGTTCTCCATGTACTCCGTCAACATGACAACGAGTCTCGAATTCTGCTCCCAAATCATACGCCAGAAGTCCACCACAGTGTTGGAGAGAGGCGCTTGACAAGCTATGTAGTAGTTGCGAATGTTGCCAGGGCCCTGAGGATTGCCACAATAAAAAAATAAAAAAAGATGACTGGGCGATCCAATGTGAAAAATCCGGAGGATCTTTAGATGATGTCCAAAGATACCACTGTTGTGTCACATATTCTTACTTCTTACCACTTAGCAGCAGTGTGTAAGCATCATGGGTAAGCATTGCTGTGTTCCGAAAATAGAAAAAATACTACTTATATGGTCTTTGCCCGGAAAGAGGCCACATTAATGGCGTTCTGATTTGACTAGAGCAAACAAGTCCTCTCTTTCGTACAGGTGATCGAACAGGCGGGGTAGCTACGCAAGGCAATAAGGCAATTGTAAGGATAAGACGATTTAGAGTTTTTTTCATACATCCGATATCTGTGGATAAGATATAGGTAGTTTGACATTTGCGAGTGTGGTGTGCAAGAAGCTTATAGGCTTCTTGGTGGTGTGACTCCCGTAGTGAAAAATCTTAAATCTATGGTGTCTGAGTCCAGAGACTCCGAGGAGACACCATAGATTTAAGGTGTGGAGACACCTCAGAAGGTGTCTCCACACCACCGTCTATTCTATTCTTGATGGCTATAAATTTGGGCCCGGTATTCCCGGAACGCACTTCGACCCAGTTGGACACACCACCGTCACTGAAGTCCTTTTCAGATGAAAGTCTCTACCAATCTGTGTTAATCTATGACTTACCGTTACATAATTAGCATTGATGTACTCCGTGGTAGGGTCATTCCCGATCCTTTTCAGCGGCACTCTGGTCTCAGGCAGAGGCAGGACATTGGAGTAGCGGTTCTTGTCTTCGCAGCCTGGAGGCACCTCCTCCGGCCTGACCGACACCGACGGTATCTCCGTGAACTCTGACGTCATGGACTCGATGTCGAGGGCGAAGTTCGCCAGAGCAGCATACTGCATTGGATGGGAAGTCACCTGGTAGAGAATAGCTTGGTTAGCGATCTAGTACTAGGTAATAATAATGTCCTCCTGGCCAATACGACCACAGCGGCCAATACGACCACAGCGGCCAATCTTTCGCAAGATCAGACATCTACGCGGGAGATAATATAGTGCACAAGTGCTTGCGTAGACACAAGTGCACTCTCACAATCCGATGGGACGGAAAACCGACACGACCGGGGCGAGATCAGACTGACTTTTTTTCATGCCTATCCGACGCATGGATCATCTTACTTTACAGACAATCAGGTGATCGGCCTGCATTGTCCTAGCCAGTAAGGAACAACTACACAAGATTGCTACCCGCGGGATTCTAACCCTCCGGGTTGCCAAGCAAGCGGTTTCTCACTGCGCCACGGAGGCTACAACCCAGTACCAGGAATGCATAAAACATAAGTATAGTACAACACGCAGGTACATTTAAAAACTGACTAAATACAGTTCGTCGTCGTGGCGCACCTTATCCACGTTATTAATACTAACTCAAGTAATATTGCGCAAGGGACATTTTGTTTTCATTGTCGAGGAAGGAGGAGGACGAGGGTCGGAGGAAACCTTTCAATAAGTACCCAGGGCGGAGGCCAGGTTATGTACACTTTACCTGTGGAGAGACCCGGGCACTTCGTACGGACTTCGTTCATCTGTCCAGCGCCAGACGCTCACTAGAGTACATACAGGGTTCCTGTAACTACACTTGCTAGCCCTCAACCGATGGTTACCCCTAGCTATGGCCCACGCTGGCGCAGATATATTAAACTTCAAATGTTCCAAGCTACGACTACCTCGTCGTCGTAGGCCGGGTTCCCGTAACTCCTCTTGCTGGCCCTCAGCCGATGGTTGCCCTAGCTATGGCCCACGCTGGCGCAGATATATTAGACTTCAAATGTTCCAAGCTACGACTACCTCGTCGTCGTAGGCCGGGTTCCCGTAACTCCTCTTGCTGGCCCTCAACCGATGGTTACCCTAGCTATCGCCCACGCTGGCGCAGATATATTAAACTTCAAATGTTCCAAGCTACGACTACCTCGTCATTGTAGGGCAGGTTACCGTAACTCCTCTTGCTGGCCCTCAACCGATGGTTACCCTAGCTATCGCCCATGCTGGCGCAGATATCGATGGCTCCTACGTTAAATATCGTATACGTAAAACCCGCACTTTACAGGAGAGCAAATTAAAGGTATTTTTCTATGCTTGTTCTTAAAATTTGAAGCTATTTGGCTGAAATTGGTACCAACCATAGAAAATGCCTTATTTTACCGAATAGTACGAAAACAAATGTTTAGTAATTAGCGTAGAAAAATACCTTTAATTTGCTCTCCTGTAAAGTGCGGTTTCATACATACGATACAGCCATCGATATATTAAACTTCAAATGTTCCAAGCTACGACAACATCGTCCTCGTAGGCCGGGTTCCCGTAACTCCTCTTGCTGGCCCTCAACCGATGGTTGCCCTAGCTATCGCCCACGCTGGCGCAGATAATTATATTAAACTTCAAATGTTCCAAGCTACGACTACCTCGTCGTCGTAGGCCGGGTTCCCGTAACTCCTCTTGCTGGCCCTCAACCGATGGTTACCCTAGATATGGCCCACGCTGACGCAGATATATTAAACTTCAAATGTTCCAAGCTACGACTACCTCGTCGTCGTAGGCCGGGTTCCCGTAACTCCTCTTGCTGGCCCTCAACCGATGGTTACCCTAGCTATCGCCCACGCTGGCGCAGATATATTAAACTTCAAATGTTCCAAGCTACGACTACCTCGTCGTCGTAGGCCGGGTTCCCGTAACTCCTCTTGCTGGCCCTCAGCCGATGGTTGCCCTTGCGATGGCCCACGCTGACGCTGTCCAGGCTGTACGCGTCCAGCGAGACGGGTGTGCAGCGCTGTGCGTACACTCCGCGGCGACCTCGACGACGGACCACCAACTAGAATTAAAAATTCCAAATTCCATTATCATATAAGAAACGTAGAGCCGTAGAGTTAATATATTAAGAACTAGCTGACCCACGCAGCTCCGCCCGCGCTGTGTTTACGTTAACTAAACTTTAAATAATATACATTCGGATAGAATACAAAACCTCCTTTTTTAAAAGTCAGTTAAAAACCCACTTTGTACTTGCCCTCCGAAGCACGGAGACGTTTAGTTTAAATGGCGTTAAACGGTCACCCATCTATTTAATGACCTTACCTAACGTTGCTTCACCTGGTCGATTTCCAAACATTGTTAACAACCTGTCTATGAGTGTTTCCTTTCAAATATTTATTATAATTATAATGAAAAATTGTTAAAATCGGTGCAAGCGTATAACCAAGTACACATTTTGACTTTAGTCCCCTCTCCCAAGGGAACCATGCCGAATGTCGGGATAAAAAGTATCCTATGTCCTACCTCGGAGTATTAACTCAAATCATGCCAATTTTTGTTTCAATCCATCCAGTAGTTTCGGCGTGATGCGCAGCTGAGGTACAGACAGACAAAAATAAAAATAAATACATTTTTGGCTTTAGTATCGGTTATAGAATGCCCTCCAAACATAATTTTCAAAATATCTTCAATGTACAAAATTGGACCTGTTACAGGTTTATTATAAGTATAGAGTATAGATAGAGTACGCGTGCCTAAGGTCCCCTTAAACAAATCGTAGGCAGCCTTAGGCAGGTTTTTTAAGTCCTTCCTCCAGGAGGCGGGTGAACTATTTAGTTATATTGATATGTAAGTGACAAGTAGTGATGGGTTTGATCTGTCATAAGCGCAAATGTCTGTAGACTACCTATTGTCGTGTATATGTAGTATCATAATATACTTATATATATACTTATTTCATATATATTATACTTTTCAATTTTCTTACCCGTGCCTACGGTTCTTACTTGAAAATAAGCATTTTATAGTACTTGTACTTTAACATATTCTAAGCGTAGAGCTATCAAAATCTCATATATACTTTTAGAATTTCGTGATCCATTAATAAATTTTATAAGGTACCTACCTAAATCGCACTAATTCCCGATTAAAATAACGTTCGCACCTCTGATTTCTTTAACTAATCATGTGCGAATCGTCTTTGTGCCATTGTTACTAGCTTTCGGTGAAGGTAAACATCGTGAGGAAACCTGCATGTCTGAAAAAGCCGATCGACGTGTGAAGTCCGCCAACCCGCATTTGACCAGCGTAATGGGCTATGGCCTAAGCCCCTTCATCTTGAGGCCCGTGGCCAAGAGTGGGACAAAAACAAGGTCTGAAATTATTATTATTAAGTAAATATCATGTTTAATATCGGAGCAGACTGGACCTTTACCTTAGAAAAGATCACAGCCACCTGATACTAAAACTTAAGAATGTACTTTGCTTGTACTAAATACGTATTTAAATAGATAGCCACGGGGTGGGATCCGAACCAACAATAAAAATTAATATCAGAAGTTATGTAACAAAATCACGAACGTACAAAGCTTAAAAACAAGACGCTCTTTGTACATAATTGAAGAGTAAACAATAATTTTATCAACGAACGTCGCCGGCGGTTGCAGACGCAGCTCCACGCTATGTAAAGCCATCACATTTCGATTCATAACGACTGTTCATTCATTAGGTAACGATAAACATCGTATACAAAGTAACAGGATGAATAGACTCCAATGCCTAGTTATTTGAATTAATGTTTTGTTCTATGATTTGAACATATATTTGTGACACAATAATGAAAGAAATAGGCGCTGATTTCAAACAAACAATTACTGTCTTTAAACCCTAATTGTTTTTAAACCCCGAAGCAAAAATG
Organism: Furcula furcula; assembly: GCA_911728495.1. Taxonomy (NCBI): domain Eukaryota; kingdom Metazoa; phylum Arthropoda; class Insecta; order Lepidoptera; family Notodontidae; genus Furcula; species Furcula furcula. The sequence continues at coordinate 22,587,602 of OU452257.1, read as the reverse complement.
AGGAGTGTCTACGTCTGTCTGTGATATTGTAGCTCCAAACGAATTAGCGGATTTCCATGCAGCTTTTCCATTGTTTGAAACCTGATTTAATAGGTATGGTTCTTATGTTTTTTGCAGAAAATCTTAACGGGCTTGGTCTAGTGGTTAGACACCCTGGACGCTACCCTATACGTTGTTGGGTCGATTCCCTTAACAATAAAATAATAACACGCGTTGCGTCAGTTGTTTAAACGTATCCTCAACAGGCCAAACCAATTATTAGTATTGTTTTAAAGAAGATACTTGTGAAAACCATTTAACCACCAGATATTTAACTAAGTGGTCTAAGCAAAGAAAATCGAATACTTTTTATTATCTTAGTTAAGTAGTAATTTGTATTTTTGTTCTGCATACTTTCTTTTTTATTTAATTTTGTACCTCTCTCTCGAACCTTCTCTGAACCACACTAAGGTAGACTGGCAGAAAATGCCTAAGTCTTTAACTCCTAGGCGGACTTAATAATGTACAAATGTGCATGAAGAATAAAATAAATAAATAAATAAATAAACCTTGTTACAAAGTCAAAGTCAAAATTTGCGCCCTTTGCGGTAGAGACCATTGGGCCTTGGTCTCATGAGGCGCACGGTTTGGTGAAAGAAATTTCATCCAAAGTTAACGAGGTCTCAGGAGACCGTCGGGCTGGTAGCTTTTTCTGCCAACGTATAAGCTTGGTCAGACAAAGAGGAAACCCCGTCAGTCTTACAGGTAACGTGCGGTCACAACTTGGAGGAAGTTTTTTTACTTAGTTTAAGTACAATTGTAATAGTTATTTTACTTAAATAAAATTCATAATTTGTCATATAAATTAGACTACGTAATATATTTTTTTTATATTTATACTGAAGAATTAAATACTTATAAAAATGATGACAGTCTTTTTCTATGAAAAAAATCCAAAGAACCTCTAAGGTCCTATTCTCTCTAATAATAAAGTAACATGCAAACGACATTTTTAACAGTACTCACTTGAGTACTGTTTTTTTTGGGACAGGTACTTACCTGTCCCAAAAAAAACCTTACATACATAAGTAATTACACTCACGACTAATCGCGTTTAGTGCTTATCGCTAAAAGGCCAATTTCTAAGTGTTCCTTGACTCATTTTGGAGCAGTTTCTAAGAAGTGTAGGATCGGAGTCGCCACTCGACCGGGGCCAGCTCGCTTGACGTGTGAAAATATGGCGATTTCAAGGGCCAAGCACTTGAGACCTTAATTTACGAGGTGCGCTCTAGAATGTGCTGGTGTCCATTTACATACGTTATTCGGTAAAGGATTTATAAAATAAAATAGCCCTAATGCCTAATGGCTTTTTTATACTACCAAGGTGGCATGCGAGTGTGCGGCCCGCCTGATGGTAAGCAGTCACCGTAAACTATAGACGCTAGCAACATCGGAATCACTAGCGCGTTGCCGTCCCTTAAGACAACAGATTTTAAGTCTTGTTTCCGGTAATTTCATCAGCTACAGTGCCCTTCACGCCTGAACACAGCAATTCTTACGAGCGGTAGAATATCTAACACTGCGGTGGTACCTACCTGAAAGGTTCCTTGAACAAGGAACCTATCCTCTAGTAGACCCGTTGGGCAACGCCGCAGGGCGCCCGGTTCGAACCCCAGCAATGTGATTTCACCATTCGTGAGACATTACGGGTTAATATTATTATTATATTTCCCCAAAACTCTACCTACCCCGGTAAAAGACTACGCATTACCTACTTATTAGAATAGAATAGAATAGAATAAATTTTATTTCACACAGACAAATAATACAAAACACAAATAATTTAATAACAGTATTGTATGCACGTCGTCTGTGTGAAACAGGGCTCCCACTCAGCTTAATGCTTTGTTGAGAAACAAGCCACAACACAGCGCTGGTTTTCGGGGGCAAGCCCTAGGTGACCCCACGAACGCAACCCAGTGTAACTAGAAACAATACTTAACTTATTTTTACTAACTAAGTAAGAATATTTAATACTTTAACTTAAAACTACCAAGACAAAAAGGTATTAAAGTAGGTACTGTTTGAATAAACGTCTAGCAATTTAGTCACCCAATCACTGAACCAGCGAACATATTTTGATATTAAATATGAATGTTTTAGCAAGTAAATGTCTGTGGGTAATGAAATAATGTGCAGAATAGAGCTTAGACGCTTTCGCGTTTCGAGTCCCCAATAACCAAAATCTCATAAACGCGACAGTGCAACGGAAACGCGCACCAAAGGTCCGTCATCAGCGTAGCTTTGTTTATAATTTGCATTGTAAAAACATCCTCCGGGCCGCGATACGGCGACACCTACAGCTTACTAGGAACATAGGTGAAATGCGCACGGCGGCGAGAAAGTACACACTTAAATTTACTACACGAGTAAGATTTACTAGAGAACATTTAGGCAGGTGATAGCGCAGTGTCAAATAATTTCAGAGGTCCAGATACTGGCAGGTCACCAATTTAATCAGGGGGCTATGAAGAGAGCTATACTAAGTGTTTCTCTTAGCGATCGAATACGGAATGAACTAATCGCTGGAGAACCCAATTGACCGACAAAGCTCAACGGATTAGCCAAGCTCAAGTGGCAGTGCCTGGTCATATTTGCTCCAAAACCGATGAGCCATGGCCTCGATGGGGTAAACTGAGTAAAGAAAAAGAGAGTGCATTTCTATCTACACAAGCAGTTGATCTACTGCGTAGATATCTGATCTAGTGAACGATTGGCCGCTGTGGTCGTATCAGCCAGAAGGATCATTAATTAATTACAGACAGTTGATCGTGTTTGCCTAACTAGCCGCCTCTAGCAGACTGTAGTGAAGTAGGAAGCCCGGTGATATACCAACAGCCTCGTTTTCTGAAAGTCATATTCTTTTTCAAACACAAAATTTTGCTATGTTAAAAGAAAAAAATTTAAAAAGTGCTTATACACTTTCTCGTTGCCGTACCATATTTTGCACACTATTGCCCGGGTCGGGCGGCCCTAGACCCAACGCCCTGTGCCTCGACTGACGACTCACACACTGCCGTGACGTATTACGCGACGGTCGAACCGCTCTGCGCTTGCGCAACCGTTGTGGTTCACTTGCATTTTTAATTAAATATCTCTATTTTTAAATTTAAATTAAGAATAAAATAGTTTGTTTTTAATTAGTAATTTTAAATTGATTATAGTTTGGTGAAAATTTAGGTAAGCAAATTATTTATTTTTTCCTTATTTTTATTTATGTTTTATTTAATTCTGTGTTTTTTATTGTTGTTGTTGTTTTCTTTATTTAGTATCAAGTGGTGCTGGTTCGAACCTTTATGTACTAAGTATGTTAGGTTTGAAGCTTTTCCCAGCCAGGCAGTATGTAATAACTAATAAGTTTTCCACTCTATGTGGATTACATGGCAAGGAAAATGTCGTGAAGATTTTAACGCATGCTCGGGTAAGGCAAGCGTTTAAATTTTTCAAAAAGTGTATCTGAGCCGATAATTCTCACTCGTCTCTTGTGTTGATTATGGTTCAAACCACTGTACTCTTAAGAGAAAGCAGGGAAAATCCATGGCCTGCATTTTTTTTATTTACGATGAAAATTATTTACACCCTGTAAAATTTTATGTTTTGTGTGAACTAGGAATGAAAGGTATCTCAAAAACTGGCGGCCTTCCATCTTGTGCTGGCCTAACTTACGATGATTATAGCCGATCGATATAACATCTTCAAACGGTCTACTGAGTCTTCGATTTGTTTAGATTACATTTATTTAACCAATGGGATACCCGATTGGTGCCGGGTTCCGGGGCATCCCCCCATCTCCTCTCGTTGGGTGTCGTAAGAGGCGTCTAAGCGTGAACGGGAAGACGGGCAGCAGCGTCTTTCTTTTCTTTACTAGGTGGTAGGTTCCTTGTGCAAGGAACCGTCCAGGTAGGTACCACCGCAGTGTCAGATATTTTGCCACCAAGCAGCAGTGTGTAAGCATTGCTGTGTTCCGGCGTGAAGGACACTGTAGCTGGTGAAATTACTGGACACAAAGACTTAATATCTAATGTCTTAAGGGTCGGCAACGCGCTGGTGATTATTCTGGTGTTGCTAGCGTCTATAGGCTGCGGTGACTGCTTACCATCAGGCGGACCGCACTTGCTTGCCACCTTGGTTGTATAAAAAAAAAGGATTTATCTTCCACCTATACTGCGATCCCCAAGCCGCCTGCCAAGCGTGGGGATTATTGCAACCCCTCCCTTCTAAGGGGGAGGCCTTTGTTCAGCAGTGTACGTGTTTTGGCCTGAGCTGCTGATATTATACACCATAGACAATTATGTTATAACCCTACTACTTAATGCGCGCCAAAAGTTGTGACACATGTAATTAAAACATGTTCTCATATATAGTTAAGGTATGATATCCTTTCCTTATTATTTACTTTTGTACAGTAAATTCAAATTCAATTTATTTGCATAAATGTGGTGCAGAAAGATGGTACAGAAACATAGCGAGCGATACACATTTGCCATTGAATAGCATGCAAAGTTATAATATACAAATTCATATTGGATTTTAAAGAAAATGTCATGCCTGGAAAATATCACACTTATAGCTTAATTAAAACCAATACTTACAATGTCAAGTCATATCAATTAACATAACTTTATACCTCTTAATAATTATATATAAATAATAATAAAAAATACATTGTTATCATGATGTTAGATTATTGTTATAACCCACCATTTATATTGTTATTAATGTGCGAACAATAACATTCAGTCTACAATGCAGTTCTAACGTAGTAAGAATGTGAAAGTGATTTCTTTAAGTAATCTTTAACTGTATAAAAGCATTCTTCTACTAACCATTCCCTTAGTTTAATACAAAATGCACGTTGTGGTAAGACAACTATTTTTTCAGGCAATGAATTATATATAAGGGGTAACATATAAACACAGCTACTTCTGAACATTTCGATTCGGGGTACAGGCAATTTTAATTGTGTCTGAATGACTTTGCGCGTGTTTAAATTGTTATTCCACTCAAAGAGCTCAGGATTACTTTTAACAAATTTAGAAACTTCATAAATATAAATGCAAGGAGCAGTTAACAATCTTTGTGACTTAAAGATGGGCTTGCAAGACTCTGTCCATTTCATGACTTAGTAGGACTTTGTGCATTTACATTTAGTAAATGCACAAATACGCATGAAGTTTTATATAGAATTTTACTGTTTTTTCAAAGGCACATGTATGTCCTGTTCGTTAAAATTTACCGACGCGTGACTTACTACTACGTCACCCAATTTGGGTAAATTTCATTGTTTCACTTTTCGGGCGCTAATGGCATATCTATTGTATAAAATATAAAGGTATTCAACCAAATCGTGTATCTCATGAAGTTTTCTAAAGCTACTTTAGCAACACTATATCTGTGCGTTATCGTTCGCACGCCTAAACTCAATTCAATAGGGTTCAATTTGCTTACTCAGTGAGAGCTTATCTTAATAACCTTTGTTAAAACTATTTACGGGCCAGTTAGTGTAACGGTTTCGATAATTCTATCCTGATTATACAGTAGTCGTGATTTCTATTCCCTACATCGCATTTGCGCGCGTGAACATGTCTGCTCTAAGTGTAAATCTGTAACTAGGAGAAAACTAAAGCTATCCTAGTCTGTTTGCTTGTTTACTACTTCTGAACTACGGAATGTATTACTTTGCGGTTTTCAGGATGAATTAGAGATATTCATCCTATGTGTATAATCATCGATATAATATATAAACTAGATAAACATTCACGAACAAATTGACATCGTGCTGGTGGCGGAAACGTGAACTAACGATTTTATAATGATAATGACTTGTAGTTTCAAAGTTTCATATAGACAGTAGCGACACTCCTATCGGCAAACATAAATTTGTCAGGATGTGGCTTGTAAATAAATAGCGACACAAGGGCGCTATTTCTCGCTACCACTTTTTGAACAGTGACACCATATCTAGTTTATATATTATATCGATGACGGACGATATAATATATAAACTAGATAGACGGGCCTGTTGGTCTAGTGGTTAGTGACCCTGTCTGCTACTCAACAGGTCGTGGGTTCGATTCCCACCAAGTGTCTGGGTGTTTTTTCTATATAAGTATGTATTTACAAAAAAAAAAGTATATATGTATTAGTATCAGTAATCTGGTTTCCATAGTACAGGCTCTGCCTAGTTTGGGATCAGATGACTATGTGTGAATTGTCCCAGGATATTATTATATTATATTATCAATGTGTATAATACATTTATTACGTTTGGTAGGTTTAATACCTTAAAACTACCGGGTCACAGCCTATACCTGCATGTTGTTTTGTTGCCATCGTAAAAGCCGTCTAGTTTGGGATCTAGATCCATTTTACACACGCGCACACACACACACAAGTCTTTAACAATTGTGTGGCTGAATGATGCAGATACGTAGTTCACTATCAGAATCTTATATGTATTTAATGACTAAGAGAATGCTTATTTAGGGTTCCATACCTAAAAGGTAAAAAAGGAACACTAATGGTACGACTTCGTATTTACTTCGTATTTCCTATATATCTCAGTAACTACTGATGTTATCGATTTAAAACATAAAATAATTTGCAAAAAAAATAACTTGTCTTCATTCCAATGTGGGTCGAAATGTGGCGTCAACAAAGTGAGACTACTATATTAAGCAAGTGGGGTATCTTAAGAAAGGCCTCCATTTGCACAATTCAAAACAGATTTTTTATTTTGTTTAATGCCATGTAGTTTTTAGTTTATAACCAAAAATATCAAAAAAGTACCATTTCTTCCCTTATCTCCGATGTTCGTGAAGGCAAAAATGTGAAATAATTATAGGTAGGTAATAATTTGGATGGCATTTCGGCAACTGAAACAGTAGTGACTATCTCTGAGTTAGTGTCTGAGAATCTCCCCTACTACTGTAGTAGTACTACAGTGCCGTAATCTCCAGCACACAGCAATTGTTTACACACTGTTTTGGCAGAGCAACTGACATTGCGGTGATATCTACCTGTTTCTTGCAAAGGGACTTACTTCTCTTTTCTACTGTACTAAGTACTTGGAAAACAAATATTAAGAGTGCACTAGAGTGCGACAGGAGGCAGCGGCACCCAATTCGTATAATAATAATACCATTAATAATAATAATACCAATAATAATAATAATACCAAATTTGTATAATACATACGAGTATTTGTAATCTAATTTGTTATCGCCTTGGTTACTTGTCTGTAGCTATGGGTCTCTTCAAATACATATACCATAAAATTCTATACATCTTATATCATCATCAGCATCTTTCACTGTTAAACAAAAGGCCTCCCCATTAGAAGGGAGGGGTTGCCATAATGTCCACACTTCGCAGTCGTCTTGGGGATCGCATAGGGTAGGCAATCCATTAAGGAGAGCCTTGGGGTCCCCTCTCATGTAACGAAGTGACAGCCGCGGGGGTTTAAGTGGTTTAGAATCCCACATACCCCGGTCGAGCCCCACAGCTCCCGGGGACATTTTGAAGAAATAAAAAGTAATCCATTAGAATGACGCTGCTGCCCGTCTCCTTGTTTTCCTTTAGTCGCCTCTTATACGGACACCCAACGGGAAGAATTGGTAGGGTGGCATCTTATATGACCCATATTGCTGTCTCATGCCACCATCGTGTTCAAAGCTAAGATTTACTGTAAACGCAATTCGAATCCGAAGAGCCCATAGATACAGCCAAGCAGCCGAGCCGTTACACTTCGCAGAATCTGTGTAATGCATACTCGCTCTTTATGAATTCCATGTACTGATAAAATTTTATTTGACCATCTTAGAGGAGGTACCTACATGCTACATATCAATTGAAATCGGGATTTTTGTAGCTAATATTTTTGATTTGAAAATATCTCTATTTATTTGAAAATATCTTTATTTACTTGAATTCAAATTAAAAAATAATTATTTCAACTAGGCCTCAACTGAGAACATGCGGCAAGAAACTCAGGGGGTTGTCATTTTTTCACTTGTTTTTTTAAACAGTGTTTTTCTTGTTACAATTAGATCAGCATCAGCGATAATAGCGTTTTTTTTTTTGGGAATGATAGACGCTGTTGGCCGCAGATAGCCATTAAAGCTTCACCGGTCCGCGATAATAGCGTGACCTGCCGCTCGAAAGATAAAACAAGAGAATAAAAAAGAGTTTTTTTTTTAATATTTATAAACACGCAATTTCAACATTGAAATGAAACTAATTTTACGGATTATATCGCGGTTTATTTTTGATTTTAATTTCCCGACGTTTCGAATACTTTACAGCATTCATGGTCACGGGCGAACTGAAAAAAAAGACCAAATCCTCGCAAAAGAACAGCGCTACCTACCAAGGATGATTCCAATAGCCTCACTATTGAAATTAAAAAGCATCCAAATTTCAATAGAGAAGATGGCTGGGTGCTACCACCAGCTTGGGATCCCGTGATAAACATAGTTAAATCCAAAGACAAGCATTCCACTGCAAGACCTCAAGATACTGTAAGCTCTTTCTGCGTAGATCGGACTAACAATAATAATTAGAAGACCTGAGGGTACCCTAAGACAACTATGACATATGGACAGCTACCACCTCAGTCCGCCCGTGACCATGAATGCTGTAAAGTATTCGAAACGTCGGGAAATTAAAATCAAGAATAAACCGCGATATAATCCGTAAAATTAGTTTCATTTCAATGTGTAATATTCGCGGAAGTATCAGAAATCATTACGCAATTTCAAGTTTATTATAAAAAGTACGGCTTCGGCCGTTTAGGAAACCAGAGTTTGGAAACCAGTTTCCTAAAAGGCTTTTTTTATACCTCTACGTAACTGGTTTCCTATAAGTATTTTTTTATACCTCCACGTAACTGGTTTCCTATAAGTCTTTTTTTACACTTCTACGTAACTAGTTTCCAAAAAAGTTTATAATTCATGTCACTGAATAACTATTCTGTTACAGTAGCCAATTTACTAGAAATTTTGATTAAGGAGACTAAAGTTGCTAATATTTGTAAAAATAACGTGAAAAAACAGTAAATGCTACCAAGAAATATATACTGGAATTATTAATGCAATAAAAGATTTGAAAAATGTACTAATAACTGTGGGGCACTGTATTGAAATTATTAAACCATACGCTTTTTTATTTTAATTTCTAAACTAAGAAAGTTGTTTTCATTTCATCTTAAGAACAGATTTTATGTTTTAAGTTATTGAATTATGTGAATAAGCACTGAGCTTATATCAATGTTTGTATTGTTAACAATATTTCTTTATTTTTTATTATTATAGCGGTAACAGCTCAGTGGGCGAGCGCTTGCCTTGGAAGCAAGGTACGCAGGTTCGAACCCCGGCTCGCACCTCTGATTTATTTAAAGAATCATGTGTGAATCGTCTTTGTGCGATTGTTACTGGTTTTCGGTGAAGTAAAACATCGTGAGGAAACCTGCATGTCTGAGAAAGCCTAATTAGCTCTCGAATGACGTGTGAAGTCCGCCAACTCGCACTTGGCTAGCGTGGTGGACTATGGCCTTAGCTCCCTCATCTGGAGGGGAGGCCCAACCCAACCCAACAGTGGGACATACACAAGGGCTGGTATTATTATTATGTTATAAATGTTATTATTAAATTCAAATATCTGAAATAAATCACACATAAATGTACAAATATGGATTTACAAAAACCATTAATTAAATACAATACTCTATTCCAATAAAGATTTATCCCGAAATCCGGTTATTAGTTTCGTAGGCGGCTCAAACAACAATAGCATAGTACTCTTAGGAAACCAGTTACTTAGAGGTATAAAAAAAGTCTTATAGGAAACCAGTTACGTAGAGGTATAAAAAAAGCCTTTTAGGAAACTGGTTTCCAAACTCTGGTTTCCTAAACGGCCGAAGCCGCTTAAAGTAGGTAACTAATCCATATGTTCGGATACCTAACTCATAATTATTTTATAGGGAAACGCCCATAGGAACTTCCATTATATTTTAGTCAACATTTAGTACCCAACTTGTTTTTTTTTAATATAAAATTTAACGGACTTATCGGAAATTTGCAAAATATGTTATTAGAATTTGTAGGGACTTATAATAAAATCAGTTTACTTTATTTTCAACTAGCGGTCCATCCCGGCGTCGGTCGCACTGGTGAACATTTTTTTTCTAGTAATAAATATAGCCTTTGTTACTCAGAAATAATGTAGTGATAGTATATGAAATAATTTTTGAATTCAGTCCAGTAATTTTTGAGTTTATTCGTTACAAACATCCAAAAATACAAATCATTCCTCTTTATAATATTAGTGTAGATGTGACGATACATAGTTAACGTTAGATATCGTAGATACATACAATCAAAGGACTGACTTACGATGCTTATAAGTATTAGTAAAACAATGTTTCGACATTTTATCTCTTAATACGTATAAATGTTTGTATCTGTAGAGTATTAATTTTTCATCAACTATTTTTGTAGAGATAGCTCATACTTAACTTTGTTTCTAGAGACAACAAAGTGTCACAACATTACGTTAACATTTCCAAAGTATCAGGACGTCATATTTTTACTAGAGATTGCATTATGTAGTTTCAATATAAACTATGTAGTGTTTATCCGCGATCCACCCGTTTGTGTTGTGTGGTAGCGCGGTAGCTATTACATGAAAAACTATCCTATGCGAAAGGTATTAGGGACGAACGGTTCCCTCAGCCACCACATCGATTCCTTATCATTATCAGCAGCAGCTGGAAAACGTACGTCGTCCCTTATAAGGCAGGGATTGACATAATCCCACCGCTACCCGTCTCCTGGTTTTTCCTTAGACGCCTTTTGCGACACCCAACGGGAGGAGATGGGTGGGTGCTGATGGGGAGATGGGAGAGCCCTAACAATCATACTCATCACAGGCGCACTACACCCCTCGTAGTCAGTGGCTGTGATTTTTTTTTATGGTAGTGAATTGCCCTAGTCAGGCTATTAATCCAATTTTAAAAGGCTCCCGTTGTGCGCTACCTCAAACATGAATATTATTTAAGTATATTAATAAGAACGAAGATAAAAGAAATCGTTAACTAATATAGCGATTGCCCAGCATAATAATATAATGATTATCAACATTAAAAATAAAACTTAATAATAATTTCGCTTATTATTAAGTTTATCGCTTGGCGATATAAAAAAAGCGTGGGCGGAACTGCGCGGGTCAGCTTGTATTACATTATTTATTTCCTTATAAAACTTAACGATAACTATCTCAAAGTACCAGGGCATCATAATAATTGAAGCATTCTCCAAACCTGTGACCGACATAAATAACGGCCGTCCAAGTATGCCAATTCTCGTTATGAACGATAACCGTATCTTGGGTGTCGGGTGACCACATTAGACCGCCTCGCGTTGCAAACGAAGGAATTTTTATCGCCAGATATGACTGCTGGTAGACACTGACGCTACCTAAAAGATATTGGATTATCTGCACTTGAAAAATGTTGTATGGAAATTTTGTGCCGTTACGTGTCCTGTAGCAACACGGGTGTAAGTATCTTTGATGTTAATGTTGTCCCGGTACTTTTACTTAGCAAAATTAGGTAATAATTTAGCGAAAAGGTTATCTATTTACTGAGTTCAAAATTAAGGCCACTATTAGGAGAATAAGAAGACCAATTTATTACGATGTTATTAAATTTATGCGTCTGGCGGTTGGTTGGTTTCAAGTCGGCCAAAGTTTGAGGAACTTCTCAACAGCAGTCTATTTCGGAAATATGTATGTTAATTGAGCTTGATTTCTTATACTAACATCTATTTAAGTTAAGCATAACTTAGTTGAAAGTGAGTGTATTAGCTAAATTTTCAGTGACAAAGCTTAGGGCATTGGCTGTGAGGGGTAATATGGTGGCTCGTAGGTTTGCTGAGTGCACAGTTCCAGTGAAAATTACACTGTTCAAGGCATACTGCCAAACATTTTATACCAGCAGCCTCTGGGCCAATCATACCCAGACTTCTGACAATGCCTTGCGTATTCAATATAACAATACCTTCAGGATGCTGTTGAGGCTTCCACCTTACTGTAGTGCGTCGACTACTTCGCAATTATGCGTAAAAAAGTCGCATCAATAATACGCAGGGTGGGGGAGAGCACCAACGGTATCCTCAGGGTGTTTGCGGAGAGGCTGGATGGGCCTACAATGGGCAGGTTTATTAAGCTGCACGTCTTACGTGGAGCTTAATAAACTTAATAAACTTTTCAACATAGTGTGTGTGTGTGTGTGTGTGAGTTTGTGTGCGTTATTTATGTGCTTACATGTATCTACTAACATAGTCATATAAGAAATTGTACTACTAACAAAATATGGGCCTAGCGCCTGAAAATAAAACATTTTTTTTTTTTAAAGATGCGTAATGTATATGGTATTTATTATTTATTATGAACCCGTCTTAGCTTCTCACGGGTGTAATTTAGGACACTCGGTTGCAAAAAAAATGAACTTTTGTTCTACTTAAATAAAAACTTAGGTTTATAAACATTTAACCTTTAATGAAAAAATCTGATTAGAGGTAATAACCGTAAAAAATCCGTTGAGTGGTTTAGGAGGAGTTCGCGGATATACAGACAGACAGACGCAGATAGCGACTTTGTTTTATGTATAGAATGTATATATTTTCGAACTAATTCGTATAAACGTATCTAAAATAGTATTTAGCAAATAAACCACATTTTTTTTCAATAGAACATTTTTAATTTTAGTAAAATTTTAGTTTAGGTTAGTTAAGTTTTAACAAATTTTTAAGCTAAAGTCCCTAATTTAGCATAAACATAGTCAATCTCTTGATAACTATTACGTACTTTATTTAAAAAAAAGGGCTATTCGTATTAATAGTACAGAAGCACACTCATTATTACTAAAACTCCGTTTCAATGTAACTGATATCAGTAACGAATTCAGAGAAATACTTGACGCATTATTTTAGAAGTTTCGTTGAGGCGTTCTAAGTGTGTGTTCAGGATTGGACGTCTTCCGGCTGATGTTATTGATGACGATGAAAACGAACTGTGCAATAATGACGTGCCCGTGTGGAAAAGTAATAGAGAGATAGGACACTGTGGGAAAGCCGAATCAAAATTGGATCGTCGTGTTTTTTTTTTGGGTCTAGTCCCACCATTGTTTCCCACCACTGTGACTCCGGTTAGCCAGAATCACCCCTAAAGTGACCGAGTTTTTACCCTCGGCGTTTCCCGTGGAAACGTGAGTTGTCTTGGTACCAACTACAGTTGGAAGTAGCAGAAGCAGTTGGAAACGTAACCTACACATTCCACTTCCGCCCTTTGCAAAGCGGGAAACAAGTGATTTACTAGGTGGTAGGTTCCTTGTGCAAGGAACCGTCCAGGTAGGTACCACTGCAGTGTCAGATATTCTGCCGCCAAGTACTGTGTAAGCATTGTTGTGTTCCGGCGTGAAAGGCACTGTAGCTGGTAAAATTACCGGACACAAAGACTTAATATCTAATGTCGCTACGCGCTAGTGATTCGTCTGGTGTTGCTAGCGTCTATAGGCGGCGGTGACTGCTTATCATAAGGCGAGCCGTACGCTTGCTGCCACCTTGTTAATATAAAAATAAATCAATTACGTAAGGAAGATAGATGGACTAACGAGGCTAGACCACCAAGGCACCAGGGATTTAATAGGCCTATTCGTTTCTCGAACATTTTTACAATGGCAAAAACACCTGAACCACGGAAGTTTTCCTTAGTTGCCATAAGTCTCTCTGTCTAACTTGCATACTGCGGTAAGCATGCCTTCGGGATCAGTAAATACTTTGTTGAAGTATATCAATTTTATTTTACAGGATATCCGGCACAATGCGCGCACGAGTGCCGAAATGGAAGTTCTAGGTAATTATATTTGTAATTCCCCGTTTCGATTATAATTTGATAGCAACTATAATTCGACTGATATAGTTGTCTGGACGTAAGAACGGCTGTTGAACGCGAGGTCACAGGTTTGATTCCCATGTTGGATAAAGTATTACCGGGTTCTTTTATCGTAATAATTTTTTAACAACATTTATAGGACGAGCAAACCATTCGAGGTTAAGCAACATGGCTGCCCTAGAGAGTTGCATTGCAATGCAGCTCGTCACCTGAGACATTCGTTATTAAGTCTTTTTAAGTGCAGTAATTTTCTCAGCTATAGTGGCATTAACTGACAACAAAATATCTGATACTACGGTAGTCGACGTCAACGAAGGACCTTTTTTTGGCGGGGAGGTAACCTTCAAATAGTATTTGTAGGGGTACAGGACGGGTTATGTGGGAGTTTTACCCACTAACACCAATCCGGTGGCCTTTATCGACGCTATGTAAAGACTGGGGCTCGCCACCCTCGCCAGTCTTTACATGACGCTATATAAAGACTGGCGAGCAGTGTGACTACAGTGGGCACAGGGCCCCCACACTGTACGTCCGCGACCCACGGCCCCCCTTTATTACAACAAGGGGACACACTTATCGGCACGAATACGCACCAGTACAGAAATTCCTTACCGATAAGAAGTTACCAAACTTTACTCACACGAAGTTATAATAATTTGGTTTTTTAAAATGGGTTTTTTTTTAGTTATGTTAGTGTCGAGACAAGCGACGAGCGGCAGTACAGTACAGCTGTCTATAGGCAGACATATTAGTTATTAAGTCACTTGTGTTCAGTAATTTCACTAGGAACACAGCGGTCCCTTGCACAAGGCATACCACATAGTGAATGAGAGGTGCTCCAATTCTGATAGGGTGTTCCCGTTGCCCTATTTAATTATTTTCTTAGTTGCAAGCTAACTGTTGTACGTTTATGATTGCTTAGTACATAAAGGTTATTATAATGTTTCAGGTGGGCTGCGTCTGCGCACTGTACTACAATCTACAACAGTCTCCAAAGTAGTGAACGTAATTTATCGTGAGATTTATCTATAGATATTATGCTCATTACTTTGGATATGTTGTACGAATATTCTGCGGGACGAAGACTCCGGCGCTAGAGAAGAACATGAAACTGACCAAGTCTTAAGGGTGGATCAAGATTGTTAATAAGAAACCTCTTTGCACAGCCAAAATGAAGACGCAAGCAATCTAGACGCTTACAGTGTTTTCGGTATACGGATTGAACGTCACATTTTGCTGTTATTGTTTGTTTATATTTATAAAGTTTTACAATAATTAGTTCAACCCCATTAAACTGAATAAATAATCGGTACCTACCTAGATAATGCGTTGAAAAGTAATTGACTTGAAACTACGAATGTAATATTAAATTTATTTACATATCTATGAATGTAATAACTAAAATAAAACTCTGAATAAAATAACTGAATTACCACAGAAGACTAATCTTCTGTGAACTTATTTTTCTATAAAATTTGTTGTGCGAGTATCGAAATTTATCAATTTCTGTTTGTGCTAAAATAAACCAAAACGTATTATAGCTTTTATAGTTTTTCTATGAAATTAATATTATTATGATTTACTTGCTACCTCGCTAACAAACGTCAACAAACTTAAATTCTGATCTAGACTAGCTATTTTTATAATCTGATTATTTCCAACCATATGGCCGTTTATGTATATTTTGATACTAGCTGACCCACGCAGCTCCGCCTGCGCTATTTTTACGTTAACTAAACTTTGAATAACAGACATTCGCATCGAATACATAACCTCATTTTTTATAGTCGGTTAAAAACTGGGACCCACTTTTTACTTGCTCTCCGAAGCACGGACCCGTTTAGTTCAAATGGCGTTAAACGGTCACCCATCTATTTAATGACCTTACCTAACGTTGCTTAACCCGATCGATTACAAAACCTTGATAACAACTCTCTATGAGTGTTCCCTTACTAATATTTATTATATTTTATAGAAAAATTGATAAAATCGGACCAAGCGTATAACCAAGTACCCGTTTTGACTTTAATCCCCTCTCCCAAAAGAACCGTGCTAGATTACGGGACAAAAAGTATCCTATGTCCTACCTCGTAGTAAGATCTCAAATCATGCCAAGTTTCATTTGAATCCATTCAGTAGTTTCGGCGTGATGCTCAGCCGTGATACAGACAGACAGACAGACAGACAGACAGACAGACAGACAAAAATTAAAAAAAATACATTTTCGGCCTCAGTATCGGTTATAGAATGCCCTCCAAATATAATTTTCAAAATATCTTCAATGTACAGAATTGGACCTGTTACAGTTTTATTATAAGTATAGATATTATTTAATAAGAGGTTATCGAAATCTTTACTCACTAACAGTGTTTAAAGTATTAATAGAGTATCAAACAATCCGATTTTAAGAAATTAATGACCGATTTTAAGACGCTAATTGACGTTTGTGAGTGCGGTATTTAATATTTGAAATAATAATCAAATTCAACATTATTTTTGTCAAATAGGCGTTAACACTAGCTCCGCCTATTTGAAAAAATGCTTCCCCTGTGCCAAAATGAGGGTTGTAAGTTTGAAGCCCATGCCTGTGTAAATGAATCATAGCTCCCAAACGAATGCACGAATTTTAATGCGGTTATTTTTAAAAGAAAATTGTGTTAAATCAGGATGTTTCAGAATGTTATAACGAGTTTGTTTTCTTATTGTTTTTTCCTTATTAATCTAATGGCGTATTATTTTTGTGTAGTAAAAATAAAACTTACCAATAATCCGATGAGTAGTATCAGGGCTATCACTCCAATCGTGCTGACAGCAATAGCAACACCGGCTCCCGAACTAGTATCCTCTTCTTTCATTGTCACAGAAGACGCTTTAGTAGTCACTTCACCAGCGTAACTAGTCAGATCTTCTAACTCACTAACTGATTTCGTAACATAGTTCATGTCTGTCGTAGTTTCAGGTAAAGTTGTGTCTATTATCTTAGCATTAGGTTGTGTTGTCTCTGGTGATTCTGTTATAAATTCAGTTGTGGTTGGTGCTTCTGTTATTGTCGTTTCTTCAATGATCTCTGTAGAAGTTCTATAGCTTGATATAGGAGTGGGCGCTTCTGTTGTTGTCATTCTAGCGGTGGTAGTCGTTGCTTTTGAGGTAGTAGTTAAAAACGCTTCATCAGTGACGATTTCATTGTTCCCGCTGCTTTCTTCAGTACAATCCTCGTTAAGCAATTCATTTGGCGGCGTTTCTGTTGACTCTGGTTGTGTAGTTGTAGATGTTATTATCTGTTCTTTTTCAGTATTAATTTCTGTAACGACTTGTACAACGATTGTGGTGGTGTCTTCTACTTCGTCTGTTGTAGTGCGAAGTGTTGTTGGAGCTCGGGTGGTATTGGGAATTGTCTTAGCAGCTAGTGTGGTAGTTGGTTGTGTGGTGAATCTAGTTGTGATTGGTTCAGTTGCAATTGTAATAGTTGTCGGTTGTGTAGTAGCTTCAACGGTTGTTGATTCAAAAGTTATTTCAGTAGTAGTGGGTTGTGTATTCATATCTGTAGTCGTTGGTAGTATAGTTGTAGTTACAACGTTCATTTCTGTAGTCACTGGTAACAGTTTCGCAGAGTTTTCAAGAACTTGTGAAGAAACTTCTAAACGAGAAGTAGTTTCTGGAATTATTGTCGTTGATTCGTCAATTGATTCGGTTGTGGTGGTATATTTAGGCCTATAAGTTGTGACAGGTGTGTCCTTCGTTGGAGTCACTCTAGTCCTAGTAGGGTACACTGGATGCCATGTAGTTGGAATAATGTCTACTGGTTGTGTTTCAGTTTCAATCTCTTCAGTCGGTACATAGGAGAACCTAATTGTAGTTACAGGATAGGAAGTTGTTGTTAAAGGTTTTCTATCAGCTACTGTCTGATTAACTTCAGAACTAGCCACCGACTCATCTTGCGGTGTAGTTACACCAGATGGTAATTTGGTGATTGATTCAAATCTTGTTATTGTTGTACTATTCATTAATGGAACCTTTTTATTGGTGTATTCATTTTTGTTTGTATTATCGGTTTCAGTTGTTATCGGGCCCCAAGATTCGGTTTGATGTTGTGCACTCGTAGCATCTGTAGTTGCTGGATCTGCACTACTCTGTTCTGATATGTTGCTTTCAGCTTCTAGTGTTTCAGGGTTTACTTCATTTTGTGCTTCAGTAAATGTCTCTGAGCTTGGTCTTAAAGTCAAAGTTGGTTGCCCAGGCAATTTATTCGGTACTACTTCTGTGACTTTCTTATCGACTGTATTGCTTATTAAATTGGCAGTCGTAGCAATTGACGACGCTGTTGTAGCCAGTTTTTTATCTAAAATACAAAATAGTTTTTCGTTAACACTTTAAAGTTAAAACTGCACAGAATATTGAATATTAGCCAAACAAATAAAAATAACCTCATACTTTAAAAACGTTTTTATTAGAAATCTAAGTATTAGTACGTATAGTAATTTCGAAAACGTGGTCCTCATACGCTTCACTAAATGATACTGAACTTGAACTGATACGAGTATCTAATATTAACAGGATTTACATTGCTATAAATTGCTATAAAGATTATAATTAGGTATATCTTCTGTTGTGTCACAATCTTATCAGCGGTACTTATATGTAATCCTGTTGTACATTTTAGTACTACTAATAAACTACGATAGAGAAAAATTCAAATTATTCTCACCTGAGACACTTTCGACTTTTTGTAGCTCATTTTCATCAACGCTTTTCTGCGGCGATTTAGTTGCATTAGTCGTTGCATTTGGTGATGGTGGAGGGCTTCGCATGCTGGCTAGAGCCCATACCGCTGAAGTCGGCGGTATTTGCCACGCCTCTTCAATATCTACCTCGGTGGACGACGATGTTGACGTCCCAAACCTTGTAGAACCTCTCTTCCTTATACTAGGGATGGCGTTATCGGCAATTGACTGAGATTGTACGATTTTCTTCTTACCTACTACATCGGTTTCTAGCACCGGGTCAATGTCTGAAGATATTGTAGTTAACACTGTTTTATATGGTAACTTAGGTTGAACAGTAGTTAATTTCTTATATTTATCTTTTATGTTAAAGTGTTCGGAGTAAATAGTAGTTGGATGTGTCGGCTTAACATAAGATTTGGTCACGTTTCTCCTAGGCATCATCCAGGTAGGTTTATTTCTTGGCGTGCTATGGTAGAATTTTCGTGTATAGTTTCTCAAATTTGTAGGTGATGATACTACAGTTTTCGGTGTGACATTATTCGGAGAGTCCTTGCTTGCGGTTAAGTTGAGACGTTTAGAGTAACTTTTGTTTCTAGTAGAACTGTTTAAGAATGGTTTCAGTGTTTGTTCAGTGTGTAAATTAATATTCTGCGTAGATACTCGGACAGAGTTTATTGTATTAAATATTGGTACCACGCTAGAAACAGGTAAGGTATTCGTTGAGAATATTGATACATTTTCCATATTCGGATCAGGGTATGTTGGTTTTAGAGCTTCAAACGTTGGACTAGGAAATGTTGGATTTACAGTAGTATCAAAAATTAAATTAGGTATTGTATCTTCTAATTTGTTATATGTAGTTGGTTTAGCAGTTTCAAATCTTAAATTTGATATTATTGGTTTAGCACTCTCAGCACTAGAATCAGATAGTGTTGGTTTGACACTTTCAAATTTAGATAATGTGGATTTTGTGCTAACAACCCTTTGAGTGGCTGATTTTACTCTTTCACTTGCACGTCTCATACTAGATGATGTTGTTTTAACTTTATCCAACTTCTCATCTGATGAAGTAGTTTTTATTGTGTTTAATTTTGGCTTGACCGTCTTAGACTCATAAACAGGCGTTGATTTTACTCTTGCAATAAGAGTTGATTTTGTGCTAATCTCGGGATTTGATTTAGGTGATGTTTGTTTGATTATTTTAGGGCTTAAATCAGATAAAGTTGGTTTAACTACGTTTACGTCAGAATCATTAAATGTCGGTATTGTAATGTTTGTAGACTTTAGTGTTGCCATTTCTTCCTCAGATGAAGTACTAACTGTAGGTTCAGCGAGTAAAGAATCATCGCAGTCGTCATCTGAATGAATAGCATATGTCTCAGTAGATAGGACGGACATTTCATAATAAATACTTGTACCTTGTACATCAGATAGCTCTTTATTTGCGCTACTAGCACCATCATTATCTAAAAGTCGAATCTCTTTGGTATTTTTAATAAATACTGTAGATCTATTACTGGGTGTGTTATTACCTACTTTTTCCATATCGATATTTTCTTTAACAATCTTATGTACATTAGTCGTGCTCGTATTAGCTGGAGGGGCGGTAACTTTTATAGTGTCTAGGTTTTTTAAAATACTTGTTGAGATCCTTTGAAATTTCTTATCAAAATAATCATTTTTCGGTGTTGTTAAATCGCTGTCGAAGCTGAAGAAGCTTTCAGACTTAAAAACATCATGGGTTGTATCTTTATAACCATACGAAGCTTCTCCAGGGAAAAGTCTTGAAAACCCGCCATAAGACGGACTGCTGTACTCATTTTTATTTACTTTATTGTCGGAGCTCTCATTATCAGAATCATGAGTGAAGTCGTTACCGTAATTATAGCTAGGCATAGAAAAGAAATTATCAAATTTAGTTGATGCAAATTTCTCAAATGATTCTGTGTCTTCTTCGTCCTCTTCGTCTTCGTATGCTTCTTCTTCGCTTTCGTCTTTACTTACTGTCACTGGAGTGCTGCTCGTAACTGGCAATTTCGTTTTTTTAAACGTGTGCATACTATCTATTATATCAATAGGTTTTTTTGTCTCTGGCGTCGGTGTGACTATCATCAATGCCTCTGTGGATCCAATCCTTATAAGACTTTCTGAAGTCTCTTTAGGTTGGGAAAAGTATCGAATCCTTCCCCTGTCTTTGTATTTTGCATTCTTATCAGTGTGTTCCTCTGATGTTGAATCTTTAGGTTTTAATTCGTTTAAAGAGAGATCGGGAGATGTGGGTTTATTTCTAACGGTCCAGGTGGTGTTTACTCTGCCGTGTCTTGGTGCTCTTTCATCTTTGACAGTGGTCGGTGTCGTGTCGGGTGGCAAAGCACTGCCATTAGCTGGTGTGCCGCATAACAGTAGTAGATTCACTACTAACGCTGCACCTGAAAATATTTAAAAATGATTGAATTTTTGTGACTGGCAATTACTGTCCCGAACACATACATATTTAGGCTAAGAATGCTTTAGACAAAAAGCTAATTCTGATTTGTAGGTGGACAATGACGAACCAGTGAGACCGCAGTTACTAGTACGTACCTATAAGTACACGTATCCCGATTTTAGAAAACAAACAATGCAAAGAATTTCTTAAATTATACATTATTAACTTTTCCTTTCTTAGGCATATTAATACGTTTTTATTTATCTATTCTATTATCGGGGTCAATCCGGGTCGGTTTTATTAAAGTTAGTACTTACTAGTACAGTACTAGTAGTACTACTTTACAAGCTGTAACAGAGAATTATCCGAACTAGACTGATCTATACTAGAGCGTTCCTTCTCCAACCCTGTAGAAGGTTAGGTTCGTCATTTGTTTTCAGCGTGCACAGCACTATCATAGCATGGTAATCTTCAAACAGATGCATGACTAACTAATCATTTCATTGATAAGCTTATTATTCGTCACAATCAGTATTAGGGGCGGGACAGCTAGTGTTGTTCGTAATCCAATTGAATCAGAAAAATAATTGTGTTTTTCGAATACATGAATGCATGTATTGTATCTTGAAAGCGTAATAAAATTTTAGCATGGTCTGTAGTTCTGTCTTAATATTTGAATTGGGAGTGACACAAAAAAGCTCTTGTTTTCACAATATATATGAGTATGGGTTTATCCGCGGGGTGTCCGGGTAACAATAGCACCCTCCCAATCTCCTCCCGTTGGGTGTCCATAAGACGCGACTAAGGGAAAACAAGAAGACGGGCAGCAGCGTCTTTCTATTGGATTATACTACCACATAAACTGTGATTCCCAAGACGCCTGCCAAGCGTGGGCATTATGGCAACTTCAAAGGGAGGCCTTTGTTCAGTGGTAGACGTCTTTAAGCTGATGATGATAGGTATGAATTGTACGGTCTTAAATGTCTTTATAACGATTTATTTCAAAATTCAAAAAATTCTAAATTCAAAATTTTTATTTCAAATAGGCTTAACGCTAGCACTTTTGAACGGTCAATTTTTTAAAAGCTACTACCGGATCACAACGCAGTGGCGTGCAGTCCATATAGGCAAAAAGTGTTTGCCTACCCTGTGATTTTCCCAATCAGACATATAAATATAAAGTGTGCATAGTAATATTTCGTTTTCAATTATTTCACCATTGTAAATAAACAAAAGCACGCATAATGTTTGAAATCAATCACCTATGCGCGACGAACTTAACATAAATGCACTGTACTATACCTATCTACTCATAAATGTAAAGATAGATTTTGCGCGCGGGCCACGCAAAGACACGATACGGCGTTGCCTCATATTTCACACATTCAAACAGATTTCTTGCACACAGACTCACACCGATACACGCACCCATAAATAATCTGACATGTATAATAGAAGAAATATCACGCACACAGACAAAGGATAGAGACACAGAGAGACACTGCCTACCAAAAGTGACATTTCAATATAGTTTAGTCCCTATAGATATTTATGTTACGACATGAATGCTAATTTTACGCGCTTAGACATTGCAGCCGCAGATCATTTTGTTAGGCGTTCGGAAGCGAATCACGAGACGCGAGTTCGTATCCTCTTAGAATCGAAGTTTCTTTTTGTAATGTTTTTTAAATTATTTAATCTATATTAATAAAAGAGCAGGGTGTTTTCTAGGAATCACGATACAGCAAAAACCATATAACGTACAATCTTGAAATTTGGAACCAACATTATTCAAATAGTCTAGGTGAACAATAAGAACGGATTTTTCGAAATTCCATACCTAAGTGGGTCAAATGGACTCCCAAAGTTTGTATGGAAAAAAAAATGCTTTTCGTCACACGGACATGAAACTTTGTCAGTGTACTAAACAAAAGAAATAAAGAAACACGTGTATCACACTTTTTGAAATTCGACCCTCATAGGGATTTTAGCCCGGTTTTAGAGTATGCAACGCGGAAAAAAAAATTCATACTGCATTGCTGAAACTTTGCGAATACTTTAATTAAATTATAGCAATCCAAGTGCAAATAATCATTTTTTGAAAATCAACTCCGAAAGGGGTCCAATTGGGGTCCAAAAAATGTTTCTCGACCTACAGTCATAAAACTTAGTTTATATATTGCACACAAGAATCTAAGAAACCTATTATCAGCATTTTTCGAAAAACTACCCCTAAAGTTTTTTAATGGGGTTTCAAAGTTTGCACAAAGAAGGGTTTACATTTCATCCTATGATGCAGCTAGAGTAACGAAACTCGGTAAATAAACTCAACATAACAATTGAAAAAACTAATTTTTAGCATTTTTGTAAAATCAACCCCTAAGTGGGTCAAATAGGCTCCCAAAGTTTGTATGGAAAAAGAAAATTTTTTCGTCACACGGACATGAAACTTTGTCAGTGTACTGAGCAAAATAAATAAACAAACCCGTGTATCACAACTTTTTGAAAATCGACCCATAAAGGGATTTTATCATGGTTTTTGAGTATGCAACGCGGAAAAAAAATCATATTGCATTGCTGAAACTTTGCGAATACGTTAATCAAAGTATAGCAATCCAAGTGCAAATAATTATTTTTTGAAAATCAACTCCTAAAGGGGTCTAATTGGGGTCTAAAAAATTTTTCTCGAGCTACATTCATAAGAATTAGTTTATGTATTTCACACAAGAATCTAAGAAACCTATTTCGGGCATTTTTCGAAGTACTACCCCTAAGGTCATATAATGGGGTTCCAAAGTTTGCACAAAGAAGGATTTCCATTTCATCCTATGATGCAGATAGAGTAACGAAACTCGGTAAATAAACTCAACACAACAATTGAAAAAACTAATTTTGAGCATTTTTGTAAAATCAACCCCTAAATGGATCAAATGGGCTCCCAAAGTGTAAAGGAAAAAAAAAATGTTTTCGTCACACGGAAACGAAACTTCGTTACAGTACTGAGTAAAAGAAATAAAGAAATACGTGCATTACAACTTTTTGAAAATCGACCCTTAAAGGGGTTTGAACATAGTTTTTGAGTATGCAACGTGAAAAAAAACCATACTTACTGCATTGATGAAACTTTTCGAATATATTTATCAAAATAAAGCAATTCATGTGTAAATAATCATGTTTTGAGAATCAACTCCGAAATGGGTCCAATTGGGGTCCAAAAAATGTTTTACGACCTACAGTCATAAGACTTAGTTTATATATTGTACACAAGAATCTAAGAAACCTATTTCCGGCATTTTTCGAAAAACTACCCCTAAGGTTATTTAATGGGGTTTCAAAGTTTGCACAAAGAAGGATTTCCATTTCATCCTATGATGCAGCTAGAATAACGAAACTTAGTAAATAAACTCAACACAACAATTGAAAAAAACTAATTTTGAGCAGTTTGTTAACCCCTAAGTGGGTCAAATGGGGTCTCAAAGTTTGTATGGAAAATAATTTTTTTTTCACCACACACACGAAATTTTGTCAACATACTAAACAAAAGAAATGAAGAAACACCCTTATTACAACTTTTTGAAAATCGACCCTAAAGGGGTTTTAGTATGGTTTTTAAGTTTGAACCGCGGAAAAATATTATACTGCATTGATGAAACTTTGCGAATACATTAATCAATCTAAAGCAATCCATGTGTAAATAGTTTTTGAAAATCAACTCCTAAATGGATCCAATTGGGGTCCAAAAATGTTCTTCGACCTGCAGTCATAACACTTAATTTGTGTATTGCACACAAGAATCTAAGAAACCCATTTCTGGCATTTTGCGAAAAATAATCACTAAAGTCAGGCCATATAATGGGGTTGAAAAACACGTAGAACGATTTTCATTAAATGTTATAATGCAGCTAGAGTAACGAAACTCGGTACATACGTACAACATACATACATAGATACATAAACAAAACAATTTAACATACTGATTTTCAGCATTTTTCGAAAATCCACCCCTAGGTTGGCCAAAAGTTACTATGGAAAGAAATATTCATCGTATGGACACGAAAATTTATCAGTGCGCTGATAAAAAACACGTGTATCACATTTTTTTTAAAATCAACCCTTGAAGGGGTTGATGAACCGATTTCATTTCAAAAAAATATTACCTACTTACGAAAAAGCAGTTCCTGAAAAAACAAAAATGATGCCATGAAAGATGATGTTTTTTTAATAATCTCTGGCAAATATTTACCTATTTCAATGATTCTTTTTTATTCGAAAGAAGGAACCGGATAAGAACTTCCCGGAGATTCATTCCCGAAGAATTTATCCGGTAAAAAAAAATACATACAGATGAATTGAGAAACTCCTTCTTTGAAGTCGGTTAATAAACCATGAATCTGATATACTTCATTACATTACTCTGACAAATATGAACCGATTTGATGATTCTATTTTTATTCAAGAGAGTAAACTACTGTAATGATTTCATGCAAATTTCATTAGGACCGGATAAATTGTTCCTAAAGAAAATATACACAGTAGGTACGTCAACTCCAACTTCAATTATTAGCTTTTTAGTGTTGTTGAAGTCGGTTCATTTTTTTTGTTGTGTTGTGTGCAATGTTTTATTCGAAAATCGACCTGTGGGACAAATGAGGTATCAAAGTTTGTATGTAAAAAATATTTTTACAGACACGAAACTTTGTCAGTGTACTCATAAAAATATTGAGAAACACGTCTAACACATTTGTTCTGAAAATCAACCCTTAACGGGGTTTAAGCACGGTTTTTGAGTATCAAACGCGAAAAAAAAAATTCATGCTGCACTGATGACACTTTGCGGATAAATTCGTAATATTGAAGTAATCCATGTCTTTTTTTTTAATTAATCCCTAATAGCGTTCAATTCAGTTCCAAAAAAATATTTCATTCCTACAGCCATACGACATATTTTATGTATTGCATACAAGATTCTAAGAAACCGTTTCCGGCATTTTTCGAAAAATCCCTACAGTTTGCGTGAAGAGAGATCTCCATTTAATGCTATAATGCAATTATGGTAACGAAAATCAGTAAATGAACTAAACAAAACTATAGAATAAACTAGCTTCCAGCATTTTTCGAAAATCAACCGCTAAGGGCATCTACCAATGGGGTTACCAAATGGTTTCCACTTAACAACCTCAAAAGTTTTTTAATGAAATTGCAAAATAGGTACTGTATCTTTTTAACTAAAGAAGTAAATATTTAAGAAATGGGAGCTATGATAGCTTACACAAAAATACAGGCTACGTACTCGGTACCGATTAGATCAGGGTTAATAAAAGTGTGAACAATATTGAAATCGATCGTCCGAAGATCGGACCAACAATAATAACTAAGAAGACCTGAGGGTACACCGGCATAATTGTGACATAAGGACGTTCAACATGTCAGTCCTCCCGTGACCATTGGTGCTGCAAAGCATTCGAAACGTCAAGCGAAAAGCTAACATAAAATGAGTTTGAATTCAATGTGTAGCATTCGCGTAAATAAAAGACAACATTAGTGTAAACAATATTTTAAAAAACCTCAATCCATAATTCTAAACGCGTTTGAGTTACAAAGTGAACGCGAGCGAAGCCGCGGGCTACAGCTAGTAGAATATAAAGCGGTGCGGGTATATAATAAGGAACGAAAAAGAAAAGAGGACGTGTGAGCACGTAGGTCGTACTTTACGAAAGATAATAATTTACCTATTATATCTAAAGCTATAGTGCACAAAGGGGGTGAGTTGTATTAATTCAAAACAAACAAATCGTAATTGCTTTTCCTTTGTCTTCCAGACTAAGGATATGCCCCTTTCTGGATTTGTATAACCAAAAGAGAAAGTTATCTTATATCCTGAGAGACGTAGCTGGCCGGGATTTTGGTTTTGGAAGAGTTCAAACAATAAAAAAACTCTCCTGGCGTCCACACTTATTATAGTTTAATTTATACATGTTGTAGCTTAGCCGTAAACATACATATATTTTTACTGTTGTGTGTTGTAATGTGTTTTAATCATCTTAGTACGTATCTACAAGACAAGTAACTCACAGCCATATTGATAGGTAGGTACATCGATATACTATACCAACTAGATTAGCTGTCACGAACAAAATGACATCGAAAATGTGGTCGCGGTTACATATACTTACACAACTATACACGTACACGCAAAACAATAATATGTTCATATAAAAAGATAACTTACGAACTATAAAATAAGGTTCAATAATAATTGCAGACAATTCGGCACTTACACAGTTTTGGAGCTGAGAGTTGTGTGCTTCCATTGAGTTCCATTGTTTTTGAACGCTTAGACGTACAGTAAGCTAAGGAAAGGTATGGAGTTGCTTACGTTTATTTTTTCCAGAATAACCGTAATATAAAAATATGGTAAGTTACGTATAATGTTATGCTAGCCATAAAAGAAAGCATTACTTTGTACCCAACTTCTCCAGAATGATTGTTATTTCTTTCTAGTAGTATATCTGCATTTATTTGTTACAACATTAAGCTCTCAACGGCCGATGATTCCGATCGCATAAGCACTATGACGCGTCGACCGCCAACAGATTAACATGCGTATCAAATGAAGCGAAGACGCTTCATTTGATACGCATGTTGGTCAAGAGAACGACTGGATGAAATAAGACATACATATAAATTCAAAATTCTTTATTATGCATAGACTTAAAATAATTAGGTTTCGTTAGGTACAATTTTACAAAAAGCGTTACAAATGTTACAAAAAGCGTTAAATAATGACAATAGTATTGAAGTCGGTACTAAACATGGCATATTTAACGCTTTCAAGTTTTTATTTTATTTTAAGTCTAATTTATCTACACTGAACATTAATAATTAATCAAGTTTAGTGACAATGTATTTGACATTATATTTTATATTTATATTTAATTGACGGGCCCGTTGGTCTAGTGGTTAGACACCCTGGTTGCTAACCGATGGGTCGTGGGTTCGATTCCCACCAAGTGTCTGGGTGTTATTTATCTATTTAAGTATGGATTTACAAAAAAAAATACATAAGTATTAGTATCAGTTGTCTGAAAAAAGAAATGTTAATTACCTTTAAACAAATTTAATTTATTATAAATCTGTCTTTTTGAATCATTTTTTGTCTGAGCGGTTTCTTTTTTACAAACATAATGCAGTCTTACATCGATGAATTTTTCTACAACTAATCTCAGTAAATCAATGTTATGGTTATGCTCATTTTCTCCGACAAAAACATCTTTATTAATATATAATTTTAAAACTGCAACAGATATAAATATTTTGTCATATTTCTTGTGTATATTTTTACCACCACTTAAACGAACACAGTTGCGTATAACGCGTTCAGTGTTCATGCAAATGTCAAATACATCATTTGCACAATAAAATAAGCCATTCATATCTCGTAAATCCACTAGTTTGTGGAACCATAATTTTTCTTTTGCCCATAATTTTCTTTTGCAGTCCTCGCACCTAAGCTTTTTTACTAGACTACTTACCACAAAACCAGAAATGTAACCTACTATTTGGAAAACAATTTCCGGAATTGGGTTTTGTTCTAATTTTTGAATGAGTTCGTTGCAATTTATCTGGTATTTATCAAAATTGTGCTGTATAGATTTATTTTTTATGATTTCTATAGCACTTAAATTTTCTTCACATTCATCAAAACGATATCCCGTCGAAGAACTATTAATTTTTTAATACACGGAGCAACCACGTTCTTGTTGTAAAGTAATAATAATATTTGAGGACACACTGCCGTGTAATCCAAAACTGTCCAGAGTCTGTACTATGGTAACCAGACACCTAATATAAATACGTATATACTTTTTTGAAAATACATACTTATCTAAATAAATGACACCCAGAGAAAAAGTGGCAATCTGAACCACAACCTATTGGATAGAGGCCAGGATGGTTAACCATTAGACCAACGAGTTTTCAAATGATGGTATTGTTAGACTCCAAAA
Organism: Furcula furcula; assembly: GCA_911728495.1. NCBI lineage: Eukaryota > Metazoa > Arthropoda > Insecta > Lepidoptera > Notodontidae > Furcula > Furcula furcula. The sequence continues at coordinate 22,558,455 of OU452257.1, read as the reverse complement.
CCGATATAAAATAAATTGTGGGTAGGATAGCCGAACGCGCCCAGCGAATGCGTATATAAGTCACTGCTCTAGCGGTACCACAGTCATTCGTTTCTCAGATCTCGTACAGTGCGGAAGTCTCAGTGAAGTTGCTGCGTCATGGTGATTACAATGTATTCCTGCTGCAGGAGTGTGGTAATAATTCTTCAGTGGTATGTTCAGTTTTTATTTTACTACTAAGGTGGTCCAGTGACAATGGTTTCTAGACAGATTCTCTTTTTTTAAATAATCTTATTTAGGGTTTCTAATAGTATAATAATACAAACTTACACACATCTCATCACCACTTTTTCTATTTTACGCAGTTGTGAAAAAAATTGCACAATTTTATAACAATGAAACTCCATGCATTCTTTGTTCGAGAACTACGTAACGCTCGTGTACTGATTTACCAACTTATGTATGCTGGTGGCGTAAATGAGAACTAACTTTTTTATTGTGGTAGTGACGTGTAGTTTGACAGTTTTGCATAGACGGTAGTGACACTCTCTATCAGCAAAAATAATTTTGTCAGCCTGTGGCTTGGCAAATGGCGAACTACTAGCGGAGAAAATGTCAAATAAATAATTGTTATTTCGGATTTTAGTGATATCTTACTTATATTTTGTATTTAAACTAGTAGTAATAAGATTACTAACCGAAAAAAAGATATTCCACCTGTAATTTTAGTGTTGCGACGAGTATTTGGACAGTTTTTCAACGCGCAATAAGACATTTTGACACGTCTTACGCCAGCTGTTGTCGGCTCGTACTAATTTGAAATAGAGCGATAGCTGTCTCCGTAGCTCTTATTTTCGTGACCACTTTTCGGGTCGTGACAGCAAATCTTGTTTAGATAGTATATCGATGGGTAGGTATGTTTATTTCTCTTCGACTATCCAAATAGGATTATATTTTTCGATAGTAGGTATGTTTATTTTTTGAACACGGTCTGCGGCATATTAAATTAAAATACATGGCTGCATGGATTTTAATTTAATATACTTAGGTACTTCCTACATAATCGTAAGATTCGTTTTAGTTATGGGAGTGAAATAGAATATATTTAGGAATATTTGAGCAATAATGCAATAATGAGTCAACTAAAACATAAATAATTATGTGTTAACGCCATCTATCTCTTGTTATAGGCCCAGGCAACGTTTAAAAAAATGCCCATGTCGGTAATTCAGCTCAGTAAGTTAGTAAAGCTCCATCTAACAAAAAAAAATCTTAATGCAATTTGTCGCCTAGGCCTATAACAAGAGATAGATGGCGTTAACACAGAATTATTTATATTTTTGTTGACTCATTATTGCATAGCAGTGCTCATTTATTCAAAAAAACATCAGTAAGTACAAATAAATAGACTTACTTATGTTACAGTGTCAATACGTACAAACAAAAAGACTGTTACCCTACGACTCTAGAGATCTAAGAAATTTGCTTTTTTGCCTACCCTGATCAAAAAGTCTGTGCACGCCACTGTCACAACGCGGCCTCAACTGAGAAGATCCGGCAAGAAACTCAGCGGGCTTGTATACTTTCATCCCAACCCAGAATATTATTATTATCTACATATTTATGTTTTATGTGCATATAACGTTTGATTATATCTTGTTCGCAGTCTTGTTATATTCATTAATTGTTATTTTTTAATACTTGTTTGTTACTACGTACCTAAACATATTCTCACTGGTGACTCCATGTTCATATCATCTTGATCTCCGGAACAGAATCCAGCAGTCAGTATTGATTCACCATGATGACCTTCACCATACTCATCCTGGAATAGACAAATAGAAACAATTTATTACTCTATCTAACAATGATAATGGCAATAATAATGTTAGAATCTGAACGACTTTTTAATATTTATTTTTATTAGATTGTAAGCAATGATTATGATTATATTACTAATGCACGCCAAAAATTGTGACCCATGTAATTAAAATATTTTTTCTTCCTCCCCCCCTAACCAGGCAGGCGACCCCTTGCCCCCTAAGGGGAAGGGGTTGCCATAATCTCAACGCTTGGCAGGTGGCTTGGGGATCGCAGTATTGGTGGTAGGTAATCCAATAGGAAGACGCTGCTGCCCGTCTTGTTTTCCCTTAGTCGCCTCTTACGAACACGCAACGGGAGGAGATGGGTGGGTGCTGTTCTTACCCGGACACCCCACGGATGAGTTGGTTATCCTTATTATTTATTTTTGTGCAGTACTTTTTCCTTGATTTTCAAATGCACACGTCACATTACGTTCGTTCGTTACATCTTACGGGCGCAGGACATAATTACCCCAATTGGCTGAAATTCGTTTCTTCACTTTCCGTGCGCTAATGGCATATCTATTGTATAATATGTCATTGGTTGTAAGACTTTTGTGCAACTGACTCTCCTATTAGGCCATTCAAAACCGTCGGAAGTTTCCGTTTTCAACTCGAATAACAACGCTGTTCACAAATCCAATAGTTTGATGAAACATCATTAAAAACTAAGGGCTTCGTGAACAACTCTGACTCCAGGTTGACCACTAAAAGTATAATTGTGTGGACGAGTATTGAGTGAGCACCTACCAATCAATATTATTTCAATGTGCACCACTATCATGGTTCGATTAGTATTTTACAAAATCTTATTTAACATTACCTCTAACTAGTAGAGGTACAACATTTTTTTTATGTTTTGTTCTCAAGAAACCAGGTCTTATAAAAGTGGAGGATTAAGTGAGCATAAGTAATTATTTGTAAATTTTTAAATACGGCACTAGGCGATCTGTAATTAAAGGTCGTTACTTAACAAAACGTACTAAATCCTAGTATTCAAATATTTTATATAAACATAACATTTGGTGATCTGAGTGGTAGTCTGTGAGAACTGAGTGAGCATACATTATTGGATATATATATCCAACAGATAAAACAAAATATATATATTTTGTTATTATATATATTATTTATTATTATTTATTATATATTATTGTTTATATATATATATATATGTTTTATCTTTTTACAAATTGCGAGATTGGTTTTACAAATTGTTTTAGAATTTTTTTCAGAGAGTACTCACTCAATCCTCACACACACAGTATAATTTACCTTCAGACTAATATACTACCTTATTAGATACTACTACTACTATGGTACTAGCCTTGTGCCGTCTAGAACATTAGTCATTCCTTCATTGGACCAGAGCGCGGCCTAAATACATAATTATCATGTGAGATATAGTAACGGTCATTACTGGACTACAAAGATGGTCATTCACACGTCAGGAGGTCAGATCCTATTAAGATATCAATCTGTATAGTACAGGAACTTATTGGTATTTGAGGATCGGTTTATGAGTTAAGATGAACAAAATATATCCTAAGGTTGCTGTTTGCACGTAATGTGGAGCTGTCAACAAAAATAGTAATAATAATAATAATATCTTGGGACAATCCACACACGGTCATCTGATCCCAAACTAGGCAGAGCCTGTACTATGGAAACCAGACAACTGATACTAATACTTATATACATTTTTTTTTTGTAAATACATACTTAAATAGATATGCAAGAGCTGGCTCTTGCATATCTATTTAAGTCTCGCGTCTGGACGCGAGGAAGGAATCTAACCCACAACCTATTGGCTAACGGTCAGGGTGCCTCACTGCTAGATCGACGAGCCCGTACGTCAACGCTACTTGCGTTGCTCTTACACTGGTCGCCACTTTACGGAATAAGTGTTGGAAACCGTGAGTTGTTAAGAAACATTATTATTATGAATTTTATTATGATAGCGAGATCGTTTACTTGGCTTATTCCAATAATCCCCTTTGACAGAATCCTCCTGAGAGGTAAAACTGGATTCAAATGTCAAAAATCCAGAAAATACAAAAATATAAGATTTTTGTATATTCCAATTTACCCTAGCGTAATAGAAAAAAAAAGAAAATAATAAAAAAACATGTTCATATTTTGTAATTAATCTATTCTTACGGATTATATCGCGATTTATTTTAATTTTCCCGTCGTTTCGAATGCTTTGCAGCACCCGTGGTCACGGGCGGACTGAGATGTTGAACGTCCCTGAGCTCTATTTATGCAGTCATAATTTTCGGTGTACCCTCAGTTATTGTTGTTGTTTTTATTGATGTACCCTAAATTCTTACTGGTTATTATTGTTGTTGGTCCGACCTACGCAGTAAGAGCTTACAGTATCTTGACGCCGTGCAGTGTTTTGTCTGGTTTTGGATTTAATTATATTTATCACAGGATCCCAATCTGGTGGTAACACCCAACCATCTTCTCTATTGAAATTAGGATGTTTTTCGATTTCAATAGCCTCACGAATCATCCTTGGTTGGAAACGGTGTTCTTATATAAATCGGTGTATAGATTAATTGCAATGTCTAGTATTCGCGTAAATAAAAGACAACATTATGTTTATATTTGACAGAATTTCTATAATCACAAAATGTGGAGAGGTTAAATAATCACAAACAGCAAAGAGCGAAATTTATTGTTAATGTACTAGGTACACTTTAAATAGTATACCGACAAGCCAACTGGGCATAAAACACTATTAATCCAATATCGTTTTTTCTTTTTTTGTTTGAACTGTTCAAACCGGCTACTAAAACACACATTTTTAGGGTTCCATACCTAAAAGGTAAAAAAGGAACCCTTATGGTCTGACTTCGTCTGTCTGTCTGTCTGTCACAAACCTATATATTTCAGGAACCACTGATGCTATCAATTTGAAACTTGGAATAGTTTTAGATCTTAATTACCCAACCCCATTGCAAATGGAAAAAATATATTTTTTCTTTTAATTTTTTTATAATGGGGTTCGAAGTGGGTCATCAAAATTTCAAAGTGAGACTACTATATTGAGTGGGGTATCATATGAAAGGGCTTCATTTGCACATCTCAAAACAGATTTTTATTTTGATTTATGTCACGCAGTTTTTGGCTGATAATCAAAAATGTCAAAAAAAATACCGTTCCCCCCCCCTTATCTCCGAAGTTTGTGGAGGGAAAAATCTGAAATAATTATGGGTAATACATGTCTGTCTATATTTTACAGGAAAAATAAAATGATCTTTCTAAATAGTACAGTTTTTTAGTAATCATAAAAAAACCTCGACAAACAAACTTAGTTTTGCGGTTTGGTTTTTTGCTGTCTGAGGCGTTAGACGAATAGTAAAATAACTTTAATACGTCCAAAGATGATATGAAATCCTTGTTGCGGGAGCCCGACTAGCACTTGACTGGTTTTTAAAGTATAATACACTTTACGAAGTCCTCGCACTTTAACTTCATTAACACACAAACAATCAATAACAACCGAACTAAGAGATACTACGATCAACAACCAATTGGGATAAAATCACTATGCCGACAAGATAGTATATCTCAACATCACATAAACAACTTTAAAAATACGGACAACAATAAAATTTTACTTTTATAACCTTTCGCGCATACTACAAACTTTGCTGCAAACAAAATCGTAAATATTACGTAATCCTATATTCTGTGAACATATGGTATTTTTATTTCACCTCGCCGAAAGACAGGCAAAGGTACTCATACCATACAGCCTTGTTTATTTTTGCCACATTTACATCGCAATTCGCCAATGAGTCGAGGTAGGGATATTTTGTATACAATAGACATTTTTCATTACTTCTATTAGTCTGAATGATCTGAAATTTAGAACATATGTAAATCCGATGATACTAAATATAATGGTAACCTTCGCCAGGGTCTGATGATGATCAAGAAGAAGGTGGTAACAGGATCTCGGCCCAAATAAACGTAGACCCATCGAGTTTAGACTCGTTGGATAGGTCTCGACGAGTAGTTGCTAGAAAAATGGTGATCAGGGTCTGATGGTGGAGCAGGATGGTGGTCACGGGATCTCTGCACCAATAAACGTAGACCCACCGAGTTTGGGCTCGTTAGGTAGGTCTCGACGAGTAGTCGCTAAAAAAATGGTTATCAGTATGATGATAGACCAGGAAGGTGGTCATGGGATCTCTGCACTAATAAACGTAGACCCACCGAATTTGGATTCGTTGGATAGGTTGCTGCGAGAAGTAGGTAGAAAACTTTGATCAGAGTCTGGTGATAGGAGCAAGCAGGAAGGTGGCAACAGGAATTCGGCTCCATTAAATATAGGACCCACCGAATTATAAATCTATGGTTAAATCTTGACGAGTAGTCACATAGGACAGATACTGATCAGGGTCTGATAATAGCACAGGAGAGCTATTTTAAGAGTTCGTTTACCTATTAAATTTATACTTTTAGTACAGTTACTAAAGTACAAATAAAAGTAAAGCATACCGTAATAATTGTGATCTATATTGAGTCAAATTACAAGAACCATCTTCCAAACACCTTTATGGTTGCCTAGCAACCTTAACAAATATTTATTTTGAAAAACATGCCATGGTTATTTTTTAATAGGGGCTGAAATGTGGTCTCAAAATATCAAAGTGAGGCTACTATATCGAGTGGGGTATCATGAAAGGACTTTATTTGCACATTTTAAATTTTATTTTGGTAAGTATGTAGTTATTGTTTTTTTTTATACCAAAAGCAACCAAGCTAGTAATTTTTTTTGGAAATCTAACAAAATTCAGTAGATACGCATATTCTATATAATTATTTTAATTAGTAATAACAAGTTAGGATAGACACGTCTCTTTATTTTTAACAATGACAAAATGTACTGACAAGACCTTCTAGATATAAATACAAATCTTACGCTATGCTCTATAAAAAGTTCGAACATGTAAAGTTATAATAAAATTATCAAATCTTAATACTTTTGCTATCTGGGGTATTAGATTAATTGTAAAATAACTTTAATACGTCCAAGGATGGTATGGAACCCTCGGTGCGCGAGTCCGACTCGCACTTGACCGGTTTTTTTTTTATATACGTTATAGTTTTAACAAAATTAAGACTTGTAACTCTATCAATACTAAAAACTTGCAAGAAGTTTATCGAAGGGGATCGAATTAGTAGTTTTTTTGTCTGGTGCCATTTCAAAACCAACGAAAAACAATAGGCATATTTCTAAAATTCATCTCGCTTTGTGATGGTACCAAGAACGTTACTTTTGCCGTTGAAAAAATATTAATATGTATGTACTTTAAACCTTCTAGTAACCAAGTATATAGTCCTGGGCGCGCCCGGTGAACATAATATAGTGTTACGCCATACGTGTTGATTTTTGCATGCCTCACGTACTTAGTTAGTATCTTGTAAATAAATTATTAACAAAAAACATCTCCATAAAGTACAATCACAAAACCGTTGCATAATTTAACTACATATAAGGGAGGAAGACGTAACTACAAGCCTTACGTATTTTATAACATGACGCTATAAGCACACACATTTCCTAACTCCAGACTCCTAACAGTATCTTATGTAAACCATACCACCGATCGTGTCTTTTAACTTGCGTGACCGAAAAAAGGAATGCCATAAACACACCTTAAAAACCGCAAACCGCAGAAAACGTTTAAAATAACTCGGAAACGTGTAGTGGTGACGGATTTATTATTATTTACCAGATCGTAGGTATCTTGTGCAAGATACCACCGCAGTGTCAGATATTCTACCGCTATTAATGGTGACGAGACAAGTCAGATGCTTGCCTGATGTAAGGCAAAATGCCTGCTCACGAGACTTTGTCTTTTGAGTCCGATAACTTAAGCACTACAGTGCCAGTTACACCGGAACACAGTAATGTTTACAAACTGCTGCTTAGCAGGAGAATACTGGCATTGCGATCGGTGGGTCCTATCATCTCTTACTCTTATGCTATCACTTCTTTCATTAACATATTTGATAAAAAAATATTTGACTTAAAATCGATAGAGACACATTTCATAAATTAGCACGTTGAACTCTTTTGTGCCTAAAAAAAGGATATTGGGTAAGTTAGGTTAAAAACGATTATTCCATTACAATCATTATTCTCGGGACACATAAACAATAATTAATTTTCTATTCAGACTAAATCACAGGACCTATCTATTGATGATTGATATTTAAAAACATATAGCCGGAGTGGACCTAAGACTTTTTCAGGGTTTTTTTAACCACTACTTCAGCGGACCTGTCGAGTAACGATGCGGAAATGAAAATAACTTGAAAAATAACTCAATTTAACTATTTGTAATAATGCTACTGATTACCTGTCTCTGTATTGTATAGATAAAGTCGTGGTAGAGTCAACTGGGAAGAGTAATAAACTTTATACTGACATCGTGATAGATACTTTATATTTGTAGAACAAATTTATATATTATTTATGACTAGTTACACAACGATAATGATAAATTATATTACAACATACATAATGTATTTAAAAAGATTGAGAACTTAACCCGGAACCTTTTAAGACTTCAATGAACACGTCACAAATACACTACATTAATATAAAAGACTAGGTAGCGTGACTGTTACGTTACACCCCAGCTTATAGTTAGTATTAAAATATTTCCCCATCGATTGCTGGTTCATTTTCAAAATAAAATTAATAATAAGTGAAAAATGGTAATGGTTAGTGAAATGATCGAAATAATCGTGTTGTTTCAATGGTGGGTGCAGGCACGAAGATCGTGACAGAATGCGCATGACCACGATTAATATTCTATAGTGTTGGGAAATCGGTCGGTCAATTATCTCTCGATAAACAGTTTACTCTCTCTCGAAGGGGTCTCTGAACGGTTCTCGAGTGGCGACCACGAACCGGAAGACGCAGCGGTAGGTAGGCCTCCCACTAGGTGGACAGACGACATTGTGCGCGTCGCAGGTAACAGGTGGATGCAAGTCACCAATTGTCGTTCATTGTGGCGTTCCAAGGGGGAGGCCTATGTTCAGCAGTGGACGTCTTCCGGCTGGTGATGATGATGATGACTAAACAGTTTACTATCGAGATATTAAACGTCGTCATGCAACATAAACTATAAAGTTTAACGAGTTCGATATTTCATAATATTAATAAAAATAATAATAGGCGATAGGCACTTGTCAAGATTTCGGCCGGTTTTTGAATATTTCAGTTTATTTAAATATTGATTGGAATTATTTATACTTCAATAGGATGAATCAGCCCACGGCATAGATAAAAAAAACAAAAGCAGTGCCTTACATTTTACCCGACGTCCTCACAAGTTTCTTGCCCAAGGTATATCTCATTCAGATTCAGTACACAATCTTTGCGTTATAAAATGTGTACTTTATTTAGGACACTAATAATGACCGCAATTGTGCACCTTCACAGCAATGGGCAATTGTAAAACTAACACTAAACTAACACAAATTGTTTACACTAGTCACAAAAAAAAAATCACAAAAAAATATATATTTTTGTTTACTACAAAGACGACATTCCGTACGGCTCATCACTATAGATTGAAATTACGTCGACGACAAGCGTGTTAGCGCTCGCGACTCGAATCATAAACAAGCTCTGCGCTCGCTAGTACTGGACCCCACGTACACTCAAACAAAAAACTGTTTCCGAGAAACACGGCACGTCTTTTGTTGCCTAAACATTCGAATTTGATAAAAATATAGATAACAAAACAATATAAAATTGTTATGCTGAATATGTAATGTTTTATAATCTCTCTTCGTGAGATGTTGCAGGTGAGTTAGACAATAGGTAATTATTGTCGGTCAATGAGTTTTTGCTGTTTGACATGACGTATTTAAGACTGCTATACAATGCAATAACATGTTGTATATATATGTGTATAAGTACGTAGCAATCAGAATATAAATAAATACGAACAGCATTTGAATTGAGTAAAAGAGACAACCAAACTCGAGTTTTATATTTATATTTAATTCACTCGATGTATTTATATATTAAATTGGTAATCATACAAACAATTATTTTTTTTAGGAATGCAAATAAAATAGACATCGTATATAGACTGTCAGTGATAGTGTACATATGAAGATCATGTGATCTTGAGAAGAACTCTGAAAACAAATTTGCTTTAACCCAAACAGCGATGATTCCCTGTGCTGCCAGCTGAAGGAAAGTACGGTTATAATCGCGAATCTATTAGCTGCTAACTCAGCGAACGTAAGAGCTGACCGCAGAAAAATACAACTTCTTTTGAAGTTGGCAGTGTTTTCCTTTCAGATCTCCAATTGAGCCACTACAATTATTTTTACGGCGTTCCCGCCCCACCTTTTTTAACCTGTGCACTTAATGGAACGTATAATCATTTTTGTCGGCGACGATACGCACCGTATTATTTAATCTACGTACAGTTTGCCTCCTTACGTCTGATAGGCCATGCCCTTACAGACAAACTATTGAACAACTGCTGCGCTGACGCAACGATGCTGTCAAGGCCTTAGAAATCTTCAAAAGCAATCTCGAAAACTAGAAGAAAAATAATGATGTTTTTTGTCTGTGGCAACGTCCGGCCGATTTTTATATTTGAACTAAATTAATGTTGAAGCGGCGTTGATTATTTCTCACGGTTTATACTAAAATAGTCTTTATTTACAGTGGTTTTAAGGGCTTCGAAGCCAAGAACTCCATGAGGTGCTAATTCTGAATTCCCGTGGAAGATTACAGAAAGATTTAGCAATTACTAGCTAAGCTAACGGTAGAACGAAACCGTAATCAATCCATATCAAAACACCTAATAGACAGAGTTTTCCGGTGTCTTTGTAAAGTCAGTCCATTATTTTCATTTTTGTCCAAATTAAATTCTTCTAAATTTGTTAATTTTTATTTTAGTTTTTCAGTGTACCAGGTATGGCTATGGGAGGGCCACATGTCCTGTTCAATCAGTCCAGGATCACTGTCTAATATTATTATAGTATGGACCTAAATATCATGATGTAATTTTCGTTCTTATTGTATACTAGCTGACCCATGCAGCTCCGCCTGCGCAATTTTTACGCTAACTAAACTTTGAATAACAGACATTCGCATCGAATACATAACCTCCTTTTTTATAGTCGGTTAAAAACTGGGATCCACTTTTTACTTGCTCTCCGAAGCACGGGCCCATTTAGTCCAAATGGCGTTGAACGGTCACCCATCTATTTATTGACCTTACCTAACGTTGCTTAACCCGATCGATTACAAAACCTTGATAACAACTCTCTATGAGTGTTCCCTTACTAATATTTATTATATTATAAAGAAAAATTGATAAAATCGGACCAAGCGTATAACCAAGTACCCGTTTTGACTTTAATCCCCTCTCACAAAAGAACCGTGCTAGATTACGGGATAAAAAGTATCCTATGTCCTACCTCGTAGTAAGATCTCAAATCATGCCAAGTTTCATTTGAATCCATTCAGTAGTTTCGGCGTGATGCTCAGCCGTGATACAGACAGACAGACAAAAATTAAAAAAAAAAACATTTTCGGCCTCAGTATCGGTTATAGAATGCCCTCCAAATATAATTTTCAAAATATCTTCAATGTACAGAATTGGACCTGTTACAGTTTTATTATAAGTATAGAAACTCTAAGTTAGGCAGACTATTTGGTGACCAGATGAACTCATAGTGCTTTAGCGTGGCTGTTATTTTAAGGTACCTACACTACGCAACTGCATGCAACTTTTAGAGACATATTCAATTTTCTGGTTGAGACTTATGTGTACCTGGGTTACAAACAAAAAATGAACAACAGGCCTAGTATACATATCTACGAATACCAATTAATTAATTTGCCAATCAGACATCCATGGCATAGCGTATTATATTATGTCGCCTGTGTTAAGTCTCTAGAACTTCACCGCGATCCATTTGTCACGAAAACGGTCGTGGCCTAACTCCACAATCATTACACTTATATTATCTGGTTACCAACCTTTCCTGGCTAGAGTAGTCATCAGAGTAATATCTCTACATTTTCACCATGATTTATTTCACCCTAGAACAAACTTAGTATAGCTCCAGAAATACTTTTGTCTGGTTACTAACCAGTTTCCATGGCATCTGTCGCCTGTGTTACATCTCTACAATTTCACCGTGATCCATTCCACAGCAGAACGGCCACGGTCTTATTCCACAGGCATTTAGTTATAATTTTATGGTCACGCGCGCGTAATCTGGCTGCGGAGACTAAATTACCCATAAAAACGTGTTTTGTGATCGTGACATCGCGTTATAATCACAACATCTAATGGGAACAAAATGGGAAAATCTTTATGGTACGGTAATGGGACCAGATGGATTTGGAACCATTCTTACGGACACAATGATAGCACATTACGCGGGTTTTACGCAGTTGAGAGTTTCGAGCAGGGCTATCCATCAGTTCTTAAAACAGGAGTAATTTGACAGCAGAAAAAGATAAAATTCAAAAAAAATAAAAACATTTTTTTTTTCAAATAGGCTTAACGCACTTTTGAACGGTAAATTTTTTAAAAGCTACCATCGGATCATAACGCGGCCTCAACTGAGAAGGTCCGGCAAGAAACTCAGCGGGCTTGTCATTTTTTTAAGTAAGTAAGTATGTCTTTTTTCTTGCGAAAGATAAGATTTCAATAATACTGCTCTAAGAAAATTAGTGATCTTTGTCAATAGCTGCCTCAATATTGTTATACATAACTACCTCAATTAGTTAATTTGAAAAAAAAATACGAAGTCACGATGTAGGTACTCATAGTCGGATTGGCGAGGCCTGGTGTAACTTTGAGCTTTCTTAAAATTATTCCTTACGTTGCGTTGAACTTAATCTATTGTTGTAAACTGCATTAAAAACCGTTTCGTAGTTAAAAAAGATATATGTTTTTTACTATGTAAATAGGTGTAAAGTAGTATGTCGCGAACAGTTTAATCCGCGCCGACGCTCCTGACCCCATGACGGTCCTATTGGACCAGGATGCGCCGAAACCGCCCCGACAACGGTATGCTTTCTTGCCGGTTCTTCTCAGTGGGGGCGCGTTGTGAACCGGTGGTAAACTCAGCCCTCTCTTAAGCGACAGCCCAAGCCGAGGCCTCCCTGAGGTGCCCTTGAGCTCGTCGCTACTTCTGCCGTTAAGGCTAGAGTGCTATAAGCGCTCGCCTCCTATTGTCCGGTGAAGCTGTAATGGCCATCTGCGGCTAACAGCGTCTATCAGTCCAAAAAAAAAAGTAGTATGTATACAAATCATCGGAAAAGTAAAAATCTAAATAAACCACTTCATAATCAATAATTCATTTTAATGTAAGTGATCGCGTAAATATCAGAATCAAGTCAATTTTTTTGTTAAATTTGCAAAGACCAACAAAGCAACTAATTTGGTTCAACAATTAACGCGTTTAAATTGCGTTCGAGAATTTCAAATCAAATCGAATTTCGATTCGAAGTTAAATAATTTACTGACGGAAAGAACAGCCTATTTATTTATTGCTTTATCCATTGCCAAAAATCATTTAACAAAATTATGGTAACCATTCTTTACCAATCTAACGAAAAGTCACCTAGTGTTCTACAAGTTCCTTTATTCAACTACGCTTACAGCATTAATTTCATTCGACTAACGTCTGCTAGAAAAGGTTACCATCCGTTACTAAAACAAATCATTTCAGTAATCAAATCAACCGAGCATAAAACAAAATAACTTAAAAAAGGGGGAGGTTTTCAGTGCAACACGTAGATATTAAAGTGTTAACGAACTTATGACATTGAAATAGTTTTGCAGATAATAAAAACATTTTTATTACGGCTGATGTATTGTGTAACGCATGGAACGTAGTTAAAATATAGTAGTAAACGATATACACTCAAATATATTTTTAATTGATATGTTTTGCTTTTGGTAAGCGATACGCTTGCCCATGACTTTCTCTAGCCACAGTCTCCTTCGCAATAGAAAACAGCAATGTTTACACGCTGCTGCTTGGCGGCAGAATATCTTACAGTGCTATCACCTGGAAGGTTTCTGATAAACACAGCAGCCGGCACGGTCCTATCAGCGTTGATACAATAGAAATTGCTGTAGGATATCTGTACAAAATGTCAAACTAGCCACCGCTTATCGGCCCTTTATTAGCGTAGTATGGAAATTACCTTCGCTGACTACCACTAAGCCTCAGCGCTAGTATGCGTTGATAAGTCGGCGCCAACTGCCGACTTAGAAACTAAACGCACCCATAGATAGCTATGTAAAAGATACACAAATTAAATCCAACCAGTGGTCCGGTCGCTACGGTCTGTTAACTACAAAGTGCGATATCATTTTCACTTTCCTTGAAACGCTAAAATTTAATTAGAATTAAGCGAAAGTTCGATGTTAATTACTCATTATAGAGATGAAATTATTTATAGTATTCATAATTATAGTCTTATGCGGAATAAATTCATAAGGGTCAGTACCTAGTAACAAAAGTGTTAAAAGGAAAATTATCTTAAAAGAGAAAGTGCTCAATTAAGTAGCTACAAAAGTTAATGCAGCATAGGAATAAGTAATAAAAATACATAACATTATTGTCTTACAACCTGAACATTAAATTAAAAAAAGAATTAATAAAATCCTAAAGAAGTAACTTAAGCAGTCATAGCAAAGTGCTGTGACTTAGCTTGTACTGCTAGCGCCACTCAAGTCACCCAGGTGATTTGATTCCGAGGTGATCAAAGTGGAATAACTTGTTCCACTTTAATCACCCAGGTGATCAAAGTGGAATAGACCTCGGGTACAATCGCAGCGCTGATTTTGAGTCACTCCTATCTCCCGCCTGAAGAGTAGGTGTCCCAAAGGAAAGATACTGGCCAATTAAGCAGGAAAATATAAGCCAAAAATAAATAAAAAAGGAACCCAAACGGAACAAGACGGCAGCGTAAGCTAGTAATTGTTAAAATTCCATCTTATTCCATTAACATACTTACCTATATATGTGTTAGTGTACGCCTACTTCTCTAGACACTACAAAGAAATATAAATAATTTGAATTATTGAGTATCACAATAGGTATTCCATCAGAATATGTTTTAGATCGAATATTGAAACACGTCAGTGACGGTATTGTGGGCGTACCAGTATCACATTGCTGGTCTGGTGCATGATAAAACACATGTACTGCTAACAAAACAGATGATCGATTGGAGACATCGCGGTAATTGCAACAGTAATATTCTGTGGAACTTCGACCGATAAATAACAGCTCGATGCACTTTGGCACTGACTCAGTCAATGTAATTTGTTGAAAAAGACATGGTTGAAACATATTGCAAATGTATTTTGATAACTGCTTCTTCGGTTATCACTATACGTGTAGTAAAATCCAGTGGTCTTGAAGAATTATGTCTGTTTATATTTTGAAACTAGCTGACCCACGCAGCTGCGCCCGCGCTGTGTTTACGTTAACTAAACTTTCAATAATATACCTTTGCATAGAATACAAAACCTCCTTTTTTAAAGTTGGTTAAAAACCACTTTGTACTTGCCCTCCGAAACACGGAGACATTTAGTTCAAATGGCGGTAAACGGCCATCCATCTATTTAACGACCTTACCTAACGTTGCTTAACCTGATCGATTTCCAAACATTGTTAACGTCTATGAATGTTCCCTTACAAGGAAAAATTTTTAAAATCGGAGCAAGCGTATAACCAAGTACACATTTTGACTTTAGTCCCCTCTCCCAAGGGAACCGTACCGAATGTCGGGAAAAAAAGTATCCTATGTCCTACCTCGGAGTATTAACTCAAATCGTGCCAAGTTTCGTTTCAATCCATCCAGTACTTTCGGCGTGATGCTCAGCCGAGATACAGACAGACAGAAAATACAGAAAAAATAAAAAAAAATACATTTTTGGCTTTAGTTTAGAATGCCCTCCAAACATAATTTTCTAATATCTCCAATGTACAGAATTGGACCTGTTACAGTTTTATTATAAGTATAGACTTCTACCAGAAATATAAGACAAATTATACAGCTTTAAACATTGTATAAAAATCTGTTCAACCCATTACACTGGAACACAGGCTCCTACACCTTGCTTAAGGGACCCGTAGTAATAAACTCGCGAACAGAAGCCGCATTCGCAACCACCAGACCATCTAACTGAACTATGAAACAATGAACTACCAAGAGATCATAACCCCGTAGCCACAACACTGAACGCACCAACAAAGAACCACAACATAATAGCTATAGGGAAAGCGAACCATAAAGAACAGACATTGGTGGTTTTCTTCGTTGAACGTATAATATCTATTGTTAGTACAATAATATTTTCTTTATAAATCAGGTCACTCAATTTCAATGCTGTTTACTTTACGAGTACGTTTACTAGTAAATAGTTGACAATAATAGCTTTCACTGTATTACCTTGACCCTTTTTTTTTTGACGCGGGTGAATCGCCGAAAGATCCCCGGGAGCTGTGGGGCTCGACCGGGGTATGTGAGATTCTTACCCACTAAAACCCCCGCGGCTGTGGCATCGGCACATGAGAGGGGACCCAGGTCTCTCCGGTGGGATCTCCAGGGGCCCCTCAGTGCCTTACTTTTGAGCCCGCCGTCGGGGGGCGTATTGTAGCCACCCGGTAACCTGACACGGTGCTCACGGGGACGGGGGTCGCAACCCCGCCGCCGTCCTCCTCGGAGTAGCCGCCGTACTCAATGGACGTTCTAAGGGCCTACACCCCGAACGTGCAGCGCCTCCGAAGGATTACCTTCATCCTATGTCAAGCTATCCTAGCAGTACTGATATTCCGCCCCAATATTAATCCGCAGATTAGGCCATTCCGGACGACGGGCCCGTTGTTCTAGTGGTTAGTGACCCAGTCTGCTAACCAACAGGTCGTGGGTTCGATTCCCACCAAGTGTCTGGGTGTTTTGTCTATATAAGTATGTATTTACAAAAAAAAGTATATAAGTATTAGTATCAGTTGTCTGGTTTCCATAGTACAGGCTCTGCCTAGTTTGGGATCAGATGACCGTGTGTGAATTGTCCCAGGATATTATTATTATTATTATTATATATATTCCCAATGTGGTTTCCATTTTGTGTGAGTCATGAAAAATTAATCATTTCATCCCAAATACACGAAATCTCTTCGTTACCAGGTTTCGATGACGCTTCAATAATTTTTTTGTAACCCGTAATGTCCCACTGCAAGGGTCTCCTGACTTTCTTCAACATGAGAGATGAAAGGGGTCAAGCCATAATCCACTACGGCAGGCACAGTTCAGATTGGCGGATCAGACACGCCGTTCAAATGAGCATACATGGATTTGTTTAGGATGAAACATACAATCAAGATCTTCATAAGCACATGAGGATGTGCTTGTTATGGACGCTAAAATAATAAAAGTATGAATCGAAATCTTTACTTACCTTTATGTAGATCTTGAACTTGAGATATATAATAATAACACACAGTTACGTAAAGACAAATATAGTGTCACATTACAAGGGAAAGCAGTCAATCATCTGTACAATATTGCCTACAAATCTAATAAGGAAACGACGAATTGTGAGACGCCTAGACGGTATCTTACGCAAGTGACTGATATAGAGAATAAATTGACATTTTATATTGCGTTCAACTAGGAATCAAGTATTACTGTAACTTATAGTGCAGTCAAACTCTTTACAGTAGGTATACGGCGTATTCATGGGCTCGTTGTGTTGTTCCGCATCTCATTCTGAGACATTAGTTTAATGCCATCTAGCAGCTTTGGACTCAGTGGATAGGCGTGCTAAGTGGCTAATTAGTAACACTTTGCTAGAGATAGCCAATCTACAAAGCCTAGAAAAATGATGAACACAGTAATAGAGCACAGGCGCAGAGTAGCTAGACTCTCGGTATCCTACAGGATGCATTTTGTAGAGTGTACGCAGGAATTGCATGACTTGATTCCACCAGCTCAGGTGGAGTTCTATCTAACGAGCCTCCAGTCCGAACTAAAGGCCCTTCACTCACTGCCATCAATTGCAGTGTTATTTGGATTTACAGAAAAGTCTCCTCCAATGGCGTAAATAATATTTGCCTAATGACATTCTTACGACCGGGTGGCCATCAAAAAAATAAATATCGCAATAAAACTCGCCACAGCTAAAAACATTAAGACAAAAACAAAACTGTTTACTTTTCTAATGACATCACTAAAGGGCCATCTAACGTCTATTACATAAGTTTAATTTAGCCATGGTGCTCGTTACAAAACCAATTGTTAGGTCAAATCAATCAGGCCGGTTAATGGAATACGCTATTGAGACGAAACGAATACCTCTTGCATAAGGCAAAGATAACATAGCATACCTCTCACGCTTTTTATCCGCGAAGAAGTAAGCAGATGCATTTTAACGTTTTCAAAGTTTGGGATGTTTAGAAAGAGTATCTTCGAATGTCGAATAATTATAATTGATTGATTGACCAATTTTTCATTATCATTGTCTTTCATTGTTTTGATTGTCATCTAGACTGAGATCTAGACAGCAGTCGTTAAGAGCTCTGTAAACGATCAAATTTGTTGGTCAAACTTTACGTTTTCATCTTCCGTTCGTTTGCTTAGACGATCAAACAAATTTGTTAGCTTTTAGGACTTTAAGCTACGTCAGAGGCCTAAAGGCAGCTTGAAAACTCTGACAACAGGTTGGCCACTAACCATACGACATACAAAAAAAAAACAGTCTTTCCAAAAAATGAAAAGAACTCAAAATCTGATAAAGAACGCCCACAAAATTGTTTTTAAAATGAGTAACATATTAGGTCACAGACAATTAATTGTTTGGCCATATGCAGAGCTCTACAGCTGTTCTAGTAATCTACAATTACGGGCCTGAACCGAATGACGTCACTGCAAAACTGGCAGAGTCGTGATCAACATTCCAATGTATACAGGACATGGATTTAGATTTGAAACGAATTGAATTTATAACATTAGGAAATATTATTGTTGGTTCTAATTTTCTAAAGCTTCACAACAATTGGTCTTGCCTGGCCCTGACTTATATTTGATGGTTTCCTTAGGATATACATGTTTATGAGTATTTTGTAATGCAACAACTGTTACGTATAATTTTTCGATTAATTAAACTTATTTAATATTCTGTCTATTTCAGGCTTTGGTACTACAAAACAAAGATGAGAGATATAGTTGACTTAAATTTCGTGAGGATCTGATTGTATTCTGGTCTGATCCCTGTCCATTATGTCAGGGGCTATAAGGTAGCTATTAAACCGCACAAGCCATAGGAGTGCCGTGATCAACATATCTGCATATTATATACTTAAATATTTCTCGGTCATCGACCAATATTTTATACCAGTTACAATATTTATGAGCGAAACTAGTTTATACAGATGTAGCAAACATGACATTTAGATTATAGCCGAATTCTAACCAATTGATGATTATACTAAACATATTTTAAAAGACACAGGGTTTAGGAAACACCTGAAAATATTTTTGTTTCTGTTGTACGCTTATTTTATTATAAAGCTTCTTATCCTAAAAAGTGTCAGGTATAAATAGAGTTTTGAATTAAGAATAACTTTATATTAATTAAGAAATAAATCTAAAAATATAAGAAATTCACCAGAAAATATAAGAAATAAACCTTCCAGAAAGAATTGTCAAACTAAATGATGTTGAAAACATCGAAACCCAGTTCTTAATAATTATAGCTTTCCTAGACGGATTGCTCCAATATTTGGAACTGGCTTGCTGCTGGCTAGCAAGAATAATATGAACACTGCGGGCGACGGCCAACGACGCAATACAAAGGCGCATAGTTCACAACGCATAATATTCCTTGCGTTGATATGCCGTAGTGTAATGAATCAGAATGAGTGTAGTTTTACGATCGTCATGGTAATACATTGTGAACTCCTGAGACGTTGTCGTATACTTGAGATTTACTATTGTGTATGAGCCCTTAATAGTCCAAAGCTTAATGTTATTCGGTACTTCAAACTAAGCATGACATTATTGCCAAATAACGCCATTATCCGAGTCAAATGTGCATGAAAGAAGGCAACACAATAACCCACTTCAGATAAATAGTGCTACGTAATAGGTAGATCGTTTCGTTTAAAAATGGATAATCTTTATCATCTTCGTGGTGGTCGACCATTATAATTACAACGAAAGAAATGTCGATAGGCTTGTTGGTGTATTGGTTAGATTTACATATGTATCATTTAGAGTTTAGTTTTCTATATGTTTTACTTTGGTGTGCAAATATAGAACCTTCAAAACTCCATGTGATGCAGTGGTGGTGGATCGCGTTTCAAATTTTAATAAAAATTCTACTGCCTTAGTTACTTACGGTCGCACTTACGAACATCAATTAAAGTTCATTCCTATTCTTGAAATAGTATTTTTTCGAAACTCGAAGCCAATTAATACTTTATACTCTGATAGTAAGTAGAGAGTGTGGTGTAGCCCAACAGACCATGGCGCATCTTTCCGTCTGCCCCGCGTGTCCAACTACCTGCACTGGGGAGGAGTTGCTCCAGGCAAACCAAAGAGCGGTGGATGTAGCTTCTTATTGGGCCGATGAAATTTGATGTTATCATGTCGACACGAAAAGAAGAAGAAGAAGAAGAAGAAGTAGAGATATCGATATACTTGTACTCAATAATGGAAACTAATCATAAAATGCTTCGATAGTAGAAATAGTTAGACTCAAAATACTGACTTAGTTAAAATTAACGTTAATTGGCGTTTGTAAGTGCGTCGACGTTTGGAGTTTGTTAATGAGCCATTTTACCATCTCTTATAAATTTTATATTGATATCTACATTCGAGTGACGTGATAAAAATGTATCGTAGGACTTTGCGTGGGGCATTCCGTTTATCTTCTTTGTTTCATGTAAATACTTTAGGTATACGGACTAACCCGGTACAGGACGAATTCCTCAATTCATTCAGTCCCATTCATAGGTACAAATTGTTATGCAAATTAACATTCTGACGAGATTATTCATTATGAAAAGACCATGCGTGCGCAAAACCTACAAGAAAAGCTTAAACGTATAATAACGCTCATACTACATTGGCATCGAGGGGACAGCTCCTATCGTGAGATGAACGGAGTGCGGGTCTCGGTCCAGCGATCAACTTTACGCTTTCTCCAGACCATTCCTCTACACAGTCACGACATGTCGTTCACATACTCTGCGCTGTTATGCTAGCCTCCCGTACTCACGAAACACGAGTAAGCTTTGCGGATTTATGCGCTCCTGGTATAATAAAAAAAAATACTTACAAGTCTTTGCCTGATGATAAGCGACACATTAATATTTGCACTGATACCTCTGAAGCATTACGTATTAAGTCTCCTGGTTCCAGTAATTTGTTCGTAGCGCTGCTGTACGGTAGGGTAGAGGCAAGTCTACCACCTACATATATTATAGATTTAGATTGTTTCACTATCTTTGTCCTACATAGTAAACTAAGCTACTGTGAAGGGGCCGGTGGAAATCAAAATAGTTTATCCAAAAAGTGATGTAATTATATCTCTATTTAATATGATCACATGTGTCGCTCTACGCGTATTGATTCAGTCTAACCCCCGGGCTGAGGGCCCATTGTCAAGAACGTCACTCGATGTTTGGGCGCAAAAAATACATAACGCACAGGAGACAAAATAATATATCTAATACCATTATCCTATGGATGGGTGAGTGACGTCTGTAACACTACACCTCCATTTATTTACTGTGTGTAGTAAAATTAATTCAAATAATAGTAACATACAATATAGGTAAGTTGATGTTGCTTTTTGTCTCATTCACACCACAATGTATAAGACAAAGTCTACAGTTTTGGATAGTGTTTTGTTGATTTATAGTCATCACTAAACGTCAAGTTTCAAGATAACTAACTACCTATCGAATCTACGAAATTTATCGTGGAAGAAGTTATCCCTGTAATGAACGTAGCTACTTTTGAATGAATAGTTATTACCTTTGTTTTTCTTTATTCCTTAAGGCGCATTCTGAAACAAAGAATATAAATGATTCATACAAAAACTTTATTACATAAAAGTATTTGCTTCGGTAGTTTTTAACTTTTTGTATTATTCGCTTATTACAATACAGCTAACTGTAAGCTAGTCCGACAATTAGAACTTCTGCCTTATTCGAACATTGCGTGTAACAGAGTCAACAATAGGGACATGTACCCCATTATCGTCCAGTCACATTGACATACATACCGGTCGTTATTAGAATAATCATAGGCCACAATAGACTGGGCAATTGCCACCACCTTTAATGGAAATTTAAGCTCTGTGACCTAGAACTAAAGGTAGCTTTTTTAATACACGTGCCAAAAATTTATAGATATAAGGGTGGTAATCAAAGGTGATCGACCAATTTTTTAAATGGCTTACGGTCAACGACATTGAATTATAATTGGCCACATATTGAAGATATCTTAATTATTTGCGAGTTTAATGGACTATTAAAGAAACCTGAATGTGTGACGATTGATTGATGTTTATAACTAACTCCTATTATAGAATATTTATCAGTGTAGCCTCAGGCAACATAATATCGCCAACTAGCTGATGTCTGTGTGTGCAAAATGCAACAGGTGATTTCAGCATACAACTAGGTATAAAATGTACTAGGAACCCATACATCGCATCTCTTTCGACTTTTAAGCACTTGAATAGACCTTTCGACTTCTAAGCAATGACAAAGCATAACACTCACTGTGATTCCAGTTTTACGAAATATATAAATATAATCTGATACGGACTTCATAATCCTGTTTAAAAAGTTATGAGAATATTTAAATTTTCAGTAATAGCCACTCTAGTAAAACACAGGCAGACGGACAAAAGCGTATTTATAACACATTCAAATCAGGGGTAAATAACCAAATATCTATATCCTATGTTCAACCAGTGACATGATATAGATGAGGGAGTACAAAAAGCCCCCAAAGAATAAAGGAATGATGTAATTATTGCAAGTAATTAAAAGTATTACAAACTAACACAATATGAAGCATTAATTAATAACTGTTCCGTGACAGGCAAGATGACTATTGAGCAAGCTCAGAAGCATCGTTGCAGTTGGTCTATTGCACAAACGCTACATCTCTAGAATTTCGCAACGCGACTTTAATGCCATAAGCTATCCAATGAGTTATAATGAAGATTCGTTGGCGCACATAGGTAATGATTCGATATGATTACTGACTTGAATCAACTAAATTTAATAGTAGAAATTAAAGTAAATTAGTTTGATTTTAATGATATTTTTAATGGAAACGTTGTTTTTGTTACAAGTACAAAATTTCTCATTGAAGGTGCTGCTCTTTCCTAATTATTTTATTTATATTACTGATAAAAATATTTTAATATATTATTGAAAGGTATCAGAACTACTTAGTCAAAAGATATTTTCGAAAATGAGGAGAGTTTTGAAAACTAAGTTTTTAATATATTATGTAAGCAAGCACAACAGCCTGATTACATACGATAAGACCAAACTATTATGTACTAGCTTATTTATGAAATGTGCGCGCCAAAACAACCAGTTCTTCCAAAAGCCTTAATCGTTTAAAAGGTTGAGGACCTTTAGACTAACATTCGTTTCTGAAACTATTAACTTGAAAGTTAACATATTCTTATTTTCCAATATTGTATAAACATCACTATATTCGTGCATGACACGGCATGTCTACATAAGAGCCCTGTTATGATAATGAACTGATCACATTAAATAAAACGAATTATGATTAAAAAGGTCATTATTTGAATACGAATGCAGGGCGGAAGCGAGCACCGACTGTGCACAGCCGGAATGAGATCGAAGGTCAACTACATCTGGCTCGGTGAGCTAGCAACCAGTGAACGAGATCATAAACTTTATTAGTTACCCGTCTAACGCTTTCTACGCATAGTATAGTTCATCAAGGTAGGGCTTTATTTAGTGTTAACTCATAAGATTATCGATTTACAGTACAGTTCTAGAGCAGTCAGTCAGGATCTCAGGATAAGAGAATAAAAAAAATCAATAAGGTTAAACATAGCGTGATGTTTTGCGTAAATGATTATGCCCAGACTTATACACAACAGATCAGTGAAAGTCCTATTATAATTTATCTACGTGTTTTCAAATGAAACCTGGACATCCAGACAGACAGACAGACAATAATTAAAATCATTTTTTTTATTTGTTGTCTTTCCAAATTTCCATTTTCAAATCCGGTGAAAACGGTTTCACTAATATCGTGTAAACGCCTATAATGAGATATTTTCTATGAAATCACATCAAGATTAGTACTAATCTTACGAATTTAAATCTGTTATTATCGCTGTTTATTTTAAATCTTTAGTTTCCCGATGTTCCGTACACTACAGTATCCTCATGGTCATGGGAGTACTAAGACCCTTACTCCTTCTCTCTTCTACGTCTTCTAATGATTATTGTTCGATCAGCACAGAAAATTTTAGTTTTGAATATTATAATATTTATCCCAGAATTACAAGCCGGTAGTAACTCCGAACAGGTAGTAAAGATTTTTTCTTAATTCAATAGCATCACGAATCGTCATTAGTAGTAAAAATAAACACAATGAAATTCGTAAATTGGCGTTGGTGAAATATACGTTTAAATATCAGAAATCCTAAAAGGCACTATTTTTAAGGTCAATATCAAATAATTTTGTAACTAATTTGTAAATTATGTTTGGCAAATCTTAGAAATAAAATTCAATTGCTTTCGTACTTTCGTCAAAATCTAAATCTTCCTTTGTTTGAGATTAAACTTTATTAGTTTTATAGAAAGCTTGGAAATAACTGTTAAGGTTCACTGCCAAGTGCATTGGCCTTACCACTGTTAACCTTGGACACTCCACACACCTTAAAAATATAAAAAGGCATAAAAATATACACAGTACAATGGCAATGATGTCCGCTGTTGCTGCTGCCGGTAACGCGGTATCAAAAGTAAACCTTCGC
The DNA here is from genome assembly GCA_911728495.1 of Furcula furcula. Lineage (NCBI taxonomy): Eukaryota > Metazoa > Arthropoda > Insecta > Lepidoptera > Notodontidae > Furcula > Furcula furcula. The sequence goes on along the minus strand of OU452257.1, from coordinate 22,533,521 downwards.
TAGTGTCAATAAAATCTTTCCTACATATGTATTAAACTAACTGCCTCACCTACAAACGTCACCTATAGTTAATTATCACTAAGCCATTTTTTTTAAATCAGATTATTTCGGTACTTGAAGCTAATTAATACTTAATACGCTGATAGTGAGTAGATTTATCAATTATCTTGTAATTTATAATCAAGAATAATCATAAGAGGGTCTGAGAATCGAAATTAAAATATTTAAACAAAAAGCTTAATGTATATTAACACTAATTCTAAATCACTTAAGTATGAAATTTTAATGTCTGTACAAATGCATAGTCGGCGATAATGAGTCGGCTCTCAGCGGAGTATAGTACATACACTGTGATAGTACGGTGCAGCGCAGCCCGGCGCAGCATCAGTTGCATTCAATCGACCGTGAAACGGTCACGCTCAGTCGAACCTTGCTCGTTTCGAAATAACATTACTGTTTTACGGTTTTTAATTGGACATTTTTTTTTATTCTTAAATTTTACTTTAGGTCAACATATTTCGTCTAAGTGCAGCATACACCACCAAACTCTTTATAAAACATCATTAAAATAACTTTTGCTTGCTATCTTATTCTCAATATTGCTCTAAATTGCGATAATAGTAAGAAATAGCAAGGTAGAGATGGTAGCATTCCATTAAAAAAACATCAACTGTCGCGAATTATTATATTTTGTTTGACACTTTAAGTATATATATATCGCTGCTGAAAGAGATAATAACTCCTTCTAAAATATATCTTAACACCAGGTATACTTATATAGATTATATTCTGAACATTTAAAACAATAATCAATCCCGAGAAGACGGGTGGTGCAATTCTTACACGCGGGGCGTCCGCAAGAATAGCACCCACCCGTCTACTCCCGTTTTGTGCCCGTAAGAGGCGACTAAGGGAAAATAAGAAGACGGCCAGCTGCGTCTTTCTATTGTATTATCTGCTACCTGTGCTGCGATTCCCAAGCTGCCTGATAAGCCTGGGGATTATGGCAATTTCACCCCCCCCCCCCCTTCCTAAATGGGGAGGCATTTGTTCAGCAGTGGACATCTTTCATGATGAGGAATAATCAATCATTGAGCAAGCCAGCAATCGATCGAATTCAAAAAATAGATTGGTTTAAAATTAATAGTACTTACAAATATAGTGTTAATTTGAGTGCCATTAGGTATTCGTCCGCGGCAACAGAATTGCAATTTCCTCCATTAAGCGTGAACCTGGATGTGTAAATTGATAAAAACAGATGTCAGACATCTCAATAACTCAGTTGCAATTAATTTGTTGAAATCAAGCAAACAGAACTGAAAAACTCAACAAAAACATGGTCTCATTTGCCAAGCCTCACAAAAAGCACTTCGCTTAAAATTGAATTTACCAAAAACAGTTTTTATTATAGGTGAAAACAAAATATTTTTTACTTCACGCCAGTTTATATTAGGAAAGGCAAAACTGCAAAGTAGGCAGTCAATTCAAGATTACTGCTGTTGCAAATTGAGGGAAATGCAATTGTAATTACACACCAAATGTCGTTACCGAGTGAATTTATAATGATGTTCAAATGCTTTCCAATTATCTTCTATTGGAGTTAATTTAGTCTCTTAAATATTGAGTCGTTTATTACAATAATAACACCACCATCGTGCATATGATTATGCTTTGTAATAAGCATGGTTCTATGTCATTTAATGAGTTTATATCTTTCATAAAGAAGTTAATTAGTATAGAGAATTTTTCATTACCATCTGAACTAATTACAGCATTGGGAAGCAACTGGATCAGTCGAAATGTATACCTCCACCTTGTAACTATCCCGCCCACTGTGACTATCATCATATGTAGGTCAGACCTCGGCGTCTTCACTAGTGACTACTGTAGATCCTGGATGACAAAATTAAAAAAATAGCTAGTCCTAATCAAAATGATTGTATGATTAAACACGATTGTATCACCGCTTACCATATGTAAGCGCCGCATATGTAGTGCAGTCAAGTACCTACTACTAGCATAAGCTTAAAAGAGGGTGTACCACAAGGATCCCACTTGAGCCCTCTATTTTACCATATTTATAAAATGAAATCCTTATAGTTATTTAAGTAATGTAATAATTGATAACATTTAAAATTCAATTTATGCTTACGTCTAAACATGATAAAAAACAAAGAGTTGTCTTATTTTTACAACATTAAAAAATAAGACAGTTACACGTATTGAAATACAACAAACAGTCTTAATAGGATTACAAGCAATTAGGTATTCATTTAAACCATTACTTAATTCTGTTTGCAATGTTTTCGTAGAAGAAAATGCTCGCGCGCATCTTAGCGTGCAACTAGAGAAATCAACTGGCGAGTTATGCATATTTACATCTCTATGGCTTTCTCCGCGCTCGTTATTTGGTTCGCTTCAGATTGCATAGTACTGGGACTTTTGGAAATAGTAGGAAAAGTCATGTAGGGAACTCATGAACCTACTCAAGAAAAGAAAAGTCAATTACCTTGGACATCTTTTTAGACATGACCGATACCATCTTCTTCAGGTTATAATGATGGGTAAAATATAGAGGAAAAGACGAGTCGGAAGACGCAAGCTATCGTGGCTTAGAAATATCAGACAGTGGACCGGCATTGCCAGCGTGGAACACCTATTTCGCTTGGCAAGGGACCGATCTAGGTTTGATGAGCTGACGGCCAACCTTCAGTAGTGAAGAGGCACTGCAAGAAGGAAAAGTGAAGCAAGGCGTCCGCCTGATGGTAAGCGACATGCCTGCCTATAGACAGCTGCATTGCACAGCCGCTCGTCACCCGAGGGATTAATAAGTCTCTCGTGTCCGGTAATTTCACCAGCTACAGTGCCCTTGACACTAGAATGTTCATACATTGCTGCCTGGAGGTAGAATTTCCGTCACTGCGTTGGTACTTACCTCGATACTACCAACTAGTAAAAGTAATGTTTGAATAGAATAATGTATTTAGTCACGGAATACCGTGGGTTCAGCTATAGATCTGCAAAACTTAGAAAATTAAGACGCCGATGAAAATTCGGAATTTGCGGATGAATCGCAATTATTCTCCCATAATAATAATAAATGAATGTAATTATGGCAAGTGACCCCGGCCTTTGCAATAGCCTAGCTTCTAGCCCATCAAATGTTCAACAACATAGACTTATATAAGCTTTCCATATACTTACAATAGTTCCTACACCTGTCGAGCTCAACTGCCATTTTTTCACCATATTAGCAGTTGATCCCGGCAGGTATTCCACACACCATTTATTTCTTAAAAAGGGCCTCTACGTGTTGGATCCGTCCCCACGCAAGCCTCTAAAATGACCGGGTATAACCCGTGATAAATATTTAAATAAACGATAATAATAATAATGATATCCCATACCCATGATACTTAGATAGCCATACATATCTAGCTATTAAAACACTAACTTTACTTAATCAATTAAATTTCGTGATATTCACATGCCTTGCTAGGCGAAATAGATCTAAGCACTTTTTATATATATTTTTACCCATTGTACTCTATTTCCTGTAAATAAATTATTATGATTATGTTTATGATTATGAAAAGCTTGGTTTATTCTATTTCTATACATAGTTATATAAATTCATTATTAAACTGCGAGTTCAGATTGATTACCAAAGGGTTACGAAGCGATAATGTAATTGTCAATGTAATCGATAAGATTAATATAGATTTAAAGCGAACCGTTCCATCTAGATTTTTAATTGACTTGTTATTAATAAAATTCGTGATAATCTGATGTTGATATATGGTGTAATATTTTCAATTGATATTGATTAATCATGTTTAGATATTTTCTGTTTGTTTTCGTGGGAGTTTCTTTAAAAGCCGCGGCCATATCTGGCTTCTCCGGTGGGATCTGCACCAGGTACCCCCTCAGCGCATTTGACCCCGCCGCCGGAGGACGGATTAGTCCCCACTGAAACAGACACGTTGCTTACGGGGATGGGGGTAGCAGCCACGCCGCACCGCCGTCGTCCTTGGAGTCGCCACCTTAATAGGGTGTTTCAGGGTCTTTCGGAGTCACTGGACGTCCGGGTTGTGGGCCCAAGGACGTCCATTGAGTACGGCGGCGACACGGAGGAGGATGGTGGCGGGGTTGCGACCCCCGTCCCCGTGAGCACCGTGTCAGGTTCCCGGCTACAATGCGCCCCCCGGCGGCGAGCTCAATGGCAAGGCACTGAAGGGCTCTGGTGCAGATCCCACCGGAGAAACCTCTCATGTACCGATGCAACAGCCGCGGGGGTTTTAGTGGGTAAGAATCCCACATACCCCGATCGAGCACCACAGCTCCCGAGGATCTTTTGAAGCTTTCCCCCGCGTCAAAAAAAAAAACAAAGAAAGGGGTTTTCAGGGTGAGATCACGTTCAAAGAACTAACATAAATTGTATAAAAAGGATAGCAGAAGATTGAAAGTAGTTCAAAGAAAGAAAATTTTTTAAATGATGAATCTCTATAATTCCAATTTAACTTATTAGGTACTTATTGTTACAATAATTTTCAAATTTTATTGGCATGTATTTTTGACATCCTATATAAGTATAATTTTTTTTTTTCTTTTTTTTGACATTCTTTCTTTTCGACCTTTTCTATTTATTTTCTATCATAAGTAATTTAAAATGACTATTAATGAATACTGTTTATAATCTAAAATCGAATGCACAATTCTAATCATCTATTAATACTATTTTTATTGTAAGACGTCCTTTGTCAGTCAGTCAGCATTTTGTCAACCAAGTTGTCAACAACTCAAAAATATTTGTATGTCATATTGACAAAACATAGCGCACTCTTAGTAATAGATAAGACCTTTATGTAAAATACCTATGTTTAACAAATAAACTAATTTGAATTTGAATTTGAATTTTTGAATTTCAAACTTAATATTTAATTCACGTATTACAAGGCACTGACATTTTGTATCCATTGCACTGCGATACGAAACCTTGGGCCCTCTCTCCGCTCCGACAACTAACGACCGTGAAATGGCAGTTGCCAAAATTATGTTTTGTTTAGTATTGTTACTTTGAGACAATTCTTTCTTGTGAGTACTATATTTCATAGTCTAGTAACTATTAGTTAAGTAACGGTATACGTAGGTACGTCGCGTAGTGTATTTAAATGAAGTGGTAAAATTAAGTGATTGATGTTTTTTTTTAAATAGGTACCTTACCAGTCTCTTTGTGACTTTGTGATAGGTATACTAGCGCCCAAACGAATGGACAAATTTGAAAGATGATTTATTCGGCAGCTCCCAGCGGAGTTTGATTAAAATCTGTTCAAACGTTGGGTTCCGCTTTTACTTTTTTTAAGTTTAACTGTTTTTATTTTGCTTGCTATTGAATTAGTAAATATCGGCGTAATGCTATAATAACATCCTAGCTGCTAATTACATAAAAAAGAAAAAGTGTTTGTAGTTGCACCTAAATCGTAACCCACCCCTTATTCTGAAATAATGAAGAAAAAGTCGGTTATCGCGACACGGTAACTGAGGCCCGACTAAAGTAATGTGAAGAGAAGTATCCTCTTGTGAACTTTCTCCCTCCAAAGGTTAAACTGGAATGGCTTAAATAGACTACGTACCCAAGTCGGCCGATACTGTAAAGAAAACCTAGTTAGGTGGGGATATAGCGACTCGACAAAGTGTAGCAGCTTATTCGTTGTCCTGTCCAGCGTGCACCTGTACAATGACCTACTAGATGCAACTGAATACGCAGTGCGAGCGACAAAGTACTGGGCGTCTGATTGGGTCTGTTGTCGACACGAAAATAGGACGATCAAACTGGTCCTATAATCGTATGCAGAGAGAACTGGCCCAATAGACGCTACCTACAACTGCTTACAAGCTCCTTTTGCCTATTCTATTCTGCTTTTTTTGTTGTGCACCCTACTGACCAACTTTTGATATATTCCAAATATTCATCATCATCAGCAGCCGTATCACGTCCACTGCTGAACAAAGGCCTCCCCCTTAGAAGGGAGGAGCTGCCATAATCCCCACGTTTGGCAGGTGTCTTGGGGATCGCAGTATCGCTATTAAATTCATCATCATCATCATCATCAGCCGGAAGACGTCCACTGCTGAACATAGCCCTCCCCATAGAACGCCACAATGAACGACAATTGGCTATTTGCATCCACCGGTTACCTGCGACGCGCACAATGTCGTCTGTCCACCTAGTGGGAGGCCTGCCTACGCTGCGTCTTCCGGTTCGAGGTCGCCACTCGAGAACCTTTCTTCCCCAACGGTTATCGGTTCTTCGAGCGATGTGGCCTGCCCATTGCCACTTCAACTTGCAGATTCTGAGAGCTATGTCGGTGACCTGGGTTCTTCGGCGAATCTCCACATTTCGGATTCTGTCGCGCAAAGAAATTTCGTCTTTCTATTAGATTACCACAATCTAATAAAAAGACGCTGCTGCCAGTCTTCTGGTTTTCCCTTAGTCGCCTCCATCGGTCGCCTCGTACGAACACCCAACAGGAAGAGATGGGAGAGTGCTGTTCTTAAGTGTTCTTACCCGGCACCCCACGGGCCAAAAATTCAAAATTATTACATTTTATATAAACCAAAACATTATTGATTATATTGAAATATATCAACAAGCCTCGCCGTACATGTATATTATCGAGGATACCCACATCCAGCATATTGCATTGAATCAGTAGGACACAAAGGTCAGGGCGAGAAGCCAGTGCGCACGCGAATAATGCCCAACGATATTTATAGCCCAGTGTGACAGACATCCAAATGATAAATGCACTCTGAATGGACGGCTGCAAAAAGATTCTTTGTATCCACAGTGGTGTCTTTTTAGGATTCCGTACCTAAAAGGTCCAAAATTATGGTGAGACTTTTGCATTTGCGATGAGATTGGGTAAGTAAGATCTAAAACTATTCCAAGTTTCAAATCGTTCGAGTCAGTGGTTCTTAGAATATATAGGTGTGACAGACAGACGAAGTCTCACCATAAGGGTTCCTTTTTCACCTTTTAGGTATGAAACCTTATAAACACTTCCAGCGTCTTGCGGTTCGGACTAATGGATGGGTTTAATTTATACGTACCGCCTGAACTATTAGTCTTTAATTAACTCACTACCATTTGGGTAGATAAAGACTACAGAAATAAACTATTCCGTTTATCTATCACTTATCAGCAATGTGAACACGAGTCAATGTTCTGAAGTAAGTCTGTAATGCAAGTCAATAGAGAATTGCGAAATTTGTCATTGAAGAATAACTAGGTAGGTACCTATGTTAGTAATTAATCCATTCAACAACTATTTTGCTTTGCTATGTCATACAATAGGAGCGGGAGTCTCACGTTTTTGCTTGTGTTTGTACCTACGTCATAATGACATAAAAGAGCTACTACTATCCTATTATAAACATCACTCAACAAACTTAAAGTCTAAATGAAATGGGTTGTATGAAGATGAAAGATTTTAACCAGTGTGTGTTGCCAGTGATGACATATGGTACTGAGACGTGGTCGCTAATTGCTGGCCTATTAAAGAAGCTCAGAATCACAACGAGATATGGACAGAACCAATAATTTCATTGCGCGATAAAATCAGGAATCAGGAGATTCGCTGAAGAACTAAAGTAGCACATATCTGTGTGAATCTCCAATATAAAGGGGCAATTGCAGGCCACATTACTCAAAGAACTGATAACAGATAGGGAAGAAAGGTTCTCGAGTGGCGACCACGAACTGGAAGACGCAGCGTTGGCAGGCTTCCCACTGGTTTGATTCACGATATTGTGCGCTTCGCAGGTAACCGATGGATGCAAATATCCAATTTGTCGTTCATTGTGACGTTCCAAGATCGGAGGCCTATGTTGACATCTTCCGGCTGATGATGAAATAAACAATGTAAATCTGTACACTGTACCTATATTCCATTGCCGAAAGTGCGTTTATCATTGACATTGGCAGCCTTACTTATAAACGATGGTTAAATTTTATGCAACACATAATAGCTATTTAAAAATATTTTTTACCTATAAACGATGTTTATCCTTAATACGTTGCATAACAGCTTGCTAAAGTAGCTGTCAAATTAAACAGCGGCCGGCCCTTGTTTAGAAGCTTATTAGCACGTTATTTAACAATATGGCGGTTCTCTATCAGCTGATTCAGTCAGTTGCACTTGCATTGTAATTTGTATCGATCGATGCTTAGAGTTTATATATAAAGAATAGAGTACGCGTTTGTCTATGATCCCCTTAAACAAAGTGTAGGCAGATTTTACTCTGAGAGGGAAGGTGAATTGAACTATTGAAAGTTACATTATAAGAGTTATATTGATATGTAAGTGATAAGTAGTGATGGGTTTGATGTGTCACAATCGCAAATCAGCGCTGGAACGGAAACGAACACGGACGAAACAACGAAACGGAAGATCACCGCTGGTTGCGTGTACAATCAGCATTTTTGCTGAGTTGGAACCACTACATATGTCTAACCTACTTATTATATACCTATTATTTAACCTACTTACATATGTCTATTTTTATTTATTTATTTTTTTGTTCTATTTTTTGATTGTTAATTGTGTGTCACAAATAAATTATTCTTTCTTTCAAATGTCGATAAATACAGCTGATGGTATAATACCTATTGTCGTGTACCTGATATTTATGTATTTTGATGTTCTTACCGGTGCCTACGGTTCTTACTTGAAAATAATCATTCTATAGTACTGATTTGTGTTCTATGCATCCAAATTTGAATTTGACAACCTAGCTTCCTATTTGTCGAATTGAATTACAAAATGTTGCCATTTTACCAAGTTTTAGGTCAGACGGAATATTTCTAGCTGACAACACGTGGCGGTATTGACAGAGTAAAATATGTTTTGCCTTATTAACTGTTCATTAGTTATGTCGCTCTTATGCAACGTTTATAAGTAGAAAATATAAAACTGCTTAATAAGGAGTTATGTAGTAAGTAGTTATTTGGTTGCTAAGACGGTGATTAGTAGATTTTTATAAGTAAGGCTGTGGATGTATAAGTACGTACGAGTACATACGTAGGCGTGCTCGAACCGGTTCGATTCCCGGCAGTCCGCTGACCCACTGAACTCGAAACAGACCGCCATGATTCATTACAGTACGGATCATCAATATCTTAACTGTTCAAGAGCGTTTAAATACAAATGCTAATTTTGGAACACAAAGACGACGGGGTGACCTGTTTTAAACATTTACATCTGTAGCTTTGAAATTGTTGTGTTGTAACTAGAAAATTTCCTACACAACCTAGCGTGGAGTGTAGTCAATATAGGCAAAAACCCTACCGTATGACTTTTCTGGTTTAATTATAATGGAATTAAAACTAAAAATTACAAAATGACTCAATATGTTTCGGAATTGTCAATGGTCTCAACGAGACAGATATTTTCCTGGTGTTGAAATCTTGAATATTCAAATTGAGGCTTACACATGAGTCTCTCATAGCCAGCTGTAATTACGGTAAACGATCAGTTGATTAAGCAACGTCAAGCAACCGACATAGATGGATGACCGTTTAATGGTTTGAACTGAGCGTCTCAGTCTTTGGAAGGCACGTAAAAAGTCGGTTCCTGTTTTTTTCCAGACAACAGTCGGCCAAAGGACCGCTTGCACAACTCTGACAACAGGTTGACCACTACAAGGAAACAACATTCAAATAAGCACTAGGAACACCAAATAGGCTTGTTCTTGCTCGGACACTGAACGGAGCGCTCCGTACGCTTAGTACAATCTTCCAAATGTACTAGTACAGTCTTCTAGTACTGTAGTACACTGAAGGAATAGTGAATGAAACGTGGAGGGAGTATCCTCAGGAGGAAGTGATATCTGTCTCTTTCTAACAATAGAGAGGGATAGCCTTACGGCTAAAGAGTAGTAAGAAACGAGATAGAGATACCTCATTTTCTATTTCACCCAGCGTGCCGGGTATTGATCTAAATATTTAGCCCACAACAAAGTACTGACGACATTTTGCTTGCACTGCTTACATGGGATCTTTACATCCTCTATCTGTTGAATTATATTTTAAATATTATATCGATAGTAGACCAACAGTAGACCACTAAAAAAGTTCAAAATAGTTTCATGAATCAGAGATCAACGTTACTGCCTAAAACCGGCCCCTGCCAGCACTGCTTTCGGACCTTTTTTTAATTATCTGCTGGCAACACTGCGGACAAGTTCGTACAGACCCAGGGACTAGAAAGGAATACATCGCTCGCGAACGAAAGACAAAATACTATGAATGATGTACTAAAAAGGAATAGGAATAGCTGACCAGTTAGTACAGAACCAGAGACTAAGAATACATCGCCAAAGACGAAGTACTAAAAGAATAATGTACTATAAAGGAAAGGGAATAGTACGTCCTATTCAGTGTCGGGAATATATTCCTTTTAGTACTTAGTACATGTACTACACAAGCCTAACACCAAAGGTTTTGACTAAAGATGCGCCTGCCTTCCCCTTGTACAGCATACGGATATCATACTCTCACCTCAGCAATTCTTCTAAGCACGTTTGCATGTTTCGTCATCCAGTGGAGCTTAGATGTCAGCTTGACATTATGAATTTTTGTTCTTGCGATGCAGAAAAGCCGTGCTTTTACGTTACGAAAGTAGAACAAAGTTCTATGACCAACTTGGTTATTTCCGGCATTTTTGCCCTTACTTGCGTAATAATTTACCAGTTTTAGGAGCTCGTATCTTACATGTCGTATACATTTTGAGACACTTGCTTAGGTATATAATAAGAAACAAATACATATTATTTTAAAGAATAAAATAAAATTACAATATTATCAACTCAATTTTTACCCTCTTTTATGGTAGTGGAAAAAATAGTCCTACTTTTCCGTGGAAAAGAGATGCAGATATTTGATATCTTGATTGATAGGTGATACGTAGCTGCTTCAAGCTTTGTTCCTTTGTTAGGCAGGCGCGGATCCAGCCTTAAAAAAAGAGATCACGTTCACCCAAAAATCGACCAAGTGCGATTTGAACTAGCAAATCGCAACTCCCGATTCTGATAGGTATTTTTTTCGTTATTTCTAGTGACTCTTAATTTTTTAATTAGGTGAAATAAGGCCTATAAACTCATTTTAGGGTTGTGGGCATGCCTACCGTGCCCAGAGGGGTGGATCCGTACCTGCCACCCGAGATTAAAAATATTTTGGAAACATTCTATGATTGGTGGTGGTATGGTGATCTTGCTGATTGATTAATCTTATCGTCACGACATGAATAGCGTCTTAGTATTCATATCCATTTCTCATTTTTTGGAATCAGCATAAGAGTTTATTTTCTCACAATATTCCCACGCTCAACAATACTGGAAATAAAAATAAAACCAGAAAAATCGTTATAACTGAGCATTGAACGCTTAACATCATAATTGGAAAATAGCTATTACTTAACAGCAAACAACATTCAACATCCATTATCCGCCATTAACGACCGGCAAAAAATCTGTTAATAGTCGTCACGTCCCTAAAGTGACCACAAAAAGGGTCCTTAGTTTCATCACCTTCACGGCACCTGAATTGATGACTACCCGTAGATTTCGTACAAGGGTGTACGCTTCGATGATCAACATCGAATAGAAGAAAAAAAAATTTTTTTCAACATAATTATTGCTCGGTTAATTGGGAGATTTCGATCCACGCGAGCGATTCGGCATTGTATGGTTTGCTAAGTTTTTTAGCTGTTTCTTGTTGGTGCAAAATGAATTCTTAAAAGGTATGCCAGATTATTTATAACTTCCGAAGTACACGTACTAGTATAAGAAGATTTGTTGGTGTGGTATTATTGATCATTATGATGATTGGACAATATATGTTTAGGGAGATCAGTGTCAGATACAAAGGCCGTAAAGCATCAGACTTAACATTTATTTTCGATTGCTAATGATTGATAACACTGTAGCAGAAAAAATAGTAGGTTCAAGAGTAGCCTCAAATGCCATAAAAATCAATGCGATTTGTTCTTAAATTTATTAGACGAAAGCTCTAAAAAAATCTTCTAAAGGTCGCACTATTTCGCATTTGGCCCAAACTGATCTCTATTATACTCTCATGATAGAGTTGACCCTCAAAAATGCCAAATGAGCTAGAAGCTAAAATAAAAGTAACTGACAGCAGCCTTATCTAGCATTTCTCTATAAAAGAAAGCATTAGGAATCTCTAAGCAATTTAGTTTTTAATAAGATAATAGAAATGAGTAGTTAAGAGCATTTTAGGACTCATTCTTTCCTTATTGAGGTTCTAATATTTCGGATAGCGACCCTTGTGGCAAATTTAATTTATCTGATATACATCGATTATTGATAGAAAGCAGATCTTAATCAGTAACTGATCATTATCAGGAGGCGGCTGACTTATCAGTTTGCGGAAATTGGCGGTCACGTTTATTGGATGGAAGTCAACTCAAGTCTGACGCCCGGAACTGAGAAACTTATTGCCATCAGTGTCATGCATGGCATACGTGACAAATATGATAATTATTACGTGTATTGCAATGGTTTGTTTACATTATAACACATTATAAAAGAGGTCAATGTTACTTAGAGTAAATAGTTGAATAACTTGTCTAGGAGTTCGGTTCGCGGCCGGCATCTTGGTGGTAGAGACCGCGAAAACAAATTCTACAATTATTATTTTTTTTCAACAAATTTGAAACTATATAATTAATTTTACAACTGCTATTTAATTAACTGACATTGGTAATATGGCGAAATAATCGTTAATTGATGGAAACTATAATTTTCTAAAAGAAGAAGTTGTGGAGAGCGCGGGAGCTCTTGTAACACAAGCAGCAAAACTTTGACATTGGCGATATGTGCACACGGATGACGTCAGAAACAAGAAAAAACTTGTCTGCCCACCTTCTTGCATCCAGAGAGCAGCACTGTCGATCCTGGTAGAGATGGCATAAGCTATCAAAATGCTGGTAAAACTAATACTACTACTAACTAAACCTACAGGCCTTTACTTATAAGAATATGGCATCCACAGATCGGTCGGTGATGGTACTACAGACATTACTCACTTAAGCATAAATATTTTTACTAGCTATATTAATTTGCCCCTTTTGTGTGCCTGATTATGTGCGCATCGCTATTGTCAACAGTATAATATCATATTACTCTTTGGTTGTCGTTATGTATTTTTTTGCATCTAAGTATTCGAGTGGCATTCTTGAGGTGGTAGGCTTCAGGTAAGTACCACCGCAGTATCAGCTATTCCACCGCCAAGCATCAGTATATAAACATTGGTGTGTTCCAGTGTGAATGGCACTGTAGCTGATGAAAATCCGGACACAAGAGTCTTACTATGTGTCTTTAGGTTCGGCAACGCACTGGTTATTCTTCTAGTGTTGCTAGCGTCCATAGGCTGTGGTGACTGATTACCATCAGACGGGCCGCATGCAAGTACGCCACCTTAGTGGTATTAAAAAAAAGACCGCTTCTTTGAAGATTATTAAAAATGTTTGTAGGATACTTCTATTAATCAAAGCCATTCACGTATTTTGCAACACTTCTTAACCTTGTGGTTAAACGAACCGTGTAACAAATTGTCCAATAATATTTTATTTTTGTCCTCTACATCCGCTCCGCTGATGAATGTCACAATCTCAGATAAATAGTCCACAGTTATTGCTGACTATAATGAATTAGAATTGGTCGATTTGTTAGATAAAGTGAAAGCTGAGTTAAGTCAACTGTTAAAACTGAAGTATTTATCGTACTAAAATCTGGTTAATGTAATTAAATGATGGCTACGATTCCGCAGCAAAACATAATTGTTATTGTTTTGTTATCTAAAGAAACTGATTTTGAACAATTCGATGAACTTGGCTGCTTATAACTGTTATTCCGTCCATAATATGTACCTAAAAAATGATCTAAACTCAGAATGCAAATGGGGAATTAATAAATGTACAGTGTACCACCAGCTTTTATGGCAATGTTAACATAAACTTACTTTGACGTAGGAAAGAGACGCAGATATACGCAATCACGTAGTTAACAATTCCGTTCCTTTCCCTCGCGAAAATAAGTTTATAATAATACTGCATCCATCAGTCCGGACTAAGCGATTTGCTTCCTTATATATACAAATCATACAGCTCAGAACTGGAATAGGGGGTTTGATCCTTCTAATGATGATCTCGAATAGTTTACCGGCGTCAATTTTCCCATCCGATTATAATGTGGCTGTCTTCAAGGCAAGAGTGAATAGGCCTTTAATAGGCTAGTGAGCTTTACCATTATCAATTGTATCGCCGCTTTCCATCAGGTCGGATTACAGTCAAGTATAGATAGATAGATAGATAATACTTTATTGTTCCACCATTATTAAAAAACACAAAAATACAAGAAAAAAAGAACAGTAAAATAGAATGAAACAATGGGCGGCCTTATCACTAAAAGTGATCTCTACCAGGCAACCTTTGGATGGAGAGGAACTATGAACTTCAAGGCGGGGTTGTTTATACAAACCAATTATAAAAGAAAAAAAAAATTCATAACTATAAATAATAAAATACGTAACAGCAAAATAATATATATATAAATATTAGTATAATACATAAATATTATATTTGATAGAATCAAATATAAATAACCAACAATAATAAATAAATAAATGCAGCCGGCTAATATCAATATAAATTCATAGGGACAAATAAATAAGTATATTCAATAATTAAAAAATCACCCACTATCTTCTTTGATATATTAAGTATCGATGATTATCCTTGTTCTGCCCGCCGCGCCCAGTGCCGTTAAGGGCCAAATAAATAATACCTACTCGTGCGAGACCTTTACACAAATTACAAGCCCATCGACTTAATAATACCTAGGATCAAAGAACTTAACATTTGCTATTTATAACCACTACTTATACGTATGCGAACGAGATTTTATCATTGGAGATCCCTGTTTAATTAAATACTGGTTTTAAAAAATTGTGACTCGAATACGTCTGTCTATAACAACGTTTAATCAACAAATGGTTTTAGTTCAAAGAAAGGTTATAATATCTTTGTTTCACTTTATTATGCATGCTAAGCTTTATTTATATAATAAAAAATGGTATTTAAAAGTCGTCTGATCCGCCGGATTGCCAACAGTTACCAAATATTTTTTTAATAACATTTGCAATCCAATATCCGGGAAATAAAGTCGATGTTGTAATTCACCTTACAAATTTATATATTTTTCTGTTGATTAACATTCATCATAGCATAAAACCTTTGTTTTGGGCTTATTAGATTAAATGCATTTTTTTAACCGACTTCAAAAAAGGTTCTCAATACGTCTGTATATTTTTTTTTTTCTATGTATGTTCGCGCATAACTCTGGCAATTATGAACCGATTTGAAAAAATCTTTCTTCCATCCATTCTTTAATCCGTTAATTGGGTGCCATAAAAAAAATATCGCTTACGAATAAGTAGTTCCTGAAAAAACAAGAATGGCGACTGCGCAGGAAAGCTGGAGGAATGCCTATTTAGATGACTTTATGTCAGGACAAAAATGGTTTTAACTCTAACAAATATTTACCAATTTCAATGATTCTTTTTTTATTCGAAAGAATAAACCACTGTGATGAATCTGTATGAATTTTATCACAACCGGATAAGAACTTCCTGGAGGACCATGAACGATGTGGAGGAATTTATCTGGTAAAAACCATAAAACTGATGTTCTTCATTACATTACTCTGACAAATATGAACCGATTTCGATGATTCTTTTTTTATTCGAGAGAGTAAACTACTATGATGATTCCATGCAAATTTCATTACAACCGGATATTTTTTTCTGAAGAAACATGAATTATGTAAAACTATGTAGACGATAATGTGATCATAATCTACCTAGATCATTTTACCGTCTTCGATGGTTCAATCTTTATGTATGAAAATATCACTAAAAAGTTTAAAATAAAATCTTCTTAAAAAAAATTGAACCGACTTCAATATCACTGAAAAGTATAAAATAATTTAAATATTATTGAAGTTGGTGCCAAATATACACAGCAGGTACGCTAAAACCAACATCAATAATATTTAAATTATTTTATACTTTTCAGTGATATTGAATTCGGTTAATTTTTAAAAAAAAAGATTATATAAACAATTAGCAGAGTGTGGCTGTGTTAACGACTTACTGCCGGTCCCAATATCCTATCGATCCCTAACTATAATTTAAAATCATCGATCAAGTCATCGATATCCTGCGATAAGCCTTCGAAATGGAGCGTTAACTAAAACCCTGACAGACTGTCATTTGAACAACCAATAGTAAGCTGCTAATATGTTATAATTGAAACGGAAATATGTCATTATAGCTGTCGATGGTAACTATTTTAACTTATAGTAAGGGATCGATAGGATATGGGGACCGGCAGTTAGAAGTGAGTTTAAAAGACTCATCATTGTCAGCAATCGAAAGAAGTCCACTGCTGTGCTGAACAAAGCGCCTCAACTTAGATGGGAGGGGTTGCCATAATCCCCACGCTTGGCAGGCGTCTTGGGGATCACAGTATAGGTGGTAGGTAATCCAATAGAATGACGCTGCTGCCCGTCTTCTTCTTCCCGTCACTCGCCTCTTACGGACACCCAACGGAAGGAGATGGGAGGGTGCTATTCTTAACCGAAAAAAGAAAAAAAATACAAAAAAAAATATCAAAGATTATTATTATTTGTTGAAAGATATCATTCACTGAATGTTTACCAGATGCCTGACCTGCGTCAACAGCATTATCGGTGAACAGCAGACATTGTCGACCGATGCGCGTGCGCAACCCCGCGTGATAGGCAAACACTTGCACACTGTACGGCACAAACACACCGTGCACGTAAATAAGGTCATTTCAATTATAAATAAACGATTAAAAATTTATTTAGACATCTTAACTAATTAGTGCACAGAATTAATTTAGAAATACGAATAGGTAACCTCTAAGCAGGGCTGTGGCAGGGCCAGCTTTTTTTGAACAATATTTGTTCTACCACTTTTGATCATTTATCAAGGTATGTATCTGCCTTTTAATAAAGAAATATTATACAGTCGAATTGAGAACCTCCTCCTTTTTGAAGCCGGTAAAAAATTGCATTTTGGTTGCTTTAAACGATAGTACTTATTAAGATAATGGCTTTAAATGGCAATGTTTTGCGCGGACGCAAAGGAAACAGTTAAACAAACACTTCGATGGATTAATATAAGTAACCGAGTACATTTATTGTCATCTAGTCTAGAGCAAACAATTTTAGTATTTATATTGATGATACGATAATAGTAAAGAAATTACTAAGAGTGGTAGAAAACATATTGTTCAATAGGTAAGTACTTACGTACTAAAAAAAGTTACCCCGAAATATTTAAATTATAAGATTATTAGGAGCCTGATTTTGATGACACAAAAACTGTATCATTGGATATTTGAATAGTCAATAATCCGTGGCGCAGTGAACCGTTTGCTTTGCAAACCGGAGGTCGTGGGTTCGAATCCCGCGAGGAGCAACAACTTTGTGTAGTTGTCCCTTACAGGCTAAGACAATGCAGGCCGATCACTAGCCGGCCGATAATACACGAATCGTTGTGTAAAAAGTCTCTCTCCCCGGGGTCGTGTCGTTCTTCCATGGGAGTAGAGACTGTGAGAGGTAAAAGGAAGAGAGAGTTCACTTGTGTCTACGCAAGCACTCGTGCGCTATATCTCTCTCGTAGCAACAGAAGGCGAAAGACGTCCACTAAAGAACAAAGGGGATTATGGCAACCCCTCCCTTCTAAGGGGGAGGTTAGAAGGGAGGGGTTGCCATAATCCCCACGCTTGGCAGGCGGCTTGGGGATCGCAGTATAAGTGGTAGGTAATACAATAGTAAGACGCTGCTGCCCGTCTTCTTGTTTTCCCTTAGTCGCCTCTTACGAACACCCAACGGGAGGAGATGGGTGGGTGCTATTCTTACCCGGACACCCCATGGGCTCTAGTTCACCAAAGAATATTGCATCACCATTTTGAGTACAATAATCCACGAAACCGCTGCGCTATCCGTCTGTCTATCGTAATTTATAATTAAACTATTTATTTCCACACAATAATCGAAAAATATTTGCTGCATTTGAGAATTACTTGCGCCATTTGTAATAGGATTCCATATGGAGCCTTGAATTGTCTTGTCAACATACTTAAATACACACTGCAGAACAAACTGCTATTCACGATCGCCGATGCAATGATAGCGAGCCGCTGGGAAAACCATTGTCCGTTACAAGGATACCTACGAAATTAACACTGGCTTATAGGGGAACCGGTTATATCGATGCTATATGTATGAAGGCAATGTTTATTAAAGTAACGAATTTATGTTCGTTTGTTATTGAACATCGATATTTTATATCGATATGTTGGTGAATATCATTTCTGCGAACTACACTTAATTTAAAAAGCTGCCAACCGTTTTAAATATATTATCATCGTATATTGATTCTTCTTCTTGTATTTCTTCTCTTATTTCTTTGCTTCATATGGTACTTAAAGTAGTAATAGTTTATTGTAACATTTATAAATTTGTTTTTTTTTTTTATTGTTTTTGATACACCTACCTAAAGAGGTACAATGTTTGTTTGGCCTTATAGTTTAGGACCGAGAGTCTAGGTCCTAGACTCTAGATCTAGGACTCTAGATGGTAGAGATCGCGCGATTAGACCAACATATATACTAAAAAAGTACTGAAATAGTGTGTTTATTTTTTTTTTCGGTGGTGTTATATTCTATTAATTTTGGATTTAACAAATTCATATATATTTTAAAGAAATAAATCTCAGATAAATTTGATTATTGCGCTAACACATTTCTATTCCGATTATATTAGATTAGACATCTATGGTTTCCGATCTATAAAATATATCGATATCGATGTCATCATCGATGTTTTATCTATTGTCGATCAAACTTTTAACGTTCATTAATCGACTTCATTTTACTTTACCTACGTCTTAAACCGACTTCAAAAAAGTATTTTCTAAATACGTCCAATAGCATCCGCTAGAGGCAATCGTGTGAAAAGCATTATATAAAAACCGGTTTTTATTTTAGTATTAAAACTCGTACTACTTAGAATAGAATACCTACTATTATAATATACCTACATACGTCACAATAAGAATGTTATTAGCTATGTTAATTGTAAACCACGTGTCACGTTATTTATACTACGCATTCCATTATTTATTCATGGCACATCCTGATACCAATTACGGTTGCCATATTATTATATCTTTAGTAATCCACATCATAGTACGTGAGCATTATACTAGTAGTGATGTTGCCTAAGTTTTTATTATAATAATAATAACCACGCAAGCCTCTAAAAGATGGGCCTAAGCCCGTGAGTAAATAAAACATAATAATAATAAATACACTTTATTGTACATACACCAAAAGTTACATGTAAATTGAACAATACGTTGATGATATCAATTTACAAAGGCGGCCTTATCGCTAAAAAGCAATCTCTTCCAGGCAACCTAACTAGAAAATGAGAGAGAGAAACATAATGGGCTGTTGATGGTGCACTTCAATAAAAATAAAATTATTATCTACGCAATAACTACAATAATGTTATTAAAATTGGTAATTCTATATAATATTTTTTTTCACAAGTTCACCGACATAGCTCTTAAAATCTGCAAGTTGAAGTGGCAATGGGCAGGCCACATCGCTCGGAGAACTGATAACCGTTGGGGAAGAAAGGTTCTCAAATAGCCAATTGTCATTCATTGTGGCACTCGAAGGGGCTGGTGAGAGCCTATAAATAATAAACTAAATTAATGATTTCTGATACTTACGCGAATATTACACATTGAAATGAAACTAATTTTACGGATTATATCGCGGTTTATTTTTGATTTTAATTTCCCGACGTTTCGAATACTTTACAGCATTAATGGTCACGGACGGACTGAGGTGGTAGCTGTCCATATGTCATAGTTGTCTTAGGGTACCCTCAGGTCTTCTAATTATTATTGTTAGTCCGATCTACGCAGAAAGAGCTTACAGTATCTTGAGGTCTTGCAGTGGAATGCTTGTCTTTGGATTTGACTATGTTTATCACGGGATCCCAAGCTGGTGGTAGCACCCAGCCATCTTCTCTGTTGAAATTTGGATGCTTTTTAATTTCAATAGCCTCACGAATCATCCTTGGTAGGTAGCGCTGTTCTTTTGCGAGGATTTGTGGTTTGTCAATTCTAATATAATGGCGGGTGCGATCCTGAACATGTTCACAGACTGCAGACTTCGTATAGCGTCGATGTTTAACGTCAGCTATATGTTCTTTTACACGGGTTTTTACCGATCTTTTTGTTTGCCCGATGTATGAGAGCCCACAGTCACAATCCAGTTTGTATACTCCTGCATCTTGTAGAGGTATATGGCACTTGACTGATGGTAAAAAAAAACCACAAAAATAAACCGCGATATAATCCGTAAAATTAGTTTCATTTCAATGAATAAACTAAATTCTTTTATTGTAAATTCAAATACTTACCTTATTTAATACTTATCCGTAACTTGAATAAAAAAATTACTTTGTCAATGATCATCATAATTAAGCTGTTTTTCTTGGTATGACAACAAAAGGATCACCTTATGAGTCGTTAATCCTGCACAATTATACAAGTTAAATTATTTGTGTTTCAAGATTCTAAATTTATTATTTTATTCTCACTGCGATTTCGTCTGAGCTTTTTATGGATCTAAACTTTTTTGTTTAAACTATTTGTATACAAAAATCTACCTTTTGGTGGATCTTCTCCAAATGATGGTAAAAATCACTTCAAAATTCGTCCACTTGTTTGCTACTTAGTTCAAACCTTCTATTTTGATGAACTGCATGACTTGATTCCACCATCCCTCTTCTATCATCGGACGTCGAGACGCACTGCGCATACACACCCTTATGTGGTGAAAGTGCTTTCAGTCCGGACTAAACGATTTGCCTCTTCGTTTATATTGAGGACAGCTAAGGATTGGAACAGTTTGCCTGCGTCGGTTTTCCCGCCCCTTTATAATGTGGGTGTCTTTAAGGCTAGAGTGAATAGGCTTTTAATAAGCTAGTGCGCTTTACCATCTTCGATTGCGTCGCCACTTTCCATCAGGTGGGTCTGCAGTCAAGCACTAGGTTATGTTGAATAACAAAAAAAAATATGCACCTTCATAAATTATGCGTATTACAACATTTTGTGGTGAAGCTAATGAGCATGTTAAAAATTCCGCTGTGAATCTGTGTTTCCGTGTTACCCAAAACACGATAGGAAGGATCGGAAGTCGGCCACTCCACGCACATCATATCTCGGCCGGCGCGAATCGATCCGACATCGATGTTAACTTTCGCAACACTAGTTAGTTGCACAATCGATGATGATAATCGATATTTTAAATGTGTAAATTTTATTCGTATTCAATAAATCAATTTTATACTTATTAAAAACTTTTTTCGGTAGCGGCGGGAAGGATACTAGGTGGTAGGTTCCTTGTGCAAGGAACCGTCCAGGTAGGTACCACCGCAGTGTCAGATATTCTGCCGCCAAGCAGCAGTGTGTAAGCATTGCTGTGTTCCGGCGTGAAGGGCACTGTAGCTGGTGAAATTACTGGACACAAAGACTTAATATCTAATGTCTTAAGGGTCGGCAACGCGCTAGTGATTCTTCTAGTATTGCTAGCGTCTATAGGCTGCGGTGACTGCTTACCATCAGGCGGGCCGCACGCTTGCTTGCCACCTTGGTTGTATAAAAAAAAAAAAAAAAAAATACTCTTCTTGGCTCAGACGAACTATGTTCTTAGTGAAACTATTGGACTCTATAGACTAGACTTAATAACTGCTGCCAAGGATGACAAGCGCCAGTACAACGGAGTTATCCATGGGTAATAAGAGTCACTGAAGTTACATATGAAAAGCCTTTTGGTTTATTTTAAAAAAATTGTCGATTTTGCTGCAAGCAACATTGTTCCTTTGTCTCACAGAGCAGTCTCGGTCCATTCCGGACCCATGGAACCCCTGGAGGACACCTCTAAGGGTGCCACGGGAACTTGGATTCAGACCCGTGGCACGCCCAGGTGGTCAAATTCATACAACGGTGTACCAGTGGTATCACGGGTACTCGATTCCTAAGTAGAGACACCAACTTATCTGTGAGCGAGCTGTCAGTGTCGCCACTGTCTATGCAAATACGTCAAACTGATCGTAATTTTCGTCTTCATCCAAGTAATTTTCATCAGAATATTTTAGTTCCTATTTCCACCACCCATACAGACATCAAGTCTGATTTAAAAAAGTAATATGTATATGTACCTAAGTATATTGTAATAGGGAAATATTTTTAACTAGCTGACCCACGCAGCTCCGCCTGCGCTATTTTTACGTTAACTAAACTTTTAATAACAGACATTCGCATCGAATACATAACCTTCTTTTTTATAGTCGGTTAAAAACTGGGACCCACTTTTTACTTGCTCTCCGAAGCACGGACCCGTTTAGTTCAAATGGCATTAAACGGTCACCCATCTATTCAATGACCTTACCTAACGTTGCTTAACCCGATCGATTACAAAACCTTGATAACAACTCTCTATGAGTGTTCCCTTACTAATATTTATTATATTATAAAGAAAAATTGATAAAATCGGACCAAGCGTATAACCAAGTACCCATTTTGACTTTAATCCCCTCTCCCAAAAGAACCGTGCTAGATTACGGCATAAAAAGTATCCTATGTCCTACCTCGTAGTAAGATCTCAAATCATGCCAAGTTTCATTTGAATCCATTCAGTAGTTTCGGCGTGATGCGCAGCCGTGATACAGACAGACAGACAGACAGAAAAAAATTTACATTTTCGGCCTCAGTATCGGTTATAGAATGCCCTCCAAATAATTATAATTTTCAAAATATCTTCAATGTACAGAATTGGACCTGTTACAGTTTTATTATAAGTATAGATAGATAGATAATTTTTTTATTAATTTCGTACTTTATACGTTTTTTTCTGCGCATCGCTAACTAGATAATAATTATGTAGAGCCCTTTAAGCTCGTCTATCCTGTATGAGACGAGGTTTAAGTAACATTTACCACAGGTTACCACACATTATATTGGTACGGTACCGTAGTACATGATGTAACCATGTCACTATTACACACGACCATATAAAAAGCAACTAAATTGGTTCAACTGCTATCATAATAGAATATCAATTGCGAACGAACTCGGCTCACAATGGGCCCCGCGGTCAGTGGCTAACAACCTTAGGTAATATACAATGCATGCAGGTCCGTGTTATTGTTATAGAAGGTTTTTTGGAGTCTCTGGACATCTGGGGTGTGGATCCTAGACATCCAACAAGTACGGCGGCGACTCTGAGGTAGACGGCGGCAGGGTTGATCAACCCCTATCCTCGTGAGCATCGTGTCGGTTCCTGGGCGACTAAAATTCATCCCCCGACAGCGGGCTTAAAAGCATGGATGAAGGGATACCTGGTACAGATCGGAAAGCCCAGCTGTCCACCTCTCGTGTGCCGATGCAACAGTCGCGGAGGTTTTAGTACTTAAGAATCCCACATACCCCGGTTGACTTTCCACCCATAGGGTTCGAAGTTTTACCCCGCGTGAGCAAAAAGAAGTATGACTAACGTAATAATTTGAAATTTAGTGAGTGAGAGAGAGAGACGTGTGACTGTAACCAGGAGCGAGCAACCTATGGCGATGATTTTAAATATATACCATAAGTAAACGTGTTGGATGGACTAGTGATATAGGTCGTATATGTAACAATTACATTAGATACGTTATTACGTTCACTATGAACCAATCAACAATGTCTGGTTCAGACGAAGAGCCAGTATAGAGTAAACAACAGAAGTACAATTTGAATCATATTTGAATATACTATACAATTTGTCCTACAAAAAAATGACTCAATTACCGTATCGCTGCTAAAAATAGCAGAATACTAAGACACTCGGAACAGGAACATTTTGAAAACATTGACATCGGCACTACAAAACATTTATACAACCAACAATCAAAATTATTATTGAAGGAACTACTTATGTCTAATGTCGTGTTAAAAATTTTTTGGTCTACTCGTTAAGAAACGGCGATTCTAGAATGTCAGGCACAATTTTTGCGTGAAAAATGTTTCAGAATGCCACTCTGTTGTCTATTAATTAATCTCTTTGATTCAATGCAAGCTCAGAATGGAGTTTGGAAGGAGTCCGCAACAGTTGGTTCAAACAATATATTGTTATATCAAAATATGTAGTAACGTATAAAAAAAAAGCAGCGTTAGGTATAAAAGCTTAGTTATTCAGCGCACAGTTCCATTAATGTCTGCTTGAATTATTTGTATGTAAATTGAAGATTTGCGTCAGTCGCTAAGCACTACAAATTCTCATAAGTTGATGCTAACAAGTATAAATTGGCCTTACATAGCTGAGTACATAGCAGATTTACATAAGATAAGAATACTTAGGTACCTATTCATTCGGTACAGTTTAATAAAATAAAATAAATTATAATTTTATCTAAACTTAAATTCTCTTGACTTGGAAATTCTGTATAGGTATTTGTTAAAGACAATCAAAAAACAAGTAACAGCTGCTTACCAATATTTTAAAGACTAGGGATTAGTAGTATTTACTCTTTAAATTCAAGAGATTTTTGGCTGAAAATGTCTAAACTGATTTCTGATATTTACGCGAATATTACACATTGAAATGAAACTAATTTTACGGATTATATCGCAAATATGCGGGGTGTAAGGGACATCGTACCGAAAACTGATACCACGGATCCAGTACATGATTCTGAACATTCTAGTGTTGAAATTTATCATCAGCTTTCCAAAAAAAAATACCACCTTTTTTAAATCAAATTAGTATAACATTTTAATTTAAAAACAATAAATTACATATTTGTGGAAAATTAATATTCTTTTAGAAAATTAGCAAAGTAATTTGAAAAATAAATATTATTCCGCATATATTCATTACATGCTCGAAAATTAACAAGTTAGTAATTTGTCATTTTCCGTATAAATGGTTTCTGTAATGTTGTAACAGACATTATTTGATAACTTATAAAAAAAAATCGGTACGTGGTCCTTTACACCCTTTATAATAAAAAAACGGGATTCCGTTTATCAAAATTATTATTGAAGGAACTACTTATGTCTAATGTCGTGTTAAAAATTTTTTGGTCTACTCGTTAAGAAACGGCGATTCTAGAATGTCAGGCACAATTTTTGCATGAAAAATGTTTCAGAATGCCACTCTGTTGTCTATTAATTAATCTCTTTGATTCAATGCAAGCTCAGAATGGAGTTTGGAAGGAGTCCGCAACAGTTGGTTCAAACAATATATTGTTATATCAAAATATGTAGTAACGTATAAAAAAAAAGCAGCGTTAGGTATAAAAGCTTAGTTATTCAGCGCACAGTTCCATTAATGTCTGCTTGAATTATTTGTATGTAAATTGAAGATTTGCGTCAGTCGCTAAGCACTACAAATTCTCATAAGTTGATGCTAACAAGTATAAATTGGCCTTACATAGCTGAGTACATAGCAGATTTACATAAGATAAGAATACTTAGGTACCTATTCATTCGGTACAGTTTAATAAAATAAAATAAATTATAATTTTATCTAAACTTAAATTCTCTTGACTTGGAAATTCTGTATAGGTATTTGTTAAAGACAATCAAAAAACAAGTAACAGCTGCTTACCAATATTTTAAAGACTAGGGATTAGTAGTATTTACTCTTTAAATTCAAGAGATTTTTGGCTGAAAATGTCTAAACTGATTTCTGATATTTACGCGAATATTACACATTGAAATGAAACTAATTTTACGGATTATATCGCAAATATGCGGGGTGTAAGGGACATCGTACCGAAAACTGATACCACGGATCCAGTACATGATTCTGAACATTCTAGTGTTGAAATTTATCATCAGCTTTCCAAAAAAAAATACCACCTTTTTTAAATCAAATTAGTATAACATTTTAATTTAAAAACAATAAATTACATATTTGTGGAAAATTAATATTCTTTTAGAAAATTAGCAAAGTAATTTGAAAAATAAATATTATTCCGCATATATTCATTACATGCTCGAAAATTAACAAGTTAGTAATTTGTCATTTTCCGTATAAATGGTTTCTGTAATGTTGTAACAGACATTATTTGATACCTTATAAAAAAAAATCGGTACGTGGTCCCTTACACCCTTTATAATAAAAAAACGGGATTCCGTTAAATTATTACTTTCATTTCAATGTCTAAACTGCTTACAAGTCAACTCCCCAATCCCATGACTACAATGAAATGGAAAAAATGTAAAACCATACAACGAAAAACAAGTCACACACATGGAAACAACAATTTACCTAATCTGATACAAAAAAACAGACATTTATATAAACGTTTTAGTAATTTACAATTCAAAACAAGTTTTTACGAATAGTCATGGGCGCGAAATTGATACATACTGGATGGTATAAAATTCGCGACTCGTCGTAAATGAATGCTGATACCAAGCAATAAAACCAGTTTAATGTATTTTTCAACAACAATTATTTATATTGTGATAAATTACGTAAGTATAAGAAATGAACTCATTTATTTTGTATTTATGCATACATACATTAAGCAGTTGCAAACAGCCATTATGTACAATACTCATTTAGGTAATGACGGATGGAAACACTACTTCCGTCTCAAATTCTTCTAAATAAAACGGATAGAGACGGATAGTGTGATTGCTCGCTTCAAAATCTGGAGCATCCTCGAATGCGGAAGACCACCTAACAGAAGATCGGAACGCAAGCAATTCTACAAGAGCAGGGTCTCATTTTCAAATAAGTTGGATGGCTGTATCTGTATATACGTCTGTCTATGGCATCATGGCTTCCAAAAGAATAAATCAATTTGAATACGGAATTTTTGAATGCTGGTTTAATTGGGATGATGTTTAATGAATATTGAATATCTGTCTTTTCTTCTTTTCATAAATCAGTTTTCTTGTATCGTTGTTTATTTATAACCATAATTATAACGATCTCTACTGAGTTATAAAACATACAAGTTATTGCATCTACTGCAATAAGTACACAAATGAATGTAACTCGAGAAAAAGAACATAAAAATCTTGGTTATATTGTTATGGCATAGAAACTATACCAAATTACAAGTACAAGCGTGAAATTAAAATTACATAACATAATTATCATGCTTGATATCTACTTTATTATACAGTTGCTATATTTACGATGACGTGACAAAAATAAAAAATTGAACAAAATGTTGCATGCCACTGCAAACGGTGGACATGCAGGGCGCCATTTTTTAGGGTTCAATAAAGAAATATATTAACTTCAAAACTTGAAAAAAATATATATTAAAAGAAAAGATACAAGTCCGCTGCCTGTCTTGACAGATCATTTTCAGTGTGTGTGATAGTTTAAGACGAAGTACTATTAATAAATATAGGACAGTAAAGTTCGATGAGATCCTGTCCTTGATATTTCCCCGGTAGCGTCAATCTCCTATCTAATAAATTAGATTATAAGAGTAAAGAACGCGAGAGTATACCACCATTGTGTCTGCAAATATACTTGTACACTTTAATTTCTTATACGTAGGTGGTGGAACTCTTCAAAGGTAAGCAGCACAGTAGATTGTGTCAGGGAGACATTATTAATTAACCATCTCGACAAATTAATTTACTTTCTCGAGAAAGATAGGATTTCGCTCAATACACAATAGTTACCATCATCATCGTCTGCAGCAGCCGAAAGACGTCCACAGCTGAACAAAGGCCTCCCCCTTAGAAGGGGGAGGTTTCCATAACCCCCACGCTTGGCAGACATCTTGGGAATCGCAGTATAGGAAAAGGTAATCCAGTAGAAAGACGCTGCTGCCCGTCTCCTTGCTATTCCTTAGTCATATTTTAAGGAAACTCAACAGAAGGAGATGGCAGGATGCTATACTTACCCGGACACCCCACGGTTGGTACCCCTGGACACCACAAAATAATCCAAATAAATATGCAAATAAATAATCCAAATAAATATCTACGGAACCTTTTAGCTTGTCCCAGTTTAGTTGCCTTCTTTTATTCTGCTAATTGTAGGTTTCAATTCATTATCTTTCATGAAATTAGATATTTGTCAATAAACGTTTCGTAAGATAATCGTATCTAATAAGAAGACCTAAATAATGAAACACAAAGATTTCGTTTTGATACTGTAATTTAAAAAAATAACGTTATAGATAGGGTCAACCAATTTCGGCGTCCCCGTGAGCACCGGTTCCCGGGGGGCTATTATGCGCCCCCGACAGCGGCACTGAGGGATTCCTAGTGCGATCCCACCGGAGAGCCTAATATTATAGAGAGATAATTTATTTTAATCTATACTTATAATAAAACTATAACAGGTCCAATTCTGTACATTGAAGATATTTTGAAAATCATTTTTGGAAGGCCACCAATTCTGAAGCCAAAACTTTGTTCATTTTTGTCTGTCTGTGTGTCTGTATCATGGCCGCGCATCACGCCGAACCTACTGAATGGATTCAAATGGAACTTGGCATGATTTGATTTAATAATATGAGGTAGGATATAGGACACTTTTTTTATCCCGTAATTCAGTACGGTTCCATTGGGAGAGGGGATTAAATTCGAGGGGATGTTTACTTGGTTATACTTACGCGTAGTCTGATTTTATCCATTTTTCATTTTAATTATTTATAATAAATAATAACAAGGAGTCACTCATAGACGTTGTTGTTATCAATATGTGTCAATCAATCAGGTTACGCAACATTAAGCAAGGTCATCAAATAGATGGGTGACCGTTTAATGCAAGGAGGGCAATTAAAAAGTGGGTCCCGGTTTTTAACATACTTAAAAAAAGGAGGTCGTATTCAACGCAATGTACGCATGCTATTAAAATTTAGTTAATGTAAAAAATCGCGAGCGGAGCTGCGCGGGTCAGCTAGTCTGTAAATAATAATATACACATAGTATTTCTCGCGACAACACACTGTTTCAGCTTACGACACGTCTGTATCAACCAGGTCCATT
Source organism: Furcula furcula (assembly GCA_911728495.1). Taxonomy (NCBI): domain Eukaryota; kingdom Metazoa; phylum Arthropoda; class Insecta; order Lepidoptera; family Notodontidae; genus Furcula; species Furcula furcula. Next base: position 22,504,312 of record OU452257.1, on the reverse strand, counting down.
AATTGCTGTATTTACCTCGTTAGGTACCTACTGCAGCGAGAGCCCGGATACTTTGTAAGCACTTACTCCACGGAAGTTACGAAAGGCACAAATCAACTGCACGTTATAGTTTATATACTGTGGTTATAGTAACCATACGCATTTTATGAAGTTATGGAGTTCATTGAACTCCATATTCTAGGGTTGGTTGGACCACAGATTAGCTAATAGTTACTATAGTTAGACACCAATAAATACGTAATACGTTATTGGTTGGTGACCATTCTGAATACGGTTTGCTATGGAATTATATACCTTATTCACCTAATGGTAAGCAACACGTCTGCCTAACAGACAGTTGCATTTCACTGCCAGAGAAACATAAGTTGTTAAGTCTCCATTGTCCAGTAATTTCACCAGCTACGGTGCCCTTCACACGTTTACACACTACTGCTTGGCGGCATAATATCTGACACTGCGGTGGTATTTACCTGGACGGTCGCTTGTACAAGAGACCTACCACCTATGTAGGTTTAGGTAGTAAAATATAGTTGTGAAATAGTAATGGGTCGTTCGTCGACGCATTTACCGTCGACGCAACGAGACTGTTTATCGTCATAAACCAGTTTAAAATACAGTCTAAAGTTTAGACTGGTTTATACCGTTGATATAGTTTTATAGTCGATGTTCACAGAATACTTACGTATTGCATAGAGTTCACCGAGACCTAGTCTTATCAGTTAACATGAAACTATGTAGTTTATCGGTGGACTGTAAACTACTTTATTCATTGACGACAAAAAACAGTCAAGACAAACAGTTTCTTCGCCCACCCCTAATGTAGACTCGACTACAGACCTATCCACTCTGATAAGTAGTAAGGTATTGGATGTATGGATATAGCGTGGGAACCTTATTATGTATATCTACTATCAAAAGCTTATCAGAATTTCAAGATTGTAGATGTAGGTAAACTTTGATGATAACACTTTGATACACGTTTTAGTATTGACGCTAGATACATCATACATCCATACAAGCACGCTCTGCTGCTATTATGTTCTCATACAACGTCACGCCATTGCCCTAATGGACTTGGCAGAAGTTTATTTAGACCGTGAACCGCTAGACCTATAATTTGAACAGTAGGTTCTTCTCATGACGTAACATCCACTAAGAAAGGGTTATAGAAAATTCCTCTCCTAAAGTAGTTAAACACCCCGTTTAACTCCTTTAGGGGTGGAATTTTCTACGGGGTGTTTTCATTTGTGTCAAACTTTTTATTTTATGGTTCGATTGATTTGAAACTTACTGAAAATATTCTCTAAATAAAAAATACGTCTCTCTCTCCAATATTCTTTATTTATTTCTGTCTTTATTTTGAACTTCTGATACGAATCTCCACCCACTTTTTCTACAACTTGCTTCATGAAACTAAGTACGTATAAAAATACGAGTTACCCATTTTTTTTAAAACCACTTTTAAGGGATACGCTAGGGGATCCTTCGGAGTCGCTGGACGTTCGGGGTGTGGGCCCTTTGAGCGTCCATTGAGTACGGCGGCGACACCGAGGAGGACGGCGGCGGGGTACCCTCGCCCCGTGAGTACCGTGTCAGGTTCCCGGGGGGCTACAATGCGCCCCCCGGCGGCGGGCTCAAAGGCAAGGCACTGAGGGGCCCCTGGTGCAGATCCCACCGGAGAGCCCTGGGGTCCCGCCTCTCATGTCCCGATGCGACAGCCGCGGGGGTTTTAGTGGGTAAGAATCCCACATACCCCGGTCGAGCCCCACAGCTTCCGGGGATCTTTGGAAGATTTGCCCGCGTCAAAAAAAAAAAAGGTGTTGGTAAACTTTGTATGGAAAAAATAATAGCAGGCTAAGCCGCAAGGACTTGCTAGTATTTCTCTAATATCAGAAATCATTAAGTAAGGAAAAATTCATAAATTTACCACAAAAAGTTGGTATGAAATAAAAATCCAATAAAAGCAACGAGAGATGCATCCGATGGACGCGTGCGTCTAATTGGACATAACGGAATCGAACCCCGGAACAATATTCACCGACCATGACGGCATCGGATGCCGTACATCACTGCGGAATACTTTGCAATAGCATCGGATCCGTGAGCGTAGTGGTACTTACTACACGACCAACGACGCTTCGACCTACATTCCGACATTGTATCAATTGATAAATCCTTGTATTTCATGTCGATGCTAAGATGAATGATACTATATCCTGTATTTCTCTACAAGATCACAATCAGGTCATTAACTGCCGAACCTACAAACTTTAGTTTAAGTTAATGATCATTAATTCATTTTTTGAAATCGGATTTTTCGTTACTCGAAGCCCATTAATACTTAATACGCAAATGGTGAGTAGAGATAACAATTACCTATCTCGTGTTCAGTCATTGTTCAGTAATCGAAATTAATCATAAACTGCTCCGACAGTCGAAATAAATAGATTTTAAAAAGTGACTTAATTAGAATTAAAGTTAATTGGGGTTTTTGAGTGCGGCAGTAAATGTATGAACACAGAGTGATGGCTGACCTGACCGGTGGCCAGCCAGTGTATACACTGAGCTGCAGTGCTGCAGTGATTAGCCATATAGCAGGAGTCAGCACATGCCTAACACAAATCAAGTCTTACGGGGCAGTGGCGGTCCGAGAGGGGGGGTCGTAGGAGTCATGACCCCCCCCCCCCCCAATCTCAAACTCATTCACGTCAAATTGACAAACTTAACTTCTTGCTTTAAAACAATTATCCAAAATCGGTTACGTACTTGAAACTCTCAGACGCTATTGTCCGGTGAAGCTGTAATGGCCATCTGCGGCCAACAGCGTCTATCATTCCCAAAAAAAACTCTCAGACGCAAGGTGGGAATCGAACCCACGACCTATTGGCTAGCGGGCAGAGCACTAAGCTAACGGGCCCGTCAACTATGACCAAATCGTTGACACTGACCGCACCTGTTGCGGGGGGCCTCGCCATATAATTTGCTACGGGCCCCGCGCTGGCTTAATATGGTTCTGCTGAGCTGCATTTTTCAGTAGTGGTCTTAGCCATTTAGCGTTGTTTTCTAAAATACCTAGAATTGTGGCTGAATTTAAGTTCTTCTATAAGACACTAATATAAAAAGTACGTACTTAAGCCACACTGACTAGTCTATACTATAATAAAACTCAGAGCACTTTTTCTGTACATTGAATATTTTTCCAAAATTTCTATGTGGGGTTACTATACTATCGACATAGAGGCTAAAACAATTTTTTTTGGAATTATTGTCTGTCTGTCTGTCTGTCGTTCTGTTTGTCCAGGTATCATTTGAAAACCCGTGGATGGATTTTGATAGAACTTTCACTGATGTGTTGAGTAGAAGTCAAGGTATAAATTGGTATATAAAACATCACGCTATGTTTCATAGGGGCTAAGCAGTGAAACATTACTTGCACAAATTACCAAGTAATTTCCTTTGTATGTGAATAGGGTAATTAAAGTATTATCTATCTATCTATAGACTGATCAGTTAATCATTAAGATATGTATTATTACGCTATATACAATAGGGACTGAGCAGACGTTTAGTTTGCATAAGATATGGCAGTGGCGAAGGGTCAATTTTTGTAAGGGGTAAGCCGGTCCGGTACACCCAGGACATTTTCATTATATTTCTGTATTGTTCTAAGTACTTTGCTGATAGCAATATGACATTATATCTTTGAAAAGTTAAAATCTGTAAATCCCGAGTGAGTCCAAACTAGATTAGGAAAGAAATGTTTCATGAAATTTTAATGAAACTCCCCAAGACCGGGTAGTGTATAGGTATTGTATTACAGTCGCAACAATAAAAGATGCGGAATACTTACAACTTTCATTATAGAATATCATTAGACAGTAATTTACGATGTTAGCGTGATTTACATTATGAACAGCGCCATCTATCGGTGAAATTGAACATACAATCACTACAGAACTTTAAGTCGTGTTAGTTACACCATTTATAACTCAAGAACGGCCTAACCGATTCGGCTGAAAATTGGTGGGGAGGTAGCTTAGAACCAGGAAACGGACATAGGATACTTTTTATCCCGGTAGGTTAAGGTTAAGCAACGTTAGGTAAGGTCATTAAATAGATGGGTGAACCGATTTGTATGAAAGTGTGCATATCGGGTAGGTCTGAAAATAGGTCATACAGTATATTTCATACCGCTAGGTTAAGGTTAAGCAACATAAGGCAAGGTCATTAAATAGATGGGTGAACCGATATGTATGAAATTTTGTGCGCATATAGGGAAGGTCTGAGAATAGGTAATAAAGTATATTTAATGCCGCTGATACCATGATTGACGAGGATATATAGAACGAGAGGAGGGTCAAGACAGGAGAAAGAGGGAGAGGGGATTCGAGGAGGGGGTGATGGGGTGAGGGATCGGGGGAGTTAGGTGGGTGATGGGGTGAGGGATCGGGGGAGTTAGGTGGATTAAGGGGGGAGTGAGAAGGAGCAAGTTCGTAGAAGAGAGAGGGGGAGAGGGTTCAGAGAGGGGACAACAGGGAGAGGAAGAGGGGGAGTGTGACGGAAACTGAAGCGGGAGGGGGAAAGAGAGAGGAGAGAAAGAGCATATAATTAGATTTTTTTATAAGAGAGAGAGATATGGAGAGAGATAAATCTAGGGAGGAGGGAGAAAAGGGGAGCAAAATGTAATAAAAGCGCTGGTGGAGCTGCGCGGGTCAGCTAGTTACCTAATATTTTTAATGAAAATCTCAAACTGCCGCACTTAAGAGTTCATTAATGAATCATTATCTTATCCCTTGCGGCATTAATGGCCCTAAATCTAAACACCACAGAACAATGAACAACAAATACAGTAGCTAAACTAGTTTCCACTAATTACATAGTGCATCATCTAGACTAATTAGGTAGGTAGGTACTTATCAGTACTAATTAGTTTGAGAGGCCTGTTGGTCCAGCGGTAAGACACCCTGGCCGTTACTCAGTAAGTCGTGAGTTCGATTCCCACCAAGAGTCTACAAAAAAAGTAAGTACTTAATTAAGTATTTGTAGAATATGTCTGCTTACCATTGATTAGATGACCGCATGTGTATTGTCGTAGCATATTATTATAACTATTCTGTGGTAAATATGGACTGTATTCGAATTAAATATGTTGAAATTGCAAATATCAAAATAATCTCTATAGTTTTATACACAAAGGTGTTTTACTCCGTAAAGTTCAAAACGCGCCCGCATCGTGCATTCAACTTCATTTGCAGCGAGATCAAATTCGTTTGTCGGATTCGTGATAGGTCACTCTTGCTTTGCAATTGCGGCTTCTAGCCTTCCTAGTGAAACAATATATCTATGTATTGTTTATTACTTTAAATAACCGTAAATATCTTAATCTCTATCTATAATCGTTACTGACGAACTCATTATCCGCGTCTCATTTTGTTTGCTTACTTTTTATAAAGGCAACGGATGCGGTTTTCACAGTTAAGTCGTTACGTATTTAAAAAAAAAAGGTAAGGTTTTATACCTTTGTGTTATCTATACTTATAATAAAACTGTAACAGGTCCAATTCTGTACATTGAAGATATTTTGAAAATTATATTTGGAGGGCATTCTATAACCGATACTGAGGCCGAAAATGTCGTTTTTTTTAATTTTTGTCTGTCTGTCTGTCTGTATCACGGCGAAACTACTGAATGGATTCAAATGAAACTTGGCATGATTTGAGATCTTACTACGAGGTAGGGCATAGGATACTTTTTATCCCGTAATCTAGCACGGTTCTTTTGGGAGAGGGGATTAAAGTTAAAATGGGTACTTGGTTATACGCTTCGTCCGATTTTATCAATTTTTCTTTATAATATAATAAATATTAGTAAGGGAACACTCATAGAGAGTTGTTATCAAGGTTTTGTAATCGATCGGGTTAAGCAACGTTATTAAATAGATGGGTGACCGTTTAACGCCATTTGAACTAAACGGGTCCGTGGTTCGGAGAGCAAGTAAAAAGTGGGTCCCAGTTTTTAACCGACTATAAAAAAGGTGGTTATGTATTCGATGCGAATGTCTGTTATTAAATGTTTAGTTAACGTAAAAATAGCGCAGGCGGAGCTGCGTGGGTCAGCTAGTTATGAATATGATCTTAGGCTTAGAAACATAAGGTCGCATTTAAAGGTGTATGCGTTTATTTCTGAAAGGTTGAGGTACTTAGGTACCGATTTTCGGTGTCGACCTGGAATTCTAGAACACATCTAAGTTAGATACCATTATTCATATCGTAATAGAAAGATTGGTCAATCTCCAAAACCTTTTGCGAACGGTGGTGGGTTGCTTTTGCAAGGGGCCGTCCGTTTGCAAGGGTACTTAGGTAGGTACCATCGCAGTGTCATATATTCTCACGGCTAAGCAGCAATGGATATTTATATTATTATATTCTGGTGTGAAGGGCACTGGAGCTGGTAAAATTACCGGGCTATGTCTCGAGTGACGAGTGGCATAGCTGTGCATCTTTCTATAAGCAGGCGTAACGTTTACACTCAGGCGAACGTAATGTTTGCGAGCAGCGATTTGATACCATTGAGATTTCGATACTAACATCTTGCTTCCGATTTTGCATTGTATCCGAAATAAAAAAAGACCTTAGTAAGTAGGTATCTTTTTGAGTTTACTTACACTTAAGTAGGTAAATTAAACTTTTTATAGTTTTTAGATCAGAACACTAATAAAAGTCTTTTATTTCAGCGCAAGTTCATTGTATAGATCTCTAAATAATATTAAAAGTAAGTCTGTTTTTTTACACTACCAAGGAAGCAAGTAAGCATACGGCCCGCCTGATGGTAAGCAGTCACCGCAGCCTATAGACGCTAGCAACACCAGAAGAATCACTAGCGCATGCTTAAGGCATTAGATATTAAGTCTTTTGTGTCCGGTAATTTCACCAGCTACAGTGCCCTTCACACCGGAACACAGCAATGTTTACACACTGCTGCTTGGCGGCAGAATATCTGACACTGCGGTGGACGGTTCCTCGCACAAGGAATATACCACCTAGTAACAAGTTCATTCGCTCATTTCTTCTAAACTAGGAACCATAGATTGATGCTCCTTTACCAGTCATTTAGGAAAAAGTGTAGTAAGTTCGAACATATCGGGCGGGCATTCAACAGGTTCTGCCCGCTACCAAATACGCTGTGGGTTCGATTCCCGCCCAAAACAAACATTTGTATGCATGAACGTGTCTGTTTGTTCTGTGCCTGGGTGTTACTTTTTAACATGTATTTATGAAAAGTATATAAGTATTTATACCAGTTTTCCACGGTAAATCATCTGTCTTCTTTGGGAACAGATGACCGTAGTTGGATTTTCTCAAAAATATTATATAGGTAGGTTTAGAACCTTTATAGAGCGAAGCCCCAGCGGTCTACTTTCAAATACAATAATAATTTTAGCATAAAATAATTCATAATGGCAAAGTTCAAAACAAAACGAGCAAAAGACAATTAATCAAATGGTCCACACAAAAAAAAAGAAACCTTTATAAATTATCAAGGTAAAGAGCATACACTAATCCTTTCCAATCTAATACTGTTATAGATTAGCTAATGTCTGCTATCCGTAACTTTTTTAAACATATTCTAAGAATGTGCATTAAATTTCATTAAAAGATTCCATTCTATACCAAGTGAGCGCTCACTTGGTAACAAAAAAAAACAAAGCAATATCAACTTGAACGTGTTCAAAAAATAAATTAAAAGCATTATCATGTGTTTACCTCTCTGGGCCGTCCCTTAGATCCGGCTAGTGCCACAAATTATGAATAAAAAAAACAACACGAACACAACACTCCGGTAACCAACAACAAAGTTTATCACACTTTTCGAAAACAGAGCGTACGGCGTGTTTTTGTAAGTCTGTTGAGCGGGATATCGCGTCCGTCACAGAGCGCGCGCGCGAAACGACTGGCTCGCTGACCGGCCGTCATCAAACAAGATGCAGAGTCCGAGATAATCGTTGCATTCTGCCAGTGATATTAGAAAACGAACAAATCGCAAAGACACGGTGTATTTGCTAACACGCCCGTAGTGATCTTTGATCAATTTGCAACGTAAGGTCACCCGGTGCGCTGTAAAACGAGAAAAAACTGCGGAGGTTACTTCAGCGTAAGCTTCAATCTGTAATTTCCATCAACGAACTTGGCTCCACAAACGTTTCTGAATTCAAAACAATGAGGTACGGTCGCATTCATGAACGCTTGACCATTTTTCAAACAAAATGGTCTGAACGACACGTTACCTTGTCCACAAGTCTTTTGGGCCGGCTCGTGCATGCTATCATCGGCCTTAAGGTGATCAACCGGAAATTTATCTTACTGTACATTGGTACAGTAGTAGTACAACACACCATACAAAAAAAATAACATGTCTTACTGAAAACCTTAGAGACTAGGGCCTAAACTAACGGGCCCATTGTTTGCACGATTCAACCAAGTGCTTAATAAGCTATATGTGACTATTGACTTTAAATGTATTAGTAATTTATCCCTAAAACAATAAATAAAACAGCATGTTATCATTAATTCATTTAATCACTATAATAAATTATGAGGTTTGGTCAGATCCATATAAAATGTTAGATAATAAATTAATTACACACATCAAAAGTTAAATTATTATATATATACATATAATAATAATGCGGAAGATAAAACAATAATAAAAAAGATTAGCTTTTTAACTCACCGACCAGACTAATCATTCAGTACAGGGACTGGTATGTACTATCGCGGTCACGAATGCTGTACCAGTTTTCAATCAAAATAATTTGACCGCTTGTGATACACTCTCGCGGTCACAAGCGGTGTATCACTTTTAGGGACGGCCCGAAATACGTGCAAACGTAACGTCGCCGCGTCGTTCAAACGTTTTTGATTGAAAACCGGTTCACCGTTCGTGTCCGCGATAGTACCTTGTATTAACTGTATTATTATAATAAGTTTGAACAAAAACAATGCACTTTTTAGAATCATTCATGGCCATTAATCACTTAGTCTTTGTATATAGCTGTCATTTTATAGATAATATGTCGGTCGTCGTTCCATTGGAATGAAACCCGTCAAGCTGCGCCCAGCATATTACATATTTTTCATTTGATGTTGAAGCTCATTCCGTTTGAACTTTTATTGTGGCTATTATGAATTGATTTGTCAGTAATACATATATGTATGTAAATCTTTGGTACCCTTTGGTATATATTACAAAAAAAGAAATGGTATAAGCTAATATCAAAATACGAAATACAAAACCTACTGATTCACAGATTATTTTGTTGTACACAAAATCGTGTATAGTTACAATAAATACTTATGTAACACGATACACGTACATTACATACAAATGTTAGTGACAACTTGTCTCACACATATAGGTACACACGTTACAAATGCTTGCCCAAAAAAGGTCTTTACAAAATATTTGTTCGGTTTAAAAATATTTACACACACATAGTTTAGAAAAATATTCGACATAATATCATAATATGAGTATAATTATTATCACCTATGTAAATTCGAAAAGGCAATATTACCGTGCTAAAGTTTTATAAGAAACGCCAGTCAATTATTTGTATAATAGCACAATATGCAACTTACATTTTTTTCAAAACATTTAATATTTTTATAAAATACACACACGTTACTATCATATTATACATTGCATACGTACAAAAAAAAAGGTAAATTAAAGAAATTCCATACCAATCTTATTAGTTAATTACGTATAATTTTCTTATTTGAAATCATAAATAATTGAACGGGTTAAAAATTAAATAAATAATAATAAATTTGTACTATCAAGAAATTAAAATATACAATTACCGACTGTTGCAAAATGTGTTCAAGTTTAAACTCAATGTTAGATTTGTTACAATTGTAGTAAGCGGCAGATGCGAACTGCCATCTAGCATAATAATATCACCACCAATAATTTGGAATGTCAAATAATAGGAACATGGGCGTAATTAGGAATAACTTCAAGTGGGTTAAGTTTGCTCCGAGACTTCTTCGGAGCAAACTTGAGTACGTTGTATTTCTTCAAAAGCAAATAAGCTTAGTTGATGAGTTCTTATTATTTACCCCTATTTCCTACCTTGGCCGCACACAGTTTAGTTTGAAAACATTATCCACTCCAGAAGCGAGAGTTAATAGGGAGTAATCCACCCCTTTTTTACCGACTTCAAAAAAGTAGGAGGTTCCCAATTCGTCAGTATTTTTTTTTCCACTCCGATTACGCCCATACGTGGAATTAAAGCATCACCATATTACGCCATCAGTAACGAGACATGCGCGTAGCCGCATATTTACCCAAATTAAGTTTACACGGTTTAGCGTCGCTCGTAGCGGTAGGAACTGGCCACGTAGCACAGGAGTAGCGTAGCACAACTTGATGAGTATGGCTACGCCGTACAGAAGTTGCGTAGCACAACTTGATGAGTATGGCTACGCCGCACAGAAGTTGCGTAGCACAACTTGATGAGTATGGCTACGCCGCACAGAAGTTGCGTAGCACAACTTGATGAGTATGGCTACGCCGCACAGAAGTTGCGTAGCTCGGCGACGCCGCACAGAGGTCACGCCGCACAGAGGTCGCGCAGCACAGCTACGAGTAGAACGTGAGCACGGCGCCGTGGTTCCCGCGCACGAGCAGCGTGCGGGGCGTGGCGGTGGCGAGGGCGTGCAGCCAGGCCACGTACAGCGGGGCGGGCACCACCCCGCGCCGCCGCGGCATGGGCAGCGTGACGCACACGAGGCGCGCGCGGCCAGACGAGGCCGCGATCAGCTCGCGCACGCGCAGGTGCCGGTGCGTGCGGTCGCGCGCCGCCAGCAGGTCCGCCTCCGTTATACCGCCTGGTGGACGGTTGTATCGTTATCATCGGCAGCCCGTCCACTGTTGAACCATCGCTTCCCCTCTAGAAGGGGAGGGCGTTGTCAAAATCCTCACGCTTGGCGGGCGAAGGTTAGATAATCCAATAGAAAGACGCTGCTGCCCGTCTTCTTGTTTTCCCTTAGTCGCCTCTTACGCACACCCAACGGGAGGAGATGGGAGGGTGCTATTCTTACCCGGACACCCCACGGATACGGTTTGATAGTTCAACGTAATTATTATAATGTCTTTCTGCCACACTCTCAAAAGTCAATTCTTAGTAATGATGGCCACGTATAGAGACTGCGGGTCGATTGCTACGTTAATTATTTTTAACCTAGTAACGATCAAGAACGGATTTAACGATAATATTGAATACTGATATTGGATTGATGTGTACGTTTGTAAGTATCTGAGGAAATTAATCATCTTCACGAGTAAACAGCATTTTATATACACAACAACGTAACAATATGTCAACCTTATGGTGAACTTTTCAGACAGCTTCGCAGGTTTTTACAGTAGTCAAATGACGGCGTTGAAGTCATGACTTGCAGTTGGATGGACTTTGACATTCGTCTCCACCATCTATTATTAAAGCATATTATTATACTTACATCATCGATATACTATCTAAACAAGATTAGCTGTCACGGCCCGAAAAGTGGTCACGAAAATAGAGAGACTGTCGCTTATTTCAAATTAGTACGAGCCGACAACAGGATGTATCGAAATTCCTTATTGCGCGTTTATAAACTGTCCAAATAATATAATACTTATCGTAATACTAAAATTGCAGATGGGGAAATTTTTTTTCGTTACGTTTTCTTATTACTACTAGTTTAAATAATAAATATTAGTAAGATATCATTATAATACGAAATAAAAATTATTTATTTGATATTTTCTCCGCTAGAGACTGACAAAATTAATGTTGCCGATAGGCGTGTCGCCACTGTCTATACGAAACTGTTAAACTACACGTCATTACCATAATAAAAAAGTTAGTTCTCATTTTTGCCACCAGCACGGATAAGTTTGTAAGTCAGTACACACACAATGGAAACACACCTGTTTTGAACCTTATTTTATAGTGGTTAAGATTTTCTTTTAAATGAGTATAGTCAAAACAACTACTTTTTTTCGTATAATTTTGGCGGTGTTATTGATTTTTCTTTGTCTCCGATGTAAAGGTTTTATGTGCCAACATTACTGCATACAGAATTAGACTTTATTACTACATGTGAAGGCTGCTATTAGTCCGACGTTCCGAATTATTTAAAACTATTTTCTACAATTTCTAGCTACGTGTATAGTTGTGTAAATAAATGTAACCGCGACCACATTTTCGATGTCATTTTGTTCGTGACAGCTAATCTAGTTAGTATAGTATATCGATGACTTACATGGATCATTGTCGTCGTTAGTCTTGAACGGAGCGATCAGTTTATCGAAGTACGCGAGTGTGGAGTCCCGGGGCCTCTTCGTGATGTCCGGCACCATCTTCAGCGCTGAGTAGTCTATCCTGAACTTAGAGAGCAGCGATGCCATACTGTCGACAATAATATTAGTAAAGAACGTTTCGTTTAAGAGACCGTTTACCAGCGATATTTCAGATATGCTTAACATTGTTAACATTTTTTTTCATCATTAGAATGCTCTGTCCTGTACCCTAAGGTTGTTTGGAAGAGATCGCTTTAGCGATAAGACCGCCTTAAATTGTTCAGTTATTAATTGATTTTAAATGTATATTTTATTGGTGTGCAATAAAGAGTACTTGTATTGTATCGCATTGTATTGGTGTGCTCCGGAACTGTAACTAACACTGGTCACAACTAAGAATATGGAGCCCAGAAACAAGACGAGAAATAAGAAGAGTCCACTTACTTCCTTTCTTCTAATTCTAGTTCAGTGTTCTTGTTAGCCAGCGTGAACACCCGCAGTGGGCACGAGGACCACGCGTGTCGCGTCGACAATATATACGGCAGGAGTAACGTTAAACCTGAGAACCCAGTAAACTTATATTTTACCTGTTATAAGGTAGCGTTACGTTCAAAGACCTACCTACCTTATCTACTAAGGAATAGACCGGCCTTAGCGAGCGAAATTTTAATCAAAAACTTGTTACATGTGTAATAAGTTAGTAGAAATGTGCGTACGTTCCGAGCCGACAAAAACTATTTTGGAAGGAAACATGCCTTTCGTGCGATATTGCAAATGTTGAAAATTACTGAAAGTAACTATAGATTATTTTAGAAACAACTGACATAAAGGCCGCTCTATGATCTGTTTATTCATACACAATGGACCACCTATGCTGGGATTCTCTTTCTATATTCCACGACCCGTTTTTTTTCACAGTAATCAAGTCACTCAGTGATCTACAAAATTGTACCTCAACCACGTTTATAGTAACAGTTTCAGCTAACATCTGGTAGAAACAGTTACTGTTCGTTTCTAAAACGACTTCTTTGTATATAGGAACCGTGAATCGGGCACTAGTCAACTTAAATATACCTATGTGTACCTAATGCAAAAGGACATAAGTCTCAAATTTAATTGACGTATAGCAGTCCAATTGGTGCAACTGATCGAATACAAGACAAGAATACGAAGACTTTAGCAACAAATATAATTGTTTATTAGTATTCACATATCTAACTGACTTACTAGTGTTTGTGTAGCTGTCGTTAAGTATTTTTTTATTATCCTAAGTGGTGTTTTTGGAGTATCGGATTTTTACAGACTGTTTTTATACGAGTAACGCGGCACATGTGACCTTATGAAATATAAAACTATCTACTATCCTATTCATCATCATCATCAGCAGCCTAAAGACGTCCACCGCGAAACCAAGGCCTCTCCTTAGAAGGGAGGAGTTACCATAATCCCCACGCTTGGCAAGCGTCTTGGCCCAAGACCCCTGCCACGCTTGCTTGGTGATCACAACGGTAGTTAATCCAATAGAAAGACGCTGCTGCCCGTCTTCTTGTTTTCCCATCCAAGAGGCCTGCCAAGCGTGTGGATTATGGCAGCACCTTCCTTATAAACGGAAGGCCTTTGTCCAGCAGTGGACGTCTTTAGCTCTTAGAGGAGATACCACTGGAGATAGCATGATGCGCTAACCCCTCTGCCAAATTTTGTTCATATGTTCAGGTCATTCTTTATTTGTGTGCGTATCTTTTTGAATGTGTTGCGAGTTTATTATAGTGTGGGTATGCGTGAAATTGTATCTGTGTGTGTTTACTTCGCCTCCCGCACTCCGCAAAGGTGCCACGAAAAATTTGTACGGCTAATCGACGCGATACTAGCTCCATTCTAATTATTCGCTTGATGATAGTAGTGTAACACGTACCGCCGTCGTCATACAGCCACCAGACGTCGACAGTGCCTGCGTGGCGGCGAGTGAACTGGTCCACCGACGTGAGGGACGAGGCGCGCCGCCCGGCCGGCCCGCCCCGCGCCCGCCGCACCAGGCTCGACCCCGACACACTACTGTAACAAGCAGCTGCTGTATAAGGAACTGGTCCACCGACGTGAGGGACGAGGCGCGCCGCCCAGCGCCCGCCGCACCAGGCTCGACCCCGACACACTACTGTAACAAGCAGCTGCTGTATAAGGAACTGGTCCACCGACGTGAGGGACGAGGCGCGCCGCCCAGCGCCCGCCGCACCAGGCTCGACCCCGACACACTACTGTAACAAGCAGCTGCTGTATAAGGAACTGGTCCACCGACGTGAGGGACGAGGCGCGCCGCCCAGCGCCCGCCACACCAGGCTCGACCCCGACACACTACTGTAACAAGCAGCTGCTGTATAAGGAACTGGTCCACCGACGTGAGGGACGAGGCGCGCCGCCCAGCGCCCGCCGCACCAGGCTCGACCCCGACACACTACTGTAACAAGCAGCTGCTGTATAAGGAACTGGTCCACCGACGTGAGGGACGAGGCGCGCCGCCCAGCGCCCGCCGCACCAGGCTCGACCCCGACACACTACTGTAACAAGCAGCTGCTGTATAAGGAACTGGTCCACCGACGTGAGGGACGAGGCGCGCCGCCCGGCCGGCCCGCCCAGCGCCCGCCGCACCAGGCTCGACCCCGACACACTACTGTAACAAGCAGCTGCTGTATAAGGAACTGGTCCACCGACGTGAGGGACGAGGCGCGCCGCCCGGCCGGCCCGCCCAGCGCCCGCCGCACCAGGCTCGACCCCGACACACTACTGTAACAAGCAGCTGCTGTATAAGGAACTGGTCCACCGACGTGAGGGACGAGGCGCGCCGCCCAGCGCCCGCCGCACCAGGCTCGACCCCGACACACTACTGTAACAAGCAGCTGCTGTATAAGGAACTGGTCCACCGACGTGAGGGACGAGGCGCGCCGCCCGGCCGGCCCGCCCAGCGCCCGCCGCACCAGGCTCGACCCCGACACACTACTGTAACAAGCAGCTGCTGTATAAGGAACTGGTCCACCGACGTGAGGGACGAGGCGCGCCGCCCAGCGCCCGCCGCACCAGGCTCGACCCCGACACACTACTGTAACAAGCAGCTGCTGTATAAGGAACTGGTCCACCGACGTGAGGGACGAGGCGCGCCGCCCAGCGCCCGCCGCACCAGGCTCGACCCCGACACACTACTGTAACAAGCAGCTGCTGTATAAGGAACTGGTCCACCGACGTGAGGGACGAGGCGCGCCGCCCAGCGCCCGCCGCACCAGGCTCGACCCCGACACACTACTGTAACAAGCAGCTGCTGTATAAGGAACTGGTCCACCGACGTGAGGGACGAGGCGCGCCGCCCAGCGCCCGCCGCACCAGGCTCGACCCCGACACACTACTGTAACAAGCAGCTGCTGTATAAGGAACTGGTCCACCGACGTGAGGGACGAGGCGCGCCGCCCGGCCGGCCCGCCCAGCGCCCGCCGCACCAGGCTCGACCCCGACACACTACTGTAACAAGCAGCTGCTGTATAAGGAACTGGTCCACCGACGTGAGGGACGAGGCGCGCCGCCCGGCCGGCCCGCCCCGCGCCCGCCGCACCAGGCTCGACCCCGACACACTACTGTAACAAGCAGCTGCTGTATAAGGAACTGGTCCACCGACGTGAGGGACGAGGCGCGCCGCCCGGCCGGCCCGCCCAGCGCCCGCCGCACCAGGCTCGACCCCGACACACTACTGTAACAAGCAGCTGCTGTATAAGGAACTGGTCCACCGACGTGAGGGACGAGGCGCGCCGCCCGGCCGGCCCGCCCAGCGCCCGCCGCACCAGGCTCGACCCCGACACACTACTGTAACAAGCAGCTGCTGTATAAGGAACTGGTCCACCGACGTGAGGGACGAGGCGCGCCGCCCAGCGCCCGCCGCACCAGGCTCGACCCCGACACACTACTGTAACAAGCAGCTGCTGTATAAGGAACTGGTCCACCGACGTGAGGGACGAGGCGCGCCGCCCAGCGCCCGCCACACCAGGCTCGACCCCGACACACTACTGTAACAAGCAGCTGCTGTATAAGGAACTGGTCCACCGACGTGAGGGACGAGGCGCGCCGCCCGGCCGGCCCGCCCAGCGCCCGCCGCACCAGGCTCGACCCCGACACACTACTGTAACAAGCAGCTGCTGTATAAGGAACTGGTCCACCGACGTGAGGGACGAGGCGCGCCGCCCAGCGCCCGCCACACCAGGCTCGACCCCGACACACTACTGTAACAAGCAGCTGCTGTATAAGGAACTGGTCCACCGACGTGAGGGACGAGGCGCGCCGCCCGGCCGGCCCGCCCAGCGCCCGCCGCACCAGGCTCGACCCCGACACACTACTGTAACAAGCAGCTGCTGTATAAGGAACTGGTCCACCGACGTGAGGGACGAGGCGCGCCGCCCAGCGCCCGCCGCACCAGGCTCGACCCCGACACACTACTGTAACAAGCAGCTGCTGTATAAGGAACTGGTCCACCGACGTGAGGGACGAGGCGCGCCGCCCAGCGCCCGCCACACCAGGCTCGACCCCGACACACTACTGTAACAAGCAGCTGCTGTATAAGGAACTGGTCCACCGACGTGAGGGACGAGGCGCGCCGCCCAGCGCCCGCCGCACCAGGCTCGACCCCGACACACTACTGTAACAAGCAGCTGCTGTATAAGGAACTGGTCCACCGACGTGAGGGACGAGGCGCGCCGCCCGGCCGGCCCGCCCAGCGCCCGCCGCACCAGGCTCGACCCCGACACACTACTGTAACAAGCAGCTGCTGTATAAGGAACTGGTCCACCGACGTGAGGGACGAGGCGCGCCGCCCAGCGCCCGCCGCACCAGGCTCGACCCCGACACACTACTGTAACAAGCAGCTGCTGTATAAGGAACTGGTCCACCGACGTGAGGGACGAGGCGCGCCGCCCGGCCGGCCCGCCCAGCGCCCGCCGCACCAGGCTCGACCCCGACACACTACTGTAACAAGCAGCTGCTGTATAAGGAACTGGTCCACCGACGTGAGGGACGAGGCGCGCCGCCCAGCGCCCGCCGCACCAGGCTCGACCCCGACACACTACTGTAACAAGCAGCTGCTGTATAAGGAACTGGTCCACCGACGTGAGGGACGAGGCGCGCCGCCCAGCGCCCGCCACACCAGGCTCGACCCCGACACACTACTGTAACAAGCAGCTGCTGTATAAGGAACTGGTCCACCGACGTGAGGGACGAGGCGCGCCGCCCGGCCGGCCCGCCCCGCGCCCGCCGCACCAGGCTCGACCCCGACACACTACTGTAACAAGCAGCTGCTGTATAAGGAACTGGTCCACCGACGTGAGGGACGAGGCGCGCCGCCCGGCCGGCCCGCCCAGCGCCCGCCGCACCAGGCTCGACCCCGACACACTACTGTAACAAGCAGCTGCTGTATAAGGAACTGGTCCACCGACGTGAGGGACGAGGCGCGCCGCCCAGCGCCCGCCGCACCAGGCTCGACCCCGACACACTACTGTAACAAGCAGCTGCTGTATAAGGAACTGGTCCACCGACGTGAGGGACGAGGCGCGCCGCCCAGCGCCCGCCACACCAGGCTCGACCCCGACACACTACTGTAACAAGCAGCTGCTGTATAAGGAACTGGTCCACCGACGTGAGGGACGAGGCGCGCCGCCCAGCGCCCGCCGCACCAGGCTCGACCCCGACACACTACTGTAACAAGCAGCTGCTGTATAAGGAACTGGTCCACCGACGTGAGGGACGAGGCGCGCCGCCCGGCCGGCCCGCCCAGCGCCCGCCGCACCAGGCTCGACCCCGACACACTACTGTAACAAGCAGCTGCTGTATAAGGAACTGGTCCACCGACGTGAGGGACGAGGCGCGCCGCCCAGCGCCCGCCGCACCAGGCTCGACCCCGACACACTACTGTAACAAGCAGCTGCTGTATAAGGAACTGGTCCACCGACGTGAGGGACGAGGCGCGCCGCCCAGCGCCCGCCGCACCAGGCTCGACCCCGACACACTACTGTAACAAGCAGCTGCTGTATAAGGAACTGGTCCACCGACGTGAGGGACGAGGCGCGCCGCCCAGCGCCCGCCGCACCAGGCTCGACCCCGACACACTACTGTAACAAGCAGCTGCTGTATAAGGAACTGGTCCACCGACGTGAGGGACGAGGCGCGCCGCCCAGCGCCCGCCGCACCAGGCTCGACCCCGACACACTACTGTAACAAGCAGCTGCTGTATAAGGAACTGGTCCACCGACGTGAGGGACGAGGCGCGCCGCCCAGCGCCCGCCGCACCAGGCTCGACCCCGACACACTACTGTAACAAGCAGCTGCTGTATAAGGAACTGGTCCACCGACGTGAGGGACGAGGCGCGCCGCCCAGCGCCCGCCGCACCAGGCTCGACCCCGACACACTACTGTAACAAGCAGCTGCTGTATAAGGAACTGGTCCACCGACGTGAGGGACGAGGCGCGCCGCCCAGCGCCCGCCACACCAGGCTCGACCCCGACACACTACTGTAACAAGCAGCTGCTGTATAAGGAACTGGTCCACCGACGTGAGGGACGAGGCGCGCCGCCCAGCGCCCGCCGCACCAGGCTCGACCCCGACACACTACTGTAACAAGCAGCTGCTGTATAAGGAACTGGTCCACCGACGTGAGGGACGAGGCGCGCCGCCCGGCCGGCCCGCCCAGCGCCCGCCGCACCAGGCTCGACCCCGACACACTACTGTAACAAGCAGCTGCTGTATAAGGAACTACTGTTGAAATTAAACTAATTTTACGGATTATATCGCGGTTTATTTATGACTAGCTGACCCACGCAGCTCCGCCTGCGCTATTTTTACGTTAACTAAACTTTTAATATCAGACATTCGCATCGAATACATAACCTCCTTTTTTATAGTCGGTTAAAAACTGGGACCCACTTTTTACTTGCTCTCCGAAGCACGGACCCGTTTAGTTCAAATGGCGTTAAACGGTCACCCATCTATTTAATGACCTTACCTAACGTTGCTTAACCCGATCGATTACAAAACCTTGATAACAACTCTCTATGAGTGTTCCCTTACTAATATTTATTATATTATAAAGAAAAATTGATAAAATCGGACCAAGCGTATAACCAAGTACCCATTTTGACTTTAATCCCCTCTCCCAAAAGAACCGTGCTAGATTACGGGATAAAAAGTATCCTATGTCCTACCTCGTAGTAAGATCTCAAATCATGCCAAGTTTCATTTGAATCCATTCAGTAGTTTCAGCGTGATGCTCAGCCGTGATACAGACAGACAGACAGACAGACAGACAGAAAGACAGACAGACAGACAGACAAAAATTAAAAAAATTACATTTTCGGCTTCAGTATCGGTTATAGAATGCCCTCCAAATATAATTGTCAAAATATCTTCAATGTACAGAATTGGACCTGTTACAGTTTTATTATAAGTATAGATTTTTATTTCCCGACGTTTCGAATACTTTACAGCATTCATGGTCACGGGCGGACTGAGGTGGTAGCTGTCCATATGTCATAGTTGTCTCAGGTCTTCTAATTATTATTGTTAGTCCGATCTACGCAGAAAGAGCTTACAGTATCTTGAGGTCTTGCAGTGGAATGCTTGTCTTTGGATTTGACTATGTTTATCACGGGATCCCAAGCTGGTGGTAGCACCCAGCCATCTTCTCTATTGAAATTTGGATGCTTTTTAATTTCAATAGCCTCACGAATCATCCTTGGTAGGTAGCGCTGTTCTTTTGCGTGGATGTGTGAGGTCTCAATGTGTAATATTCGCGTAAATAATAGAAATCATTAAGGAACTCCTGTCCTCGTTGTGAGAGATGAGAGTTAGGCCGCGATCCCCCTAAAGGGACAAGTGTATGAGACATGTTGTTTAAATAGATTATGGAGCATTTGAGCTTCCTGGAATAGGTAATCTTAGAACCCATTCCATAACTCCCCGGTGGCAGTGCGGTGGTGTCCCGTAAGGATTCAAAAGTCAAAAACTCAAAAGTCAAAAATAATTTATTTAAAATAGGCTTAACTATTTCTTCTTCACTTTTGAAAGGTTAAGTTTTTTATAAAAAACAAAAGCTACCACCGTATCAACGCGGCCTCCACTGATCCGGCAAGAAACTCAGCGGGCTTTACATTTTTTCACTATTTTTTAACAGTGTGTCATGTTACAATTAGATCAGAGCGACGGTGTGTCTTGCCGTTCAAAAGATCAAATAGGGGAGAAAAAAAAATACGACGAAAGTACAACAAACTAAAAGGCCAAAGGGACAGCAGTCGGACCAGTCCCCCCAAGCACCACCCGCGCACGAGTTGACTCGAGCAGCAGCCACCACTCTCTTCACACACAATAAAGGGAATATGGTCAAATATATAAATACATGTTCAGGGAATAGTCGATTTCTGATAAATCCCCGAGCCTGTCTGAAGATCTCTGCGAGTAGCACCGACGGAGCATCTTATGTTTAACTGACGCAATCAGTTTTATTTATTACAAAACACACTGTCTTTACTATTATACGAATATTAGTCGCTGTAACTAACCCCTGAATAGGTACGTATAACGAAAGCTAACAAGATTATCAGAGCAAGTAGGAAAAATGTAAAGTACTTGTCTTTATCCTCAGGTTTCTGTTTGTCCTTCTTGCTGGCAGCATCGGGGTCCGTGGAGACGACGCGACGCAGCTCTGGGGAGCCCAACGACACGTCGGACATACTGCTCACTACAGAATACCGTTTTCTTGTACTCTCGCGGTCACGAACGGTGTACCACCTTTAGGACGACAATCGCTTGCACGAACCGGCACGAAATACATGCGGGCGGGGTTAGCGCACGTAATGTTGTTCAAACTATTTTGATTGAAAACTGGTGCACCATTCGTGTCCGCGATAGTACATCACTAGTCTTTTTACACCATTCATTGGCAAATATAGCGGACTAATATATATTAACACCTGAATGTACTTATTTTTACAAACAAATAAATGATTTGATTTGAAATATGTATCGTAAATATAATGTACTTGCAACTCACCTCTAGAATGCGCGTTGAGGCTCTCCGTCGACTTGGACTCCTTGTTGTCACCCATCGAACCTGATAAACAACTGATGTATGACGCACGAGTGATGGCGGACATGACGTCACTAAGCCACACGTACTGGGACAAGCTGATGATGATTTTTGTATGTTTTGATTATCTATACAATATTGACGTAAATATAATAGTATTAAGCTCTCATCGGCCGAAGATTCCGATCTGCACCATGTTTAATACGCGAACCGCATAGCGCGATCACGCGTCGTTCGCCTAATAGGTTATTTATAAGATGGCAGGTCAACGTCCAGGGCCCCAAATCTAATTTTAATTAGATGACATACAATTGATATTCCAGCGAAACACTATTGAGACTCAATTACGATCGTGACAAATTCGGTATTCCGCTTAATTAAGCATAGGTCTCAATTATGTGTTATTGGAATTAAATTTAGCAGCCTTGGAGGCCAGTAGCACCGCAGCGTCAGATATTCTAGCGCCAAGCAGCAATGTGTAAACATTGTTGTGTTCCGATATCAGCTGGCTGCAGAGATTTAATAACTAATGTCTCAGACGAACCTCTTAATTGTAGTGTCACTAGTAATTTTTATTAATAAAAATACAGCCAGTTTTGTCGGAGTCACCGGACGTTGGGAGTGTGGTCCTTTAGGCATCGATCTGGTACGGCAGCGACTCCGAGGAGGTCGGAGGCGGTATTGTGACATCCTTACCTCTCGACGCTTGAGTACTGTTTCGGTTCTCAGAGCACTATTATGTCCCCCGGCGGCGGGCTCTACGGGGTCCCGGGGCATGCGAGAGTGTTCCCTCGCGCAAAAAAGGAGTTTCTCAAGCTAGGTGTGAATGAAGTGTCGAGTCTGTTCGTAGCCTCGAAGTGCACCGGGTGGTTGATGTGTAAGAATTCCATATAACCGACCTCCACCTCTAAGGAGACTGGGTCCTTTTAAAGATTACCTCCCCGACAATTAAAAACTAGGTGGAAGGGCACCGTAGTTGGTGACATTTTACCTCCAGAGACCGACAACTGCCTATAGGCAGGCGGGTCGCTCACCATCAGGTGAACGTCTTGCTTGTCTCGTCACTAGATTGAATAAAAACCAGAAAGGCTCTCACGTGAGAAGGCGGCCAGGTCGTTGGCGTCCAGGTCTGCGAGGAAGGCGGCCAGGTCGTGGTCGAGGGTCGCCCGCGAGCGCTGCCCGCCCTCCACGCGCAGCAGCGCCAGCGCCATGTGCACGTCCAGCGCCTTGCTGCAGGGGGGGGGGGAGCATGCGTTGTTTACCCGTAAGAAATTGTTACGCTTAATTAATTGCCCATTGCATGTATTTTGCTGTATTGTTGGGCTAAACAATTGCGGGTGAACCTTTTTTAAATAAAATAAATAATAAACATATTTAACAGACTATTAAGCTAGCACGCAATTCAATGTTATATATTGTTCAAGAACCAACTAATAAGTTATAATTGGTCCAATGAAACCTTATACACCGCGATGACATAAATATTTGTCATTTATTTAGACAACGGCTTAAGATCCTTTGCCGCCGGCTTAAGAGCCTGTACCACCGGCTTTATGGTGCAGATAGACTTAAGCATTCACTTGTAATGAGCATTCTATCGAATGTTACATTAAAGAAAAATAAACGAGAGCGTTTTAGCGATCATTCTAGCAAAAAGACAGTAAATTTGCTTCAATCTTTTTGCCGAGCCGAGCCATTGGCGGAAGTCAAGACTGACTTTATGGTGAATATTTTTTTGACGAGCATAGAGCGTTCGCTAGAATGATCGTGAAATTGTTCAATAATATTTATTTCAAATAAGCTTAACGCTAGCACCTTTGAATGGTCAATTGTTTTTAAAAGCTACCACCGGATCACAACGCGGCCTCAACTGAGAAGATCCGGCAAGAAACTCAGCGGACCTGTCATATTTTCACATTTTTTAAACAGTTTTTGTCTTGTTACAATTAGATCAGCATCAGCGATAGTGTGTCCTGCTCGAAAGATAAAACTAAGGGAAAGAAAAAAAAATACCACGCAATTACAACAAACTAAAAGGCCAAAGGGATAGTAGTCGCACCAGTCAGACCAAGCAGCACCCGCGCACGAGTTGACTCGTGCAACAGCCATATCGACGTTTGGCTCTATGCAGCAGTCTTAGCACGATTTGCCAAGACTTCGTAATCTTGACAGTTCGGTGTGGAGTATGACGTAGTTAGTTATCGACGTAGAAACGTCATTTTCGGTATTAGCTAGGTCGATAACTACGTCATACTCAACACCGAACTGTCAAGATTACGAAGTCTTGGCAAATCGTGCTAAGCCTGCAGGGCTCTGTTCGTTGTTCAGTTCGACAAATTAAAAAAATGGCGAATGCTCGATGTTCTGATACAAGTTAATGCTCAAGTCTATTCGCACCTTCAGATCCTGTGCCACCAGCTTAAAATTAAATCCAAAACCGCCGCTCCCCATCGACCGATTTACTACTAACACTTCTAAGTATAAGTAATCATTAATCAAACGCACTTACTGCAAAACTTCAACGTAGTCAATTATCTCATTCCGTTCACACGTCTGCCAGTTCTCTTTGAAGCCCATCAGCAATATATTCGGTGTCAACTTGCCTAAGCCACTTGCCTAGGAACAAATAACCATATATTCCATCGATATAATATATAAACTAGATAAACATTCACGAACAAAATGACATCTAAAATGTGGTCGCGGAGTTTGCAAACATATCTGTGCTGGTGGCGGAAACGTGAACTAACGATTTATAATGATAATGATTTGTAGTTTGACAGTTTCTTATAGACAGTAGTGACACTCCTATCGGCAAAAATAAATTAGTCAGGATGTGGCTTGTAAAGAAATAGCGACACAAGGGCGCTATTTCTCGCTACCACTTTTTGAACCGTGACACCAAATCTAGTTTATATCTATATTATATCGATGATATAATCAAATAAATCTCACAATCATACTTACACACTTGGTATGCGCGGATATGTGACGCGGAAAATAATATAGAATGGATTGGGATATAATTTAATTTTTGTTGAATTTTATTACGTACTGGTCAGATGTAACGGTATACCGTTATACCGAAAAATAATAGGTTCCCTGCAGGTTAAGGTATCAATGTTGAAGGATCACGCGAGAAACACCAGGTGGATTTTAGACATTGTGATTATTATTACGGTTTGCTAAAATTTTGTCCTGACAAAATCGGTCTCATCCCGATTCAACTAATCGGGATGAGACCGGGTCGGATACATAAGAATTCCAACTGTCGGAACTGTTGGAGTAAATACTACTTATACATTTTGCTTATCTAATAAATACATTTTGAGTCTATTTTTAAATACATTAATTGATGGAGACGCCTTAACATATTTTGGCAAACTACACACATCAAAAGTGTCTAGGGATCAAGCATTTTTAAGCGGATTTCTTGAGATTGAGATGTGGCTTTGTAATAAATTTATGATTTTATAAATTTATATGGATCCTTTTTGGTGCATTTCATAATTTGAATCAGGAACTGTGAATCAAATTCGAGTAAAAGATGAAAATCAGCTGTCAATATTTTCCCTATAAAAACATACAACGCATTGAAGACATTATTAGTGCTACTGTTTCCCTACTACTGATTAAAACCAACGTTATTATGGAGCGGCGACGTCATTTAAGCAGGGAAGAAATGCTCAGAGCCGTGGGAATGATAGAAGCTGGTTCCCGGCAACGTACTGTGGCTTTAGCTCTGAATACAAGTCAGAGTGTTATCAGTCGACTTTGGACACGTTACCGAAGCACTGGTACCGTGGCTGAGCGCCATGGAGGACGGTATCGCTGCACCACACGGAGACAAGACCGATATATTCAAATCTTAACTCGAAGAGCTCCAACAATAACTGCCATGATGTTAGCCGTGAGGCTTCATCACTCTTCAGGGAACTTAATTAGCGACCAAACAGTCAGAAACCGCTTGCATGAAGTGAACCTTCATTCCCGAAGACCGCTACGGGTACCACCTATAGCAATGCACAATCGTAGGATTCGATATCAATGGGCTCTTGAACACAGAAATTGGGCAGAAGAACAATGGCGTTTCGTGTGCTTTTCTGATGAGTCTCGTTTTGGTATGAGACCGGATACAAGACGTATACGACACTGGAGAACCCCTGGACGCCAACAGCGATTAAAATCCTGCCAGGAAGTCCATCCTTATAGTGGTGGAACCATCATGGTATGGGCGGGTATTTGGATCGGCGGAAGAACTGAGTTGATTTGGATCAGAGGCAACCTCAACGCTCAAATTTATGCTGAGACGATTGTATCAGACGTCATCGTTCCTCTACAAGTGCAAATCGGTCCCTTATTTCAGTTAATGCATGATAATGCACGACCGCACACCGCAAGAGTTGTAAGACAGACTCTCGCCGCAGCTAACATCAATGTCCTGCCCTGGCCTGCTCAGTCGCCAGACTTGAACCCGATTGAGCATGCATGGGATATGCTACAGAGAAGAGCTCTGCCGAATATGGAGGGTATCCAGTCGCAAGAAGACCTTTTTTTGTTGTTGCAACGAACATGGGCGGCCATTCCACAGCGTGATTTGGATGAACTCATTTTGAGTATGCCAAACCGATGTTCTTGTGTTGTTAGTGTTCGCGGTAGAAACACGGATTATTAATTGTTTAAGTTACCCAATAAAATTTTAAAGAAAACTGTTATTTCAGTCTTTTTTTCGAACTTTTGTGTTAGTGGTTCAAATGTCAAAAATCCCTTTATTAGGAAAATGGCAAATTTCTTTATTAATGCAAAGGTGACTTGGTTTATCGTTACTGTGACAAACGAAAACACTTTATTTGATGAATCCTTAAAGAAAATTTTAATTAATATCAATCAGGAGAAAAGTTATTGCAAAAATATATGTTGATCCCTAGACACTTTTGATGTGTGTATTATATAATTGTGCTCCCTCATAATCTATATTTTTCTTACCGTACTGTTTGGTTCTGATCATAGGTAGTTTTAGATCATCTTTTCTCCTAATGCAATAGCGGTATGATTTAGTTTTAAAAGTGATGTGTGTGTATGGTATTATTTAGAATTATCTTTATTAAAATACATGTCTGGTATATATATATATGTTTGAGATTAAGTAATTTTGTTTTACTGTAGATTTCTTTCGTGGGTGTTAGGTAATTAAAGTTAAATAAGACCTTAATAAGTTTGTTATGTGTAACGTGTAAGTCTTGTAGGTTGGTATTAGCGGATTGTCCCCAAATTTGGATCTGATACTCAAGGTGTGGTTTAACTAAGGTGTTGTATATAGTGTGACGCAGTGCATAGGGCACGCATTTTGCGATGTTTCGCAGGGCTCCGGTTAAAGGAATAACTTTTGATCTAATGTATTCAATGTGTGCTCTGAAAGTCAATCTACTATCTAAAATCAGGCCTAAATATTTCTCTTGGTTTGATCTTTGTAACGGTTGTGAGTCAATTGTAAGATGGGGGAACACTGGAATCTTTTTGTTTTTAGCAGAGAATATTACGTATGAAGTTTTATTTATGTTAATTGTTAATAGGTTTTTCTTTAGCCACGAGTCTAATATGTTAAGGTCTTGTTGTGCTTCTGTAACAATAGTATGAATTGAATTGCCAAAATAGAATAAACATGTGTCGTCTGCATAAAGTGATATATGTCCCTTGAGCCCAATGTTACATATGTCATTCATGTATATTAGAAACAGCAATGGACCCAAGACTGAACCCTGTGGCACTCCGCAGAGCATTTGGACACTATTACTCTCGAAATTTCCAAATTTTACTACCTGATATCTGTTTGTGAGGTAACATTCTAGTATTTGATAAGCTTTTGAAGTAATTCCAATACATTTTAGCTTCTCCAGTAGTTTAGAGTGTCTAATGGAGTCGAAAGCTTTTTTTATATCAATAAAGACTCCTAAGACTACTTGTTTCTTTTCAATATTATTCTTAATTTTTGTAACCATATCAATTGTTGCTGATATGTGCTAGACTGTGGTCGGAACCCATATTGATGTTTATACAGAAAGTCTATATTAGTTAGGTATTGAAATAAGCGAGTATACAACACTTAAGTTACATCAAAGATATTACATTATGTATGGTATCGTACAGTATCAAGTCGGATCGGGTCGGATCGAGTTCAATTAAGTCTGATCGAGCCAAGGCTCGGTTGAGGTTGGAACTGATGACTTACGGGGTAACGAGCGCCAAATAGCTCCCATATCGCTTGAATAATTTTTTTTTACGTTATCACAACACGAAAATTACTGACTGTGTGCGAAAATTAAAAGCTACCCTGCTGACTTCATCTCACAACATCATATTCCGCCCTTTACCTTACATCCATCTATCCACCCATCCTGTTATAGGCTCGATAAGTGGTTGAATAGTCACCTGTATGAGAGCACTGGCGCCACCTTTGAAGCTGACGTCATCGACCACGGTGTAGAAGGCCTTGATCTTGCGTCGGTTGAACCAGAGGTAAGCTCTGTTGGACAGAGCCTCGCGCCCACGGTGGGCCACTTGCCCCTGTAATTAATAGCTTATGAATTTCTAAACTGACGACTATGTGTGCACTTACTGGACCAATCAGCACCTACACAGAATGAGGCTAAGTGCTGTAGACAATTGTAGATTTTGTGCAGGTGATAAAGAGCCAATGCTACACATACTGCCGCATTTACAAACGTCAATTAAAGTTAATTGCCATTAATTTAATTCTTGTAGTTGGATTATTTAGTCGATACTCTGGTAGTAGAGTAGATATACATATATAGTATCTCTCTCTCTCTCTTCTTATTAGGACATAAAAGCATATCAAGCTCAAAGCAATAATCAGATTTAAAAAATGCCTTAATGGGAATTAACGTTAATTGATGTTTGTGAGAGCGGCAGATATCGTGCGGCTGCGTCGTTCTTGCAAGACCTAGGTTTAATCGTCTAGGTATAGTCTATCCTACACCAGATGCAATATACCAACTGACTGGTGAACATGGGTCACATTAATACAAGGCGCTCAGTACTCGATTCTTTTCGTAAATATGTAATCAGTCATCACCCTACGGTCGTCCACGTCTAGACATAGGCCTCACCACGCCAAAGACTTCGATCCTCGGCTTTCCTTGAGGACGTCCCACGCTACGTTTGCCAACTCGCGGTCTCCACTCAACAACTCGTTTCCCATCTATTATCGGTTCCAGATATGGCCACCTCAGCGTGCTAGGTAGGTAGGACATAGGTGGCCTATGTCGATAACTTCGGTTCTTTGTCTGATCACCTCGTTCCGGATTCGATCTTTCAGAGAAACACTAAGCATAGACCTTTTCCTAGCTCGCTGAGCGACTTTACATTTGTGAACCAACCCTACCGTGAGTTTCCACGTTTCGGCTCGATATTTCATGACAGGCAGGACGCACTGATTAAAGATTTTTGCTCTTCAGATTCTGTAAGATAGGCGACGAAAATACTCGACGTAATTTCCCAAAAACTGCCCAGCCCAGTCAGCCAGTCTTTTCTTAGTCTCCTACGAGGATACCTAAAGGTTTTTTTTTACTATCAGGCGGGTCGCATACAAATCTATATTATTATTATTTTTTTTAATTTAGTTGACCCTAATGGGAAGGCAAAGGGATCTAGCCCATACAGCCTCGTCTTAAATAGTTAAACAGTCAATCAAACAAATCTATATTATGTTAATTGTACCTGAATGATGTGTCCACAAAGCATGAGCGACAGTCCCTTGGTGAGTAGATATGTGAAGTCCGTCAATAGAGGGCGCTCGCCCGGGAAACCTGTCAACACTAGTATCTGTGGCCTGCAAAGGAAAATGGAACATTGTTCATCGATCTATTATTTCGTATTAATAATTATGAACATGTCAGTAGTGTCATCTCGATGTCTTACATTCATAGCCCTTAACCCCAAAAAGATCCCTTCGATTTGACGAATCAAGGGCCAACAAAGCGACCTATCTTACCTGTAATTCTTAACGTGTTCGGTAACTCTGTTCAGATGGTAGACGCCGGTCAGCGCAGTTTTGTACGTTTGCGCTTGCGTTGTCGAACCCCAGTTCACATCTGAAACGTGTGTAATGTGTTACTGTCATTCTTAAAGTCCGCTAATGAATCATTATCTCGTAAAAATTTCAATGGAAAACCTGGTAAAAAAGGAAATTGACAAAAAAAAGGCCTAACCTAAGTTTCTTGCCGGATCTGCTCAGTATCATCCGCGTTACGATCCGGGGGTAGTTTATAAAAATTAAATTAAGTAAGAGCCTTCATGGGGCGTATGCAAAATAAAGATGTGCTACCCTAACATGATAGCTGACTATCCACCGATAAACGATCTAGCAGGGACGAAGCCAACACCCCCTCCGATCTGTCTTCAAGACTACAATGACCACGTGAACACACGACTATTAATTTTTAAATAGTTCTTGTTCAATTTCCTCAAGCTGATTTTTTTCGCTAAATCAAAATTTTCTAATATAGTCTTTAAATTCATACACGTTAGAGTTATTTATTTGTTAATATTTTTATGAAGTCAGCATTCTAAGTATGTAAAACATATGTAAATTCTTAGATTTTTGCCTGTAAGTTTGACTTCTATAATAAGGGATGAGATATTAAAAAAATTCAGCAGAGTCATCCGGGGCTTATTATCCAGGGTATTATTAGGGGCATATATTTTGTTTTATCCAAATGAGTGACAAGACAAGCAAGATGACCTGATTTTAAGCGTCACCCGAAGCATTAGTCATTATAGAGCGTCCAACCGTTTATTTTCTTTTTGACAGCACCAATAGAACGTAACTGCGTCATGTTACGCAAAAGTTCACTTTTAAAAGTTCACTTAAAGTTCACTTTTAAAAGTTCACTTAAAGTTCACTTTTAAAAGTTCACTTAAAGTTCACTTTTAAAAGTTCACTTAAAGTTCACTTTTAAAAGTTCACTTAAAGTTCACTTTTAAAAGTTCACTTAAAGTTCACTTTTAAAAGTTCACTTAAAGTTCACTTTTAAAAGTTCACTTAAAGTGAACTTTTGCGTAACATGACGCAGTTACGTTCTATTGGTGCTGTCAAAAAGAAAATAAACGGTTGGACGCTCTATAAGTGTCTTGAGACCAGTAACCTCACCAGCTTCAATGCCCTTCACACAGCAATTATTGTTCACCGTCAACATCTGACACTGCGATGGTACTTGTAAAGATGGTATGTTGCACATGGGACCCACCATGTAGTGACTATTGGCAATACACTGTCATGGTACCTGGTTTCCTATATGACACGAGCAGGTACAGCGCCAGTAGGAACGTGAAGGTGATGAGCGCAGTGATCCAGGAGATCACGAACATGATGGCCACGCAGACCATCGACCCCACCAGCGAGAGCCACATGTTGTAGAACTATGAATAACAGAATTGCTATGCCATAATCTATCAACCGTACTTCTCTATACATATTTTGTTATTAGAAAAAAAAGAATTTAAAATGGCGGCTGGCGGACGCCATTACATACATACTATCGAAAAACATAACCATCCTCCTGGGGTATTCGGTCAAAAAAAAATCGGGATTCAACAGTGTATTGTCACAATGTTGTAATACTGATCATGCCTAGCATGAATCTGTTTAAAAGGTCGACAGTTTTTTAGGGTTCCATAGCTAAAAGGTAACAAGTAATAAGTTTTAAAAACTAAAACCCGACTACGGATAAAATCGCAGTCTAATAATGTGATATTATATAATAATAATAATAAAAGGAACCCTTATGGTGTGACTTCTTTTGTCTGTGTCACACCTATATATTTCAGGAACCACTGACGCTATCGATTTGAAACTTAGAATAGTTTTAGATTTTATTTACACAAACTCATAGCAAATGAAATAAATATTTCCTTTTTTTTTGTGGAAGTCGAAATGGGTCATCAAAATTTCAAAGTGGGACTAGTATATCGAGTATCATAAATGAAAGGGCTACATTTGTACATCTCAAAACAGATTTTTATTTTTGTTTATAACAGGCCGTTTTTAGCATCAAAAATGACAAAAAAATACCGTTCCCTTATCTCCAAAGTTTGTGGAGGGAAAAATCTGAAATAATTATGGATAATACATGTCTATCTATATTTTACAGGAAAAATAAAATGTTCTTTCAAAATAGTACAGTTTTATAATCCTAAAAAAACCTCGACAAACAAACTTAGTTTTGCGGTTGGGTTTTTTTACTATCGAAAGATGATATGGAAACCTGGGTGCGCGAGACCGACTCGCACTTGACCGGTATTTTTTTACATAACGTTACTCTAATAAAGCTGTCTTCTTCAAATATTTTATTTGCTGGTTGTAGGGTTTTCGTTTTTACTGACTTATTACACCTGTAACAAGATTTTGATGAAAATGTTGTTCCCTAAGGCCATCGATATACTATCTAAACAAGATTAGCTGTCACGGCCCGAAAAGTGGTCACGAAAATAGAGAGGCTGTCGCTTATTTCAAATTAGTACGAGCCGACAACAGGATGTATCGAAATTCCTTATTGCGCGTTTATAAACTGTCCAAATAATATAATACTTATCGTAATACTAAAATTGCAGATGGGGAATATTTTTTTGGTTTCGTTTTCTTATTACTACTAGTTTAAATAATAAATATAAGTAAGATATCATTATAATACGAAATAAAAATTATTTATTTGATATTTTCTCCGCTAGAGACTGACAAAATTAATGTTGCCGATAGGCGTGTCGCCACTTTCTATACGAAACTGTTAAACTACACGTCATTACCATAATAAAAAAGTTAGTTCTCATTTTTGCCACCAGCACGGATAAGTTTGTAAGTCAGTACACACACAATGGAAACACACCTGTTTTGAACCTTATTTTATAGTGGTTAAGATTTTCTTTTAAATGAGTACATTTTTGTTTCAGTCAAAACAACTACTTTTTATCGTATATTTTATTGGCGGTTTTATTGATTTTTCTTTGTCTCCGATGTAAAGGTTTTATGTGCCAACATCACTGCATACAGAATTAGACTTTATTACTACATGTGAAGGCTGCTATTAGTCCGACGTTCCGAATTATTTAAAACTATTTTCTACAATTTCTAGCTACGTGTATAGTTGTGTAAGTAAATGTAACCGCGACCACATTTTCGATGTCATTTTGTTCGTGACAGCTAATCTAGTTGGTATAGTATATCGATGCCTAAGGCCGAATAGACCGGCTATTCTTAAGTAGTTAAATTTCTGTGTAAAACATTTTTTGGACAGTCTACGATAGCGATTCATTATACTGGAAACAGTTGTACTGTACCTTGAATGTGGGCCGCCACCCGACCGGCTTCGCGAGACTCGCGTGGAACGTGGAGAAGTTGATCAGTGTGTACGCCGCCAAGAAGAAGTTCGATATTAGCGGCGCTATTTGATTCAAACCACCTGAACAGTCATACAACGATATAATATTACTCCAATGCAATGGTTGTTATGAATAAATTCACAAACGTAAATTCAATATATGTATGAGGCCCCAAATGTCGCAAAATCATATGGTTCATTGCGACTTTTGGTGGCCACATTGCCACATGAGAGGGGCCACCCGGGCTCTTTGGTGGGATTTGCACCAGAAGCCCCTTAGTGCCTTGCCTTTGAGCCCGCCGGCGGGAGGCGCATTACAGCCCTCCGGCAACCAGTCCCAGTGCTCACGAGGACGGGACTCGCAACCCTACCGCCGTCCTCCTCGGAGTCGCCGCCGTACTCAATGGAGGTCCGAACAGCCAACAAAACCGAAGCAAATCTTTCCAGATCAATCTTTCCACTATGATACGTTAATGGAGTTCATGTCAGTACCAGAAGAACAGAAGTACTAGGAATGAACAGAGTACCAACTCACCCATCAGTATAACAGAGACAGCGATGATGAAGGTAAGCACGTATCCCCGCACTGGCTCGTTGTTGGGCCCGTAGCCCTTCGCGAAGAACTCCAAGTACGGATACAACTTGTCTTTGCACAGGGCCTGGACAATGACATGGTAATCTGCAATCCCACCTGATAGAAAGCGGCTATGCAATCAATGATGGTAAATTGAACTAACTTATTAAAGGCCTATTTGATATAGACTTTCATGAGCAGCCGAAAGAGACGTCCACTGTTGCCATAATTCCCACGCTTGGCAGAAGTCTTGGGATCGCAGTATAGGTGGTAGGTAATCCAATAGAAAGACGCTGCTGCCAGTCTTCTTGTTTTCCCTTAGTCGCTTCTTACAGACACCATACAGGAGGAGATGGGAGGATGCTTAACCGGCCACCACACGGGTCGTATAAAAAAATCATATTATAATCTGGGAGTAGTATATATCCTACACCAGATGATTATGTACAGCTCCAAGCTGGCGCAGTCGTGGGGTACCTTAGGAAACTCTTCGATAAGACAGCAACAGAGTAAGGGCTGGGGCTGGCACAATGGATCCAGCTTATTAGCCACCGACAATAGAACCCCTCCCTTCTAAAGGGGAGGTATTTGTAAAGCAGTGGACATCTTTCAGTTGACAATGATGAAGAAACCAAGGTCACCGATTAGCCTCATAGTATCGGGTTTTAGACCAGGGACCTATCTTCATGGTATTTCTTCGTGACTCACGAACATAAAGGATTACCTGAAATACTTTAGGAGCAGATACGAGTGAAGCGAGCGCCGAGGACAGGGCCGCCGCGAAACATCCGCCTGTTATTAGCGGACCGAACACAGACACGAGACGAATTACCTACGACAAAACAATATGGTCATGAGATAAACAATTTAAGGTGTGATGTCTGAAAGAGAGGTAGGAAAATAAGCGAGAGATAGAGAGAGAGAGGATGGGATACAGAGAGAGAAATATAAGGATAGAGAAAAAGAAACAGAGAAATAGATAAAGCGAAGTAGGCATTATAGAAACAGAGAGGAAGAGCCGAGAGATATACAGAGAGAGAGATATATATAGGTAGAATGTACAAAGAAGGGAGGGTGTAATGGGGAGGGCTTGGTGGGGAGAAGTAAGAGGGGGACATGAGGAGAGAGCGGTTGAGGGGGAGATAGAAAGAGAGAAAAGCGAATGAGAGATATAAATTTAATTTTATTAAATTTTTTGTTATGATTTTAATTTTTCTTTATTGTGCATCTACCATTGCCTTCTATGCATTACCTGAAGTTAAACTGTGTAAACTGGTGGAGAATGCCTCAGACATTAAGTCCGCCTATGTAAAAATAGTGCATAAAATGGTAATGAAATAAATAAATGTCAACTTACATCGTGGCTGTTCTGCAGTCCATAGCGACAGGTCCCATTGTGCAAGCAGGCGGGGGCCGCCGGGTCACCGACCCCTCCCGCGTCGCGCAGCACCGTCCACCCCGACACTAGCGCCACCAACATGTACGACACCGTCGTTATCGCGATCGCCACTAGGGTACCCTTGGGGATCGCCTTCTGAGGGTCCTGTGATTAGATGGTCATTAAATTGATGGATATCAGCCAAAATAAACTACGATTAAATAGATAATATCTAATGGACGGACAAAGAAATGTACAACCGGCATGTACGGTGCAGCGCAACCGTACAATTTTGATGCCTATGAATTTTACATGGCACGCGTAGCCTAATTATAATTAATTAGGCTATTAATTAGCTCCACATCAGTTCGCATATCAGTGGCAAGAAAACCACGCTTGCTCACAAATTTTCATATTACCATTATAATACAGTCCAATAATTTAGTTAAGTTTAAATAATAAATTCACTTTGTGGTCTCAACTAAGTTTTATAATTTTCTAACTTTAATAGTAGCAAGAACCCGTACATTATTAAATGGTCCTTCGAGCCGGAGAAAAAACAAACATAAGAAAATATCAGTCACTTACACTTAACAAAAAACTTACATCTGTCAAACTTAAATACATTTCGTTTGTTTAGAAATACTCCATAAGTGGTCGAGATTGATTAAAAATCATGAACAGAGTGACAATAAGGTTCTAAACATATGGGACCGTTTTTCAAGCAAGCACACTTAATCTAGTACATATATGTCGATGGTTATCAACAGGATTTATAGCCGTTTAGTAACAATACAAGCAGAACGTTCAATCTCACCT
Organism: Furcula furcula; assembly: GCA_911728495.1. Classification (NCBI taxonomy): domain Eukaryota; kingdom Metazoa; phylum Arthropoda; class Insecta; order Lepidoptera; family Notodontidae; genus Furcula; species Furcula furcula. The sequence continues at coordinate 22,468,693 of OU452257.1, read as the reverse complement.
TCAAATCGCCAGATATGTTGGCCCCTGCCAATATCCCCGTGGCGGCCGGAAAGAAAATGGCGAACACGGAGAAGAAATTGTGATCTACGCCCTCGTAGAGTCTGTAGTCCGGTCCCATATTACTTTGTAGCACCGACACTAAACAAATAAAAATCTCAATGAAAAAACCCATATTAGTGTGGAAATCGAGTTTGATTCTCGACAAATCCTGGAGAAACGGTACATTTGTTTTGGAACCCGGAACTATAATTGGAAAAGTATGTTTTAGAGGAATTGGAAAAATATTAATTCTCCTTCCCTCCGCACTTGCTTAAAAGCTATGCAATACGGTGTCTACACCCCCCCCCCCCCCCCCCCACCATTGCCATTTTTTGACCTTTCTAATGCCTAGTAACGCTCGCCGGTTACGAGAAAACATAACGAGGATAGCAGAAGTAGGCACCTTTGTACAAAATTACATTCTTAAGAGAGAAGCAGAATAAAGCATCTATGTTACTCACTATTAAATCCGACGAAGCCGCGAGCTCTTTCCTCTTCGCTCTTAGGACCAATAATGGCACCAATGCAGAAGTCCAAGATGGCTGCCACCAAGACGATCAGAAGCACTATCTGCGCCTTCGCCTCCCACTCCATACCCACCATCACTATTCCAGTGAGCACTACTATAGTTATACAGCCGTATATCGCCTGGTCCTGCGAGCAAACGGGAACTATTTTAAAGAATACTATTGAAGAAGAAGAAGAAGAAACGTTTATTTGTGACACGTAGAAACAAAACAGTGAGTAGGTACAGTGAAAAAGGTCGTGTCACAAAAAGGCTCGCAGTTGCAGTTGTTGTATTGCTCGTAGTTGTCATAACATCGTTACGAATATAAGCAAGCTTTCCAGTTAGCAAAGACACTATAAAGTGGACGTCTAGGAGGTACAATTTAACCTATTAATAAAAGCCGATTCATACGCTTATGTTTTAGTTGCGTGACTGCTCATTCAACACGCATTTAAACTAAATTAAGGACCAAAAATCGATTAAACAAAAATTCGACATCTTTCAACATTTGTGTGGATTTTTAAAAAGATTGGCCCGTTCTGAACCTCTCGTTAGAAGGCTGGCTTTATTTACCACTACGTGCCCCAATAAATGGATCCGTCAAGAAACCCAGTGGGCTATAAACACTAAAGAAGACCAATAAATCTTCTGTTCTGTTATCCCTGTGAGTATAATCTAAAGTTTGTAGGTTTTGACGGTGTAATACATAATATGCCCATACATTTGCCAAAACAAGCGTCAACTAATCGAATCGCAATATTTTAAACTGATAAGGTTCATTAACTTTGGATTCCAGAGTGGATACATGTATACATGTAGAGATATTTTTCTTACATACCCATCTATTGTCAACCATATAAGCTGTCTCTGGTATGAGTGCGATGAGAGCCTCCCCAAATCCAACGACATACATAGCACACGCTACTGCGTTCGCCATAGCGAATATCAGACCGATGGATCCGCCGAACTCTGGGCCCAGCGATCGAGATATCATGTAATAGGTACCACCTGAAAGCATGTGGAGAGGTAAATATAGATCCAGATAGAACTACTTGAAAACAGTTGTATTCAATTGAGAGATATTCAATATTAGAATTTTAAGAGACACACTGCAGTATACGCAAACAGTTATCATTAAGCTGTCGGCGATGGACACGTGATCGCGATTCGCGCTTCGCGTGTTAAAATGGTTTAAATCGGAATTATCCGTCGTTGAGCGGTTAAATCTCATCAAGCCATTTTTTATCTAATTATTTCGACTCTCGCAGCCGTTTAAGCTTATTTTCCAACTTCGAGTCTCATAACTATGAGGACTGGCTGTTCTGGCGGCCGAGTGAAGAACCAGTGTTTGTCTATTTTGCTGCCAGCAGAATGACGCATCCATCCACATAATAAAATATTGTACAGCACTTCATCATCATCATCATCAGCCGCCAAAAGACGTCCACTGCTGAACAAGGGCCTTCCCTATAGAAGGGAGGAGTGGTCATAATCCCCACGCTTGGCAGGTGTCTTGGGGATCGCAGTGTAGTTGGTAGGTAATTCAACAAAAATACGCTGCTGCAATCCCGTAGTCGTCGCTTACGACACCCAAAGTGAGGAGATGGGTGGCTGATATTCATAACCGGACACTCCACGCGCAACCACTTACTGGATGGTAACTGCCTTGTACAAAAGACCACTGATACCATCGCAGTGACATTTTGCACCCTTAGAAATAAAAAGATGCATCTCAAAAATCACAACTTTTGGGAATTAGCTATAGAAGTTTTGCACTTTTTTCGAATTGTTTTTGATTTAAGATTAACAATTACTTATAATACTTTTCATTACTTTTACTGTTGAAATCATAAGTTTAAACTATAGAGATTTTGAAAATAATACTAATAATTCACACTGAAATCTATTATAGTTGGAAAATGTTGTTGAAAAAAAAAGTTCGAACTTAAATCACTTTATTCAAAAAAATCTCATCATATGTATATTTTTTTTATGCTGCAAGTCCAAAAACATCACTTTAGTTTTAAAACAGAAGAAATTAATTTGTAATATTCCATAATATTTCATGACATAATTATTCAAAATGTGGCGGAGAGGTTGTATGTACTATTGTATCACTTTATAATAAAAGTAAAACAGGAATTCATATATTTTGTTAAAAATGAAACTAAATAATTTTGTAATGAATTCTGATATTTACGTGAATATTACACATTGAAATGAAACTAATTTTACGGATTATATCGCGGTTTAATCCGTAAAATTAGTTTCATTTCAATAAATAATTTTCTATAGATTGGCATTTTAATTTCTCTATAAGGCTACCAAAATATCGTTTTTGAATAAAAATAAACATAAAAACCTTCTAAAACACTAAAATACTATATAACAATCAGTTTTGGTTATTAAGAAGGTACCTCACAAAATCTGTTACAATTAAGTGGGAAAATAATTAGTAGATAATAATATAAAAAATAAATATGTCTAATAACAAAAAAACTAAATTTTCAATTAATTGAATTGACATTTGAAACTTTTATGGACTTAAAATCCGACACTGCGCTGAGGACATCCAGACAGCAGCCTGTACGATATTAGAATGGCTCTCAAACAGCTTCAGAACAACAAGGCACCGGGTGAAGACGGAATCACATCAGAACTTCTGAGAGCGGGTGGAAACCGGTACTTTTAGTCCACCAGAAGTTATTTAATTCCGTCTTACTCGAGGGTACTACACAGGAGTGTGGTGGTGCTTTTCTTTAAGAAAGATAATAACACCTTATTGAAGAATTATAGACCTATCTCACTCCTGAGCCATGTATACAAGCTATTTCCGAGAGTCATTATACGAACCGTCTCGAACGCAGGTTTGATGACTTCCAGCCTTCCGGAAAAGCCGGGTTCCGAATAGGCTTTAGCACCGTAGACTACATACGTATGTATGGCTCCGCCAGATTATACAGAAGACCGAGGAGTATAATCGGCCATTATGTCTAGCGTTTGTGGACTACGAGAAAGCCTTCGATTCAATCGATACTGAGCAGTATTGCAGACCCTCCAGCGGTGCCACATTGACTATAGGTCGAAGTTTTTGTACAGCAACGCCACCATGTCGATCCGACTACAGGACGAGAGCACGAAACCAATCTCATTGCAGCGAGGTGTGAGACAGGGAGACATTATTCTCCGAAACTGTTCACAAACGCTTTTGAGGACGTTTTTAAGCTTTTGGACTGGAACGGATTCGGCATCAACATCAAAGGCGAATACATCACTCACCTTTCTTTTGTCGATGATATAATAATTATGGCAGAGTTGCTGGAGGACCTCAATACTATAAAATAAAACACGTCTGTACTGTACGGAAACTGTGTTGCCACATACTTTATTTTTTGTCCTACTACAATACCCCCACTACCAAAAATATTCATTAACAATCACAATCATATTTATTTTTTTAATACACCTAGAATTTTCATAAACATGTAATGTTTCTTTGCACATAACCCTTTGGTTAACAAATCGGCAGGCATTTCTGCAGATGCTAGATATTCTGTAGAAATTCCACCACTTGCTATGACATCTCTTATATAATTATAACGAACATCAATATGTTTTGAGCGCTTGTGTGACAGGTGACTATTGGCTAATGTCAACGCACTCTGGTTATCATTGAACAACTTAATTTTATGTAAAGAACCAGTAACTTCTGACTCTAACTTTTGCAAATATATAGCCTCTCTGCATGCTTCAGAAAGAGCCATATACTCTGCTTCTGTACTACTCAAAGCAACAGTTCTCTGTTTCTTACTCTCCCATGAGACAGCTGAACCAGACTTAACAAAACAAAATCCTGTATAGGATCGTCTGTCTATAACATCATTGGCCCAATCGGCATCTACATAGCCTTTTAAATTAGTATTATCTTTTATAGAATATTTTAAACAATAATCACTTGTCCTTTGCAAATATCTTAAAATGCGCTTAGCATAGTTCCAATGTGTACTTGAATGTGCATTGTTAAATTGACTTAGATAACTTACTGAATAAGAAATATCAGGTCTAGTCATTATAGATAGGTACATTAGGCTACCTATTAAATTCTGATAAGGTAAGCTATGATCACAATTTTCAGGCTTCTTAATATTTAATTTACTTTCTATAGGAGTAGCTATAGTTTTACAATTAGACATATTAAACTTTTTTAACAAATTTTCAATATACTGCTGTTGATCTATAGTTATGTATTCTTTAGTAACATTTATTCTCATACCTAGATACTGCCTAACTTGTCCTAGATCTTTTATCTTAAACTCAGAGCTTAAAGCTAACTTTAAATTATCAGTCTCCTGCTTATCATTAGAAAAAATTAAAAAATCATCGACATCAACACCTACTATAGTCTTTTTATTACTATTATCACCTTTTATGAAAACACAAGGCTCTATCTTACTTTTCTTATAACCTAAGTTGCACAAGGTTTCATCCACTCTTTTATACCATGCCAAAGATGATTGTTTTAAACCATAAACTGCCTTTTTTAACTTTAAAACCTTTTGTTTACTTTTATCAACGGGATAACCTTCTGGTAATGACATGTAAATACACACATCAAAAGTGTCTAGGGATCAACATATATTTTTGCAATAACTTTTCTCCTGATTGATATTAATTAAAATTTTCTTTAAGGATTCATCAAATAAAGTGTTTTCGTTTGTCACAGTAACGATAAACCAAGTCACCTTTGCATTAATAAAGAAATTTGCCATTTTCCTAATAAAGGGATTTTTGACATTTGAACCACTAACACAAAAGTTCGAAAAAAAGACTGAAATAACAGTTTTCTTTAAAATTTTATTGGGTAACTTAAACAATTAATAATCCGTGTTTCTACCGCGAACACTAACAACACAAGAACATCGGTTTGGCATACTCAAAATGAGTTCATCCAAATCACGCTGTGGAATGGCCGCCCATGTTCGTTGCAACAACAAAAAAAGGTCTTCTTGCGACTGGATACCCTCCATATTCGGCAGAGCTCTTCTCTGTAGCATATCCCATGCATGCTCAATCGGGTTCAAGTCTGGCGACTGAGCAGGCCAGGGCAGGACATTGATGTTAGCTGCGGCGAGAGTCTGTCTTACAACTCTTGCGGTGTGCGGTCGTGCATTATCATGCATTAACTGAAATAAGGGACCGATTTGCACTTGTAGAGGAACGATGACGTCTGATACAATCGTCTCAGCATAAATTTGAGCGTTGAGGTTGCCTCTGATCCAAATCAACTCAGTTCTTCCGCCGATCCAAATACCCGCCCATACCATGATGGTTCCACCACTATAAGGATGGACTTCCTGGCAGGATTTTAATCGCTGTTGGCGTCCAGGGGTTCTCCAGTGTCGTATACGTCTTGTATCCGGTCTCATACCAAAACGAGACTCATCAGAAAAGCACACGAAACGCCATTGTTCTTCTGCCCAATTTCTGTGTTCAAGAGCCCATTGATATCGAATCCTACGATTGTGCATTGCTGTAGGTGGTACCCGTAACGCTCAAATTTATGCTGAGACGATTGTATCAGACGTCATCGTTTCTCTACAAGTGCAAATCGGTCCCTTATTTCAGTTAATGCATGATAATGCACGACCGCACACCGCAAGAGTTGTAAGACAGACTCTCGCCGCAGCTAACATCAATGTCCTGCCCTGGCCTGCTCAGTCGCCAGACTTGAACCCGATTGAGCATGCATGGGATATGCTACAGAGAAGAGCTCTGCCGAATATGGAGGGTATCCAGTCGCAAGAAGACCTTTTTTTGTTGTTGCAACGAACATGGGCGGCCATTCCACAGCGTGATTTGGATGAACTCATTTTGAGTATGCCAAACCGATGTTCTTGTGTTGTTAGTGTTCGCGGTAGAAACACGGATTATTAATTGTTTAAGTTACCCAATAAAATTTTAAAGAAAACTGTTATTTCAGTCTTTTTTTCGAACTTTTGTGTTAGTGGTTCAAATGTCAAAAATCCCTTTATTAGGAAAATGGCAAATTTCTTTATTAATGCAAAGGTGACTTGGTTTATCGTTACTGTGACAAACGAAAACACTTTATTTGATGAATCCTTAAAGAAAATTTTAATTAATATCAATCAGGAGAAAAGTTATTGCAAAAATATATGTTGATCCCTAGACACTTTTGATGTGTGTAGTTTCATTTAAATGACCGTTAAGAAAAGCAGTTGTAACATCTAAATGAGTAATGTCCATAGATAATTGTACACTTAGAGCAAACAATAATCGTAAACTTGAATGTCTGATTACTGGAGAAAATGTTTCAACATAGTCAATGCCAGCTTTTTGTGAAAAGCCTTTGGCTACCAGTCTTGCACGATAACGCACATTATTTTCACTGTCCACTTTCTTTTTTAATACCCACTTGCACTTTACTACACTTACATCATCTGGAACATCAACAAGCTCCCATGCCTCATTATCAGCGAAAGACCTCAACTCGGAGGTAATGGCCTGTCTCCATTGCTCGCTCTCAGGCCCTGCAACTGCTTCTGCATATGTGAGATCATCTGGAGTATCAAAAGTGCATGTGCTGAGTAATCCATACCTATCCGGTATCTTTCTTTGTCTTTGTGGCCTTGGTTGGGACACTTCCTGTACTCTTTCTTCATTTTCAACGGTAACATCAGGTGCAGGTAAGACTTCCTCTATATCGCTATCAACATCTGCATAGTCTGACTCATTAGAACTTGAATCATGCAGTTCTAGAAGAATGCAGATTCAGTGGGGGAAGATTCACAGGTGAACTGTGAATCTTCCCCCACTGAATCTGCATTCTCTAACGGGATGTTCACATTATACTCAGATTCTCTTGGTTTCTCAAATATTATGACATTTCTACTCGTAGTGACTTTATTTGTAACCATATATATCCTATATCCCTTTACATTCTCTGAAAAGCCAACAAGAATGTGCCTCTTAGATTTTTTGTCCCATTTCAATCTCTTCTCTTTTGGCACATGTACCATAGCGGTACTGCCAAAGATGCGGATATGTCCCATATCTGGTTTCTGTCCAGTCCAGATCTCATATGGAGTTTTATCCAAGCCAGATGACACAGATCTATTTTTAAGGTATGTCGCTGTGTTCGCAGCTTCTGCCCAGAACTTCTTTGGCAAATTTGCTTCAAATAAAAGACATCTCGCTCTCTCGACTATTGTCCGATTTGCCCGTTCACACAATCCATTTTGTTCAGGTGTGTAAGGGTTTGTTTTTTGATGTATGATGCCTTCACACTTAAGATAATTCTCAAAATCTTTGCTACAATATTCACATCCATTGTCTGTCCTCAATATTTTAATTTTTTTACCATGTGTATTTTCTGCCATTGCTTTAAATTCTTTAAAATAGCCTAATGCTTCACTCTTGGCTTTTAAGAAATAAATATATGTCATTTTGCTGTAGTCATCAATGAATAAAATAAAATATTTAGCACCTCCAATTGAACTGGACTCCATGGGTCCACATATATCTGAATGAATTAATTGAAGTACCTGAGAAGCCCGAGTACCCTGATGCTTAAATGGTAGTCTCGCCTGCTTTCCCTCACAACATACCTCACAAGGTAATGTGTTTGAACTTACTGGGTAATTAATTCCTTCCACTAGTTCTTTCAATTTATTCATGTCACTAGTGTTAATATGTCCTAAGCGCCTGTGCCATATGTCACTAGTCACTACGGAAGTAGCTATTAAGCAATCTTGCCCTTTATTCATCTGTAATTTATACACACCATTGACTAATAGTGCTTCTGCAACCAATTTACCTTGCATATTCTGTATATAGCATCTGTCCGAATCAAATGTGACTTTGTTTCCATTTTTTATTAATTCACTCACTGACAATAAGTTTGTTGTGAGACTTGGCACGCACAGGACATTTTTTACGGTTATGTCATAATTTAAACTTGTAGTAATGTCGACATCACCGGAACATGATACTGGAACCTTTCTCTGGTCTGCAATAACTACTTCTGTAATGCAGTCATAGTTCTTATTTTTAATCCATGTTTCATTTGCCGTCATGTGCATACTAGCACCTGAATCAATGTAAAAATCACTCTTATTAAATTTCCCACTTAAGAAAACAACACTAAATGCGTTAGACTGTTTCTTGACGGGTTTATTAATAATCTGAGGGCATTGATTGCGATAGTGCCCAATTTCTTTACACTTGTAACAAGTTATAACCTTTATATTTTCTGCCATGACATTAGGCACTTTTGACATTATGGAATGTGGTGGTGGCATTTGTCCGCCTTTATTGCCAGTACTGCCAACTTTACCGCTCCTGGATTTAAAATTCCGTTGCCAATGTTTAGTGGCTAGAGCTGAACATTCAGTTTCACTTCCTTCAGGATATTCCATATCTAACAATTTGGTTTTAATCGTATCCGCTGTTATAGCTATACCGGAATGTTCTATGGCCATAATCATTGGTGAAAAATGCTCTGGTAAACCGGCTAGCAATAATGAACCTACCCACTCGTCATTAATGCAAAATCCTGTACCACTTAACTTTTGAGATGTATCCACAATCTGCGTGACATAGCTCGTCATGTTCTCACATCCGTCTAATCTTATTGAAATAAGATGGCGGAGCAAAGTAATTCTCCTCGAAAATCCTGAATCATCGAATAAATTTTTTAATTTCGACCATAACTCTTTCGTGGACTTTGTCTCCCTGATGTGTACATATAACGACGGGTCAATTGTTAAAATCAACTTTGCTCTGGCTTTAGCGTCATTTGCTGCAGTTTCTTTCGACGTCTCTTCTTTTAAGAAATCATCCATTCCTTCCAGCACAAGTAGATTTTGGGACGCGAACGCCCATTCTTGGTAATTTTCTCGGCCCTTTAACTTGGGCACATTCACCACAAAACTTGAGCTCATCCTGAAAGAACTGTTTCCGTACAAACGCGATACAAGTAAAAACTAAATAAATACGAAACCTATTCGAAAAAGCGTTTCTTACTGCCCTATTTTAAGCTATTTTTAATTATATTGAGACTGGGCCCATAACCTATAAAATAAAACACGTCTGTACTGTACGGAAACTGTGTTGCCACATACTTTATTTTTTGTCCTACTACAATAAATACGATGTTCAGCGACCTTAGTAACATTTCCCATCAGGTGGGTCTTAAAATAAACATGGACAAGACGAAGATCATGTCTAATGTCCACTCGAAGTGTTTGACCACTACGTATACATATGACAAACAATCCAGTTAGGTCGGTCCAAGTTCGACAAAGCGGTCGCCCGAAGAATCCAACTCGGATGGACAGCGTTCGGGAAATTACGCGAAATCTTTTCTTCCGAAATACGGCAGTATCTAAAGATGAAGGTTTGTCCCCAGTGTGTGTTGCCAGTGATGACATGGTACTGAGACGTGGTCTCCACCCAACGACCTATGGAGAGAGCTATGCTCGGAGTTTCTTTGCGCGTCCGAATCCGTAATGAGGAGATTCGCCGAAAAACCAAGGTCACTGACATAGCTCTTAAAATCTGCAAGTTGACGTGGTAATAATGCCACGTCGCTCGGAGAACCGATAAGCGTTGGGGAAGAAAGGTTCTCAAGTGGTGACCACTAACCGGAAGACGCAGAGTAGGTAGTGGGAGGCACCACTAGGTGGACAGACGACATTGGGCGCGTCGCAGGTAACCGGTGGATGCAAATAGCCAATTGTCGTTCATTGTGGCGTTCGAAGGGGGAGGCCTATGTTCAGCAGTGAACGCCTTCCGACTAGTGATAATGATGATGATGGACTTAAAAGCACTTCAAGAAGAGTGGGGTTATAACTTTAATGTTGATAGAGATGGAAAAACTGTAAATTGGAACAAATCGGAACCATTAAACATATATCTAATATTTACGCGAATATTACACGTTGAAATGAAACAAATTTTACGGATTATATCGCGGTTTATTTTTGATATTATTATTTGATGACGTTTCGAATACTTTACAGCATTCATGGTCACGGGCGGACTGAGGTGGTAGCTGTCCATACGTCATAGTTGTCTTAGGGTACCCTCAGGTCTTCTAATTATTATTGTTAGTCCGATCTACGAAGAAAGAGCTTACAGTATCTTGAGGTTGCAGTGGAGTGCTGCTTTGGGTTTGATTATATTTATCACAGGATCCCAAGCTAGTGGCCCAGCCCAGCCATCCTCTCTATTGAAATTTGGATGTTTTTTAATTTCAATAGCCTCATGAATCATCCTTGGCAGGAGCGCTGTTCTTTTGCGAGGATTGTGATTTCGGCATTAGTTTCTTTTATAAGACTTCGCACCATGACACTATCTTCAAACAAGTTGATGTTAGGAATAAACGAAAAAAAAAACGAATCAAATATCAGTATAATAATAATAATATTACCAGCCCTTGTTTATGTCCCACTGCTGGGCACGGGCCTCCCCTCAAGATGAGGGGGCTTAGGCCATAGTCCACCACGCTGGCCAAGTGCGGGTTGGCGGACTTCACACGTCATTCGAGAGCTAGTTAGGCTTTCTCAGACATGCAGGTTTCAACACAATGTTTTCCTTCACCGAAATATAATATTAAATAAAGCTTATTTAGCTAAAGAAAAGAGCTGAATGCTAATAAAAATTAAGATTTAAAGAGTTATCACCAAAGAACTTGAGTCCTTCTTTGTATTCAAGTTTCTATAATTCAATAATTTAAGTAATAACCTATAAACCACACAATGTAAACAGACTTAATTCTCATGCCGTTACCAATAAAAAGAATTAACCTTGAAGATTAGTATCAATTTTCTGCCATTCTAAATAAAAACAAGAAGCAAATCGAAATCATCTTTGACATTTAGAGGTACTTTTTACAATAAAGCGATTGTTACTCGATTACTCCAATAACTACGCCGTGATTTTATAACAAAACCGATGCATTAGGCGTTAGCTTTGTAAACTTTTTCCAATTTTAAAACAAAACAGAATTAAATCTGAATGTTTCACACTGCCATTGAATGCGTTTTCTAGAAAAAAGAAATATCGCAAGAATCATGCATCTATACTATAATAAAACTCAAAGAGCACTTTTTCTGTACATTGAATATTTTTCCAAAATTTCTATGTAGGGGTACTATACTATCGACATAGAGGCCAAAACAATTTTTTTTGGAATTATTGTCTGTCTGTCTGTCTGTCTGTCTGTCTGTCTGTCTGTCGTTCTGTTCGTCCAGGTATCATTTGAAAACCCGTGGATGGATTTTGATAGGACTTTCACTGATGTGTTGTGTAGAAGTCAAGGTATAAGTTGGTATATAAAACATCACGCTATGTTTCATAGGGGCTAAGCAGTGAAACATTACTTGCACATATTGCCACGTAATTTCCTTTGTATGTGAATAGGGTAATTATAGACTGATCAGTTAATCATTAAGATATGTATTATTACGCTATATACAATAGGGACTGAGCAGACATTTAGTTTGCATAAGATATAGCATTGGCGAAGGGTCAATTTTTGTAAGGGGTAAGCCGGTCCGGTACACCCAGGACATTTTCATTAGATTTCTGTTCATGAAATTTTAATGAAACTCCCCAAGTCCAGGTAGTGTATAGATCCGACTGTAAAGGCGCAACAATAAAAGATGCGAAAAGCTTAGAACTTTAATTATCGAATATCATTAGACAGTAATTTACGATGTTAGCGTGATTTACATTATGAACAGCGCCATCTATCGGTGAAATTGAACATACAATCACTATAGTACTTTAATCTATATATTATATCAAAGAAAGTCGTGTTAGTTACACTATTTATAACTCAAGAACGGCCTAACCGATTCGGCTGAAAATTGGTGGGGAGGTAGCTTAGGACCAGGAAACGGACATAGGATACTTTTTATCCCGGTAGGTTAAGGTTAAGCAACGTTAGGTAAGGTCATTAAATAGATGGGTGAACCGATTTGTATGAAAGTGTGCATATCGGGTAGGTCTGAGAATAGGTCATACAGTATATTTCATACCGCTAGGTTAAGGTTAAGCTACATAAGGCAAGGTCATTAAATAGATGGGTGAACCGATTTGTATGAAATTTTGTGTGTATATCGGGTAAGTCTGAGAATAGGCCGTAAAGTATATTTCATGCCACTAGGTTAAGGTTAAGCAATATAAGGAAAGGTCATTAAATAGATGGGTGAACCGATATGTATGAAATTTTGTGTGCATATCGGGGAGGTCTGAGAATAGGTCATAAAGTATATTTAATGTCGCTGATACCATGATTGACGAGGATATATAGAACGAGAGGAGGGTGCAAGAGAGGAGAAAGAGGGAGAGGGGATTCGAGGAGGAGGTGATGGGGTAAGGGATCGTGGGAGTAAGGTGGAGTAAGGGGAGAGTGAGAAGGAGCAAGTTCGTAGAAGAGAGAGGGGGAGAGGGTTCAGAGAGGGGATAACAGGGAGAGGAAGAGGGGGAGTGTGACGGAAACCGAAGCGGGAGGGGGGAAGAGAGAGGAGAGAAAGAGCATATAATTAGACTTTTTTTATAAGAGAGAGAGATATGGAGAGAGATAAATCTAGGGAGGAGGGAGTAAAAGGGGAGCAAAACGTAATAAAAGCGCGGGCGGAGCTGCACGGGTCAGCTAGTTTTATAATAAAACTAGAGTATAATTTCATAGGTACCCTTTAATTCAAAATTGAATTATTTTATGTTACACCAAACGACAACGCTACAGACTTCGCTCATTGCCGATGCAACTCTGAATCACGCCACTTTATAAGAATCGACTCGTCAGTTCTTGTTGATTGAAAAAAGAAGAACGATCCCGCATCTCGTGCATTTGTATCGAAATGGTGCGGCTGTCGAATTCTACCTATTCGTTACACTATGAAGACGCGTTTTATTAGAAAATCTCCAAAAACATGAATTTTGACTTACATCTTTTTATTTTTAAACGTGCGATTTGTCAACATGGACATATTCCGGTGTAAAAAACAGCAAGATATAATTACCTCCTTTGATGACGCCGTTTGTGCAGATCGCGGACATCGAGAGAGCCGTGATGGTGGTGACTACAGACGTAGTGAGGATGAGAAGCAATGCCTGTGCTGCCGAAAAATTTCATTTATTTATATGACTCAATCTTTCTTTACTTACGCAGGTATTCCACTCAATGTACTCTCACGGTCACGAACGGTGTACCAACCTTAGGACGATAATCGCTTGCACGAGCCGGCCCAAAATACATGCGGGCGGGGTAAGCGCAAGGAACGTGGTTCAAACGAATTTGATTGAAAACTGGTACAGCGTTCGCGTCCGCGATTAAAGAAATTGGATGACTTCATCCAATTTACTAGCAACACCCATATTTGATCAAAGATTTTGACATTTCAATCAGAATAGCTGCAAATACAATTTCGTGGACAATGGGGATGATGACTGGGTAAAAATATTATAATTCTAATTACTCCGTCAGTTAGATTATTAGAAAATATTAGACACGTATTTTTTTTATTTAGAAAACAAATAGAAATTGCCAAAGATATAGAGCGTCAAATTTCGGGGGCTCGTGACGTCACGTGAAATTTCAACGCACTATATCTTCGTAATTTTTTGTTTAATTGACAAAAGAAAAAATACGTGTCCAATATTTTTTAATGATCTAAAGGACGGACTAAATACAATTTTTTAGTCATCAAGCCTATTCCAAATACAAAATGTTTAATAAATGCTTATAAAAATCAATTAATGTGTATATGATACTTTAATAATTTTATTTTTGTTTTGGTCTTTTCTGTTTGAAGTGAAAACTTCTTTAGCGGCGTTGTGCACTTTTTTGTGATGGGGAAAAAATGTTAAATTCGCGTCAGGACACGTGACCTAAATACGTAAGACCTGATCGAAAATTCGTAAGGTAAGGCGTAGGCGGCGCAGGGCGCTTGAGCGAATGTTCGTCTGTTTGTGTTAAGGTCGATTTACATCAGACGAGCGAATGCTCATTCTATCCCCACTATATCAAATTCTTTTAGTGTAAACAGGCGTAGAGCGTTCTTTCGTTGTTCTTAGTGCGTTCGCAAAGATTCTATGGAATATTCTAAGAATGCTCGCTCGCTCGATGTATACGGCGCTAGAGCGCGCGAACAGTTGCTTTAGAGCGTTCTTGCGGGTTCGGACGTGCTCGCGCCCCTGAGCGGTCTCTTCAAAGCGTTCTTGTGTTCTAGCTCTTTGTTCGTTATGTGTAAACGCTGAATACGAGTTTTCGTTTACACATAAAGATCAAGACAGAATGTTCTTGTTCTAGCTCTAGCTCTTTGTTCGTTTGGTCTAAACCCACCTTTACAGCGTGCCACGCGCATCCATGGATGTGACTGCTGATGGCTCGACCGTCTATGTAGTTGATGTAAAATAATTGTAATAGTTCTGAAGTGTTAAATTTTTAATGTAATATAAACTGTCATGTTTGTGTATGATAACGCTTACTTACTTTTATACTGATAATTAAAGCAATTCGTGCCAAATTATTCCCTAACTATTCCAAAATATCAAAAATGCACAACGTTAATATTCAATTTTTAACTTCTGCCGGCACTCCCGGAGTGCAACCAGTTGTTTTTCAATATTAATCGAATGATAATAGCAGCACATAAGGTCGTACCACGTTCCGCCATTTTCTTAACTACGCAAATTACAAAAGATATTGGACAAGAAATTTGATCAAATATAGGGCATAGAAATTGAACAAAGAAATTTGACAAGTGGAATAGGTAACAAGTAGGATGAGCCAGAAGAATGAGCTAAGAATAAAGCAAAAGCTAAGATACTAACCGACGCCAGCTTGCCCCACGACCCAAGAGAGCCGCAGAAACAGCATCACCCCCCATATATTGAGCAGACATCGCATCAGCACGCCTTTGATCCATCCAAACTTAACATTCGCCGAAGTAACAGTCGGTACCTCCAGGTCTTTCTCGAGGGTTACACCTGGCTGATGACAACAGAGAGTTTATACTTCTTTCCGTGCCGACATAAAGGACCATGCCCATTTGTGCCCCAGAAATGCCCAGATAAAGTATATTACAAGATTGCTCTAATAAATAAAAACTAGAATTATGTTGTTAATTTTAAATCATATGAAGCACTGGATAAAAAATATAAGAAAATAAGACGCATCGCAGTACCAGTGTATCTAAACGAAATCGTTTTCACATACAACATATTGACACTATACAATGGAGACAGACTAGATAATTCCAAATAACTGACATATTATCTGATAACATACAGATAAGTATATAAAAGAACACTGATCTGGCTTAGCTTATGTGATGATGATCATGAAGTTCCTAGTGAAAAACTAATAGCAATGCTGTCTGTAAACGATAAGATGTATAAAAAACCAGTAGGAGGTTATCATGTTTAATGTCCAATCTCTTTTGAACCGGTGCTTTATATGACCTTATAATATACTGCTTTACATATTATCTGATAACATACAGATAAGTATATAAAAGAACACTGATCTGACTTAGCTTATGTGATGATCATGAAGTTCCTAGTGAAAAACTAATAGCAATGCCGTCTGTAAACGATAAAATGTATAAAAAACCAGTATGAAGTTATCATGTTTAATGTCCAATATCTTTTGAACCGGTGCTATATATGACATTAAATCTAGTTATCATATAAATACTGTTAAATAGTTATCATATGACATAGAGCTGCAATTTGGGCATTGCATGGCATTTCTGACTTTCAGCTCCATACTAATATGGGCATGGTCCTTTCAAGTATCTATTTATTCATCATCATCAGACGAAAGACGTCCACCGCTGAACAAACGCCACCAGTTCATAGTTTTGTCCGGGTTCTTACCCGGGGGGTGCAATTCTTATTGCACCCCCCATCCCCCATCTCCTCCCGTTGGGTGTACGTAAAAGGCGACTAAAGGAAAGCAAGAAGACAGCAGCAGCGTCTTTCTATTGGATTACCTACTACCTATACTGCAATCCCCAAGCCGCCTGCCAAGCGTGGGGATTATGGGGAGGCCTTGATCAGTAGTGGAAGATGTTCGGCTGCTGCTGATGATGTTGATTACAATTTATATTTAAATACTGCATACGGTTTCATATTATGCAACCACTATGTTTTGAAAATCGCTTGGGTCATGATTAATAAACTAGCACACATAATAAATTGCTGACTAAAAGATTAAAGTAAAGATTGGTCAATTAGCATAGCCTTTATTTGATTAGTTAAAGCCTGATCGCAATCCTGTCCGACGTTAAGCGCTGTAGCGATAATGAAATCGTTGATAGTAAAGAACACTATCCTATTTATAAAAGAATTGCTGCCAAGCCAACATATCACTATGCACTGTGAAAATTATCTAGTTATTTAATTATTACGGATACATACTGCTTTTATACATTGCGAAATCCCTTGACCCTTGGGTCGAGTGATTACTCAAGAAGATTGCATGTGTGAAGCCACGGGAAGAAAAATCATCATGACTTCCAACAGTGGAAAGATGTGGGCTGAAGATGATGAGAATAACTCGCTCAACTTGGGAGCTTCTAAGCTTATTATATAGGATTACTAGCTGACCCGCGCAGCTCCGCCCGCGCTATTATACATTTTGCTCCCCTTTTCTCCTTCCTCCCTTGATTTATTTCTCCCTCTCTCTCTCTCTCTTATGAGAAAAATCTAATTGTATGCCCTCTCTCTCCTCTATCTTTCCCCTCCCGCTTTGGTCCACGTCACACTCCCCCTCTTCTTCTCCCCGTTGTACTCTCCCTAAACCACCTCCCCCCTGCCTCTACTCCCACCTTGCTCCCCTTCACTCCCTCCTTGCTCCACCTAACTCCCCCTATCCCTCACCTCAACACCCCCTCTTCAAATCTCCTCTCCCACTCTCTCTCCTCTCTTGCACCCTCCTCTCGTTCTATACTATATCCTCGTCAATCAAGGTATCAGCGGCATGAAATATACTTTATGACCTATTCTCAGACATATCCGATATGCACACAAAACTTCATACAAATCGGTTTACCCATCTATTTAATGACCTTACCTAACGTTGCTTAACCTTAACCTAGCAATATGAAATGTACTTTGTGACCTATTCTCAGACCTACCCGATATGCACACAAAATTTCATACAAATCAGTTTACCCATCTAATTAATAACCTTACCTAACGTTGCTTAACCTTAACCTAGCGGTATGAAAAATAGATATCGAGGACTTTTTTGTAGACCTTGTTAAGGTGTACAATACTGACCTACATTATTTTGATATATCTCGTAGGGTTCAGCCAGCGTTTGCAATGTAAGCGCAAAAATAAATTGTTTATTTACGACATCATATTAGAAACCTTTAAAATTATCAGTGTTTCTCTACTATATTATGCATGTATTATACATAAAAACCTTCCTCTTGAATCACTCTATCTATTAAGAAAAACCGCATCAAAATCCGTTGCGTAGTTTTAAAGATCTAAGCATACATAGGGACAGACAGACAGCGGGAGCGACTTTGTTTTATAATATGTATAGATATAGATAGATTATATAGGAAAACGTCCACTGATGAACAAAGGCCGCCGTCTTTAACCCTTTGACCGCCAACGACGTCTTAAAGCGTCAATGATAAACTAGGCACCATCGCCGACGACGACTTAGGACGTCAAATTATTTGACAGTCAAATACATAAAAAAGGAATTGATTTTTAAACTTGATCTTTACATACATAGACGTATTAACTTTTCCTTATTCATTTTCAGTTAAATAAAAGCATAAAAGGTCTACATTTAAAACGGCAGAACCTTTAACATAAACTCTGAAATTTTAACTAAAAAAAGATATGCTCTCAGCGCCATGGACGTCTTAAAGCGTCGACTAGTGATGGGAATGTAAGTGGGTAGATTATTTTTTTTACCTACCTACAGTAGCCACAACGAATTTTTGTGTATCTGAAGTTAGGTTTGGCGAACCATTGCGCAAGTACAGCCGTGAGATGTGCATACAAAATCACAAAAATAGCTACTGCGCAGCGTCTTGCAGCCAACTTCAGACACAAAGTTTCGTTGTGACTACTGTACCTAGTTAGATTCTCGAAAGTTCTGCCACTTATAATCTTGCTTAAATAGTGAGCATTTGTGAGATCGTTACACTTCCTTTGTGAAAAATAATGGATAAACGTAAAGGTAAGTAACTAATTCCCTCCTTCTTCAGATATGCCTACTTGCCCGTGATGAGTTTTAATTATATAAAGATTTATTTGGCTACTATAAAGTAACTAAAGACTAACTAATTACATGGAGATTTGATGGCATCTAAACTAATGCCAGGATGTCTTGGGGCATACGCGTCCATCTTGAAAATTCTTATTTATTAAAAAATAAATACTTTATTTAATTCTTTTTATTAAATTATAATAGACTACCAATATGAGTGACTCTAACAACAACATTAATAAACCTATGTATTTACATATATATTTTTCAGATGCGAAGATACCCCGAAAGCCGTCGACTTCGCCAAATATCTTAGAAATGGATACTCAATACATATATGAGACGTCAATGGCAAAAAAACGGCGGCCAACAGACAGTATTGGCTGTATCGAATGTCAAATATATAGTAGAGGATAATAGAAACATACATTTCTCGCAATTGTTACAGGAAGAATTATCGCACATTCACCCCTGTTAAGCACCCGTCTTTATGTAAAAATATTAAATTTCATAAATAGCTTGAAAAAATATCATAACCAGGATTTGGAGCTCACCGAAACAGAAAAAGAATAAAGGGGTTATGTTCATGAAGATATAGGTCAAAGGTTATGTATGTACATTAATTGTTTAAAGTAATCAATAAAAAGGTATTTGTATTTACGAATTCTATGTTATTCATAAAGTTACCCTACCTACCTTTTCAGTCAACTAACCAAATGTACTACTTACCTGCAAAATATTTTTCTGATGTTGAAAAAATAGGGTAATTAAAAAAATATCGACATAAGTGTCGAACATTCCTATTTCCTACGCATTTGTCGTAGCCACGATCGCCATGGACGTCTTAAGGCGTCCGCTTGTGACGTCATATGCGCGTTTTATATCCCTAATAGTGTTGTGACATGCGGGTAGATTTCAAATTTTATTTACTTTAAAATATTAAGTCTACCCACATGTCACAACTAAATTAGAACGTTTAGTCTATTTGCTGCATTTACCATTACTGTGTGTCACGTCGTTTAATTGTAACAAAATGGAAAATGACGAACTACTACGTATATTAGAAGGTTTAGACGAAGATGATGAGGTAGTAATCGAAGACACTTCTGACGACGAAAGAGATGAGCTTGAAGTAAGTGTATATATTCAGATATTTTAGTTCATTGTTCCTGGTAAACAAGTAAAATGTATGATTAGCTATTTTTGAAGTAAAAACTTCTTTAGCGGCGTTGTGCACTTTATTGTGATGGGGAAAAAATTTTAAACTCGCGTCAGGATACGTGACCTGATGGAAAATTGGCAAGACGTAGTCGGCGCAGGGCGCTTGCGCGAATTTTCGTGTTTGTGTTTGTGTTACAGCGTGCCACGTATATTTTTTCTTTTAGTGTTTTTTTTCATAGGAAGTTTGAAAATTAAATGTATTAATCAAGAGACGCATTTTATTTCATTTAACAATAACATCAACAATCTTTCTAAATTAATTAAATAATTAATTTATACTTACTATGATATTCGATAACTAAAACTAACAACACTAGTAGTTTTAAGTAAATCTGATAAAAAGACTTGTTGCTGCTGCCAATGACGCTTTAAAGCGTCCACTAGTGTTGTCAAAAATCCGATGCTTTAAAAAAAAACATTACTAAAATATTATTTGGAATTAAAATATTTTTATTACTTTCTTGTTAAGGTCTTTGAAATTATAAAGACAATATTTTATTTCTTAATAATAATAGGATTAAACGTAAGTTAACCATAATTTCACTGCAAAATATTTAATATTACTACATTATATCGATGACTGTATACACATCACTAGGCAATCGTACGAGAGATGGTTTGAAATATGGTCGCGGCGCTGGGGGCACGGCAGATGAAATTTTGCATGGCGGTCAAAGGGTTAAGGGGCGTTGGCCATAGTCGCCACGCTTGGCAGGCGCCTTGAGGATCGCAGTATAAGTAGTAGGTTATCTAATGGAAAGACGCTACTGCCGGTCTGCTTATTAATTATCACAAGACACACAACGGGAGGAGATGGGTGGGTGCTATTCTTACCCGGACACCCCATGAATGCGGCTTTTTTACCCGACTACGGAACGGAGGACGGGTTATGATTTTAACAAGAATGTATGTATGTATGTGTAAACTGGTTCTGGAGTGGAGACCGCGAATCGGGAAGCGTAATATAAGACGCCCTGTGACTAGGTGGAGCGACGATATCCGCAGTGCAGTTGGCAGACAATGGATGAGGAGAGCCGAAGATCGGGCTCAGTGGCGTGCCTTTGGGGAGGCCTATGTCCAGCAGTGGACTGATGTGGGCTGATGATGATGATGTATGTATGTATGTTCATCTGTTCCCGCATATCTTCTAATAATCTACTATACATAATTTAACAAGTAGGGTGTCATTAGAAGCGTCTTGATTGTCCGCTGGTTATAGGCTATATAATATCACATTATTAGATTGCGACTTTATCCCGTAGTCGGGTTTTAGTTTTTAAAACTTATTACTTGTGCCCATTTCGCCACGATACGAAGGTTACAAAGTAAACATAGCAGTCATTCAATCAACATGTTTGTAGCGACCCGTGTGCACCAACGTGATCCGTCAATGGGTCGTAGTAGCAATTACCACAATTAGCTAAATGATTGACTGATATAGGTTAAGGCGCATTACCAATTAGTGACAATAATGGGTCAAGTATCAAAGTAGTACGTGTTAAGCTTATACAGATCGATCATAGCCAGATTAACCCACCTTTAAGGCTTCAAGTGGCGTTTTTTTCATGCGATGTGTAATTTTGCCAGTGATGGGAAATCGTGCTGTTGACTGAAGGGCCATAGTTCTGTGGCGACGCAATTGTATGTCAATTTATTAAAATTAGCAGACTTGGGGCCCTGACTAGGTTCAAGTTCAAGGTTTCAAATACTTGGTACCTTAGCATAATGTTTCCAGTACTGGTTGACACTCACCTTCCTTGAGAGGGAAGCATTGTGCAGCTCATCTAAAGTCGGTCGCGGTGCAGCGTGCAACGATAGCACATTTCTGTAGTTATCCAGTCTTGGGAGCGCTTCTCGTGTGAAATGTCTGTGGAAAATAACGATACTACACTATTATTATCAGTGATCGGAGTAAGTAGATTGATTTTTCGTACTCGCACCATGATAGCAACATGGACATGCCATTTTTCCGGTAAGTACCGGGGTAATTTAAAAAAAAAATACGCCACTAGCAGCAAGGTCTTGATACGTTTTTGACTTGAATCCATGACTATCATACAATAGTGGCGGGTCACCCCCTTCCCTTTATTATGGTTGAGGGAAGTGATGGCTGCTGCTCGAGTCAACTCGTGCGCGGGTGCTGCGCGCGGGGGACTGGTCCGACTACTATCCCTTTGACCTTTTAATTTGTTGTAATTAATTTATTGATTTCTGCTTTTCTTGCTTTATGTTTCGAACGGCAGGACACACTATCGCTAATGTCGATTCAATTATATAAAAAAAAAAGTTACAAAAAATAAAGAGTAAAAATGACAAGCCCGCTGAGTTTCTTGCCGGATCTTCTGTGATCCGGAAGTAGCTTTTAAAAAATTAACCATTCAAAGGTGCTAGCGTTAAGCCTATTTGAAATAGATTATTGACTAACTTTGATATTCGAAATTCCGGAAATATTATTCAGAATATAAATTTTAAAATTCCGGAAACTGAGGCATATCCATATCAACATATACGTTTGACGTCAATGACCTAAAATGAATCTACCTATCTCCGATCACTGATTATGATTATCATCATCATCATCATCATCATCATCAGGAGCAGCAGCAGCCGGAACACGTCCACTGCTGAACAAAAGGCCTTTTATCCATAAAATGAATTACAATTCTAAGGTGTCCGGGTAAGAATAGCCCCCTCTCATCTCCTCCCGTTGGGCATTCGTAAGAGGCGACTAAGGGAAAACTACAAGACTGGCAGCGTGGTCTTGCTATTGGATTACTTACCACCTATACCTACCTACCTATGTGTTTCGGCAGATGTACAATATAAAACAAATTTAAAATAATAGAGGCTATCTTTTCAATGCTGATGATATGGTTACCTGAAACTTTTTCCATATTTAGTGTCAGTCACTGTAAGGGGATCGTCGCTACCAACCACGGAGCCGTCCGAGTCTTCTGTACCTTGGTCTTCGTGGTCTTCCATCTGTAGAAGAATTGAAATGCTTCAAACTTAATTCAAAACAATGTCTCCAGCACACTGGGTCATCTCGTGTTTACAGCTACAACGGATCGAAACGCGGATTTTTTCTCCCGTACATTTTACTTGTTTTTGATAGTTATCGCTAGGGGCACTGTTATGAAATGAATGGAGAAAACTGACAGTTTGATCGAGCTCGTAAACTATCAGAACCCTGGGGGTCTAGTACGAGTTCCGATAGTTTACGAGCTCGCAGTTCAAGCCCACGCAGCCTTACCATTCGACATTGCAATCGTACATTTGGTCTTACAAAGATTTGAATTAGACAAACGGCTTCATAAGTAAGTCAATATTTTGAATTATACGAAGAAATAATAAATAAATTGAATATACGAAGACTTAAGAACTTACTACCTCTCTCTACGGTCTCGAGCGTCTAGTGGAAGTTCAATAATAGAGATGGAAACTTTATTTGATAGATACTAATAAATAAAGTGTTATTAAAAGTGGAACGCAAGTTGCTTCTACTCACAGATCGCTTCGCTGTGATCTGAGCAACAGATAAAGATTAGTAAATTATAGCAAGCAAACGTTAAGAACTTCACGCAAAACTGCAAAATCATCTCACCATGCAAATTTAGGACATCTGTTAACTCAGATCATGTCAAAAGTCGCGAAACCATTACATGTTGGAAAAATGGTTCTATTGCATTTCTGCAGTGCACTCGTTGTTTTAGGCTTACAACATACAAATATCTAGCTTGTATATCTTCGTAGTGCAGGCCTAAAGAAACCAGGATATGCCGTAAATAATGCCCAGAATGGCTACACATATGTATAAGCGCCAAAATCTGCTGTTAGTAGTCCTGAGAGAACCAGTTCAGAGTAAACATTTCTAATTAAAACTTCGGTTGCAAACTGCAACATGTGATCTACAACTCTTAGATCATGGGAGCCAAGGCCAAGTATAGAATTCCCGTTCTTACCGGGGCCCGTAAGACATCGAGGCTGAAGGAAGCCACCGTTGCCGGTGCACTTATCCAATTTGCCGCTATTATGATTTATTGGTTGGGTCCAGTAGGCGCCTCTGACCTAGACCGCGCGAGCACAGTCTGAGGCAAGTTCATTTTCATTCAAGATAACGATGAATTATCCATCTAATGTTAGGTATTTGCGTAGGTACCGTACACGACTATTCTGGGTTACTAAATAAATAATTAGACAACTTCTATACTAATCAGAAAACTGTAAAAGGTCCAATTCTGTACACTGAAGATATTTTGAAAATTATTTTTGGAAGGCATTATAATATAACCAATACTGAAGCCAAACGGCCAAAAGGCTTCAAGGTACCCACCTTGAAGCCTTTGGCCTTGTCACTGTGGTCGCCCCTGGTTCTTCTCTGTTGAGCAGAGTGGACTGGTGGAAACCACATGTGACATCGCCTGCAGAGGCTCCGGCTTGGCCATTTTGGTTGAGCCGTTGGAGGGTCTGGCGCAAGCCGAACGGCCGCTGGCGGGAACCGGATGGAGTACAATGTACGTTCCCGGGGCCCGCCACTTTAGCGGAGGTGCTGGAAGGACCGATGGAGTTTTAGTCAGTAAGAGTCTGACATTAGCCGCGCATAGTAAGCCGTACGCGGGTATCCATGAGGATTTCTCCAACGCAAAAAAAAAAACCATAGTCCATCACGCTGTCCAAGTGCGGGTTGGCGGACTTCACACGTCATTTAAAAGCTAGTTAGGCTTTCTCAACCATGCAGGTTTCCTCACGATGTTTTCCTTCACCGACAGCTAGTAACAATCAAACAAAGACGATACCGCACATGATTAATAAAATAAATCAGAGGTGCGAGACGGGGTTCTAACGGCCATATTCAAATCCGATGGAAATGTTTCGGGTGATATCTTGGCAACGCTATGCGCAAATTCAAATATATTTATTTCAAATACGCTTAACGCTAGCACTTGTGAATGGTCAATTTTTTCAAAAGCTACCACCGGATCACAACGCGCCCTAACTGAGAAAAGTTTTTTTTAAACATATTTTGTCTTGTTACAATTGGATCAGCATCAGCGATAGTGTGTCCTATCGTTCGAAAGATAAAACAAGAGAGAAAAGGAAAACAAATTACGACAAAATTACAACAAACTAGGCGGCCAAAGGGATAGTAGTCGGACCAGTCCCCCCTAAGCATCATCCGCGCACAACTTGACTCGAGCAGCAACCATCATTCTCCTCAACCATATTAGAGGGAAGAGGGTCCCGCCACACGAAGCTGCCACAAACAAAGACTTTTCGATAAAACAAACCTGATAGTTTCTATAAAACTACATCATCATTCCAAATGGAACTGACAAAACACTTGGATAATGGATTCATAAATACGGTTTACAAGATATCAACGAAAATGTTTACTATCGGATTCGGATACTGAAATTTCCGACAGTTGTGAATAGACAGATCAGCTGAATAGGCAATAGGAGATCATAAATACAAATACTGCATCCACTAGCCACTAGCGCTTGTGCAAACACAGGTGCACTCTCGTCTTTTATTCTTCCT
Source organism: Furcula furcula (assembly GCA_911728495.1). Lineage (NCBI taxonomy): Eukaryota > Metazoa > Arthropoda > Insecta > Lepidoptera > Notodontidae > Furcula > Furcula furcula. The sequence goes on along the minus strand of OU452257.1, from coordinate 22,443,113 downwards.
CACTCTCTAATGCAGTACTCCCCAACCGGGAAGACCACGCGTGGGGGGGGGGGCGCGGGACGTTTGACTGTTTCAAAAGAAAAATCCAGTCATAAATGGCAGCCACAGACAATCCTCTATGCAGACTATTGAGGAGTAACTACTGAGATGCCTGGAAGTCGCCGCATACAGGAGTAAGTACTTCGGAACCCAAGTACTCTCAGAGATATTTTCAGCAGCATCTCCTTATTCGAGGAGTTAGGGTGGATCGAATAAATTAATTCCCACCCGCACACAAAATACGCGCTTTGACGTGGAGTTACGGGAACCAGCCCGTTATATCAATACCAGCCATTAAATGCAAAAATTCGTAAGTTAGGTACAAAACTATATGGGTAAAAAGGAAAGGGGTTATGTATTTGATCCTATACACTAAGTAATTTATACTAACCATACAATATGATTAGTCTTATATTACTTATTTCTTCTATTCTTTTATTTTTATTTACTTATTTCTTCAATAATAGGAAACTTGAAACTACCTACATGAAAAGAAAGAACTACCCTGAATGATTAATTCTCTCACTATCATAAAAAATAACAACATCATAATATAATTTATATTCTTCTTTTATTCTAAGGAGGTAATTAGTAATTAATTGCTTATTATACAGTGGGGTAAAGTTTATTATTAAAAGGAACTGGGTACCATTTTGATACTGTTTTTTTTTTATTGATATGTGCTACGGCAGGCATGAGGTGGCTGAGAAAATATTCAGTTGGTTGGTTGTACCCTTAAAAACCCAGTCAAAGCCATAGCAGGTTGCTTGCCTGGTATACAAAGCTTAACAATTCCTATTTTTGCTCAAAACAAAGCAAGGTATTATTATATCATTCTATGAATAGTTTCAACACACCATTCACTCATTGTTAAACTATTTTATCTTGTTTTACTATGGCATTCGTTTCATAGTCTGGTGCAACTAACTATAACAGAATTGTGAAAAAAATAACATAATTATACAAAGGATTTATAAAACAATAAGATCCGTTCACAAATAACTATAATAAATTGTTTTGTTGTGAAATAATACTAAGTAATATGTACAGAATAGTGATTGATTTGTAGACATTAGACAAGCCATGCAATGGTATACTGATTACATTAAAATGTATTAAAAAAACATACATGGTCAATTGAGAACCTTCTCCTTTTTTGAAGTTGGTTAAAAGCCAAAAAGATCAAGTATATTAAAGGCCTATAGGTATTAGAGTGGCCTACGGGTATTTCTTTTCATACAAAAAAAAATCATCATCTTTTAAAACCGCCACTAATATTAAATACTTCAGTGAGATTATAAAATAAATATGAAAATAAACTGCAGTCTTCTTTTCAGTCTTATATTCAGTTGTTTTATCACAGGAAGATTTTTATTTTATAATGAGATTTGCAATATTGAAACATAAAATTAGGCATATGTTCTTAGAAAATATTTTTTGCTTGTTTAGAGTGTATAATGAGTGTTTGTGTGAGTGTATGAGGTAGTATTACAGTTATCAGGATAACTTTGACTCAGTAAATAAATTAGTATTTTAGTATACCTTTTAAACAAACTCTCCCTGACAACCGTATGCTACACTAGCTATCAGACACCGGTCTCGCCGGCGAGGCCGAAGGGTCGTATGTATGTGTGGTAAACTCAGCCCTCTCTTAAGCGACAGCCCAAGCCGAGGCCGTGCTTCCCTGAGGTGCCCTTGAGCTCATCGCTACTCCTGCCGTTAAGGCTAGAGAGCTTTAAGCGTTCGCCTCCTATTGTCCGGTGAAGCTGTAATGGCCATCTGCGGCCAACAGCGTCTATCATTCCCAAAAAAAAAATACCTTTTAAACACTGGTAAGATACAATAAAGTGAAACAACCCACAAAGTGTTTTAAATCTGCAACCTGTATAGAAAAAGCTAACATGCAAGGTTTTTGTGCACATTCCAATAAAATTAATTTAGGAAAATCATGCTGAGCTCAGATTAAATAATATATGATCAATGATCAGTCATTCTTTTTAAATATAGTAAACAATATATATTTCCCACCTGAAACCTTGTAGCTGATGGTAGATCCTTGAATCTGGAAGGCTTCTCCACATCCCGGAAACTGCTCTTTGTGAAGGGCGAGCGCGGCCGGTCGTCCACCCCCCCATTAGTCGTTAACTCTGATAGTAATCGATCTTTTTCACTTGCCTCCTTTGTCCTGAACTGTATACCGGCTTCTACGTCATCATTCTTCGACGAGATTTCACTAGGATACTGTATGTTCCCATTGGTTGCTGCCATGGACTTGGCAGAGCTGATTTTTCTGAATCTTCCGATGATAACGTCTTCTTCATCGTTCACCGGTAAACTCAACTTGTCTGGCGCGGAACTAGTGTTAGCCTCAGTCTTCACCGGACTTAGTTCTATATCTTTCTGCGGAGAACTCATATTTACAGTTTTCCGCCTTCGTAGGGTCCGTCCTAATACATTTTTTAAATAATTAATACGCAAAGCGGCGTCCAACTTTTAAAGGAAATGCAGCACACTGACGGCCTAACGAATGATCCGTCAACTTTTCTTAAGTTTTTTATAACTTATTACACTAAAACAACACAGAACTCACGACAAAATGTACTCTGTGCTCATGACTTTATGTCAGAAAAAGAGCAACATAAAGCATGATTTACTCAAAAAACTAAAATGCACGCCGATTGTCCATTTCGCGCAACCAAGATAATAAATTACAAGTTACAAACAAACAACTAGCTTCGCTGACGGCAAGGACAATATTCATAGTACTCTGTGGGCAAGGAGGTAAGATTCTTGGCTGACAGCCTCTTTGGCCACAGACCCACAGACTAGTAAGAGATACTGTCTTTGGCTGGCCACAGGGCCACAGACCAGACTTTCCAAGATTGACAGATCAATGACAGATACCGTTCGTTATTGCCATGAAGCTAGTAGGAACTTGGAGGAAGGAATAAAATGGAGTCGTTCTAGGAATTCGAAACCAACCACTTAGTATCCATCCTCTTTCCCCATATAGGACATGCATCAAGACAAACAAGGACACCTATATATTTCTTAATGCGTCATTTAGAAAGGTTGAACACACTTTTAGATTTAAAAAATAAAAGTTAGTGGTGTCCATGCAAGGATACGCATATCGATATTTAGACAATGTCATCGAAACCATTTTTAATGCAGCGTTTCAGTACTTTAACGTTTTGAATCAATATATTTTGTTAGTATGTTTAGTAAATGAAAGTAATAATTTATTTCAAATAGGGTAAAATTACCACTTTCGTATTGTTATATTTTTCTGTAAAAGCTACTACTGGATCATAACCCGGCCTCAATGTAGAAGATCTGGCAAGAAACTCAGCGGGCTTGTCTTTTTCTTTTATTATTAGTAAGTAATTAAGTTTTATCTATGTTGATGGAAAATAAAACTCTTTTTGTTATTATTTTTATCTAAGAAAATAAATATGCAATACAGGCAAAAAGGTGACGGTGGCCAGGTATTTAAAAATTTTAATAGCCAGATTATTAGTGAATCATATTAAAAATAATTATTGGTACCCGTGGGGTGTCAGAATAGCAACTATCCATCTCCTACCGTTGGGTATTCGTAACAGGTGACTAAGGGAAAACAAGAAGACGTACAAGCAGCGTCTTTCTATTGGATTACCTACCACATATACTGCGATCTACAAGCCGCCTGCCAAGCGTGGGGATTATAGCAAGCGTTTGTTTGTTGACAACTCCGTGGTACTACCAGAAATAAATTAATTCGATTTCAATAATATTTTATTCTTTTCTTTCGTTATCGTTTACTTGGTATCTGGGTTGGAAGTACTAGGGTAGCATAAAACAGGAGGTGCATTGCTCTGGTTCTAACATACATACATTGTAGCTTCCAATGTGTCACTGTATATATTATAGCCTCCGTGGCGCAGTGGAAAATCGCTTGCTTTGTAAACCGGAGGTCGCGGGTTTGAATCCTGCGGGGGACAACAAATTTGAGTAGTTATTCCTTACTGGCTAGGACAATGTATGCCAATCACCTGATTGTCTGTAAATTAAGATGATCCATGCGTCGGATGGGCATGTAAAATGTCGGTCCTGCGCCTAACCTCTCCCCGGTCGTGTCGGTCTTCCGTCCCATCGGATTATGAGAGGCATAAAGGAAGAGCGAGCGTACTTGTGTCTACGCAAGCGCTAGTGCACTATAACATCTCCTGCGTACATGGTTGATCTTGTGAAAGATTAGCCGCTGTGGTCGTTTCGGCCAGGGAGGCATTTTTTTTATCTAACATACATAAATTATAGGAAAATGTAGTGATAAATAAAAACAAACTTATATTAAACTATTTAATATAATAATATATTGGCCTTTTCGATAACATTTGTACCCATCCTGTAGTTCCAAACAGCTGTTGCAGAACGTACTCGCAGAGGAAACACATTTTCATTGATGTCCATGGGTTCCGCACTGGTAAACTGGCAACAAAGTATTATTAGACTTATGAATTGCAGTACCTACGTACCATTCTATGATAGACATTATCAATTGATGTTTGACAGGCCTTATTAACATTTTTCGAAAAGTGTATACTTCGCCTATGTCAGAATCCATCAAGCCATTTAGGCTATAGACCGTACTAAAGAAATATGTAGACATACATACATCCACACTCTCGAAAAATATAGCTCTCCTCCTTAGGCAGTGAAGGCAAAAATGTATACAGGTATTCGTATCAGTTGATTTAATACCATGGTACAGGCTCTGCATAGTTTAGGATTAGATCGCCGTGTGTGGCTCTCCCAGGGTATAACTGTAAACAATTTATAAGTACTTTAATTCCTAAATTTGGATTCATTCCATATAACTTTAGTTCGTAATAAACATTTTAACTTTAAATTAATACATAATGTTAATTAAGCTCACAACGGACGGTGATTCCGTTCTGCACCATGTTTAACACGGGATCCGCTTAAGCACGATCACGCGTCGACCGTCGACGGATTAATAAGTATCGATAAAAAAATCCCATCACTACGATAAAATTTTATAACCTAAAAGGTTAACTATTCTGATCGAAATATCTCAAAATATTGCGCATTTCGCAAATATGCTTTATCCTTCGATGATAATTAATGTATTTAAAGAGTTTTAATCAAGTTATAACGCTTTGTTATTTGCACTTTTATTGTAAAATCATGAAATGTACTTACCGATGAAAACTTACATATTCAACTTCATTTCGCTTTCGCCCCGTAAGGAATCGACATCCACGCACAACACACGACATATATAAGTTGTTTTTATATGAATACTAATGTAATTATTATAATAAACACATTTTTTTTTTCAAATCAAAACATCATCGAGAAAGTAAACAATGCTGTCAATTTATATGACTAAATTAAAAAGTCTATCACTATAAGTTCCACCATAGACAAATATTGACTTTTAAATTTTGTAGTATTCGAAAGTAGTAATGTGGTCCCATGGGTCCATTGACGTTTAAAAAAAGTGTACGGCTGAAAAAGTGGGACGTGAGAAACATGATCTGTCTCTTTTTTTCTAATGCTCATTCCCCATAAGAGTAAACGAGATAAATATTCATTTTAGTTAACGCTTTTAGCTTATTTTTGAGACCCTCTCTGTATTACTCTGTGAGTAGGAATAGCTTCATGGTTATTGCCCTTATAATAAAACGGCCTACACACCGCCCTAAAATCAGTGGCGATATCGGGACAGCGGTGGTGGGGATGAAATTGGCTACTACTCTACACACGTCCCTACCAGTCAGTGTTGCCAATTCAGTGTTTTTATAGCTAGATTTAGTTATAAATCAACTTCATCAGCTACAAATAATTCGATCTAGCTATTTTTATCTACAATTTTTAGCTTTTTTATATTTACACCAAGGAGGTTAGATACACATGGAGGATGCAACGCAAAGAATGTCTTGAAGACAAGAAATTTGGCCTTGAAACATTGCAGTTATGTTTTTTGTCTCTTTAATTAGGGTTACCACGACGGATCTAATTTTAGGATAAATACTTACGGATTACGTACTTAACGAAAAAAAAAAACGTAAGATAGTAATATATCATATAAAACGTATTTTATAGTAGGTAAGGGCAGCGTTCGGAAAATCGTGTGCTGTCAGTGATAACTTAAAGCACAGAGACTTGGTTGTTTACTGTCGGCTTATTAGAAAACCCGAGCAAGCAATGGAGTTAGCTATGCCTAAGCATATTCATCCATCCTCCATTGTCTGTTCATTTCTGATTTTATCACGTAGCGAAACCTTATAGTTTCGTAGAAGAGCCGTATTTGTAGTAGAGTACCCTTATAGCTTTGAAAATATTCAAGTTGAAGTGACAGTGTGGGCGGGGCACATAGCTGGAAGAACCGATGGCCGTTGGGCAGAAAGTTTCTAGATAACGACCACGAGCCGGAAAGTGGTGTGTAGGATGGCCCCTCACAAGATGGACCGATGTTATAACACGCGTGGCAGGAAGCTGGTGGATGCGTGGCCGAGTGGCGAAAGACCGTTAAGTTTTGACGTCATTGGGGCAGGCCTTTGTCTAGCAGTTGACGTCATTCGCCTGATGAATGCATGGATAGATTTTATAGAAATGAAAAACCACAATATGGTAAGTCATTTACTAACAGTCATAATATTTATTATACAAGCCAGTCGGTAATGGAGAACATTTTACATGGAAATTTCGCTAGTGTTTGTAAGCATTTAATCACAATCCTAAATTAAAATAATCAAATACACGGATGCGGTAAAAGCGTTTGCCAGGACTGTACATTTCTACGAAATTCTCCTTGAATTCATGTATAATTGTTGTCATATTTCTATAAATGTTGAGTCAGTCTTTACTGATGCCATTTCCTACGAGGAAGCAGAAAATTCTATATTTTATTAAATTAAATTGCACTCATAATTCATGTCTCACATTCATATACTCACACACACACACACACACACACACCAGAGCGGATCCTTTAAAAACAACCATTATTATGCTTAACTGAGGGATCCGACCTTGTATGTAACTATTTCAAAGTAAGCTAATGAAATAAACATTTTTGTTATTTTTTTTAATTACCATAATCAAAGTTGACCTTAGTCAAAGTTGAAACACAATCACATGAATGTGATTTATAGAATGGTGCAGCACTATTTAGAAGGTGTCCTGGTCTGTCTGGGCCATAGTCGCTCTGTTTTAAAATATAAACTGCTGCTAATGTAAGCTGACAAATATCCTTGATTAATTTATCCTTTATTTGGTAAGTACATTATTTCCTTTTGCAACATCTTTCGGGAAGCTGAAATATAAATATTATTAATATTTCTATCAGGGCTTACTTTCCAGGCAGAATTTTGATACATATTGTTACTTTTTATCACGTAGCGTATAATTATACCTAACCATAACTATTATTATGAAGATTTTCATAAATAAATCTGAATACAAAATCTGAGTCTAGTTTGCTTAGTACTAAATATATAAAAATAATGTCTCGAAATTATATTGTATTTCCGTTGGTACAAGTTGCAAATTATATTTTACGTCTGTGGTGGCTATGGCTATCTTATGAGTGCAAAATATTCAATTTTTGATTTGACTTTAAAACATTAAATACTCATACTTATGTAAAATTACGTACCCTTCCAGACTCAGAAAATCATAATTTAAGTGTTAGTGGTCACCCTATTGATGCAAAATATTTATTTAAAATTAGATGATTATTAGAGCATAATTGACAGAATAAAATAGGATATCATTTATATATCTCCACACAACACTAAAATTAATCAATATAGACTTTTTATTATGATTCAAAGGTAAAAACGTATGAATACATTAAATACGGTTATTATCGCAAAAATACACTAACCTGTGAAACTTATTGTCCGAATTTGGCTTCCAAACACTTCTGCAATTGTGTACAACATGTTACATTGTTTAAATAGCGAATCTAATGAGAATACAGTTTTATTTGATCTTTTAAAAACCCGAAGTGGTAGAAAACATATGACGGAGCGGCCATATTGTGTTCAATGAGAGTTGCCATAATGTTAAAACGGCAGCTACCAACAATCAGGGTAGTGAAGGGCTGGTTTAGGAATATGATTTCTATATAATTTATTACTGACGTCCATAGACAGTACTCAAGTTGACGTGGATGTAATTTTTCTTATAATTCATGTAAAGTCTGTCAGGAGAACCCCGACGGACGTTGCGAAATCTTGGCTTATCACAATTCTCACAATCGCGATTGGGATTTTTTGTGTTAATCATGGCAATTTTAGTTAAAGTGTGAGAGGGATAAAAAACATAACTAAGGGTGAATGAACCTGTCTTCAATAATTTGTTCTAGGCTAAAAATCGGAAACTATGTCGGCCTTTGGCTGCCATCGGCCTTTAAGCCTCCGACAGCCAATCCATCGAAATCATTGGTTTGGTTGACCAATTCCTATTCTAAAAGCTGTACTAAAGTGCTATACTTTATATATAAAGAAATAGACATAGGTCATACGTTCTAAACATAGATGTAAAATTAACCCCTCAGGCCCGGACGCTTATCGCGTGCGCACGTCATGTGATGACGTCATTGTTTATGTTATTCGGCGGCCCGCCGTGGTTTCAAATTACGAACGTTATATAAACACAACCACCCGATTTGCGTTCTGTAAACAGAGTTCTAGTGAGACAAGTATTAGTTATGCAGTATATGCTTTTTTAGAGTTATAAATATCGATTTTTCAAAGGGAAAGTCTAAAATAGGTGAATTTTTGGCAAAGCTGATTTTACCTATTTTTGAATTCGATTTTGAGGGTAGAATATTGACTCAGGCACTAAGAAAGATCCATTCTTTGCATCCAAACTCCTTTTTATACAAGTTTTAAACAAAACACTACCAAAAAATCGAAATGAACTCAATTTTTAAAATTGACGTCACTGCGCGATATGACGTCATGGTATACAAAATTTTCGATAGTTAGATTGGATTTTATGACTTTATCTTTGAGTTATTATCGTTATGATGTAATTACGATGTATTTACAACAACTACATTACAATTAATAACGAAATTATACCAAAAGTAAACAAACAAACAAAAAAATAACCTATGGTGTTTTTTCAGTTCGAAAATATCCAATATTTTGACAAAATACGCACTAACTACCCTCTACACAGTTTTATTATTACGTTACAACAAAAAAATAAAACATTTCACCTGAAATAAAAGAATACTTACGATTTAAAACCGACATAAACTGACATTCCGTGACCGTCCGTCCGGCTGCGACCGGCCAATTTTCGTAACTGAATTTATGACTTAAAATGTCAAAAAAACTAATGAATAATGAGTCTATTTCAATGATGATACTATAAGGTAACCATAAAGCATAGGGTTCCCATACAAAAATTAAATTTCTACCATAAAAAAAAATAAAGAATTCCGTCAACGGCGGATGATGCAAATATGGCTCACCCGGTCCTGAGGGAGTCATTGCGGTGCTTAGAGGAGATACCACTGGAGATAGCATGATGCGCTAACCCCTCTGCCAAATTTTGTTCATATGGTCAGGTCATTCTTTATTTGTGTGCGTATCTTTTTGAATGTGTTGCGAGTTTATTATAGTGTGGGTATGCGTGAAATTGTATTTGTGTGTGTTTACTTCGCCTCCCGCACCCCGCAAAAGTGCCACGAAAAATTTGTTCGGCGTATCGACGCGATACTAGCTCTATTCTAATTACTCTGAGTTGCGGTGCGCTAATGTCATGATCCAAGTATGGCTCACCCGGGCCTGAGGGGTTAAAGATGAAGGATGGGCTCTTGTAAAACAGAAAAACGAAGATTTTCGTTTTTGTTTTTTTAATTTACATTTCTTGTTTCCCGTTTTTTATTACTGTTTCTGATGGAGAGGGCTCCCCCTTTGCCCCACAAATTTTTTACACATATTACTAATTTTAATTCATAAAATGAGAAAAAATTCCTCAGAATTAAAAATTAAAGAACTCGAAAATGGGAGGTCTCCGCAACTTTTAAGGAAAAAACCTCCCATTTTCGAGTTAATTAGTGATTTTAATTGAGGTTCTACCCCCCTTAAAAGGTTAAGAGGGGGCGGGGGGGGGGGGGGTAGTACCTCAATTCCTCGGACGACTCAGAGTAATTAGAATAGAGCTAGTATCGCGTCGATACGCCGAACAAATTTTTCGTGGCACTTTTGCGGGGTGCGGGAGGCGAAGTAAACACACACAAATACAATTTCACGCATACCCACACTATAATAAACTCGCAACACATTCAAAAAGATACGCACACAAATAAAGAATGACCTGACCATATGAACAAAATTTGGCAGAGGGGTTAGCGCATCATGCTATCTCCAGTGGTATCTCCTCTAAGACGGACGACGTCAATGGAAAGTCGTCGGCCTTTACTGCCTAAAATCGGCCCCTGGCAGCACTGCTTTCGGCCCATTCTTAAATTGCCGAAATTGCCTGCTGGCAACACTGGTTGTGTCATTATGTCACAGTTTGTTATGTTATTTCTTGATTATTTTCCTTTTTTAAATCAAATAGATTAATAATCTAGTCGTGGGATCTGTAAATGTTTTGATTTTCTTTCTTTCTTCTTACCACAGACAGATTTACTTGGATTTACTAAAATAAATCAGTGCTTCTTACCTAATAAACGTTTGAAAATGGGATTCGATGACGGTCAATTAATTTTAAATGATAATAATGGTACTTTCTATGCTGGCCAAACAATTAATGGACGAATTGTATTCGACCAAGGCAAACATAAAACTATTCACGGTTGGTACCATATTCTAATCTACTTTGTGGTTAGTACCTTCGACCAAATTGTTTCAGTCACAAAAATAATTTACTTCAAATAGTCTTAACGCTAGTACTTTTAAAATGTCAATTTTTTTTTATAAAGCTACCGCCGGGTCTCAACGCGGCCTCTACTGAGAAGATCCGGCAAGAAACTCAGGGGGCTTGTCATTTATTCACTTTTTTTTTAAACAGTGTGTCATGTGACAATTAGATCAGAGCGACAGTGTGTGTTGCTGTTGAAAAGATCAAATAGGAGAAAAAAATATACATCGAAAGTACAACAAATTAAAAGGCCAAAGGGATAGTAGTCGGACCAAGCAGCACTCACCCGTGCACAAGTTGTCTCGAGCAGCAACCATCACTCACTTTAAATAATATGCCAATTATCTGGCCCTGTACCATCACCTGTATTAGCAGTATTGTCATCATGTAACTTGACACAAGGTAGAGATGATGATTGATGTCAATATATGTAGTTTATAGCTCCTTCAATTTCTATTGAGAAAGTAGGGTGAAAATAATATTGCTATTAGAGGTAATGGACAGGGGCTGGTCTTATTTCAAAATCTGCGCTGCATGCAGCACCTTATTGTGGCTGCAGCAATTAGCTGAGATAGAAATCATTCAGGCATTTCACGGCTTGGTAATAATTATATTGTTTTTATATCTTTCAGGTCAATATAATTTTTTTATTTTTGCCTTATCTCTGTATTGTATGTCTCTTTTTTATCACCTATTGGTTCATTACCTTCTTTGTCAAATAAATATTTTTCTTCTTAACCCCTCAGTGGTGGATATGAGATTGTGTGTTCGCACTTTGCATACTAGCCTGATGTGAATCGGAGTCATCCGCCATGGAAAGCTAATAATTAATTCTATTCCTTTGATGTTTTCAGAAAAATTATTATTTAAAAAAAATATTATGCTCGCACCTCTCTCTTGCCCCAACAGTAATATACGAAACGTAACTCTCTCTTTCTTTCTTCACTAACTTATATTTCTCTCTCAACTTCCGTTCTCCCTTCGCCTCGCCCTATCACACTTTTCGTAGGTAACTCTCTCTCGTCACGCATTCACCAGCTTACTCCCCAAGTCAAGCGTCCGTAAAGAAGTTATACTTTAAAAAAAATTACATGGACAAATATGGACAATATTGACGTGACATAACGTATTTTATGTAGTATAATATGTATGAGGGTGGTTGGGTTGCAATTTATTTTTGTATGAAAAGTAAAACATGGTTATTAAAAAAGTGTTTTATAATTAGTTGGATGATAGATTATACTAATCATGTATAGAAATTTTAAAGTTTAATATGTTAACTTTACAATTATGTTTTCATAATTGAATAAAAACGTGTAACTTTTTAAATATTACGAGGCACACTTTTTTTTTTACAAATGTATATTAATTTTGAGAAATACTCAAATGTCTTTGTCTTTACCAGATTGTCCCAGAATAATAAATTAATTGTACTCTAGAATGATAAAGGTTTTTTGTTCCAGGTATATATGTGAGCTTTAAAGGGTACTGCAAAGTCCACTGGACCACACAAAGGACCAGGCGAGTGAATGATACTCGTGAGACATACACGGTCAATCACGATTCATATGAGGAATATGTAAATAACAAATACTTTGTCATTGGAAGCTCTGATGGTAATTTGATTATAATTTTATTTATCAACTAGCTGACCCGCGCAGCTCCGCCCGCGCTTTAATTACATTTTGCTCCCCTTTTTAACCGACTTCAAAAAAAGGAGGAGGTTCTCAATTCGTCTGTATATATATTTTTTTTTTCTATGTATGTTCGCGCATATCTCTGGCAATTATGAACCGATTTGAAAAAATCTTTCTTCCATCCATTCTTTAATCCGTTAGTTGGGTCCCATAAAAAAATTATTGCTTCCGAATAAGTAGTTCCTGAAAAAACAATAATGGTGACTGCGCAGGAAAGCTGCAAGAAAGCCTATTTAGATGACTTTATGTCGCTTTTTAAGGACAAAAATGGTAATGGTGGTATGATAACTCTGGCAAATATTTACCGATTTCAATGATACTTTTTTTATTCGAAAGCAAAAACCACTGTAATGAATGTGTATGAATTTTATCACAATCGGATAAGAACTTCCTGGAGGAACATGAACGATGTGGGGGAAATTTAATTGGTAAAAACCATAAAACTGATGTTCTCCATTACATTACTCCGACAAATATGAACCGATTTCGATGATTCTTTTTTTATTGGAGAGAGTAAACTACTATGATGATTCCATGCAAATTTCATTACGACCGGATATTTTTTTCTGACGAAACATGAAATATGTAAAACTATGTAGACGATAATGTGATCATAACCTACCTAGATCATTTTACCGTCTTCGATGGTTCAATCCTTATGTATGAAAATATCACTAAAAAGTTTAAAATAAAATCTTTTTAAAAATAACATTAAACCGACTTCAATAACACTGAAAAGTATAAAATAATTTAAGTATTATTGAAGTTGGTGCCAAATATACACAGCAGGTACGCCAACACCAACTTCTATAATATTTAAATTATTTTATACTTTTCAGTGTTATTGAAGTCGGTTTAATTTAAAAAAAAAAGTTTTTATCTCCTTACTCTCTTGATTTATCTCTCTCCATCTCTCTCTCTATCATATAAGAAAAATCTAATTCTATGCTCTTTCTCTCCCCTCAAGCTTCGGTCCCCGTCACACTTCCCCTCTTCCTCTCCCCGTTGTCCTCTCTGAACCCTCTCCCTCCTCTCTCTTCTCCCAACTTGCTCATCATGCAACATCATCAATTAAATAATTCATCTACATTAGCAGACACGCCGATGGATGTAGGTACGCTTTGGTTATTGTGACATTTGTCGTGTGGGATTGTATACGACCTTGGTTTAAATGAGGTCTGTCTGTCGCTAACAATACATGCATAATGTGATAAATATGTATATCCAATATATTTTCTTGTTTATCTTTTTATTTTAAATAGTTTAAAACAAAGTCGCTTCCGCTGTTTGTACGCTTAGAAACTACGCAACGGATTTAATGCAGTTTCAGCAATAGATACAAAGGTTTATATGTAGTATACCCGTGCGGCGCCGGGGCGGGTCGCTAGTTTAAAAAATGATTTGAATATTGCATTTTTATCTTTGCGATCGCGAGAAAATATTTTTATACTTCATTCACAAATTAAAATTATAACGACACTTAGCCAGGCGCTTATCCAAGTTTGTACCTACTTTTGAAGTGGTCAATTTGTAATAGAAATATGACCTGTGTTTCTTCACAAGATCAAAGTCTGCCTGACCTTTTGTCCCGATCACTCTTGTATTCATACGATTTTTGTTACAATTTTTGATTGACGAAATTGAAAGTAAAACGGGGTACACTTGTTCGTGCGACCTAAGATGACAAGGAGTATTGGTTTTAATAGAATTAAAGGGGTGTCAATTGCACCCATTTCCTTTTCCTTCAGCCGTTTCCATTGGTAGTTCCACGTTTCGCTAGCTTTGTTAAGTCCCATTATATTCCTTCGGAATCGCTTGACGTTCGGGGTGTGCGCCCTAGGACTTCCGTGAGCACTGCGGCGACTCCGAGGAGGACAGCGCCGGGGTTGCGACGCCCGTTCTGGTTCCCAGGGGGCTACAATGCGCCCCTCGGCGGTGGGTTCAAAGGCAAGGCACTGAGGAGCTCTTGGTGCTGATCCCGCCGGAGAGCCTGGGTGTCCACTCTCATGTACCGATGCCTCGGGGGTTTTAATATATGAATCCCACATACCCCGGTTAAGCCTCACAGCTTCCGGGGACCTATTGTAGGTTTCCGCCGCGAAAGAAAACAAGCTGTGTTAAGTTAAGTTCCTATTAGCACGTTAAGATGCATAGATATGTCATTAGTTGATTCTATTATAAGTTATGCCCTGGATTGTTATGGGTTAACATTCAAAACAAACTTACTCAAGATTGAATCGCTCCAAATCAGATTTCTTAAGCTTCTTGTTTCTAAAAATAATAAAAATAGTTGCAAAGGTGATTATACTAAATTATTTGGATTGTGTAATATACTTCCTGTAAGTTTAAAACATAAATTTCTTTTGGCGTTTAACAACCATGGCTGTCAGGACTTAAATTTACCTCAAGTTGCAAATACTTATAACACACGCTTGATGACTCTTAAAAAACGTATACCAGGGACATTTCACAGGAGGTAAATAAAGTATTATTTAAAAATAAGGTACGACATTACTTATCAAGATGTTAACAGTATTATTATTAATTTAAAATAATTTTAAGTTAATTTAGAATTGGACGAGACTCGCCAGATACCCACAGTCAAACCGAATGACGGTTTTGTGGGACAATATGTAATTAGGTATACCAATTTGTTGACAGTAATAAATAAATAAAAGACCTAACAAAGCTAGCGGTACTGTAATCATACCGTCCGTTTGGCCTATTCCCAGTAGTTCTACATTTAGTTCTACATGTATGACTACTAAGAAAAAAAATTCCTCTTAGTTCTACACTCATGTAGAACTAGTAAGAATGCATTAAATATTATTTTTTCATTCCTAGTAGTTCTACACGATGACGTACTGCAAAAAATATTACATAAACTTTATTAGTGAGTGTGCTAGTAAACTTATAAAGGATATATTTTTCTTCAAAAATTTGAAATTTAAGTGTTTGCTTTTTTTCCTCTAATTCATTCTTATCAGATATAAGAAAAATATTATACCAGAAGTACTAGGACAACAGAGGGCACAAAGAGGTATCATCTCTCTTGTGATATCAAGTTACCCTTACGGTAAGGGTCTTACCATTTATTACCTTAGGTTCGTACATACCGGGGTACTGGCATCTCCTCGAGTGCCCGGTCCATTGTAATTCCAGAGAATACGTCCAGAGGAAGGACAATGGGCTTGGGACGTTGTACACTGGGCACCGGGTAATATCTCCACTCTGAGGTGGCCTGCTGTTGCTCGGTGGCGAAGCCTTAGTGGGGGGGGGGGGGGTCTGAACTGCTCTTCCAGGTATATGAGTGCCGGTTGAGCAGCAGAAAGGCGCAGTGGGGTTGTAGGGCGGGGGCACCGCTACAGCTGTTCCCGATTGGACCCGTCGGTTGAGCGCTGTGGTGGTGCAGGGTGGAGTCGGGGCCGAAAGGCCTTAGGGCGGGGGCACCGTAGCAACCGCTCTGATCTATATGGGCGCCGGCAGTACCGGGGTATGGGGGCCGGTAGCTCGATCCAATCTTAGGGCCGAAAGGACGAGGAAGGTAGGAGTAGTATAGTATACTTCTCTGTTGAGCAGACTGGACTGGAGGGCACTACATGTGACATCGGGGGGGAGAGCCTGCAGAGGCTCCAGCTTGGCCATTTTGGTCGAGCCGTTGTGGGTTTGGCGCAAGCCGAACGGCCGCTGGCCGGAACCGGATGAAGTACAATGTACGTTCCCGGGGCCCACCTATAGCGGGAGTGCTGGAAGGCCTGATGGAGTTTTAGTCAGTAAGAGTCTAACATCACCCGCGCATAGTAGGCCGTGCGCGGGTCACCCATGAAAATAAATCTATCGCAAAAAAAGTACGTACATACCAGAAGTAGGTACTACTAGAGCAGGAGAGGAGATTGGGTTTTACCATCATTGGTTTTACCTCTTAAGTGACGTCTAGTGTTTGTTATCCAAGCTTCAATTTTACCAGAAGTACCAGGGTAGCATAGGACATGAGCAAGCCTCATGAATAATGGCATCTCAGCTGCCGATGCAACAGCCGCACAAGTTTATAGTATAATCTGAAATACCCTGGTTGACCGCTACCGGGTGAACCTATATATCGAAGGTTTCTCCCACGTGTACAAATAAAAAATATTCTGCTCACTAATAAAGTTCTAATTTTCTAATACGTCATCGTGTAGAACTACTGGGAATGAAAAAATAATATTTAATGCATTCTTACTAGTTCTACATGAGTGTAGAACTAAGAGGAATTTTTTTTTCTTAGTAGTCATACATGTAGAACTAAATGTAGAACTACTGGGAATAGGCCGTCCGTTTCACCCTTCCTCAAAGTTAAATTATGTAATTAATGATGATGTATCTTTGCTTAGGTGAAGCAAAACTTAAGTCCGGCACCCATGAATTCAGTTTCCAATTCCTCATACCGGAGAACTGCCCATCGGCGTTCGAAGGATCGGACGGCCGCATCCGATACCGTGTGAAGGCTGTAATGGTCACCTCGGGCATATTTTCGTCGAATAAGGAGAAAGAAACTGCTGTGAGGGTAGTAGCTCCGAAGGACTTAAATCTGAATCCATATTGTAAGGTAACAATTATTATTAACACATTAATTGTAATAAAGTTGATTGTGTTCAGTCGAAATGTAGTCAGGACTCCAAAACCGATGAGCATGCATAAGACGAATATAAAAGTTGGGGAATCAAAATGGGCATGTAAGGACAGAGCCGCAATAAGTAGGCAAGTTGTAGAATATCGACTTGACAGTATTATAGAAGGTGTGCAGGCTACCATTGGCGTTCAGTTCTCTGCCTACCTCACAAAGGATTCGGCGAGATAATATGTAACTATAAAATAATTTCCTTTTAGTAGAATTCACGTTCGTTCATGTTAATGGTACCCTTGAAAGTGAGTCAGAGGTATGTACTATCCTGGGATCATCATCCATAACCAGTTGCCATTTGACAGGCCTGTTGATCTAGTGGTTAGACACTGGCCGCTACCCGACAGGTCGCGGGTTCGATTCCCACTAAATGTCTGGGTGTTATTCATCTATTTAAGTACGTATTTACAAAAATATAATATTTATTTACAAAAAAATTATATTGTTAGTATCAATTTTTTGGCTCTACCTAGTTTGGGATGTCTGATGATGACTGTGTGTGGATTGTCCCAGGATATTATTATTAGATCTCAACTAAGCAGAGCTCTGAACTATGGCACAACTGATATAAAAACTGATTAATTAAAACACGGACATAATATGCACACGACTGTTGATGTCATAGGAATAGAGACCACTTTTAACATGGAGGCCAGCACATAATATAAGCCTCTGAAGTAACTGACTTGTCATTATCTGTATTTCAACTGCTCAATAGGCGTTTGTAGTCAGATAGACACTACACAAACGATTACTTGGTGATGAAAGTTCAGTCCATAGATGGGCAACAGTTTAATGGCTGCTGCTCGAGTCAACTCGTGCGCGGGTGCTGCTTGGTCTGACTGGTCCGACTACTATCCCTTTGGCCTTTTAGTTTGTTGTAATTTTTGTCGTAATTTATTGTTTTCTTCTTTTCTCCCTTGCTTTATGTTTCGAACGGCAGGACACACTATCGCTAATGTCGATTCATTTGTAACAAAACAATGTTTAAAAAAAAAGTGAAAAAATTACAAGCCCGCTGAGTTTCTTGCCGGATCTTCTCAGTGGAGGCCGCGTTGTGATCCGGTGGTAGCTTTTAAAAAAAATGACCATTCAAAAGTGCTAGCGTTAAGCCTATTTGAAATAAAGATTTTTGAGTTTGAGTGGCCGAGGCATGTGAAATATCGGTCCCGATTCATCTAGACAGGCCTGAGGGCAACTTGACAACTCTGAAACCAATGACCAAATGACATTTCTTGTCAGCAACCGGTGGAGTTTGAGATACAGCAAACATTCTGCTGTTGGTGCGTCAACGCGGGGTCATCGCAGCTGCTGGTGAGGCTGCCGGTGGGCGGGTACTGCCCGGGGCAGCTCATACCCATAGACGTCCAGTGCACGAACAACAGCACCGTGGAGATTTTGGATATTAAGATAACCATTAAAAAGGTGCGCATGCGTCTTGTATATCACTAAAGTGTCCGTTAATGCGTTATAATTTAAAAATTGTGATTTCAATACAAAATGTACTTAAAACTAAAACCTTTAGAATAGAATAGAATAGAATAGAATACTCTTTATTGTACACCAAGAAGATATTTACAATATAAACTTAGAACTAAAACATAAAATGTACAAATGGCGGTCTTATCGCTATAAGCAATTTAGTAAGGGAAGAGATAATGACTCATTAACGGACTGTGAGCGCGGTAAAAGCATAATTAAAAAAAAATCCTTCATTCGATACAGCCACAGCTGCCAATCTTTCACAAGATTTATATGAAAATATTATACACACACAAGCACAAGCGCTTACGTATTACCCGTTCACTTCGAGATTGCCGTCGTCGACCGTTATGATGTCACAGCTAACGGTACTGAGTGCAAAAACGAAAAATATGTTTTTGGCCCGAATGCCCCAGGAGAACTGTTATGTTTTTTGAGTATGTATGTACTATGTATGTAGATTTCTTTAGCACGGCCTGCAGCCTAAACGGTTTGTTGCTTTGTGACTTATAATTATGTAATTAGATTAGTTTTAGTTGTGGAAGTGACTTAGCCTATAATTATATTCTTCAAAAAATAATGGTATGGCGGCCGTCAGCCGCTGTTTTGTATTTTTCTTATTTATGCAGGCCGATTATGATAATTAGCTAATACAGAGTTAAATGTGAGCCACTGTGATTTTGGATCGGTCATGGTGTCACCATCGAAAAGTCGTTGTTTGTAGTGGCTTCGTGTGGCGGGTTACTCCCTTCCCTCCAATATGGTTGAGGGGAGTGATGGCTGCTGCGAGCAGTCCATTCGTGCGCGGGTGCTGCGCGCGGGGGACTGGTCCGACTACTATCCCTCCCTTTAGCCTTTTAGTTTATTGCTTTTTCGTGTATTTTTTTCTCACTTATTTTATCTATCAAACGGCAGAACACACGCTTGCTAATGCTGATCTAATTGTATCAAGACAAACTGTTTTTCAGCTTGCCGATACTTCTCAGTTGAGGCCGCGTTGTGATCCCCCAGATCACAACTAGCTAGCTAGCATAAACAAGTAATAAGTTTTAAAAACTAAAACCCGACTACGGATAAAATCGCAGTCTAATAATGTGATATTATATAGCCTATAACCAGCGGACAATCAAGACGCTTCTAACGACACTCTACTTGTCAAATTATGTTAAGTAGATTAGAACATATGCGGGAACAGATGAACATACATACATTCTTGTTAAAATTATAACCCTCCTTCCGTTCCGTAGTCGGGTAAAAAGAGCTTATTTGAAATTAATAATTTGAAAATAAAAACATAATTCAGAATGTGAAATACACCGCGACATCGTCCCCGGACACGCGCCACGAGCGCGGCACGGTGGCGGAGATCAAGAAGGGCCCGGTCCCCGGGAACACGGCCAGGCACTGGGCCGTCGAGATGGACGTGCCCGCGATGGATGTCTACAACCTGGACCACTGCCGCTTCATTGATATCGATTATGAATTCAAGGTTAGACTTCTGTACCGTGTTCCGGTGTTCTGTTTGTTTTCTGATGTGTGTATTCTGCTACTCCTCGTGGGATCGATTCCCACCAAGTGTCTGGGTGTTATTTATCTATTTAAGTATGTATGTATTTAAACTTGCGATAATTATTTCCTATTTTATAAAGTCAATGAAGTTGCCGAATATATTAACAGGTGTATTATTATTATTATTTTCACAACCTATCGGGCGTCGTCTATTTACTTTTTTTTTCATTGTCCCAGTAAACATGTTCTATCCTCTTGTAGCTTATTATTTCAGCGTTAGTACGTATTTTAAGTATGCGTCTATATAAAATATATACACAATAATAATTACATACACGTAATTATATATATTATATAAATACATTTGAAGTTATTATTGGAGCAAGTTTTTATTATTTTTATGGTACACTTAGACCTCCCTGAGTCACTGGAGGTACTGGCTGAAAACCAGCGTTGGTTGCAGTTTGTGACCAGCACATGCTGAGCCAGGTACCTCTTCGACGCAAGTTTCCTGGGGCTGCAGAACACGCAGTTGTTCTTATATTTTTTTTATCTCTACTTGGTAAACGTTTCTTTGTGTGTGTTTCTCTGTATTTTGTTTGTAAGTACTTTGTGTCGAATAAAATTTTTACTTACTTTACTTACTTACTATTTTTAAAAAATGTATATAAGTATTAGTATCAGTTGTCTAGTTTCCATAGTACAGGCTCTGCCTAGTTTGGGATCAGATGACCGTGTGTGGATTGTCCTAAGATATTATTATTATTATTACTACTAGGTGGCACAACCCCACCTGAGTACGGCGGCGATTCCGAGGATAGTGGCGGGGTTGCGACCCCCGTCCCCGTGAGCACCGTGTCTGGTTCCCGGGGGGCTGAAAAGCAAGGCACTGAGGGGGCTCATGGTGCAGTTCCTACCCCCCCAGTGTCCCCACTCATGTGCCGATTCGACAACCGCGGGGATTTAAGTGGGTAAGAATCCCATATACCTCGGTTGACGTCCCGGGGACCTTTTCAAGTTTTCCCTGCAAAAAATGTTCTAGCTAGCTTCTAGTTCCGCAAACCGTTTACAAAATAGCACCCAAAGCCTGCCATTGTATTCTGCAGGTGTCATCAGAAACGCGCGACTGTCACGAAGACGAAGAAGAAGCATGTCCTATTATTTTCGGCACCATCCCTCTAGTCGGCTACCAAGACAATATTCAAAACCCCATGCAAGACCAACTACCTCAGACGACCTACCCCTCCCCGCCCATTGTGAACCAGCCTCTAGCCACCTCCCCATACCCTAACTCTACCCCCTACCCTAATGTAAACGCTCCATATCCGAACACACCGAATATTAGTGTAGTCCCACCTTATCCTACCACGCCCGTAAACCAACAATACACACGCAGCAACTCCCCCAGTCCTTATCCAAACTCGTCGTATCCTGCCGTAAATCAACCTTACCCAGGGAATAGCCCTGTTCCGCCTTACCCTACAGGAAATAATGGTATCCCTGGTGGAAATACTGGTAATAGCCCTATCCCACCTTACCCCATAAGGGGCAGTAGCCCTGTTCCGCCTTACCCTGTTGAAAATACTTCCAATAAGGCTTACCCTGGTAGTCCAGTTCCACCTTACCCAACTGGAAACAATAGTAACCCTGCAGAAAACGCTTCTGGTAATAGCCCTAACCCACCCTACCCCATAGGGGGCAGCAGTCCTGTTCCGCCGTATCCTGTTGACAATACACCTAATAAGGCTTACCCTGGTAATAGCCCCAATCCTCCTTACCCAGAGAGGGGCAGTAGCCCTATTCCGCCGTATCCCGGTACGGGTTCCACTGTGAGATCCACAACTCTGTTGAAGACTGGGACGTTTGGATTCACTTTCCAGAGCGGCGACTCGGTGACTGCGCCTTTATTGCCGCCGGGAGCTAACGTACCTTTTGTAAGTACAGCCAGCCTATAGACAGCCCAGTGCATAGCCTCTCGTCCCTTAAGATATACGTATAGATACTGTTTAACTGGCGCACTCACAAACACCTATTAACTTTAATTCCAATTAATTCACTTTTTAAAATCTATTTCGAATGTCTAAACGTTAGAAATGTTAGAACTAAATCGTTTGCCATTTTTTTTTACAATAGATAAATTATGATTTGTGGCAAATGGTGCTGGTTACATAATTTACTAATGAATTAATTATACTTAATTCAGTGTAAAGTCCTAAATAAGCATACATTATGGCACTGTTTGTTTACCCAAATAAATAAAAATGAAAATGTCATGAATTGAATACAAGATAATTGATATATCTACTCACTATCTGCGTATTAAGTATTAATTGGCTTCTAGTGTCGAAATAATTAACTATAATTGACGTTTGTGGGTTGGCAATAAGTCGCTTGAGTCCGGTGGTTACACCAGCTAAGGTGCCTTTCACATCGGAACAACAATGTTTACACATTAATCCGATTCCAAGATTTGGATTAACGAACATTAACTCTAATTGAAGTTTGTAAGTAGGCAGCAGAAAAATATTAAATTAGTCATAGAGCGGCCTAATCACTTTTTTATTTATTAATTAAAGGTACTTTATACTATTTTTTTATATTAAATTCAAAGTCAAAATATCTTTTTTTTAGGGTTATGTATAGGTCCCACGGAGGCACTTACACAAAAATCATTTTTACAAACTACCACCGGATCGTAATTCTTCAGTAAATATACATAAAACATGTGAAAAGGCGTATTTCCTCCAAAAATATGATGTGTCAGCTTAGAGCCGAGCGTACTCACGTTTCTATTGACATATTACATTTAGTGACGAAAAAGACGAAATGAGCTAGCTATGCCTCAAATAACGTTAGTAAGCTTCTCTCCACTTCTTTTTTTTTCAGCCGCTTAGTCCTGGCAGCCCATACGCTAGTGCTTCTGCCCCGGAGCCCGGGACACCTGACAATTTAGACAGTAAGTATTCTAAAATGGGGCCAATTTAATAGATTACATTTGGCAACTTTTTTGCCCGAATGCCCCAAGAAGAACGTGATGTTTTTCGAGATTATGTATGTGTGTCTGTTTCATTGGCACGGTCTAGACCAGCCATACTCAACCTGCGGCCCGCTAGCCTTTTCTATGCGGCCCGAAGTCTAGTACAGTATTTTTATATTAACAGTAGTATTTTATTGATATGTGTACAAAAGTAATGCAAAAAATGTCGTTCGAATAAGGTTCGAATGAATAAATGTTCATTTCACTCGCTTTCTCATAAAATAGCGTGCACACAGAATTTAAGTAAAGAAATGTCTTCAATTAGTGAAAAATCCCTTAATTTTTAAATAAATGCGATATTTCATAATATGCTATTTATTGTATAATATAGTATACTTAGGGACCTTAGGGTAGTTATAATTAAACATACAATTTAGGCTAGATTATTGCGGCCCGCAGACTAAATCAGAAGCGACTATGCGGCTCGCAGGGTAAAACAGAAGCAACTATGTGGCCCAGGGGTAAAAAAGGTTGAATATGGCTGGTCTAGAGCCTTAACCGCTTGATGGACTTTGAGTTATGATATGTCGTTAGATTCTTCCTAGTTGTGGGAGTGACATAGGCTATATATTTTTCCAAAAACCGAGACACCTGCCGAATATTTTCATCTAAAGGAAATGTATATGAAAGATCAAAAATGTATCTTCTTCTTCTTCTTCTTTTAAAATGAGATGGCTTCCATCATGTGTATTGATGATTCTGCCAACGACAAAGTTTGCGATAACACGGGACGGTGGGTTGACAATTGATAAAAAGATTTGACAATGGACGGTTAAGTTAGCAAAAATAAGGATGGGTTCAGACAGAGGAATTTAATATATTGATAGATAAGTAAGTGCCTAATAATATATAAGCTGTTTATAGGAGAATTTCGAATGAGATTGTTATCTCATAACTGTGTTCAGTATATTATATTTTAATGTTATTTAAGGTTATGAATTTAAATAACATTTTGGTTAGGTAAGGATTCGGTAGGGTTAATAAATATGGTAGGTTTATAGGCCGAGGGGAGTTTGATGGGAGCAAATCATATATAGCAACAGATATTTTAGTACAATTAAAGAAAATGTGTTCAAGTGTACCCTCCTCCATGCCACATTCACACATTGAGTGATCTCGTATTCGTAATTTGGCTAGAAAAACAGGCGAGCAGACATGACCAAGGCGAAGACGTATTATAACTGAGGTAACCCACTTGTGGTAGTTTCGATACTTAAAGAACCATGGAGAATTTGGAATGCAGGGTTGAATGTTTCCATACCATATGGCCTTTATCTGTCTACTCCTTTGCCATAATCTGTCCCATGAGGATACAAGATATGCTTTGGATAATGGTACTAAGTCACGAGCATAGATCGAATAATGTGAAGTAAGGCCAGAATGTGAGGCTTCTTTAGCTAGCTGATCAGCGATTTCATTGCCTATTATTCCTGAATGTCCAGGTATCCAGGCGAGAACAATTTCGATGCCAGCACAGTGGCATCGATATAAAGCTTGTTTGATCTTTAGCGAGACGTCGAAATTATTCTTTGAGTGAAAAGGGAGCTTAGCAACATCAGAAAGGGAACTGAAGGAGTCCGATAGAATCAAAGTTTTGTTAATTTTATGTGATTCGGCATACAGTATAGCTTCCAGCAAAGCAAGGGCTTCACCAGTAAAGACCGAGCATTGTGGAGGGCATTTGAAGTTTAATATTATTTTGTATTTTGGGATCCATACAGCAAATCCAACATTTTGGGTAGCTGATAGTTTTGAGGCGTCTGTATACATAGTCAGCCAACCTTGCCAATCGTTACCAATAATACTATTGAGGATTTTGTCTGCTTCAGGGGAATTCTTCGGAATGCCAAAATTAAGTATGATTCTAGGTTGATAAGTAAGAGTATCATATTCAAACAGAAAGAGAGGGTTTAAATCAAATTGGTTAATATGAACCGGGAGGGACTTTATTCTATTTAGACTATGGACTAGAGGAGGCAGATCTTTATGTGTCCAGAAATTAGAAGTGGAACATGATTCTGCAAGGTCGGATAGTATGGGAATGAGGGGGTGAGAGGGATGTTGGATTATTTTACATAAGAATCGATCACTCAAGTATTGCCTGCGTAAGCATAAAGGGGGTTCTAAGCACTCGACCTGCAGGGCATTTACTGGAGAAGATTTCATAGAGCCAGTAATAATTCTCAGACATTTGGCTTGCAACTTTTCAAGTTTGGATAGAGCAATTTTATTACATGGCTCTAAAACGAAAGACGCATAATCAAAATGGCTCCGGATAAGAGCATTATAAAGTAACTTTTGATTATAGGGGTGGCAGCCCCATCGTACTCCGGAAATCGCTCGCATGATATTCAGACCTTTTTGACACTTGTCGTATATATAATTAATATGATGTATGCCTGACATCTTAGAGTCAAGTATGACGCCTAAAAATTTGACATTATCTTTAATCGTTATCCTTTCGCCATTGATTTGTAAATTTATATCGGGTATTGATCTTTTGTTCGAGAACACTACTGCACTACACTTCGAGACAGAGAGGGATAGATTATGATCAGAAAGCCAGTCGTTCAGGTATATTAAAGCGGAATTCAGATTGGAGGAAGATTCAGAGAATGAAGATGAGCGTGCATATAGAGCAATATCGTCTGCATATTGAAGAATATTGCAGAAGGGGTTAACTGACTGTTCGAGATCCGATGTATACAAATTATATAAAAGTGGACTTAAAACTGAGCCCTGTGGAAGGCCTTTCCAGACTTGACGGGGAGGAGTAAGGGAACCATTAAAGCGAACGGCAATAAAACGAGAAAAAAGAAGGTTATATGTAAAGTCAGTTAGCTTCGTTGGGATACTCAGCTGGAGCATTTTCTGCCTGAGTATGGGAAGCTCAACGTTGTCATAAGCAGCGCTTATGTCAAGGAATACACCAATAACATGTTCTTTGTTTGAAAGAGCTAGACGAATTTCAGATGTAAGAACACTTAGACTATCCACTGTACCTGATCCACGTCTAAACCCAAATTGACTTTTCGCCAGAAGACCCCTATTTTCCAGTATCCATTCTAAACGATTCTTCAGTAAGTGTTCAGCAATTTTAGCCAGTGTAGAAGAGAGAGCAATTGGTCTATACGAGGATGGATCACTAGCATCTTTCCCTGGCTTAAGGATTGGGATAATGATTTGAGTTTTCCATGAGTCAGGTACAGTGTTAGAAGTAAAGAATGAATTAATAAAGTCAAGAAAAATGAGTTTAGATTCCTTAGATGCTTTACAGATAAAGGAGAATGGAATGCCGTCAATGCCTGGCGTGGAGTCCCGTAAGTGATCTAGAGCGCACAATAATTCTGCGTAAGAGAATGGGTCATTCATTTTATCAAGCGATGAAGGAGTCGATGGACAAAGAGCAGTTGAGGAGTCTGGAGGGACGTATGGGGGGGCTAGTTTATTGGTAAACTCATCTAGCCAGAGTTTTGGATCACTAGGGATTGGAGGGGAGGAGATAGCTCTACGAAATGAGTTTAATTTCTTCCAGACAGTGGAAATAGGAGTTCGGGGGGATAGGGATTCACAAAATCCTCTCCAGCCTAAACATTTCTTTTTAGACAATAGTCTTTTACTACGAGCCAAAACTTTTTTATAATTCAAATAATTTTCAGTGTTCATATTATTTGAGTATTCATTTTCGGCTTCATTCCTGTCCCGGACAGCCATCGTACATTCCGCGTCCCACCAAGGGGGTGAAGGAATATTGTCTTTAGGAGATTTTTTGGTAGGAATACATTCTGATGCAGCGTCATGTAAGAGGGATGTAAACTCTTCATATAAATGAAGACAGTTGGAAGTGTTAATGGGGGGAAGTAGCGATAACCTGCTATCTAAAGTTGCAGAGTATTGGGTCCAATTAGCTTGCGAGAGTTTATATTTTAAGAGAGGGCTAGGGGTAGGGGAAGGGGAGTAATTATTAAGAATAGATATTATTATGGGAAAATGGTCACTTCCATAGCTGCATGTTTGCGTACACCAGGACAGGGAGGAAACTAGAGAAGGAGAGGCAAGAGAGAGGTCAGGAGCACTTGTGCTTTGACTGGGAGATGTTCTACGTGTTGGAGAACCATCATTCAGGACACATAAATTGATATCATCCAGAAGATCGAGGAGAAACGATGAAGAAGTATCAATTGTGCTTGAACCCCAAAGAGTATGTCGACAATTAAAGTCACCAAGTACAATCAAAGGGGGAGGAATTGAGGAAAGGATAGACTTGAGCTCAGAAAAACAGTTGTAGTTTGGATGGGGAATGTATATAGATATAAAGGAAATATCGAGAGCACGGACAGCAACAATATGAAATTCAGGTGAATGAGGGGGGATGGCAATTTGGGAGAAAGAGGTAGATCTTTTAACAAGTAGACAGCATCCAGCACAACCATCATCCCTGTCGTCGCGGATGCACACATACCCCGAAACCCTGAAAGGGGATCCAGGGACCAGCCATGTCTCCGCAACGGCAGCGGCAATGGGTTTGTGTCGATTTAGTAGATAGATAAGATCTTGTTTTTTTGGTTTGATACTACGACTATTCCATTGCAGGAGATTGACCGCCATTTTTAAGGACCAAACAGGAGAGAAAACGTTCTAGTAAGGGAATGACATTGTTCGGTAGAGAATCGGAAAATTTAGATAACATATTAATTAGGGAACATACAAGGAGCTCGATTAGGTTATCATTAGGAGTGGGAGATAGAGTGGATTCAACTAGAGGAGGATTATTCCTGCAGGCATGGCCATTAGGCATAGTAGAAGGAGGAGTATATATGATGTCTTTATGGGCATGGACATCATAAGATTTGCCCAGTTCCGGTCTAGGTCGAGGGGATTTGTAGATGGTTTGCCTATAAGATCTTGAGGCAGGGGAGGATTGGGAGGGGGGAAGTTGAGAAGGATCATCATAGAGAGGTTGATACTGAGAGTGAAGGGGGGAAGCAGCTTGTTCTGAGTATAATGGACGAGCAGGTGGAAACCGGATAGAGGCCTCAGAATAGCTCAGATTTTCTTGGGACATTACCATTTTTATTGATTTTTGTCGGGAATGTTCAGGGCATTTATCCTCTATAGCTTTATGAGACCCTCTACAGAGAATACAGGATGACAGACTGTCGGGGACATCACAAGAGTCTCCTGTGTGTGGTTGACCACAACGGTAGCATCGCGGTTTTGATCTGCATTGGACGCGGACATGGCCAAAACGACAACAATTGTGGCATTGTATAGTGGGAAGTTGGTAAACCGACACTGGTAAGGAGGACTCATAGCAGAACACCCTTTCAGGTAGAGATTGTCCCAAGAAGGTAAGAACTACTGTCGAGGAAGGAACCCATGAGGTAACACCTTCTTTATGAAGTTTCACATTAAGACGTCGAGCTTTTATCACTTTACCACATGGGGATTTTAGTCCTTCTACCAGTTCCTCTAAAAACCAGTCTGTTGGGACTGACCGAATTACTCCCATTCTGGATACCTGAAATCTAGGAATGCTAGCAATATAATTATTAGTTTTAAGAATGGGATTTTCAACAAAATTGTTTGCTGCCTCTGCAGTGTTAAAGTCTATGCATATCTTGTTTCGTCCAATAGATCGGATACCCCCCTGGGCAATACCGACAACATTGTTCTTGTGCAGGAATTGAGCAAAACGTAACGTCCGAATGGTAAGACCAGCAGAAAGATCAGGTTCTGAACGCGCAAGGTGCACAGAAAACGGAGCATTGTCGAAATCATTGTACTTGAGGCAAGAATCATTTTCAAAGCCGGGAACAGTATAAGTAGCTTGGATCGAGGCACTTGGAGAAGAAATTTTTTTAGGATCATTTTGTATCTGAGTATCAGCAGGACGTTTTAATGATTTTTGTGAAGCTTCTAGTTCTAAATCAGGAGATTGGGTTAATTCTATTTCCATAGGAATGTTAGGAGGTTTCCCCCTGTCGGGGGGTTTTTTAGGGTCCATTTGCCTATGAACCTATAGTATATAAATAAACTTACCAATAATAAGGTAGACAGACACAACACAGTTAAACCACCACCAAAATAGATAGAAATTTGTTAACACGAAATTAAGGAATGATAGTATCAAAACAAACTACTCCTCACCACGTGCTAAGACAAACTCCTCAAAAATGTATCAAGAAAACACATAAAGTTATATGCTTGTTGTGACACCGGCGGAAGTGACACGTGCGCATCGGCCTTTCCAATTAGAGATGAAACGAATATTCGGTAACTATCCGGCTTAACTTTCTAAAGTTTAGCCGGATTCTAATCCGGCTAGATACCGGATAAACGAGTAGGTATCCGGCCGGGTACCGGATTTAAAAAATAGGACGTTTGAACGTTTGACTGACATTCTACTTTTTTTTTAACCGGCTTCAAAAAGAAGGTTCTCTATTCGACGCGTATGTATGTAATATTGATAAAAATGCGTAATATTAATATATGTTAGTCTATGTGGGCTTCTAAACAAATTTACCAAATTTTATGAGTGTATGTATGTATGAATGTAGGTTTGTCCACCGATTTCTCAGAAACTACAAGTCCGAGTTCGAAAATTCTTTTTGCAATAGTTAGAGTATTGTTCAACTTAGGGTAGAGTACAAGTTTCATCAAAATCGGTCCAGTAGTTTAAGAGATATGAACTTTTTATGTTTTCAGTAAGTTACTGTAACGTAGACGTTCGAGTTGCGTGATAGTGCTGATACCTATATTGGTAAAATAAGTCACTAAAAAGTGTTAAATAAACTATTTTATAAAAAATAAAAACCGACTTCAAAGTAAATTATCTAAAAAGCATAAAATAACGAAAATATATTGAAGTCGGTGTCAGCTGGTGATGTGTTAGTTAACATGATTAGCTAGCACCGACTTCAATATATTTTCGTTATTTTATGCTTTTTAGATAATTTACTTTGAAGTCGGTTTTTATTTTTTATAAAATAGTTTATTTTGTTTTGGTTTCCATAATAGGTATACAAAATAATGTTACGTGCGGGTGGGTATTAAAATGCCGATTAACGTAAAAAAATATTTTATTCCACGTACACTCACACTGTATACACTATACAGCACAGTATACACACAAGGCACAGTAGTCCGAGTCGCACAGTACTTCTCAGTAGTCCAAAGCCTTCGCAAGGGTCGCTGGTACAATTCTCTTCGATCGCTTCCTTAAGATGTTTCCGCTGTCGCTTGTAAACACAAACTGTCTAGACGGCACTATGCGTCGGCTTATATAGCTAAATTAACAGAGGCGTGGAAACTTCGAGAATGTAGTCGTAAGTCCTTATATAGTCTAGCACTTTCACACAATAGCTGCACTTGTTCGAGAAAACGAACAATAGGCAGGGCAGTGAACCGAGCGCGAGCGCGTAGAACTACTTTCTATTGAGAAGTCGAGATCTTTTGGTACGGATCGATAGTAGACCTATAGACTAACAATGCGTTTTGAGATCATTGCAATTAAGTAATAATTAACGGAGTAATTAACACTTTTATCTCCCGGTCGTAACAATAGGTTAGACATACGTAATGAACTCGCCAAACTTTTTGATGGCGAGACACGCTCTGGTTTATACTAGCTACTTAACCTACCTTAAGCAGCTTTTTGCAGCCGGATTCTCGGCTATTCGATTATCCGGTATCCGGCGAAACGACTATCCATTTCATCTCTATTTATAATTTCCGGACGAATGTCGACTGGGTCGTTTTGTGAGACGATGCGCATAAGTAGCCACTGTGACCTTCAGAACATAATCCTTAACTTGCTGACGGACTATATCGGATGCTGATATGCATTGGGTGTCCAAGTTTTAAATATTATTATGACAAAACCAGTGGCGTAGCTTGCCTTAGATGGGCCCCGTATCAAAATTTGTTGGGGGGCCCAAATGATGGTGCGGCCTAAGAGATTATCTGTGAACATAGATTTTACGAATTGATGCTTCCACATGTTCGGGGCCCCTGTAGTCGTGAGCATTACCCCAGCAAGAAAGATGCTCGTAGAGAAGATTGAGTTAAACGAATAATTAGAGCATAATCTGCTGTAAATGTGCGCGGAATAAAAAATTAGTGCATCCTTTAGTTTTCGAGAAAAATCCGAAAAACGATTCTTGCTGGGGTAACGTTGCTCCAGCAAGAAGATTCTAAACCAATGATCGGAGAGAAACATAAACTACAGGAAAGATAGCTTATATTTGTGCGTAATTGTGCGCTGAAAATGAAATTTGTGCGTCTTAAGATTTCAGAGTTATTACAATTCCTGCTGGGGTAACGTTTTGCAGAATCGTGTTTCTCGGAAACCAATAATTGTGCACATATAAAATAAACAATCATCATTAGCTCTTAATTTGTGCGTATTTGTGCATTAATTAGATTTTCAAAAATATTTACCGTTTTAGCGTAATAATGGATTTATGAAAACCAAAAAAAAGGTCCTAGCGCTTAAACGAACAAAAATTCATACACACTGAAAACGGTATTCGGTCCTTTTTAATACTCTTAACATCCACGTAAAGTTTCAAAACATATTATATACGCATTATTGAATAATATCACTTTGAATCAAAACTGATAATGTCTAGATTTGACGTCAAAATACAAAAAACAAGACCAGCCCTAGAGTTTTTGGTATAAACCAAGAATTAGAGCACTTTATGAAATACATATCCTGAAAATTTCAGCTTCAAATATCTCATAATAAAGAAGATACAACCAAAAACTAGAACCCCTGTTAGATTACTGGTTATCCGACCAAATTGGAATGAACCCAAAAAAGCGAGGATTTCATACATACTCGTGACCTTCTTAACTTTGCACACAAACAGCTTTGCCTGGGTACACTGAAGTATAAAACTGTTAACGGAAGTTACTTTTATTCTAAATTTAAATATAATCAAGAACCAAAGTTGGTGCCTTTCTTTTTATAAAGTATGTACTATGCGTTTCAACTAAGAATGTGTCCGCCATACTGCGGAACTTCACTCGTTTTTTACGATTTTTGTATCGGCAGCAGAGTAAACACAAAATGAAAAATTCGCCTCGGTTTTGATTATTTGATGTAATGTCATATTTTGCTATCTATTTTTGTTAAAACATCATTTTTAGTAGTTTGAAATGGCAAGATGGCGGCCACATTCTTAGTTGAAACGCATAGTATCTAGTTACTTATAGTTCATGTAGGTGAAGAGTTCAATACAATGTCAGTTATATTATTACGCAATTAAACTTTATTTTAAAACTAAATGTAGGTTGCCTGGAAGAGATTGGTTTTTAACGATAAGGCCACCTTTGTACATTGATTTCTTCAACGTATTGTTCAATTTACATGTAACTTTTGGTGTAGAATAAAGTGTATTTATTATTATTTAGTTTTATTATTATTATTTATTTTAGTTTTATTTTCTCTAGTTTTCACACCCGGACTTTTTAAAGGCTTGCGTGGGAACGAATCCAAGACGTAGAGGTCTGTTGGGTGAAATTAATGATATGAAAGACACCTGTCAGAATAAACTGCTGGAAATAAGATATTATTATAAACAGCAGTTGACTCTGGCAGACTACTCTGGCCTATTATAAGTATAGTGCCTAACCTAGTATGTGGAAAGATTACTATATGTTTTTGAGTGGATATTTGGTTGACTGAACACTGGGCTGTTGTAAAAGGCCGGGGTGTCTTGCCACCTACTCATTATTTTTTGACAAGTGGTGACTTGCCACCCACTAGATAGACTCTCCATACGGCCGTCATAAGACGGCGGAAGGCAACAACGGTGTGGGTGGCTCAACACCCCTGTGTTGAGAGGTATGCTGCGCTTTCTCCGGAGTTACTCGCGGCGTTATGACTTTTAGCACTTCCACCCCTTTAGCATATAGCTCTAACAACTCCTCTCTGGACGGCCAATTAAGGTAAGCCAGAGCTGAGTCCCGCGGGTCCCCTTCGGTTTTCACTCGGCCGACGAAGACACGCCAAGGTGGGGGCCCTGACCAACTCGCTGGAGTACTCGGGTCCTTGGTGTCGTTACGAACCAAGACTAGTAAGTAGACTATCTTTCCATACATTTACAATAGTTCCCTTGGCTGCCGAGGTAAACTGTTATTTTTTCTTCAATTAAGTAGTTGACCTCGGTAGGTACCAACCAACCACACACCATTTAATTGTAAAAAGGGCCTTTATGTGTTGGATTCGTCCCCACGCAAGCCTCTTAAAAGACCGGGTAAATCCCGTGAAACAAAAAACATGAAAATAATAATAATATTTTGGGACAATCGACGAACGATCTTCTGATCTCAAACTAGGCAGAGCCTTTACTATGGTAAATAGGC
The DNA here is from genome assembly GCA_911728495.1 of Furcula furcula. NCBI lineage: Eukaryota > Metazoa > Arthropoda > Insecta > Lepidoptera > Notodontidae > Furcula > Furcula furcula. Next base: position 22,409,416 of record OU452257.1, on the reverse strand, counting down.
AGCTGATACTAATACTTATAAGTATACTTTTTTGTCATTGTGCGCGTCGCAAGTAACCGGTGGATGCAAATAGCCAATTGTCGTTCATTGTAGCGTTCGAAGGGGGAGGCCTATGTTCAGCAGTGGACGTCTTCCGGCTGGTGATGATGATGATACTTTTTTTGTATATACATACTGATATACTTATGACGCCCAGACACTTGGTGGGAATCGAACCCGCGCCCCTCGGTTGGTTGCCAGGGTCTCTAACCACTACACCAACGGGCCCGTCAATTGTGAAGCGGAAAACCAGAAATTAAATTAAAACTGCATTGCAAATTCAATATGAGCAATGGAAAACGAAGATTTGCTACAAAATTCTTTGACCTTCTACCTGGATGGACGATCTAGTTACCTTTTCCCTTGTCATTAGATTCTTCAGTGGGCGGGAGTTAAATAGTGTTCTAAGTTCCTTAGTTTAGCCCATAAAATAAGATATATGTTTTTTTTCACCCACCAATTTTGTTCATGAAACTAGTTTATCCCATTGTAAAGTAGGCAACACTGATCCCTGTTCAAAAAGTAAGTAGGTTGCGCTCGCTTAGCTCGAGTGCTACGCTAAGAAAAAAAATACGAGAAAATACAATCAAACTGAAAGGCCAAAGGGATAGTAGTCGGAGCAGTCCCCCTAAGCAGCACGCGCGCACGGGTTGACTCGAGAAGCAGCCATCACTCCCCTCAAACATATTGGAGGGAAGGGGGTGACCCGCCACACGAAGCCGCCACAAGCAGAGCGATTCGATAGCGAGCATGGCATATTTTTTGTGATGAAACTGGGAAAGACAAAGCTTATGTCTTTCCCAGTTTCATCACTAACAAGTATAAATTTAAAAAACCCCGACATACATAACATTATATCAACTGATCATTATATCAAATAAAATTATAGATTCATTTGTTATATCTTGTAAATATTAGAGATTTTGTAATTATATAAAATATTACTTACCCCAATTTTATGGTCTTTACCAGATAAATTCCTCCAAATAAATCATGGTTCTCCAGGAAGTTCTTAATCGGTGGTGATCAAATTTATACAGATTCATTATATACAGGTTCCTTCTTTCGAATAAAAATAGATTCATTGAAATTGGTCAATATTTGCCAGTGTTATGACCAGTTTTGTCCTTATAAAGCCATAAAAACATCAACCTCCAGCATTCCTACAGTTTTTTCAGAGTCGCCATTCTCATTTTTTCAGGAACTACTTATTCGTACGTAATATTTTTTTGTGGGACCCAATTAATGGAGCGGCCTATCCGTACAATTCGAATTCGAACTGAGAACCTCCTCCTTTTTTGAAGTCGGTTAAAAAGGAGGAAGTTCTCAATTTAATTGAATTGTATGTATTTTTAACACGCTTTTACTTGCTTGAGCTATATGTATGATGGTAATGGAATCTTGCAATGCAATTTTGATTTTGACTCAATGTACTCTCGCGGTCACGAACGGTGTCGGTCGATAATCGCTTGCACGAGCCGCCCCGAATTACATGCGGGCGGGGTAGGAGCACGTACGTTCGTTCAAACGATTCTAATTGAAAACTGGTACACCGTTCGTGTCCACGATACAAAAAGGTCAGTGAACTTTCTCGGAGAGCGATTTTTATTATGAGTATTGGAAATATACATTTTTTATTGCAATGCGAATCATTGCTATTTACACCTATAAACTTGCAATGCATTCTGTGGTTATCGTAATTAAATAGTAATTAACAGAACTGTAACAATATATTGTAAAAATTGTGACAAACTATAACCACCTGACGGACTATTATAACCGCGATTGTTGATAAACATTATGAACGTAACTGTACAGACAACAGCTTCACATAATACTGTCATTTAAAGAAGGTCACGAGTATGTATGAAATCCTCGCTTTTTTGGGTTCATTACAATTTGGTCGGATAACCAGTAATCTAACAGGGGTTCTAGTTTTTGCTTGTATCTTCTTTATTATGAAATATTTGAAGCTGACATTTTCAGGATATGTATTTCATTAAGTGCTCTAATTCTTGGTTTATACCAAAAACTCTAGGGTTGGTCTTGTTTTTTGTATTTTGACGTCAAAGCTAGACATTATCAGTTTTGATTCAAAGTGATATTATTCAATAATGCGTATATAATATGTTTTGAAACTTTTCGTGGATGTTAAGAGTATTAAAAAGGACCGAATATCGTTTTCAGTGTGTATGAATTTTTGTTCGTTTAAGCGCTAGGACCTTTTTTTTGGTTTTCATAAATCCATTATTACGATAAAACGGTAAATATTTTTGAAAATCTAATTAATGCACAAATACGCACAAATTAAGAGCTACTGATGATCGTTTATTCTACAGGTGCACAATTACTGGTTTCCGAGAAACACGATTCCGCAAAACGTTACCCCAGCAGGAATTGTAATAACTCTGAAATCTTAAGACGCACAAATTTCATTTTCAGCGCACAATTATGCACAAATATAAGCTATCTTTCCTGAAGTTTATGTTTCTCTCCGATCATTGGTTTAGAATCTTCTTGCTGGAACAACGTTACCCCAGCAAGAATCGTTTTTCGGATTTTTCTCGAAAACGAAAGGATGCACTAATTTTTTATTCCGCGCACATTTACAGCAGATTATGCTCTAATTATTCGTTTAACTCAATCTTCTCTACGGCCATCTTTCTTGCTGGGGTAATGCTCACCCTGTAGTCCGGGGGCCCCGTATCATTAACACGGCTGATACGGCGGTAGGGCCTAGTAGCAGTAGTCCGGTTGTTAGTCCGGTTGACCGGACTAGCGCAACTTTTCAGTAGCAGTAGTTCGGTTGAAATATAGCACCGGACTACTGATACTCTTTAGTAGCAGTAGTCCGGTTGTTAGTCCGGTTGATTGGACTAGTGCAACTTTTCAGTAGCTGTAGTTCGGTTGAAATAAAGCACCGTACTACTGATACTCTTTAGTAGCAACAATTCGGTTTGTAATATTAAGAATAAAATGGTACACTTTGTTACTTTATTGTTATTTTAAAATGAACACACAGGAGTTGCATAATCTTGTGTGAGCATATGAATGTAGTTTAGAGCTAACATGTTTATAGAAGAAATACCAGGGAAGCATAGGACATAATATGGAGTATATAGGACATAAGGAAGGGTCCTCAAGTCTTGATATCCAGAGTAAGTCTGGCTTACTGGTTTTGGTGTCGCGTATTAAGAGGTGAGGGCCGGGAGGGTAAAGGATGTATCAAGAGGCGAGATATCCTTGTATCTTGTGCTTCCATGGTACCACTGCTATAAATAATATGTTAGCTACTACTCAATAGGTACCACATCCTCAGTAGGTAGGTATATCCTGGACGTAGTTAAAAATCACATTGGACATTGGATTGGAGATGGACTTGAAGACTCTTCCTTATGTTTCCCCGGTACGTCTACTATAAACATGTTAGCTCTAAACCATATTCATATGCTCACACAAGACAAGGCACAAGGTTATGCAACTCTTGTGTGTTCATTTTAAAATAACAATAAAGTAACAAAGTGTATTGTACAATTTTATTCTTAATATTACAAACCGAATTGTTGCTACTAAAGAGTATCAGTAGTCCGGTGCTATATTTCAACCGAACTACAGTTACTGAAAAGTTGCACTAGTCCAATCAACCGGACTAACAACCGGACTACTGCTACTAAAGAGTATCAGTAGTCCGGTGATAAATTTCAACCGAACTACTGCTACTGAAAAGTTGCGCTAGTCCGGTCAACCGGACTAACAACCGGACTACTGCTACTAGGCCGGCGGTAGCTACGCCCCTGGAACCAACTAAACTTTTTTTTACTAAATATAAGTCAGTGGATGACTGCAGTCCTACCTGATGGAAAGCGACGACGCAATCGTGGATGGTGAAGCACATTAGCTTATTAAAAGTCTATTCCGTGTGTGTATTGTCCAAGAATATTATACTATACATATTTTAGTCTTGAAGACACCCACACTATAATCGTGGTAAACATGTAAAAATTATGCAATTGATACTGTTAGTGAATCTACAACAACAAACAACGAACAAACTATTTTTAGGTTTCGTATATAATAAAAATAAAGTTGTATACTATCACCCTGTTCAATTCATTGACATTGCGTAAAAAAGTATGATCAAATGATACTTTTATCTTTTTCAGAAAAACCCTCCGATATGGGCTCTACCGACATTACCTCAAACTACCCGGCGTACAACCCCGAGTTTATAAGTAGCCAAGAAAAAGGTGAGAATTAAGGGTGTAACAATGCAATACATATAACTCAGTGGCGTGCAGTCCATATAGGCAAAAAGTGTTTGCCTACCCTGTGATTTCCGGAACATTACATGATAACAAAAATAATTTAAGTGAATATTTCATTTTGTTTTGAATTATTTCATTATTATAAATAAACAAATTCGCGCCAAATGTCAAAAAAACAAATCAATCAAAAATTCAAATCAATCAGCTGAGCGCGCCGCATCAAAGCGGGCGGGCGCGGGCGCGCGGCAAGTGCATTGAACTATTCCTAAGTATGCGGAAATTTAAAGTTCGCGCGTTCGAGCCGCGAGGCCCGGTCTAAAGGTTTTAAAAGGCAAAATCTTGATTTGCACACATTCAAACGAAAATTTACTCACACCTGTATGCACGCCGACCATGCGAACAGAATAAATGTCACGCACACATACAAACATGATACTCTAAGATAGGCAATGTCTTTTTAGTGACAGTCGATCCCTGATTAGTCGATCCAATATACTCTTTTAGATGAGTCAACCAATAAGGAGCCCGATGCGTCGAACGAACGCAATACGTTATACTACAAATTATAAAATACCTAGTTTGTTCAAACTTCAATATTTTATAATGACATCCATTTTTTGTTGGTTTTTATTTTCATTTATACGATTGCTTTCGGTGCAGTATGTTCGAAAAAGTGACTACTCCGTGTATTATTATTTTATTAGTGTTTCCAAATTAAAAAAAATACTAGAAAATGGAAGTGGTAACGTGTGATCGATGTTCTGGCCAAGTGTGTATAGAAAAATTAAAAAATCACGCATTTTCGTCCCTTTCTTACGAAATTAAAAGAAAAATAATTGAAGATGGCCGTTGTATGCCGAATTTGGAATTAATTCAGGTCAAAGGTAAAGTCACGCGAAAATTTAATAATAAAGAATATGATAATTACAATTGGTTAGCCGGCTGTAAACATATAAACCGTCTGTTTTGTTTTCCGTGTTTATTATTTTCAAATAATAAAAATGTCTGGACCGACACCGGCTACGTAGATATACACAATTTTAAAGTCGCTGCAAAAAAGCACGACCAGTCAGAAAAGCATTTAGAGTCCTCTTTAAAATATCACACATTCGGGAAAAATCGTATTGAGACGAGTTTAAATTCTCAATATAAAATAGATATTGATCGACATAACGCGAAAGTTGATCGTAACCGTAATATTTTTCAGCGATTAATTGATATTGTTTGCTTTTTAGGTAAACAAGAATTGTCTTTTCGCGGTCATGACGAATCGGTTTCGTCAACAAATAAGGGAAATTTTTTAGAGATCGTTGATTTGCTCTCGAAATATGACGGGATTTTGGAAAACCATTTACAAAATGCTTCTAGTACATTTACGGGATTATCAAACCGCATTCAAAATGATTTAATATCGAGCGTTTCGTCGGTAATGTTAGAAAATATTAAACAACAGATAAATAACACTGATTTTGTCGCGGTAATGGTAGATGAGACCCCTGACGTAAGCGGCCGAGAACAGTTAGTACTTATTTTGAGGTATTTCCATAACTCAGAAATAGTTGATCGGTTCATAAAATATATCGATGTAAGTTCTGATCGCACCGCTAAAGCTTTAACCACTTCAATATTACAGGTACTGTCAGATTTTAATTGTTTGTCGAAATTAATAGCTCAAACATACGATGGTGCAGCCGTTTTGTCTTCTGAGCTTAACGGGGTGCAGTCATTAATTCGTGAACAATGCCCTAAAGCTTTATTCGTTTGGTGTTCCGCCCACGTGTTAAACTTAGTTCTTTCTAAATCTTGTGAACGTATTCCGGAGACGAAACGATTTTTTAGTTTAATTAAAACAATAGCAGCTTTTTTCCACAATAGCACCAAACGGCAGGCCCATTATAATCAATTTGCTGATATTAAAAAATTACCCCGTGTTGCCGAAACACGGTGGTCTTATCATTCGCGTACTGTAAATGTAATTTTTAACTGTTTTCTACATTTGATTAACTTATTAGAGGACATGGCCGATAACGAGAGCTCATGGGATGGCGAAACATTGGCACAGGTATCATCATTGCTAGTAAACATAAAAGATTTTGATTTTCAATTCTTTTTACATACTTTTAATGCAATTTTTACAGAAACCGATATACTTTACGACATTTTACAAAAAAAGACTTCTGACGTTGCCTATTGTATCAAAAAAATAAACGAATTCGAGTCCTTTTTACAGTCATTTAGATCTAGATTTGATTACATTTACGAAAATGCAAAAACTATATCGGGTCCACCAAAAAAAAAGCGTAATATCGAGAACGCGAAAGATAATTATAGGCGGATTTTTATAGAAATTATCGATAATATTTCCAGTGAATGTCGCGAACGTTACAAAAATCTTAAAAATCTCAAGTTTTTTGAATTGCTTGCGTGTGAAAATTTTAATAGGTTTGTCGTGGATTTTCCGAATGCGTTAGTTCTTGAATTTGTTAACAGCTATAAATGTTTTAACTTTAATTTAGACCGTCTTGTGAATGAGCTCAAATGCATTAATAAATCTACCGAATTTAAAGACCTCGGTATATACAAAATTATAGAACACCTGTACGAAAATAATTTGCACGCAGTTTTTTCCGAAGTTTTACGCTTTGCAAAATTAATAGTCACAGTTCCCGCGAGTAGTGCTTCCGCCGAAAGATCATTTTCATCATTAAAACGTATCCACACCTATTTGCGAAACACACAAGGCCAGCAACGTCTCACAGATTTATCCATGATTTCAATTGAAAAAAGTCTGCTTATTGATATAAAACGTAGTTCAACCTTTTATGATTCTGTATTAGAAAAATATTTAGTAAAAGACAGACGTATAGATTTAATATATAAATGAAATTAGACAAATCAGCATATTAATTAAATTTTGATTTGTATAAACATTTGTTACACATAAACAATTATAAAGTACATACCTACTCGTAAATATCTATTCATTTTGCAACTGATTGCAGTCACTTTTTTGTTTGTACGCGTACCAATAAGCAATCGGGTCTTTATCAAGGCCACTTCGTGTATCCTTAAATTAATTTGTCTATAAAATCAGTTAATTTTTGGATATTTGAGGTGGCATATTTACAATCATCTTAGTGTGTGTGTGCATGTGTGTAACTCGCAGTCTCTCTCATATTGGTAAGTTTTTTTACTCTACTACAAGAATAGAAGGGTTATGTTTTTAGAGTGTGTATGTATATCTGGTACTTCCTACGTACTCATTAGTAGTGGAAGTGAAATAGAATATATATTTTTAAAAAACCAGTAGGTATTAGTTACTCAACAAACAATTTAATAGGTATGTTTCTTTTGTGTTCACATCATTAAATTAAAGTCAATTTAGTTTTGCCTACCCTGTCATATAACCCAGTGCACGCCACTGATATAACTTATTATTATTATATGTTATACAAATTATGTAGTTTTAGTAAATAAGGGGTCGTCCATTAATCACGTGAGGCTCGAAAGGGGGGGAGGGGTTCTGGAAAAATCACGATATATCACCAGGAGGGGGGAGGGGTATAATGAGACATCACGTGTATTTATTTTTCGTTGCACGCACGATTTCTAAACCAAACAGCGGCACGTGGCCTTGACTCACCGTTGCCGGCAACGACTTCCCCTTCAAAATTTAATCAGTTAAGTAACTGTATTTAAAGATAATATTCCGAAAATTTCAATATAAAGTATATTGAAATTTTGTACAAAAAAATACACGTGATTTTGGATAGGGGGGGGGGGGGGGTTAGTTTAAAAACCTCACCACATATCACCAGGAGGGGGGGAGGGGTTAAAAAGTTACTAAAAAACATCACGTGATTAATGCACGACCCCTAAGTGGGCGGTAATCTTGTTTGTAGTGTGTAAGATTGCGATAATGTACGTGCGTTGAACTAATCACTAATTGTATCGTGTTTTATTGAGACACACAGTATTGGCTAGCCAATGCATGCATACATCAAGCAAGTAGTAACCAGTCGTCGACGGTAAACGAGACCGTTAAACCAGTAAATAAATCAAATCAGTCAACGATAAACCAGTTTTTAAAGCAGTCTAAAGTTTAGACCGTTGATGGAAAGTTTAGTAGTCTACGTTGGACGTATTGCATAGAGTTCACCGATCAACTAGTCTAATGACTAGTTTATCGGTAGACTGTAAACTAGTTTATTCGTCGACGACAAAATACAGCCGAAAAGAGTTTGTTCGTTCGACGCCTATCCCTACAAGCAAGGGGAACACACATGAAACGCAACACAATTTTATAAAATGTTTTTTTTACAATTATAGTGATAATATATGACAAAATATTTTTATAAATAATCATTAAATGAAGAGCCTTACATCAAGATGACTTATATTTTGAAGCATTTAAAATGGTTAAGTTATTATTTTTATACCGAATTTTACAATGTTACCTTTTATTATAATTTAAATGATACGCTATATTATGGATTTAAAAAGGAGCAGCTTGACTATATTATTGTATACCTCTTTGCTATTTAAAAAGCGATTATTCCCAGTCGTCACCACTGGCAACGTCGCCACTGGTGACAAACGGGATTTTTTTCCCGTTTGTCACCAGTGGGGACGTTGCCAGTGGTGACGACTGGGAATAATTGTTTAAAAAGTGCGCTTAGACTTTTCACTAAAATGGTACCTCCAGTCTGCTAAGTAATAATTTCAGTGCCGAAATTGATGTGATATTTTGAACTTAATAGACCTACTTAAACTAGGATTTTAAATCATGAAACATGTTTGAAGTAACGACACGACAAGACCGTGGCACTTTTTATGCTATAAAGACAATCGTTGTATCTTATTATATTATGCCCATCTTAAATAACCCCCATGGGCTGGACCCGTCCCGACCCGAAAGCCATTTGGGCAAAATAGTATGTAAGCCATATTTTTAGGTATATTATCTTCTATACTGTATTCTAAGTCTATACATTTATACTGCTTTATATCCTTTAAATACCTATTCTATATACTTATTTCTGTCTAGTCATCAAAACATAAGAGTAATCTCACCTATGAAATGCATTTTGGCCATTTTTTTTATTACATATAAGCTAGTGCTTGACTGCAGTCCCACCTAATGTAAAGCAGTGACGCAATCGAATAGCTTATTAAAAGCCTATTCACTCTAGTCTTGAAGACACCCACATTATAATCGGGCGGGAAAACCGACGCAGGCAAACTGTTCCAGTCGTTAGCTGTCCTTATTATAAATGAAGAAGCAAATCTATCTATTGTTTCTGATGTTGCACAGTCGAATGCATTGTTAACTTCATTATAATACGATTGGCCAAATACTAATCAACATTGTCTAGACGTATATTATTAAGCTTTAAAAAGCATTAATTTCTTAAGAGAATTGTAAGTATATAAAACAAAACCTTTTTTAAAATATCCCAGACATTGTTGATTGGTGTAAAACATCATCAGCATCCAAAATACTTCTCTTCTGTTGAACAAATGCCTCCCCCTTTAAGGGAGGGGTTGCCATAATCCCCACGCTTAGCATGCGTCTTGGGAATCGCGATATACATATGCAGGTGGTAGGTAATCCAATAGACAGACGCTGCTGCCAGTCCTCTTGTTTATCCTTAGTCACCTGTTACGGACACCCAACGGGAGGAAATGGGAGGGCAGTAATGTTACCCGGACACCCCACGGGTGTAAAACTAAACAAGGGTTAATAATTAGATGTTGTAAGTGCAATTAATTGTTAATTTCGATATGTTATGACTACTATTTTATACTTTTACATGTTTACCATATATTAAGGATTCTTAAATAAATACTTCAATATTTAATTTAGTTTTATTTATAGATCGTTAGTTAAACATTTTGCTATATTATTCTTTGTAAAAGTATTTTTTAGACAGCACAGGCTGTCAAATTTGCTTTTTTATGAGTAGTAAATAATGTTAGACAAAATAGTTAAAAAAATGGTAGGTAATAAATAATACTACTACATGTAGGTATAAATTATATTTACTTTGTGAATAATATACATCAACAATATACATGTCATATGATTATATTATATTAAAAAAATATTAGATTTATCAATGTTTTCGGTTAATGGCACTTAGCTTCATAAATAGTAACATTTATTGTCTTTACCGTTCAGAAAATCTCTTAAAACATCTTACAAAGTAGGTACTTACTTGTTGTACCAGTTTTCTCTATCAACGGCAACTTACAGTTACCAATACCTTTTTCTAACTTTCCATATTTTTTTAAATATTACCAGTCTTAGCTTATACCAGATCACTTTTTAATGACTAGCCAGCAAAAAAATACCACAGTTTTAATGCCACAATTGTGCCAAATTTTTTAAGCTAGAAGTTTTAGTATATACGTCAGTCTGTGTTTCTTCGCAAAATTTGTTTTCACCATCAGGGATTTTTCTAGAAAGTCTAATTATGTTATTCACGTGTATTGTAAAATTAGTACATGCCATCTTTTAGCACGTCCTTATATCAATTGTAAAATATATGGGTACAATATGTTCCTTAAATACCTATGTACTTACTTTCTACTTATTCAATTGTATATTGTGCTTTCAATTCCGAATTAAGCGTAAGAGAGGAGTTATTATTAGTTTCTGATTATGCTATCAGAAATTGATCTAGAGACGTCTCGGCCGAAATATTCCTACAGTTTCTTTAAGGGCTATCTCTTGCAACTTAAAAAGACTTATTGATGTTTATTAAAAGGGAACCAGATAGGACTGTTTAATAACACTATAATAAAAAAATGTCTGTATGCTATCTTAGGCCAGTACTAAAGTGTAATTGTCTATAACTGTAGGTGAAAATACGAAAAATAAATCGACCTCGACTTGTAGGCACCTACGTTTCGTACTAGTTAATTATTTACGGGGTTATTATTACACATTTTCTAAACCAGATTTAAAACAATTTGTAGGGAAATAATTATACCGTACTATATAATCTTAAATTATACACCATATTCGGTAACAAATACATTCAAATGAAACAAAAATCGTTATACGATCATGGTAATACCATTATAACATAACCTGCTCTTAATAAACTTTATTATAGCAGCCATAAAAATATAAGGTATAAAAATATAAAATATTTCAATAGAAACTATATAAAATAAAATTGTTGTATAGGTATCAAAAATCATCCGTAAGCTTATTCACAAAATGAAACAACAAACATAAACTTATCTAGGTAAAACATTTTCATTCAAGTTAAGTAGAACTTGAGGAACAAATCTCATTATTCTTACTACCTAATAGCAATACACTTTTTTGGCTACTGCAAAAGCCATAAAATATTTTTTTTTATTCAGGAGGCGGTGCGGACGGACAGTTCGACTGATTAGGATAAGGGATATTCGCGTGCGGCATTAAATTATCTGGAGGATACGGCGGTAAGGCACTTGGCATCAAATTAATACTAGGATAGGGCGGATTAACACACGGATACGGTAAGCCAGGCTCGGGACCCGACTCTGGTTCTTTAAAACCTATTTGGTAGTCGCGAAACGGACCCGGTTTGCCTACGGACGACAATTGAAACTCGACCGTAGCTTCGATTGGATATGGTGGGTTATCGCGTGGACTCTGGTATGAAATTCGGTTAATACCATGATTTGTTCGTTCCACAAACTGGCTAGCTAGCAGTGATTGGTTGTTCATTACTGGAATGGGCCCGTGAGGCAGTTGATCCGCTAGAGGGTGAACATATTCGGCTTCGGTGAACTCTTTTAGAGGGACCAATCCAATATATATTTCAGAGTCGTCTTGCATCTCGTCATTGCAACCTGACAGTTTTATAGTTACCTGAAATATACACACCATTGAGTTCCAATTCATGCATTCCATTCTACGCGGTAACCACTGGAACGTACTTCGACCCAGCTGGATCCATAGTGCCTGCCCTAGCCCTTACTCTGTTTCTGACTTCCTTAAGGTACCCCACGGTTGCGCCAGCTTTGAGTTGCCGTGAGTGCACCTATAAGGTGCATGATTTGTGATCTGTTTAGTTTTATTTCATACATCGTACCCAGTTAAACACCACAGATACAGATGTAATTGTGTAATGTGTCAAACAAAACCGAAGCTAGTCCATGCCCCATGCATGGATAGTGAGTCATGTTCTATCGACAATTCCCCGAGTGTGTGGGTATGCCATCAAGCGAACGTCCCTCCGGACACTTCACCAGTAAGTATTTATTTAAGCATAAAGTGCCAAACGGTTATCCTGTTACTATACAATGGATTAGAACCCAGAATAACTAGGTACGTATTTTATCATAGAATGACCTAATACATTCAACTGCGTTCTCTGCACTAGGCACACATGCCTGTAAAACATTTGAAACAAACTGGTACCTAACTTAAAAATCATATGAAACAAAATAATTATTATTTGCAACCGAAAAATGATAACAGAAGAATAATATAAAACTAAATAAGTAATTAAATTAAACAAAATTATATAAGACACAGTAAATATGTATGTGTGCGTGTGTCTTGAGGAACTACCACCGTCTTTTGATGAATTATTAGGTCATTTGTAGATTGCAAACAAAATCTATGTTAAGTGATGTAGTAATGGCTCATTAACGAGCTATGAGTACAACACAACTCACCCTGAAGTAGTACCGGACATCAATAATGCTGCAGGTGGCCAAGTGTGGCGCCACCATCGTTGGCACCGGCACCACACATGTGAAGTGCCCTTTACTGTTGGCCAGCACGGCGCCCTTTTTAACTGAACTTAGGACTTGCGCGGGCGGCTCGTACTCGGACACCGGCCTATTGCTGCGGTACCATTCTTTCTGTAAAGAGTTAATATCCTCAATCAGTAAAAGCTCAATGGGCGAGCGCTGGCCTTGGAAACAAGGTGCGCAGCTTCGAACCCTGGCTCGCACGTGCGAATCGTCTTTGTACGATTGTGACTAGCTTTCGGTGAGAGAAAACATCGTGAGGAAACCTGAATGTCTGAGAAAGCCTAACCAACTTTCGAATGACGTGTGAAGTCCGCCAACCCGCACTTGGCCAGCGTGGTGGACTTGGAGGACCGTGCTCAACAGAGGGACATAAACAAGGGCTGGCATTAAGACGGTGATAATGACTTAATGAGAGAAATATTGATTAAAAATACCACATCCTGTCCATACTAATAGACTCGGATTTTGACATTAGATGCATATAGCCGGGTCTGTAAATCGGTACAGTTAACCGGCCGAGAAAATAAGAAGACTGGCAGCAACATCTTTCTATTGGATTACCTACCTATCGCCTATACTGCGATCACCAAGACGCCTGCCAAGCCTGCGGTTTATGGCAACCCCTGCCTTCTAAGGGGGAGGCCTTTGTTAAGCAGTAGACGCCTTTCGACTGATTACGGACACAACATTTTACTTGACTTTTTAGGTTCTAATCTCTCGTCTTTTTTCGTATAAAGGAATATAATATTAATATGTATCAACATACGCAGGCAAGTTACTTTGGTATCAGCAGACCTGCACTACTCCTCGAGGCGGGTGACGACGCGGTAGATGTATTTCGTCGACGCAAACACTGGGAGGGTGCCGAGGGGAGCGAGCATTTCTGCTCCCCCGGGACGTATTCTAAGCAAGCGTCAAAGGTCCGATTGGCAAACCCAGAGTCTGTCAACAGCGTCGTTGAAGGCCACCGGGGAGGTTTTAGTGGGTAAAACACCCACATAACTCGGCCTCGGAGACCATAGGTACCTTTTGAAGGTTTCCTTCTCGACAAAAAAAGCCTGCACATGCACTACTGCTGGTAGCCTGACGCATATAACTATAATATTGGCCATCTCCAATATATAACTACCTATAGGTAACTTATGGACAAAGTTCAATCAAAATCCTTACCGACAAGATTTCAAAGACCATCTTAGTGATCTCGACATTGCTCTCATTCTGCACCTCCACATCGACAGGAATAACCTGCCCGGGACAATATCCGGACACCGGCAGCCGGATGCGGATCGTCACCGGATCCTGACTGCAGAGGCAGTTGCAACCGTACAACTCTTCGAATTCTATGTGGATTGGTTGCTGTTGAAAATTCAGAGATTATGCCGCCAATCCGCACTGTGTAAACATTGCTGTGTTCCGGTTTGAGGGATACTGTAGCTAGTGACATTAACGGACACAAGAGACCTAATAACTAATGTCTCGTGTGACGAGCGGCAGTGCAATGCAGCTGTCTATAGGCAGGCGTGGCGTTGCCCTCAGGCGAACGTCTTGCTTGTCTTGTCACTACGTAGAATAATAAAAACTAAAACCCGACTACGGATAAAATCATCTGTAAAGCAATTTTTTTAAAATGAATTCCATTTAACATTAACACATTATGTAGGTACAGTATTGTCAAAGTTAGGCATAGTCGTAGTCGCATGCTATTATAATCTGTAGAGGCCCAACTTAAAATAAGTTAAGTAAGTACTTTATGCGAACCTGCGCACCTTGTTTCCAAGGCAAGAGCTGACCCACTGAGCAGTTACCGCATTAAGTTTTATATGTACTTACGGCACATCGGATAAGTAGTTACCGAGCTGCGATAGCTGCTGTTAAACACATTCCCTATACGTTTCCGTAGTCGGAAACGTCGTCGGGTCTCATAGTCGGGGAAATAGTTAAGTGTTATGTTCTAAATAGTTTTACATTCAATTCAATTGAGATTAGAAAATGGAAAATGAGAGCAGGCTAGGAAAGACACAGATGTAGCATACATATTTATATAGGAGCTAGACGTCGATGTTGCCTGATGTAAGCGTGCCATAACCATTGCGGTATCCACGATACACGTCCACGATAGTACATATACTATCGTGGACACGAACGGTGTACCAGTTTTCACAACATTACCCCGCCGCCCGCACTTAAAGGACACCGTTCGTAACCGCGAGAGTACCTATAAACAATTGCATTGTATTGTGTTGTTCGTCGCCTAAGAGGTTCGATATTAACTTTCATGAGCCCAGTAATTATACCGGGCACAGTGAGCACCTAGCACACTAATTTTGCAGCAAAATATCTGACACTGGTGTTATTTACTCTCCTGGATGATCTTAGTCTATATCCTTACACAGTATCTACTGAGCATTAAGTGACAGAAGATAAACATTTTTTGGTATTGCCATCTAAACCAGCACCTCACGATCAGCAGCCTCACTTGTTAGCAGCTGCTGTGTGTCAAAACAAAATGTGTTCCAGTTACAGTATCTGCCATATACTGCCCACCAAGGTACTCGATAAAAGCAACGCAATATGAAAGTCTCTTGAAAAAACTCGGCAACAGATTCATTCTCGGTGATTTTAATGCAAAAATTTTTAGATCGCTAGCAGTACAAGCTGAGTCACTGCCCTTTGCCACGACCATCTATATCGATGGCCACGACCGATTATTATTAAGATACCTTGTTTATGTTTTAATTATTTTTTTATGTTCAATTTGTAAGGCAATAAAAGTTCTTTTATTTTATTTTATTTAAAAAATATCTACTGGGGATCTAGGCTAACTACAACTAAAGGGAAAGAACTCTTAGGTGCAATCAGAAATATAAAATGTGACGTCATATCAACGGGTAAGCCTACCTATTGGCCCACTGACCCACATAAAATTCCTGACTTGATCGATTTTTTCATATACAAAAACATCTCGTCGAACTTTCTTTCTATTGAAGAGGGTTTCGGATATGAGTTCAAATCATTCCCCAATTACACTTAGTATTAATGAAGACATATTATACAGAAACAGACTCCCAACTTTGGTCAATAAAAATACAGATTGGGATAGCTTTAAGCATGATTTGGACTCCCTAGTAATTCTGAAAGTTCCTTTAAAGAAACCAGAGCAAATAGAATTAGAAGTAATGAAATGAAATGAATGAAATGAAAATATATTTATTTCCTAAACCGGCGCACAGATTAAAAAAATAAACAAAATCTTTGATAGTAAAAGAAAACAAGCAAGTAAAAATTTTTACAATAAGATAGTTTGTCGCCGCTGGTCTAGCAAATGAGGTTGGCTACTCAGCATATAGCTGGATCGGTCATATCACCGATCCAGCACTGTTTTTCAGAGCCAACCCCAGTGACACTCGGATGCCAGAAAAAAGAAGTAAAATTTATACAATTTAGACCTTAAAAGTTAGTCTATAAATATCCTTTAAACTTATACAAAAGTACAAAATTACAACCAATTTAATAATTACAAAACTTCTGTACCCACCCACCATGTACCATACCTACATAGGTAAGTTCTTAACTTTACAGTGCTGAAACAAATGCAAAGCAAGGAGGATTTGAATGAACACTACATACGTTTTAGTACATCATACATAAAAAAAATATTTTAAGTTTCAAAATTGTGGCAGGCCATTATATTGCTCACCATCCTACTGATGATGATGATTACGAGTAAAACAAAGGTGTACATAATTAATATTAATAGAAAAAAAATAATGTAGGTAACTAATAAAATAAAAGAATAAAACTACGAAACTACGAAACTAAATATACCCACCACCAAAATGTGAGGCGAAGTTTGTGCTTAATATACTAGCAGTCAATGTTTATTATTTTAACTGTGACTTTAAAGTCTAATATGTTTCTAATAACAATATGTTCAGCCATAAGTAGGGTCACTTTTCTGAGCCTGTATTAAATGTTTCTTAAGATTATACTTAAATGAGTCAATTGATTTTAGGGCTCGAATTGGTGGAGGTATATCATTCCAACATTGTGTGGCTGCATGCTTGAAACAACCTTCAAATGCCGCCGTTCGATGCCTGTATGACACCAGCGGACACATTGTAGATCTCAACGCATGTAGTTGCGACCTACTTTGTCTCCATTTAATCTTGTCATATAAGTATTTAGGCTTCTGATTAGCCATGACTCCAAATAAGAGGCAAGACAAGTGTAATTTTCTTCTGGCAGCCATCTTCAAAATGTTGTTTTGATTCAAATATGGGGTAATGTAACTCCTCTTTGGAATTTGGAAACAGTACCGGGCGCAAGCGTTTTGAATCCGTTGGATCAGCTTTTCTGATCTTTTTAATAGGCACGGTCCGTAAACTGTGTCGCAATAATTAAGTTTTGATAATACTAGACTCTCTACCAGTTGTTTCCTTACGTCCACAATAACATAATCTCGTATGGAGTATAGAATCTTTAACCTATAAAAGCAGTTTCTGGCTACCTTATTAATATGAGCCTCAACGCGTAGTTCTGAATCAATAGTCAGGCCTAAATTGCAAGCCACCTTAACCATATCTATTTTCTCCCCTTTTATTACTATTGTAGGCTTTACTTCCATTATATTCTTCACTTGTTGCCGACTCCCAATTACCATGAATTTAGTCTTTGAGGGATTCAAAACTAAAGAGTTACGTTCAGACCATTCAACAATTCTCTGAAGATCACTATTAATATTCTTTACTGCCTTATTGGTATCTTTGGGATTAAAAGATATGTATAGTTGTAGGTCATCCGCATATATGTGGTACTTACATTGCTGGACACAATTTATGACATCTGCACTATACAATATAAATAAAAGCGGACCTAGGATCGATCCCTGTGGTACCCCACGACTGAAGCTCGTTGGCTCCGATGAGACAGTTGTACCATCAACACCACGTACTTGAACTATTTGTTGCCTATTCATAAGATAACTTTCAAACCATTTGATGGTATCTACGGTAAAGCCATAGTATGCCATCTTAGACAGGAGTAGAGTCGTGTTAATGGCATCAAATGCACGCGAATAATCTAATAGCACAAGTATTGACCCCTCTCCTTTATCACGCGCTTCAAGTATATTTCCAACTACATCACATAGCGCCGTAGCCGTGCCACGACCTTTTCTGAAACCTGATTGCAACGTAGGTACAAAGTAAGAAAATTTATAACCGATATCCAACAATGTGCTTGGAAAACACGCCTGATTTAAAAATTAATCTAGATCCAGAAACTACCCTGTGGAAATTCGTAATCTTATATCTGAAAAAAGAAGACAGAGACAAAGATGGCAAGGAACCAGATACCCACCCTTCAAAACAATGCTGAATAATCTTACTAAGCAGTTAAGCAGGGAAATAAAAAAGTTCCGTGATGAATCTATGCACACTTACCTAACAGAGTTAACTAGTGATCGTGCAACAGATTATTCATTATGGAAAGCTACAAAAAACTTAAAAAAAACCCATTACCAAAATTCCTGACAAAAAAAAAACTTGTTAGCAGGACACCAAGCTTAGAAAAACGCTTGTTGCCACCAGTTTAGCAGATCACCTTTGCTTGCCCATGGCAGATGGCTACCAAACCGATGTATACACTGTCGAGCGACTCGTTAGGAACGCCCTTTTGGAGTAAGAACGTAAATGTTACGTTTAAACTCACCTTTAAAGATGGGTCACCTAAATTCAAATCGTAAGGGGAAATAACTTCAAACTCTTTGCTTAATTCTTCATTAGCTGACGATTGCACCAGAACTGCGGTGATAGTGTAACGAATCTGACCTTTCTGACTGTCAAAAGAGGATGGAGCTATTGAGGGTATCACATATCTGAATGGGATAGCATGTGAACCTGCAGGCAGCTGTGCAGTACCTGTAAATATTTGACAGAGTAAGGGAGTGTCCTAACTAAACGCGACCGCATTCGCAACTTGCGATGATCGCGTGTTCGCGTTTCGTTAGGACATCGCCTAAGGCAGAGTAGATGAAAAATAAAGTACAACAAATGTTCCTTTCAATAAACAATGTTCTCGTAGCCAATCCTGGTACTTTCGAGACAGTTATGTATTATAATTTATTATCCTGTACTATCTAAAGTCAGGAAGAACTAAACCAAGTTGCTGCTCCCTGTGGGCAGGCTGTGGGATTTGAATGAGTGATATCTAATTTACAAAGCAAGCCACTTTACACTGTCTCATTGAAGATTAAAAAATAAACTTTATTATTATATTATTACTCAGAGTCCATTATTGAATCTCCTATATCTCGTCCCATAAGTGTAGATTTTAAAACTAAATCTATGCTAAGGGATGAGATACTGACTGACTCATTAATCTACTCTGAGTTTGACTGTAAGATTGTTAAACCTGTATTTGTTTTATTACAAAAATATGGTTAAACTCACAAGTTTAATATAATTTTCAAGTTGTTTCACAAGATTACAATATAAACTATAATATCACTAAAACTTGTCATAGTAAGAAGGTTTAAAAGTCCTCTCATCTTTCTTGTAGGAGGAGACCCTTGTCCGGTAGTACAGTATTATGGGTTAATATTGGCCTACCTCCACCCTCAACACAAAATAGGCGCTTAGTCGTCGAGTTGTGGATACGCCCGTACGAAGAAGAAAATGGGTTAATATTAATTATTTAATGGATTACCTGTACCCCCCAACAAATTCTCGGTATAGTTGAAATATTCCTCACGCCCAATATATTCGACAGTACGTTCATGATCTGTCCCATTGATAACTTCAACTTCTGTCTCAGTCCACAGCACTTTGGCTTCTCCAGAGTATCTAACATACAATGCTAAAAAATACAATCAATTTACACCTAACTGTATCAGTAAGTAATGTCCTACTGACCAATATGGCCACACACAGAGGCCAATCTTTCACAAACAAAAATACCCAACTCCATTGTTAGGCTTTTATTCCATCAGCCGAAAGATGTCCAAAGGCCCCTTAGAAGGTAGGGGTTGCCATAATTCAAATGCTTGGCAGGCCAGCTTAGGGATTGCAGTATAGATGGTAGGTAATCCAATAGAAGTATATTTCTAAAAAAAAAAAAAAAAAGCCAGACAGCAAAAAGACAGGCAGCAGTATATTGCTGCCTGTCTTTTTGTTTTCCCTTAGTCACCTCTTACGGACACCCAACGAGAGATGGGAGGGTGCTATTCTAACCCGGACACCCCAATGGAAATTTTACTCATCATCATTTTTAATCCATAAATAAGTCTAAAGAAGATAGTGTTTTGTGATTGCCCTGGTGGCCCAGTGGCAGATTTGTAGTGTAGAGAGACTACAGCATTGGCTGTAGACTGGATGTAAAAGATGGTGAAACCAGATTATACAGAAGACCGAGGAGTATAATCGGCCATTATGTCTAGCGTTTGTGGACTACGAAAAAGCCTTCGATTCAATCGAGACCTGGGCGGTATTGCAGTCTCTCCAGCGGTGCCACATTGACTATAGGTACATCAAAGTGTTGAAGTGTTTGTACAGCAACGCCACCATGTCGATCCGACTACAGGAAGAGAGCACGAAACCAATCCCATTGCAGCGAGGTGTGAGACAGGGAGACGTTATTTCTCCGAAACTGTTCTCAAACGCATTGGAGGACGTTTTCAAGCTCTTGGACTGGTACGGATTCGGCATCAACATCAATGGCGAATACATCACTCACCTTCGTTTTGCCGACGATATAGTCATTATGGCAGAGTCGCTGGAGGACCTCAATACGATGCTCAGCGACCTCAGTAGCGTTTCCCAACAGGTGGGTCTTAAAATGAACATGGACAAGACGAAGATCATGTCTAATGTCCATGTTGCACCCGTACCGGTAGTTGTTGGGAACGATACTCTCGAAGTTGTTGACCACTACGTATACCTAGGACAAACTGTCCAGTTAGGTCGGTCCAACTTTGACAAAGAGGTCGCCCGAAGAATCCAACTCGGATGGGCAGCGTTCGGGAAACTACGCGATATCTTCTCGTCCAAAATACCGCAGTGCCTGAAGACGAAGGTTTTTAACCAGTGTGTGTTGCCAGTGATGACATATGGTACCGAGACGTGGTCTCTAACGGCTGGCCTTTTAGAAAAGTTCAGAGTCACACAACGAGCCATGGAGAGAGCTATGCTCGGAGTTTCTTTGCGCGACAGAATCCGAAATGTGGAGATTCGCCGAAGAACTAAGGTCACCGACATAGCTCTCAGAATCTGCAAGTTGAAGTGGCAATGGGCAGGCCACATCGCTCGAAGAACCGATAACCGTTGGGGAAGAAAGGTTCTCGAGTGGCGACCACGAACCGGAAGACGCAGCGTTGGCAGGCCTCCCACTAGGTGGACAGACGACATTGTGCGCGTCGCAGGTAACCAGTGGATGCAAATAGCCAATTGTCGTTCATTGTGGCGTTCTAAGGGCCTATGTTCAGCAGTGGACGTCTTCCGGCTGATGATGATGATGATGATGGTGACATGTTCCAGGGAGTAATAATACCTACGCCTCTGGCGGCGGGCTTGAAAGCAAAGCATGGAGGGAAACCTGGTGCAAATCCCACCAGAGAGCTAACGACCCCTTATCATGTGCTGATACAAGTACAACATACACAAGTTTAAGTACCTGAAAAAGTCAGAGGTTGATCCAAGTCAAATTTTATGGAGCCAGATATCGCTTGCCCAGAGTAAAATACACCGGCTGTGTCATCCAGTTTTATAACTCCGTTTATAAATCCGATGGTCATTCTTTTAATTTAGAACACAAAAAAAAAATTGACAACGAAAGGGTTTGCAGCAAACAAGATACGCACCCACGGGGCACTTTTTTATCATTGACCTCTATTATATAAACATTTTAAACTTGCACTTGTAGTAAGTTAAAAATTATTTTATGGATACAGAATTATTCTTTCTTGTTTGTTAACAAATAAATAACAATCAATTTTCAAGTCGATTACAATCCTCTTTGGGTCCAAAGCAGTGTGACCAGATTAAAATTGACAATTCTGCTAGCCGCTGTGCCAAATTCTGCTAAATTATGCTAAACTTTTTGAAAATAATGCTAAGATTCTGCTAAAAAAAACATTCAATTATTTATTAATTAAAGAAAATTTCCGGGGTGTCCGGGTAAGAATAGAACCCTCCCATCTCCTCCCGTTGGGTGTCGTAAGAGGCGACTAAGGGAAAACAAGAAGACGGGCAGCAGCGTCTTTTTTTTATTACCTACCACCTATACTGTGATCCCCAAGCCGCCTGCCATTCGTGGGAATTATGGCAACCCCTTCATTCTAAGGGAGAGGCCTTTGTTCAGCAGTGGACATATCTCGGCTACTGATGATGATGATGAACGAAAATTAGAATAATCAATATTTGTATACAGAGCTGCAGAGCTTTGGGCGGCTTTTACCATAACTCTCATGGGCTTAGAATTTATGCAACCATCCTGTTCTTTTACTGCTTGTTTCACGTGTAGAATTGCAGAAACATGTTCGTTTTGAAATCTATTTCGTAAGTCTGTTTTTATATTATTTATTTGTGAAAATGTTCGCACGCAGGCCTTTGCGAAATCAACCAAGTATGGATACTTTTTAGTTCCATCTGCTTTAGTCATTTTTGAAATATGGTCCCAAAACCTTTCCGTATTCATAGGCGTAAATAGATAGATCTCGAATATATCCCAGCCAACAACTGATCAGATAATGTACTATACTCAAGTCTACTTGACTTGAGTAGAGTACATTATCTGAGCACGTAGAAGTGAGAACAATTTGTCGTATGTCGCCACTGTCTATGCAAACGTCGTCACGTCAAACTGATCGTAATTTTCATGAGAATATTTTAGTTCCTATTTCCACCACCCCCATACAGATAAGTTGGTCAATCTGTATTCAGTCGGTATGTCCCTAAAAATATAGTAAAGGGTTGCCACAACAACAATAAAAGTCAGACATAAATAGAGTGGTAGATGCAGTGGCGTGCACAGAAAGTAGGCAAAAATATCTGCGAGTCATCTTTACTCTAAGCTATTTGTTAGAGTGCCACCACAAATATCCTTACGTGAACAAACATTACAGATGTATCCATTTACTTTTAAAAACATCACGTCAATAATATGACAGTACAAAATATTTTTAAATTAAGATTATTTAGCGAAATCGTAGGGTACGCAAAATCTTTTTGTGTGTATGGACCCACTGAATAATCTTATTACAGTTTTTTAATGTAAATTAATTTGTCTATAGAATCTGCTAACTTATGGATATTTAAAATGGTATACTAATATACATACAATAACAGGTTAAACAAGCCGAATACGTTTCTTTGCCTACCCTCTGTGCACGCCACTGGGTAGATGTATAATACCTACGTGTATTGTGCAACTATCCACCAAGTGTAATTTTGTTCATTATTTTTACTGAATACCGAATTCTGCTAAATTCTGCTAAAATTTTCTATTCTGCGACATAATCTGCTAAGCCCTAAAATAGGGGCTCAATTCTGCTAAAATAGCAGAATTCTGCTAAATCTGGTCACACTGGTCCAAAGAGTTTGAGTCATAGAGAAAAGTTTGAGTCTATCTATTACATCCTCTTTGGAGTCGATTGAATGAAATTCCGGCCGAGTCTACTATTTTAATGATTGAACCATAGAGTAAATCCAGGTGTTGCAATCATTTGAAAAATTTCCCCCTAAACTCTACAGTTCAGCTTACAGTTACATACTACAAAACAAACATTCAATCCTTAAAATAGTGTCAGCACTCGGTCCTCTTTAAATTCTTTACTTTATTACAGACAGTCAGACAGACACATCTTTTGTTTGGATTTGGACAGGTTTGGATATTCTGAGTTTATTTACTCCTTTGAGCACAGAGTACATTAATATATACCCTCTGAGGTTGACAACTTGACACTGACAGATCATGGTCACGGATCCGGGATCACGTTGTTGATCTTATTTTTTACAACACAGATATTATTTGATTGTTATTATAAATTGAGTAAGAATACCAACTCCTCAACATGGGCAAACTAGATGTAGCGATATTACGTTATTTAACCGCTGAAGACTTCCGAGTGTTGACTGCTGTTAGTACATTTAGGTACTGCTTAATATTACTATAACCTCAACATCATTTTAATTAATACTATTTCTCTTCTAGGTGGAAATGGGCATGAAAAACCACGAGCTGGTGCCCGGTTCACTGGTTGCGTCTATAGCAAACCTGCGCCATGGTGGCGTCCACAAATTAATGAAGGATTTATGTAAACATAGATTGTTGACATACGAACGAGGAAAGCACTGTGAGTCGTGCGTGAGATCCATCGCTACTTTAAGAGTTTAGGACTTATCATTTAACTTTTGATTATTAGTACATTTCCTGGACTAATTCAAACTAATAGTGGGCCAGGCTATAAAGTGTCATTCATTTAATTCAATTCATTTATTGCAAAATGTTAATTTCGATATGGCACAATTTGAACATTCCGGGACGATATTGTAATTCATAGACGTGGTACCTGACGCAAAATTCCGGGATAATCATGGATTTCCCGGCCTTCTGGCAATATGTATTTTTAAACATTACAATAACTACAGTTGAATTTATCTCAGTAATATTTGATGTTATATCAGATTAGGGCTTCCATAGATGCCTAAATGTAGGGCTTATCAAATTATCTAGATTTTTCGGCTTCAATGCAGTATGAGTAATTAAACATACATACCAAAATAAGGCATAGCATAGGACACCCTGTGACTGACAATATTTATAAAGCAGTTAGCAGTAACTTGAAGAGAAAAGTTGAAGGTCAGGCCCAGTGACATGCATTGGGGAGGTCTACATTTAGCAGTGGACTTACATGGACAGAGATGGTGATGATAAAACATACTTAAATTATAACATAATACTCTTAAAATGATTAATCTCAGTGTCCATACCACTAACTAAGTGCAGTGATTGCATTCCGTGACTGAAATTAAAATTTATATTATACTTAAATTAATACATGACTTTCAGATGATGGTTATCGTCTCACAAATGCAGGCTACGATTACTTGGCACTGAAAGCTCTTACGAATAGGAAAGTGATTGCATCATTTGGCAATCAGATTGGAGTGGGAAAAGAATCAAACATATACACAGTAGCTGATGAGGACCGCAACCCACTTTGCTTGAAGCTGCATAGGTAGGTACGAAATATAGTACTAACTTGTACAACTTAACATTTTTGTTTTGTACGATGTTAGTCAACTCAATCAATAGTGTATAATTGATTGATCATTTATGAATTGATGATGTGATTTGATTAATGAAGGACCTATAATCTAGTCAAATTCAAAATATCTATGATGTATAGGCCCTACGGAGGCACTTACACAAAACTATTTTTTTACAAACTACCACCAGCCTTAAAATTTCTTGCATGAGTTAAGCACTTCATGCCTACACAGCTAGGGATGTTATAGATTCCTCAAGTGTATTGTCCTGATCAGATTTTCTGCTGCCAAGCAGCAATGTGTAACTATTGCTGTGTTCATTATTGTGGCACTCCACAAGAGCACTGTAGCTGGTAAAATTACTGGGCTAAAATAGGGCCAATTTAATAGATCAAATTTGACACTTCATCAAAATATAATAATGAAACCTTGTAACAGCGGGCTTAAAATATTATTACTACTTTCGAAGTTATAACTGCACAGTTCCTTAACTTTTTTCAATTACAATTACATATTTATTTAAAGAAACTGACAGATTTCAACTGTCAAATCTAGTTGTCTCAGCCAAGGCATGGCTGTGCAGCTCTTTATATGTATTAGGCAGGGAACCATCAGATGAACTTCTTCTCTAGTCACGTAAGAAAAACAATGACAGAACTGGCTAGACAAATGGCATAATCATAAAATAAAGTCCCTAAGATCATAGCAGCCATCACTACCATCAACCTTATTAAAGAGAATTTGATGACCCACTACTCAAAATAAAATGCACATGGCTAAAGTGAACATGCTATTTCAGACTGGGCCGCACATGCTTCCGTAACATAAAAGACAAGCGTGACTACCACGCGCACCGCAACAAAGCCTCCTGGCTGTACCTGTCACGTATATCCGCCACCAAGGAGTTCGCCTACATGAAGGCACTGTACGACAGAGGCTTCCCCGTGCCCAGGCCTGTGGACTTCAACAGGCATTGTGTTGTGATGCAGCTGGTTAGTGGAGGACCATTGTAAGTATGAAAAACCTGCCTTCAACCCACAGTAAAAGACAACAGAAAATCGACTAAAAACAAAAAAAAACATTCAAATCCGTCCACTGGTTGGAGCGCTGCAATCCCACAGACAGTAATACAGACAGACAGACATACTTACGAACATCGGTGCACCCGAACCCATTAATCGGCGCCGCCGTCGATTACGATCCTAGTTCTTCAGATTCGCGCAGCAGACCACGGCACGTATTGCTCGACCTTGACCCAATATTGGTCCTATTGGATCACGACATTGCGCCGACCTCTCCCCGCCAACTGTATGCTACACTATCTATCAGACCCTGCTCTCGCCGGCGAACCCGAAGGGTCGGAAGCGTGCGACCTCAATGACGTGCATCACCCACGAGGTGTCCTTGAGCTCGTCGCTCCCTCGTGCCCTTAAGGCTGGAGTGCTATAAGTGCTCGCCTCCTCTTACCTGGTGAAGCTTTAATGAGCATCTGCGGCCAACAGCGTTTATCATTCCCAAAAAAATACATAGATAAACCAGACATCGGCGACAAACTTATAACCCTCGTTTTTGGTCGCGGGTTAAAAAACGACAACGACCTTTCAAAATAACGACTTCCATAATGTATACTTTCCTACTTTATTTACGTATATTTAAATAACTGGCAACAACAAGTTGCTTGCCAAACTTGGGGATTTTGGCAACCCGTCCCTTCCAAGGGGGAGCTGAAAGGCATACACTGCTAAACAAAGGCCTGCTGCGATCCCTAAGACACTTGGCAGGCGTCTTGAGGATCGTAGTAGAGGCGGTAGGTAATCCAATAGAAAAACGCTGCCTGTCTTCTTGTTTTCCCTTAGTAGCCTCTTATCGACGCCCAATGGAAGGAGTTGCTATTCTAACCCAGACACCCTATGGGTGATACTGACTTTAATATATCATTGTTGTCAGACCAAACCCTGCTATGTGGAAGAAACGTTATCGTATAAAATTTTATATGAATTGATAGTTGTCAAATAGTGTATCACATAGCAGATTTTGTTTGACAAAAATCTAGCTGCGGCTCATAGTATATTTTAGAAAGTGGTCGTAGATCGTCGTACAGTGCTCATAGACACATAACAGTTTTTTTATACGGTAGATAGGGCTGTGAACTATACGAAAAGGTCAAAAAGTGCACATAGCAGATTTTGGTTTGACAACGACGATATTATCATTTAACCGCTCAACGACGGATGATACCGATTTAAACACGTGTCGACCGACGACAGCATAATTAATTAGTTTTTGTATGGTCCAGGACCCACGTGTCCTCAGTCGCGGACCCCGAGGGTCTATACGACGAGCTGATGAACCTGGTGGTGCGGCTCGGCAACTGCGGCGTGATCCATGGCGACTTCAACGAGTTCAACATCATGATTGACGAGGAGAACCACCCCATCATCATTGACTTCCCGCAAATGGTGTCCACTTCACACCCTAACGCTGAACAGTGAGTGAATCGAACATTGCTTAAAATCTTCTTACACCAGTATAAACCACCACACCAAACACACCAACCACCATGGGTATGTAGACTCACCAAATTTGGACTTGTTGCATAGATCTCGTCGAGTAATTTGCAGATAAATGGTGATCATGGTCTGATGATGGAGCAGAAAGGTGTTCACAGGACCACCAATAAGCGTATACCTGGTGAATTTGGACTCGTTGGATAGGTCTCGCCGGTTAATTGGCAGACAAATGGTGATCAGGGTCTGATGAAGCAGAAAGGTGGTCACTGGGTCATTGCACCAATAAATGTGGACCCCTCGAATTGGGACTGGTTGGATAGGTCTCGACGAGAAGTTTGCAAAAAAATATTGATCATGGTCTGGTGATAGAGCAGAAAATGGTCACAGGATCTCTGCACCGATAAAAGTAGACCCACCAAGTGCGGGCTCGATGGTTAGATCTTGACGAGGAGTCGTTTGACAAACAGGGTTTAATAATAGCAGCAGGAAAGTAATTTTCATGACTTTCCTGCTCTATTATTTGAGTCGATTATTTGAGCTCATTCTCCAATCCCGTTTTTTTTTTTTAATTTACACTTGTGTTCTGTTATGTTATTTAATACTTAACTATGTGCAATCAAGTGGATTGATATATATTTTAAATCTTCCAGCTACTTCGATCGTGATGTGAAGTGCGTGCGGGAGTTCTTCAAGAAGCGCTTCGGGTTCGAGAGCGCCCTCTACCCGAGGTTCAGCGACCTGCAGCGCGCCGACCAGCTCGACACCGAGGTCGCCTGCTCCGGGTATAAACGCACCAAGGATGTGGACAACGAACTGCTCGAGGTACACTATAATTATATTGACGACGTACCCGTTGGCGAGCATTGAGCGTTGAGTATGACGGGCCCGTTGGTCTAGTGGTCAGACACCCTGGCTGCTAACCGATGGGTTGTGGGTTCGATTCCCACCAAGTGTCTGGGTCAGTATGTATTTACAAAAAAAGAAGTATATAAGTATTAGTATCAGTTGTCTGGTTTGCATAGCACAGGCTCTGCCTAGTTTGAGATCGGATTACCGTGTGTGGATAATCCAAAGACATTATTATTGTACTCCTGTAATGGCCAATCAAAATGAAGATCAAATTTTGCAAGATCAGCATCAGCCATCTCATTATCAGCTAGAAGACTATGAGATCGCAGTATAGGTAATCCAATAGAAAGACGCTGCTGCTTGGCTTTTCTTGTTTTTCCTTAGTCGCCTCTTACGACACCCAACAGGAGGAGATGCGTGCACGAGTGCACTTTCTTATATTCCTATATTTGCACAAACCGATAGGACGGAAGTCTGTTACGACCGGGGAGAAGTCAGGCGTAGGGACAACGCTTAAATGGACCATCAGACGCATGGTTACTGTCCAGGTAATCAGGTGATCAGGTGATCAGGTGATCAGGTGATCAGGTGATCAGGTGATCAGGTGATCAGGTGATCAGGTGATCAGGTGATCAGGTGATCAGGTAATCAGGTGATCAGGTGATCGGCCTGCATTGTGCTAACCAGTGAGGAACAACTACATGTTGTTACTCCCAGCAGGATTTGAACCCGCAAAATTTGATATGCCTCATTGTGCTTAATAAATATGTCTTCTTTCCTTTCTTTATGTTGTGCTGTTTTAGTCATGAGTTTTAGCTTAAATACGCTACTAGGTACACAAGTATCTAGTATTCTAAAATATAATATTTCTTAACAGGAAATGGGTATTGGCCTGCAAGTGAGTGACGACGAAGTGTCTGAAGAAGAAGACGCAGCAGAGACTAACACAAAATATACGGAATATGAACTTGATGATCTTAGGAAAGAAGTAAGTAATGAAAAAGCAATACCCAAATATATTATAACACTCAAAATCAAAAAACTGTTTAATTTAACTCGTGATAGAAAGAAGATATTAATAGACTTCCAAAACCAACAACCCAGATTGATAGAAGCTGCTGAAAATAGTTTTCAAACAACAAACTTTTCTAATCCTCATGACGTTTCTAAAGAAATAGTATTTACGTTTAGTAAAATTGGCTCTCGTATTGAACCAAAGTGATCGCATGTGATATGCCATTATGTCGTCATAATACTGAAACATCTGAACATTTTTAGGTGGACGAGTCAATCCAAAACGATGGACAAACCGCTGTCCAGCAGATCACAGCAAAAATTGTAACCATAAATGTAGAAGACAAAGAAATCAATGCAGATGATATCAACGAAGAAGTACCAACACTAGTAGAACATCACGAGGAAGATATTTCAGAACTGGACAAAAATTCCCAGAAGTATAGACTCGCGATGATAGAGAAGACATTATCTGATGTTAGATCAATGAGGTCTTACACTTCGGCCAGTACGATAGCACCAGATGTAGTAAAACAGCAAGTTAAGAAGAACTTAGAGCAGAGACAGAAGAAGATAGAGAGGAAGAAGGCGATAGCAAAGGGAGAAGCCAGTGCTGTGACGCGGCACAGAAGGGATAATAGAGAGACTATAAGAGAGAGTCATGGTTTGTGGGGATGGGATGAATAAAGTGTATATTACAAACATCTGTTGTTTTATTTCTACTTAATAACATAGAAATATAATAATAATGCTTTATTTATTTCTCATTATCTGGGTATTATGTGGGTAAACCTGTATTAAAGGTATTTCAGACCACTAATAACCATGTCCTAAACCGTAATATTTCAATAAAATGCAATACCCAAAAAAAAACTAAATGGGGGCAAGGACACTTCCTTGAGAAACACCATATTTGATGGGTACCTTTTCACTTGAACGACCATCCGCTTTACTAACCTAATCTACTTCCTAAATAATAATAAAGTAAACAACTTAGTAACACTCTTAAACCAGGATGTTCAAGACTTCAATTTTATAATCAATGTGAGCAGAAATACTAGCGTCAAATGCGCTTTTGCTAAAGCAAGATTAGCTGAATTAAATGCTCGATTCAAAGATTTAAATTACGTATGAATCTCAATCTCTAAAGGTTAGGTTAATCAATTCCCGTGTTATCTGTTGAGATACAAAGTAATAGGTAATAATGTTTGTTGTTACTGTCATTATTTCAGCCTTGTTAGTTTATTGATCAATAGAAGTATCTTAAACATTCTTAAAAAGGTCCTTTATCTATTGAAATACTGTGAATTTTAGTCACGTAAGTTATAAATAAAAACTTAAGTTCGTGTGTTCGTAAATATAGATAATCAAAATCTTTATTGCAAACACAATAACTCCAACTTTACTGTTTGTCGCATATCGGAAAATAACCTTGAAGATAAATGACAGTAGAGGCTTCCAAACTATAGGCTATAACCTATATTTATAGGTTTATTGCTTGTATTATACCTATCTGTATTCGTTACTTTCCCCTCTTGCTTTGCTCTCTCCATCTTCATCTGTATTGGAGACAGGTTTCGGTGTTGTCTTCTGAGCTTCGGAGTTCGTGGCCCAATCGTGCTCTCTCATGTAAAGAAGTTGTAGGTATGCTTCTACGCAGAATATCTGAAATTGCGTTTAGGACATGGTAGTTAGGACTGTTTTGAAGCTTGCTACAGGGTTTTTGATCGTAAAGCCAAAAAACCTAGTATCAAAGGTTTTCTGGCGATTTAACGAATGCTGTTTAGGTGACAACTGGGACCGAACTTCGGTCACACATCTATCTATGGAATCACCTTGCCTGAAGTTGCTTAACCAATTCAAACTTCTAGAGCCAGGTGTAGATGTACTGGGCATTTCACCCTTGTAGAAAAACCCTACAAAGAAGGGTAGTCAAGTCCTGACTTATCCTTTGCCTGCAATGGATTTGTCCCGATTTCTGACTTGGGCACCGATCACAGGTTCTCATGATCGACGGGCCTTTAAGTCTAGTGGTTAAACAACCTGGTTGCCAACCCAATAGGTCGTAGGTTCGATTTCCATCATGTGCCTGGGTGTTATTTATCTATTAGTATCATCTATCTGGTTTCCATAGTACAGGCTCTGCCTAATTTGGGATCGGATGACCGTGTGTGGAATTGTCCTAAAATATTATAAGTACTTACCCGTAATTGCAATTTGCAACCACTGGACTACCGGAGCAGTTTATAGGTACTTATTTAGAAAGGTTAACAATTTACTTAGTTCATATTTATTAGACGTTGGTAGGTAGGTACCTAAATACTTTGTAAATATTGCATGAGGCATACTAATAAAGATAACATGTTATTTCTTATGTTATCTTACTAGTCGCATAATAATGATAAACTGTGAATGTAATGTATACCTACATAATATTATTAGGTAAGTAAGTAAGTATGCTAAAATGAAATTCCTACTTATGGCAGGCTTCATTTTAAATGAATATTAGCTACACATATTGTTAGTTTGTAACACTAACAATATGTGTAGCTAATATTCATATAGGGTAGGGTAAAAGGCGACAATAAGAAGCAGCGTCTTTCTATTGGATTACCTACCACCTATACTGCGATCCCCAAGACGCCTGCCAAGCGTGGGGATTATGGCAACCCCTCCCTTCTAAGGGGGAGGCCTTTGTTCAGCAGTGGATGACTTTCGTCTGATGATATAGTGTTAATACTGTTTATAACAATGTAATAGTTAGCCATATTGTTTGTTTGTTTTTCGTTTAGCTAACCTGGGTGTTACCACCATCCATACTGTGCATTGTTATGTTATTGTAATCTTATTTTCGCGAGAGAAAAGAACGCAGCTATAAACTGAGTATATCGGCGTCTCACGTATCTAAAAGTAAGATCGCAATGATATTTCACTCACGTTCCGATGATCCACGCTGAATCCATCCAATCTAAGTGTGTATCCGAATATGCTGGTAGATATTTTGGACTCGTGCACGGTGATGAAGTTGTCCTCAGTGAAGAACGGGTAGTTTAGGATCGTGTAACTACCTGCTTGTATTGGACACTCTAATCTGCAAGAGTATTATTATCCTGTTAGGTACTCCCTTACTTTACTGGCCGATACGACCACAGCGGCCAATCTTTTACAAGATCAGCCATCTACGCGGGAGATATCATAGTGCACAAGCGCTTGCGTAGACACAACTCACTCTATCTTCCTTTATACCTCTCACAATCTGATGGGACGGAAGACCGACACGAGCGGAGGGAGGTTAGGCGCAGAAACGACTATTTACAGACCCATCCGACGCATGGATCATCTTATTTTACAAACAATCAGGTGATCGGCCTGCATTGTTCTAGTCATTAAGGAACAACTACACAAAGTTGTTGTCTCCCTCAGGATTCGAACTCGTGACCTCCGGTTTGCAAAGCAAGCGGTTTCCTACTGCGCCACGGAGGCTACTAATATTACGCAGTGTGCGACTAAATAACAGTACAATAATCATCATCCTAGGCCTGGAACGCCACAATGAACGACAATTGGCTGTAAATAGCCAATTGTCCACCGGTTACCCGCGACTACGCGCACAATGTCGTTTGTCCACAAAGACGGCGGCCTGCCTACGCTGCATCTTCCGGTTCGTGGTCGCCACTCGAGAACCTTTCTTCCCCATCGGTTATGAGTTCTTCGAGTGATGTGGCCTGCCCATTGCCACTTCAACTAACTTTATTCACTTCTAAGAGCTATGTCGGCGAATCTCCACATTTCGGATTCTGTCGCGCAAAGAAACTATCTGCAGCTGGCAGCAACTCGTCATCAATCACTTGCTACCGACTGCGAAACTTACCTACTTACTCTTACATAATTGGTTGAGGTGTAGATATGGGGTCATTGTTTGCAGTTGCCTACCTACAGTATCAACTGATTAGTAGATAATTTAGTGATTACTAAACGAGAATTCCACATTTGACGTAGGTTGACAACATAATATTAAATAACATAAACTCATAAAATGATAATTTAATGTAATGTTATTAATTTTAATAGGCAGTAATCGCGACATAAGTACGATAACACTGGCAAAAAGTATTTATTTTTGTGTAGATAACGTAGGTATGTATTATTCTCATTACAATGCTTATATACTTACATACCTACTTATAATGCTCTCCTGGCAGATACGTACGACCACAGTAGCCAAACCTTTCATAAGATCAGCCATCTACGCGAGAGATTAACAAGTGCTTGCATAGACACACGTGATTTCTCTTCCTTTACTCTCATAATCCGATGGCACGGGAAACCAACACGACCGGGAAGAGGTCAGGTCTGGGGCAGGACCGACTTTTTACATGCCCATCCGACGCATGGATCATCTTACTTTCTAGACAATCAGGTACCTACCTACTACAGGCCTACGTTGTCCAAACCCGTAAGAAACCACTACACAAAGTTGTTGCTATCAACGGGAATCGAACCCCCGACCTCCAGTTCGTAAAGGTTACCCGCTGCGACACGGAGGGTACAAACCTATATACCTACATACTGTAACGCTCCTGCCTGGACCACCGGGATCTACAGCCCCGGATCTACAATTTTTTCAAACCGGGCCCGCAGAAACTTGATAGTGGCGCACCTCCCTTCAGCGTTTGAGAAATTACTTTAAAAACTCAAATCTTAAATCAGCATCACATGTTCACTTGTATCACAACTCTATTCACATATTAGAAATTTTGTTATACATCGTTCGATCAGTGGTCTTGAAGGTTGATTGGCTTCTGGTTAGTAGCTGCTACTAAGAGCTTGGTCAGGTCCAACTTACTCATTGGTCGGATTGAAATCGACGCTACTGAACGCGAACGTTAAAGGGATAGTAGTCGGACCAGTCCCCGGAGTATGACTCGAGCAGCAACCATAACTTCCCTCAACCATAGTGCTTCGGTCCTGGCCGAGTATCACACTTCGCTCGGTCGGAGGCCCATATAGCACTTTTCGGTCACAGAATCATAAAAGCAGTAACACGTCGCATAGTTTCGTAACTGTTACGAAACATAGTTACTGTGTGGGGTTTGGTCTCTATGTGTGGTAACAGTTCCCACACAATGTGACCAGAAAATTTTTAGTTACTATGTGTAGTCTTTGTGTTCACACGTAACGTAAACATTTGTGTCGACTTATTTTTAAACGCAATGTGTTTATGTGTAGTAACGGTGTGGTAACTATGTTACCAGAATAGTAATTTAAAATATATACTTACACGAAGTGTTGTAACGTTACGACATTGTTACTGAACAATATATTGCTAAAATGTAAATAAATAAGTCGTCATAAGACACTGTTTCTCAAACTGTTCCTACAAGTGTAGTTAATAAAATCTTTTAAAAAAAAAATCGAACCGACTTCAATATCACTGAAAAGTATAAAATAATTTAAATATTATTGAAGTTGGTGTTAGCTTACCGGCTGTGTATATTTGGCACCAACTTCAATAATATTTAAATTATTTTATACTTTTCAGTGATATTGAAGTCGGTTTGATTTCTTTTTAAAAAGATTTTATTTTAAACTTTTTAGTGATATTTTCATATATAAAGATTGAATCATCGAAAACCGTAAAATTATCTAGGTAGGTTATGATCACATTATCGTCTACATAGTTTTACATAATTCATGTTTCTTCAGAACAAAATATCCGGTCGTAATGAAATTTGCATGGAAACATCATAGTAGTTTACTCTCTCGAATAAAAAAAGAATCATCGAAATCGGTTCATAATTGTCAGAGCAATGTAATTGAGAACATCAGCTTTATGGTTTTTACCAGATAAATTCCTCCACATTGTTCATGGTCCTCCAGGAAGTTCTTATCCGGTTGTAATAAAATTCATACAGATTCAATACAGTGGTTTCTTCTTTCGAATAAAAAAAGAATCATTGAAATTGGTAAATATTTGCCAGAGTTATGACCATTTTTGTCCTTAAAAAGCGACATAAAGTCATCTATATAGGCTTTCTTGCAGCTCTCAGTGCGCAGTCACCATACTTGTTTTTTCATGAACTACTTATTACTAAGCAATAATTTTTTTATGGGACCCAATCAATGGATTGAAGAATGGATGGAAGAAAGATTTTTTCAAATCGGTTCATAATTGCCGGAGTTATGCGCGAACCTACATAAAAAAAAAGAAATATATATATACAGACGAATTGAGAACCTCCTCCTTTTTTGAAGTCGGTTAAAAATGAGTAAAAATCCGAAACTCACACGTCTCACATCAACTTTCTACAGAAAAGTAAACAAATTAATGGTTCCAGAAAATCTACCTCCAAGTAAGTACATATTTTTAGCTCTTAAAGTTACTTTATGATAGATTACTGGTTCAAAAGCAAATAGTTACCATCAAAATTCGTTGCTTTATATGTGATACACCTGCGAGGTGCTTTATAAAAGGTGAATGCAAAATTAAATATATAAGTAGTGTATGTGTAAGTAGTGTGGAGGTACGGTGCGTTTTAAATAATGTAATATATAAGTATTTCGTGATATTTTTTATTTCAGGTACTGTGGGGTTTAACAGTTACCACGGATGCATGAAATGTACAGTAATCGGAGAATACGATAGAAGAGGTCAGCATATGAGTTTTCCCAGAACGGACATGCCTTTGCGTACTGATGATTCATTTAGAAATCGATTAGATCCTGATCACCACTTGCCACACTTGCCACCACATTTGCTTGTAGTCGTCATTTTATTTGTATGGCCTCCAAAAGTTTGAGAATTGCTGGAAACAATATACCATTTTGTAAATTCCGTAACTTTATAACTACTTCTGATTTTGCGTCGACATATGTCGACACAGTCTCGTAACTTAGTGACCAGTTGTGACTTAAATATTTTCTTTAAATACAAATGTTTTATCCAATTATTTACCAACTTTATGGTTTTATTCTTGGTTCCATAATATATAGTAAGTATTAAAAGAGATTAATCTATTAAAGCAAAAGCTTCCAAGCTCTGGGAATGTAAAGATTTGTCAGTAAAAATATTGTTTACATTGTACTACACAGATGAAATTACATTAATATGATGGCGCGTTGATAAATTTCAAACTATTTCAACAAATTACACAATGAATTTCCTTTCCCACCTCTATTTGAACGATAAAAACCAAGTAATTTAGTAATAAAAACTTATGTTGACAAAACAATGATGGCCGATAACTTTGTCTTCTTATTAATTTTTTCATTTTAAAACTTCACTTCACTAAACAAAAATTGAATGAAGGAACCATGAAAGAACGAATGATTTCTGAGAAGTGGTCGCAGACTAAGAACAATGTTACCACACTGCGACGTAACTTTAAAACCAAATGTTACTGTGTCGACTGTTCCCCATTTTTAGTCGCAGCGACGGAACAAAGTCGACTCGGCGACCAGAAAATGTTACTAGAATGAATCAGTGTCGACACGAAAGTGTCGAGTTGTTTCGTAACGGCTACCAAAAAGCGCTATATGGGGGATCCTCCCTTTAGCACCGCCACCGACGCATCGCGAAACTGGTGACTGAACATCGACGCAGCCTTCGGAAGGGACAACAGCGCAGCTTCAATCTTACGGTTAGGAGCGCTTACTTGGGGTTCGCGTAATGGAACAGCATGCTGTATGTGTCCTGTTCGTCATCGTCTTCGTCGCTGCAGCCATTCCGCACCACGAGGAACGATTTGAAGTGGTCGCACGAGTCTATGTTGCGGATGTCCACGCATTTCTCCATTGTTGCCTAGAAGTGATGCAGGCAAAGTTAATAACTAGTGAATAACTCTGACACTAGTTTTGCCACTACTATAAAATAAAATAAAAATAAACCTCTGGAAGAGACGATATTCGCAGTGCTGTTGGAAGAAAATGGATGAGGAAAGCCGAATATTGGGCTTAGTGGCGTGCCTTGGGGAAGGCCTATGACCAGCAGTGGACGGATGTGGGCTGATGATGATGTATGATGATCCGCTGTCTATAGGCCGGCGTGTCGCTTACCATCAGGTGAACGTCTTGCTTGCGCCTCGTCACTGAGTTGAACAATAAAAAATATAGATCGTGTGTTTATTTCTAAAAATTGATGTCACCGGCTAGTGGCTCTTCTCTATTAGCTTGTAATGGGCTTTGAGACAGAATATTTAACCAACCTGAATTCTCCATCCGTTGCCGATATCTTCAGAAATGTTGAGTTCCCCGCTCAACGAAGAGTCGTACGTCTGCGTCGTTATGCTTAACTCTGAAACTGTTACAACGCCATTTGATCCTTCGGAACAGGGGCCTACTCTCGTCAACAACAAATGTGTAGGAGCCGGGGAAGTGTCCGCAACCAGAAAATACGAAAGAAGGAAAAATAAACTAAATTTGAACATTCTTGGAATAGAATGACGATTGTGTATGTGAAAAGTCGTGGGCTACCTAACTAATTTTTTTTTGGTTGTGGATAAATTACGTTCATATTTCTACATAAACGAGTGAGTGATGTTATGTTGTCTGTCTTCAAGTGAAATAAAAGAGTTGTGGCGATTCGACATAACCAGATGGCGCCACATGTGTTGCAATGACGCGATGAGAAGCGCGTAGTATCACATACAACGCGATAGATGGCACCACCTCCGAATCCTGAATCTCGCAAGCGAAGTTTCTCCAACTCGGAGAATATATACAACATTCCGACAACAACTATCGGGGGCTTAGGCCCTGACTGAGCATCACATCTCGCTCGGTCGGAGCATCCTCCCTTTAGCACCGCCGCCGCCGCCGTCGCATCGCTAAAGGGTAATTAATGATTAAAATTTATTTAATTTTGTTAGTAAATAGGCCGATAGATAATTTTGATTTTAGGCTACTAACTAAAAGACAGACTTTTCCAAACACATGCAATAAGCTCAATACTCGGTTTTCTCTACCAGTGAAGAGGATTTGCGAAGGGGGAGGCCTATGTTCAGCAGTGGACACCTTCCGGCTGATGATGATGATGAACAGGATCGTCACTTGTCATTCATCGTTTGGTTATAAATATTTCTTATTTCACGGGGTGTGCTCCAGATGGTTCCTGTTTAAATATATTTATTAAAAAAAACAAAGGGAGACGAAGGCAAAAACTAAAGGGACCATAAAAATGAACGCCATTGTTACAATTTTGTGGGTAATGTGTATGTGTAACGTAATGATATTTTAATATCATTATAATGAGAAAATTCTAATATCCATATTGAGGTCATCATCGAGTTTCCATCAACGGCTCTACATATTATTTGTTTCTATAAAAAAAAATACTTCCTTTGGTCCCTCGTGAAATTAGAATGTAGACAGCCCCCGGGTAAAGTGGACATAGTATATTGTATTATTATTCATTAACTCCAAAGGTGTTACTTTGTTAAGAGTAAGTAAAGTCTCTTCCATTTATTTATAAGGCACAAATCCTAACTTCAGGTTGTTTCCGAGAAACTCTATATACTAACGAAATGCTAAGGAGAAATTTCAAAGGAATAAATGGCGTATTTTAGAGTAATATTTTTAAGACTAAGGTAAAATACATTATAACTTTAAAAAAAAACACGCTTTTATATGGTATAAACACGAAGATATACTATATCTTCGTGGGTATAAATCATCGATATACTATACCAACAAGATTAGCTGTCACGAACAAAATGAAATGACATCGAAAATGTGGTCGCGGTTACATATACCTACACAACTATACACGTACACGCAAAACAATAATATGTTCACATAAAAAGATGACTTACATACTATAAAATAAGGTTCAATAATAATTGCAGACAATTGAGCGACAGCCGTCTCCGTAGCTCTTATTTTCTTATTTTCGTGACCACTTTTCGGGTCGTGACAGCAAATCTAGTTGGTATAGTATATCGATGGTATAAATACTGCACTAAAAAGCAATCATAAAGCATACTTTATGATTGTTTTTTTTTGCGTGTTTGTAATTGTAATTAGGACGTGTTCCATAGAACACGTCCTAATTACAAACACGGAGTAGAAAGAAATAACGTGTACCATACTTTAATAATTGCTTTTTAGCGCGTGTATTTTTAGTTTTTTAAACTTAAAATTTATTTTACACTTACATTAGTCTTAAAAATATTAGTCTTAATAAACTTGGCATTTTATATTTATTCGTAGCTTGAATCAGGTTGGCAGGTTGTTGCAAAAATATTTTTTTTACTAGAGTAGACATTACGCGTACCTAGGTATGCTGTTTCAGGGTTCCGTCACCCACCTAGTAAGTCTATTATCAAGTCCACCTAAATAGGCAAAGTGAACAGAACTCTTAAAACCAAATCAAACGAGCCTAAACTCGATGCGTTTACTGGTAGCCATTCCAGGGTTCCACCACCCACATTCCAGCTATGGAGCTATGATGGCATCAGGTCTTCATTATTGGGAAAAGTCAAAAGAACTCTTAACGACGAATCAAACGAGCCCAAACTCGAGAGATTTACTAGTAGCAGTTCCAGGGTTCCTTCACCCACCTAGCAAGTCTATTATCAGGTCCACTTAAATAAGCAAAGTGAATAGAACTATTTAAACCAAATCAAACGAGCCCAAACTCGATAGGTTTACTAATAGTCATTCCAGGGTTCCGGCACCTACATTCCAGCTCTATCATCAGGTCCTCATTCATGATCAAAGTGAATTGAACTCTAAAATAAATCAAATGAGACCAAACTCGATGTGTTTACTAGTAGCCATTCCAGGGTTCCGTCACCCACCTTTCAGTTTCATCATCAGGTCCTCATTTATGGTCAAAGTGAATAGAAATCTTTATGTACGGTGCAAGCATCGTGCGCTAAGTGCGTATAATAAACCATTTATCTGTACTTAACCCTAAATGGTATGAAATGGTTAATGGTTATGAGCACACGCGAACCGATTGGCTATCAAACGTGAACTGACTGTGAAATCGTTGCAATACTGCATCTCGGCGTAGATGATGACACAGCGCAACGTAATGCACGATGCTTGCACCGTACACTTTAAGACAAACCAAATGAGCCCAAACTCAATGTGTTTACTAGTACCATCCATGGGTACCTTTTCCGCCTTCAAGCTTCATCATCAGATCAGCTCGATGATACCATATTATTGTATTGTCACGGGTCCTTGACACATGTGAAAAATTTCAAACGATTTGAACATGTAGAAGGTGGGTGCAAATTGAGTCGCAAGATTCCATTACCATTAAACTCGTACAAGCTAATAAAAGCGTGTTAAAAACCATTTGCATTCTCAGTGACAGTCAGGCAGCTCTGAAGGCTTTAAACTCCTTCAGAATTGTCTCCAAATTAGTCAAAGAAGGCGGTCCTGTAAACAACCTGGGATTACAATAACTTCAGCCTTATGGCAGCTTATGTTCCTGGATACGAAGGCGTCGAGTGAAATAAAAAGACATACGGGCGCCGGCTCACAACATCTAGTTTGCCCTTAACCATTTGTAGGGATTCCGAATGGAGAGAGGCGACAGGCTTAAACCACTCCAAAACTTTCTCTAGCACAAGGGTGGACTGTGGGGGTAACGCTTGGCAGGCGTCTTGGGGGTCGCAGTACAGATTAG
This sequence comes from Furcula furcula, assembly GCA_911728495.1. Classification (NCBI taxonomy): domain Eukaryota; kingdom Metazoa; phylum Arthropoda; class Insecta; order Lepidoptera; family Notodontidae; genus Furcula; species Furcula furcula. Next base: position 22,368,075 of record OU452257.1, on the reverse strand, counting down.
GTAGGTAATACAATGGAAATACGCTGCTGCCCGTCTTCTTGTTTTTAGTTTATTATTTTATATAAGTAAGTACCATTATACATAATTCAAGTAGGTATATAATAATTGCTGTGTAAATATCTCAAATAATCTTTAAATAATTGCACCAACGACAGAGGCATGAATTTAATATGCTTTTATGACATTTTATGTTCACGATGTGTGTTGTACGTTATCTTTCGTAAAGCAGCGACGCAATCGGCAGGTCTGAAACGGGTAAACCAACCCAGGCAAACTGTTCCAGTCCTTAGCTGTCCTTATTATAAACGAAGAAGCAGATCGTTTAGCCAGACCAAAGTGAAAAGTCCTAAATCTATGGTTCAGACTGAAGGCACGTTCACCACATAAGGGTGCGTATGCGCTGTGCGCTTCCTCCATGCGTCGTACTATGATAGAAGGGGGATGGTGGAGTGAAGTCAGTCGCTAGTTAGTCAAATTGACAGGGATTAATGACGGATGTACTTGGTATTATTCCATGCTACCAAAAAAAGTTACTCCAAAGTAGACACAATAAGATTCAAACAATAAATAAACGGTCATATTGGCTGACACTAGCTAAACATTTTCTCTAAACCCTGACACGAAAACTCAGTCAATATAACAAGAAATTACATAAAACAGCAATTGATAAGATTACATGTATAAAAAGTGGAAAATAACAACGCCGGAGAGCTTATATTATTATGACCGGTTGAGATAATAAATTATTTGTTACATTAACTTAGATCAAATTTGAATACTCGTAGATAATCACGAGAAGAAAAAAAATACGTCCGTATCATTTTCTATAACAATACATGTTCTAGAAACATCGCATATTGACGGGCCTATTGGTGAAGTCGTTAGACACTTTGCCCGGCCGCTAGGTACTCAATAGGTCGTGGATACGATTCCTGCCAAGTGTCTGGGGGCTTTATCCATATAATTTATGTATTCACAAAAAAGTTTACTTATAAGTAGGTATTTGTATCAGTTGTCAGGTTTCCTTAGTAGGTAACAGGCTCTGCCTATTTTGGGATCAGATGGATAAGGAACGTGCCTAGGAGAAAGTAGCTACCGGGGAGCAATAAAAGATTCGATTTGATTTGATTTGACCTCAGAATACATATGTAATAGTACTACCCTGAGGTACTACCGGGAAGGTCTAAAACACCATACCAACCACCTCGCAAGAGCTCTGGTTGTAAACCCTAGCACATCCTAGAAAACCGAAACTGATAAAAGGGAAGAAGGACTATAGTCGCTTAGGACTGATTGCAGATTAACATATGGAAAAAAATATAGTGACTTTATTCACAGGATAACCCGGCCATTTAGAGGCCTGCGTGGGGATGGTTCCAACAAGTAGAGGCCATTTGTGTGATAAACACCTCCCGGGATCAACTGCGAAAATTATGAAAAAAACTGCGGTTGACCTCGGCAGGTGGTGGTGGGTTATTGTAAGTAAATAAAGTTCTAGATGTATGGGGTTGAGCATTTAGTGGACTGGCAGCTGGCTATTCCAAACGGTCGGGGTCAGTTGCCGTTATTACATTAATTAATAAAGTATTATTATTATATTATTCATCTCGACAATTAGTTATTATTAGTCGCTTCTGTAGCGCATCTGGAATGTTTGCGGACGCACACGTAGATTGCTTCTACGCTACTATGCGCAAGAGGTGTGCGTCCCTGGTGCGCAGGGTGCGGAGCAGCCCTAACAGTATTCTGGACATGATAGCTAATAGATTGGATTGTGGATACGTGAATCATTGTTGCTCCATTTCCCATGGTCTGGTGCGGCGATGATTTGCGTATCATAGGTGTATTTGTACATTATAATTAGAAATAAGTTATAGTTAGTTAGTTTTGCATTTGTGTTTGTTTTTGTTTGAGTCATGGTCACTTTAATAAAGAATATTTTATATTATATTATATTATTAAGTTAGTTTTTTTTTATGTTTTTAGTCGATAAACGTTGTCTGGATTTTATTTATGCTATGACCTGGCTTTTTTATTGTATCTAGGTATATATGTACAGACTTCGGTCTAAAGAAGTTTATTATTACTCAAAGAACATTACAGTTCACTTATAAATGGGCAATGTGGGCAATATACATTTTTATAATAAGTATAAAGACGGTAGTTCGATATTAATCGACTATATTAATATATTAATAGTTAGTAGAAAATTATCATTTATTAGTAAAGCTAAATTAATCAATTACCTAATCAAAGACCCAAGAAAGATTGTTACAATTAAATATTTATGATGGTTAGGTTTATTTAGGTTCGATTCTTAATGTTTGTTCTGAGTAAAATTATATAACTATTTATATTAGTGTAGTTCAATATGGAATCGGATGGTCGTGTATGTTTTTAGTTTATTTGTATATTATATAATTTTATTCGTATATGTGTTCACTAACAAATGAATGTAGCTTTGATTTAAAAGTGACATACTCGTGCAATTTTTTATTTCTTTTGGTAGGCTATTAAATAATTTTGCACCGTCATATACTATACTTTTTTTTACCATAGTTTAATTTTATCAGTGTCCCTTAGGCCATGGGTATATGTTTTTTTTACAAATGAGATTTCGCTATGAATATGACCGGATATAATCTTTTTAACTAAAAGGCAAATGTTGCGAGTATATGTCTGTCTTAAGTTAAATATTTTAGTTTTTCTATATAATAAAGGTGTGTGGGTTAATCGGTTAAAGTGGAATAATACTTTTATTACTTTGTTTTGCGCAATCTGTAATGGTTTAAGGTCTGTCTTTGCTGCATAGTCCCCGACCTCAATTAAATAATCTAAGTTAGACTTGACTAAAGCATTATATATCATATGCCGTGTCTTGAGTGGAATACAAGAAGCCATCCTACGTAGTACTCCAATAAGAGATATTATTTTGTTCTTTACTTTGTCTATGTGTGGTTTCCACGTTAGTTTATCATCTAGGATTACTACCTAGGTATTTTTCTTTATGTGATTTGTTTATAACATCATTGCCAATGATTAATGGGGGATAGTCTGGTATGGTTTTTTTTTTGCGCTGAACAACATATATGTAGTTTTTTTTGTATTTATTGTTAGCAGATTGCATTGACACCAACTGTTGTACTTGACTAAGTCATTTTGTGCTTGATTTATTATTTCATTAATGTCTTTACCAAAGTAAAATAAGCACGTATCGTCAGCGTATAAAGTAATGTGGCCAGATAACCCGAACGAACTTTTACTAACGTTATTAACATAAATAAGAAATAGTAAAGGCCCGATCACAGAACCCTGTGGAACTACGCAATGCACATTTTGGGAACCACTGGAGTATTTACCTACTTTTACTATTCGCATTCTATTGGTTAGATAAGATTTTATTAATTCAAGGGCTGATCCCAATATTCCTTATGTTCTCTAGCTTTGCAAGGAGAAGTGAGTGACTTATCGTATCAAACGCCTTCTTCAAATCAATAAATATACCCAAACATATATTCCCTTGGTCTATCGCAGTACTAATTTTAGTTACCAAGTCAATTACAGCCGATTTAGTACCAGATTTAGGTCGAAAGCCATACTGGCGTTCGTATAGAAAATTCAAATTGTCTAAATGTTCTTTCAATCGAGTATATATGACTTTTTCAAACACCTTTGATAAGACTGGCAAAACGGATATCGGGAGATAGTTTTCTGGGTCTGTTTTAGAGCCAGATTTATAGATTGGGGAAATTTTGGCGTTTTTTAAGCTGTCAGGGAAAATACCAAGGAACGTACATTTGTTTATACAATCTGTCAGATGAACTACTATATGATCACTTAAACATTACTTATATTAGAGTTTGTATTCTATGTACTTATATAAGATTGTATTTAGGTATGAGCATATAATAATAATCTATCTGTAATTAATTACTCTGAGCAGCATGAACTCTATTTAATTTTGCTTTGGCACAGCGATACCTCTCATACATGGTCGTTTTCCTTGTTCTGAAAAATTGGATATTTCTAGGATAATGAACAAGGAAAGGGCTATTCCATCGAGGAAAGAGCTGTCAAGTGACTAGTTAACAAACAAGAATCAAGATCAAACTTTAGTTGCAGGGTTATTCCGAAAAACCGATATCATTATAATCGCCAGTCATCGTTGGATTGAAATTAGCATTCGTTTCTAGAATAAGCCAGTGGCTTATACTAAATTAATTATACTCCGTGAAGCTTTATAGATTGACAGAGCTTCGAGCAAAACACTTTGACGCCATGAGTCAATGGCGTAAATGTTTTGCTGTACTTACCTACTAATGGCATTGACGCACGTACGGACAGACACACCTCCACAGCGTAGTATACAATAACAGCAGTCTCATTCAACTTTCCGCGTACAGAATAAAAATAATACACTAATTTATTACTCTGCCCCGCCCGCCACCGGCATTCCTCGTGCGCAATCCGTCGTCGTTGGTCGCGTTGTCAAGCGTCATCCGAGACTCCGAGTTGCCGTCAGTTATTTCGGGACAGTGAAAGAAAACGTACGCGCTCGAAATGTCCACGGACAATTTAACAGCACTTTTATATAAGCCGAAAGATTTGCAGTTGGTAAGTTTATGAAACACACTGTATTGTGTATATTTTCTATCATCTCTTCAATTATCTCGTTTTAGATTTTAAAATTAAATAAGTAAGTACTTAATTGACTTTCAAAGAGCGAGCGGTAAGATACTTAGTTAAAATTTTTGGTGATTGTGAATAATTTATGCACTGTTTTTTATTCCAATCCTAACCTTTTCAGGATCGATATATTGGCCAACGACCGTAAATGTTTCCACTCTTATTCTAATATGAATTGATTAACCATGCCTATTATTTTATAGATAAGCAAAAATATTGTATCAATACTAATTAATGCTTTAATATCAAAAGGAATAGGTATAACCCAACTGACAACAACTTTAATAGCAAATTAATATAGCTCAAAAGCGTTATGTTTACTTTAAATTATCACACAAACTCAAGGCCAAATTATACAATTATTTTTTTATCTAGTTTTCCTAATCCGTAATAGATATTGAGATTTGTTTATTGCATCATGTATTATAAAATTATTAATCGTTAATTAAGCAAGTTCAAAGTAACTACTTTGCCTTGTACAAAATTAGTTTTTTTGATTACTTACGTCTTACTACTTACTTACGTACTTACTTATATCAACTGTATATTTGTATAAATTGGTTATACAGACTGAAATGTTGTTTTGGAATAGTTCATCATGATCACCAGTCGGAAACGGCTACAGTTACTGCTGAACATAGGCCTCCCCCTTCGAGCACCACAATGAACGACAATTGGCTATTTGCATCCACCGGTTACCTGCGACGCGCACAATGTCGTCTGCCCACCAATTGGAGGAGGCTTACCTATGCTGCGTCTTCCGGTTCGTGGTCGCCACTCGAGAACCTTTCTTCCCCATCGGTTATCGATTCTCCGAGCGATGTGGTCTATTGCCACTTTAACTTGCATATTTTAATAGCTATGTCGGTGATCTTGGTTTTTTGGCGAATCTCCTCATTACGGATTCTGTCGCGCAAAGAAACTCCGAGCATATCTCTCTCCATAGCTCGTTGTTTGATTTTAAGCTTCTTTAAAAGGCCAGCAGTTAGGTACCACGTCTCAGTATCATAGCCGTCATCTCTGCCAACACACACTGCTTAAAAACATTCATCTTCAGGCACTGCGGTATTTCGGATAAAAAGATTTCGCGTGGTTTCCCGAACGCTGCCTATCCGAGTTGGATTCTTCGGGCAACCTTTTTGTCGAAGTTGGAACGACCTAACTGGATAGTTTGTCCTAGGTATACATAGTGGTTACTGAGACGTGGTCTCTAACGGCTGGCCTTTAAGAGAAGTTCAGAGTCACACAACGAGCCATAGAGAGAGCTATGCTCGAGTTTCTTTGCGCGACAGAATCCGAAATGTGGAGATTCATCGAAGAACCAAGGTCACCGACATAGCTCTCAGAATCTGCAAGTTGAAGTGGCAATGGGCAGGCCACATCGCTCGAAGAACCGATAACCGTTGGGGAAGAAAGGTTCTCGAGTGGCGACCACGAACCGGAAGACGCAGCGTTGGCAGGCCTCCCACTAGGTGGACAGACGACATTGTGCGCGTCGCAGGTAACCAGTGGATGCAGATAACCAACTGTCGTTCATTGTGGCGTTCTAAGGGGGAGGCCTATGTTCAGCAGTGGACGTCTTCCGGCTGATGATGATGATGATACATAGTGGTCAGCAACTTCGAGTGCATCGTTCCCAACAACTACCGGTACCGGTGTAACATGGACATTAGACGTGATCTTCGTCTTGTCCATGTTCATTTTAAGATCCCCCGGTTGGGAAACGCTAATTCATCATATTAGTACCAATTTCCCACGAATTTTTGTTCAATATAAACATTTACATATTTATACTGAGTACTTATTATAAACGACGTTGATCTAATTTCAAATTAAAAATGTACAATCATTTGGGCGACGATAAAGGATACTCCATAAAAATCTTATAAGTACAAGAAAATTAGTAATCATTAGTTCATTTATGTAGGTTGTAGATAAGTACATGTATGAAAGATCGACTTGCCCACCGGGCTTGAAAAGTTAATAGCATAATTAAAATTGAACTATTCGTGCTCGTAGAAGCACTCAACAACAACAAAGTATGAAGTCCTTATCATAATACAATTACAACCAACCATTACCACTTGTCACGGTCATACATTGACGCATTTAATAAGACGAAGAACGGAACATTTTCTATTCGTGCTTATTTATGATGGATCGATTGGGTGGCATGACGAGGATGAAACCATACAATCCACTCTCGCTTTATAGTGGAGTAGACCGACTGGACAAAGTCCATCTTTCTGAAGCCATCCAAATAACACCACCATCAAGTGGCACTCAAGCCCAGTTGTAATCACTGTTCGCTAAACGATCAGTTGGTCCAGCAACGTCAAGCTAGGTCTTTCCATAGGTGTGTGACCGTTCAATGTCATTTGAACAGAGCGTCTCCGTGCTTCCAAGGACACATAAAAAGTCAGTCCCGATTGTGGTCATCTAGACGCCAAGTCAAAAGCCTGAGGGCAGCTTGAACATCCAGGTAGTTCACTACCCATGCGACAAAGAAGGAGAGAGTGGCGTTGTGTCTTATTTTGCTGGCAGCTTAAACAACCAGGTTGTTCACTAACTATGGGACAAAGAAGAAGAGAGTGGCGTTGTGTCTTATTTTGCTGGCAGCTTAAACAACCAGGTTGTTCACTAACTATGCGACAAAGAAGAAGAGAGTGGCGTTGTGTCTTATCCCTCTGGCAGCATAAACAACCAGGTTGTTCACTAACCATGCGACAAAGAAGAAGAGAGTGGCGTTGTGTCTTATTTTGCTGGCAGCTTAAACAACCAGGTTGTTCACTAACTATGCGACAAAGAAGAAGAGAGTGGCGTTGTGTCTTATCCCTCTGGCAGCATAAACAACCAGGTTGTTCACTAACCATGCGACAAAGAAGAAGAGAGTGGCGTTGTGTCTTATTTTGCTGGCAGCTTAAACAACCAGGTTGTTCACTAACTATGGGACAAAGAAGAAGAGAGTGGCGTTGTGTCTTATTTTGCTGGCAGCTTAAACAACCAGGTTGTTCACTAACTATGGGACAAAGAAGAAGAGAGTGGCGTTGTGTCTTATTTTGCTGGCAGCTTAAACAACCAGGTTGTTCACTAACTATGCGACAAAGAAGAAGAGAGTGGCGTTGTGTCTTATTTTGCTGGCAGCTTAAACAACCAGGTTGTTCACTAACTATGCGACAAAGAAGAAGAGAGTGGCGTTGTGTCTTATCCCTCTGGCAGCATAAACAACCAGGTTGTTCACTAACCATGCGACAAAGAAGAAGAGAGTGGCGTTGTGTCTTATTTTGCTGGCAGCTTAAACAACCAGGTTGTTCACTAACTATGGGACAAAGAAGAAGAGAGTGGCGTTGTGTCTTATTTTGCTGGCAGCTTAAACAACCAGGTTGTTCACTAACTATGCGACAAAGAAGAAGAGAGTGGCGTTGTGTCTTATCCCTCTGGCAGCTTAAACAACCAGGTTGTTCACTAACTATGCGACAAAGAAGAAGAGAGTGGCGTTGTGTCTTATTTTGCTGGCAGCTTAAACAACCAGGTTGTTCACTAACTATGGGACAAAGAAGAAGAGAGTGGCGTTGTGTCTTATTTTGCTGGCAGCTTAAACAACCAGGTTGTTCACTAACTATGCGACAAAGAAGAAGAGAGTGGCGTTGTGTCTTATCCCTCTGGCAGCATAAACAACCAGATTGTTCACTAACCATGCGACAAAGAAGAAGAGAGTGGCGTTGTGTCTTATTTTGCTGGCAGCTTAAACAACCAGGTTGTTCACTAACTATGGGACAAAGAAGAAGAGAGTGGCGTTGTGTCTTATTTTGCTGACAGCTTAAACAACCAGGTTGTTCACTAACTATGCGACAAAGAAGAAGAGAGTGGCGTTGTGTCTTATTTTGCTGGCAGCTTAAACAACCAGGTTGTTCACTAACTATGGGACAAAGAAGAAGAGAGTGGCGTTGTGTCTTATTTTGCTGGCAGCTTAAACAACCAGGTTGTTCACTAACTATGCGACAAAGAAGAAGAGAGTGGCGTTGTGTCTTATTTTGCTGGCAGCTTTAACAACCAGGTTGTTCACTAACTATGGGACAAAGAAGAAGAGAGTGGCGTTGTGTCTTATTTTGCTGGCAGCTTAAACAACCAGGTTGTTCACTAACTATGCGACAAAGAAGAAGAGAGTGGCGTTGTGTCTTATTTTGCTGGCAGCTTAAACAACCAGGTTGTTCACTAACTATGCGACAAAGAAGAAGAGAGTGGCGTTGTGTCTTATTTTGCTGGCAGCTTAAACAACCAGGTTGTTCACTAACTATGGGACAAAGAAGAAGAGAGTGGCGTTGTGTCTTATTTTGCTGGCAGCTTAAACAACCAGGTTGTTCACTAACTATGGGACAAAGAAGAAGAGAGTGGCGTTGTGTCTTATTTTGCTGGCAGCTTAAACAACCAGGTTGTTCACTAACTATGGGACAAAGAAGAAGAGAGTGGCGTTGTGTCTTATCCCTCTGGCAGCATAAACAACCAGATTGTTCACTAACCATGCGACAAAGAAGAAGAGAGTGGCGTTGTGTCTTATCCTGCTGGCAACTTAAAGAACCAGGTTGCAACAAAGAAGAAGAGAGTGGCGTTGTGTCTTATTTTGCTGGCAGCTTAAACAACCAGGTTGTTCACTAACTATGGGACAAAGAAGAAGAGAGTGGCGTTGTGTCTTATTTTGCTGGCAGCTTAAACAACCAGGTTGTTCACTAACTATGCGACAAAGAAGAAGAGAGTGGCGTTGTGTCTTATTTTGCTGGCAGCTTAAACAACCAGGTTGTTCACTAACTATGGGACAAAGAAGAAGAGAGTGGCGTTGTGTCTTATTTTGCTGGCAGCTTAAACAACCAGGTTGTTCACTAACTATGCGACAAAGAAGAAGAGAGTAGCGTTGTGTCTTATCCCTCTGGCAGCATAAACAACCAGATTGTTCACTAACCATGCGACAAAGAAGAAGAGAGTGGCGTTGTGTCTTATTTTGCTGGCAGCTTAAACAACCAGGTTGTTCACTAACTATGGGACAAAGAAGAAGAGAGTGGCGTTGTGTCTTATTTTGCTGACAGCTTAAACAACCAGGTTGTTCACTAACTATGCGACAAAGAAGAAGAGAGTGGCGTTGTGTCTTATTTTGCTGGCAGCTTAAACAACCAGGTTGTTCACTAACTATGGGACAAAGAAGAAGAGAGTGGCGTTGTGTCTTATTTTGCTGGCAGCTTAAACAACCAGGTTGTTCACTAACTATGGGACAAAGAAGAAGAGAGTGGCGTTGTGTCTTATTTTGCTGGCAGCTTAAACAACCAGGTTGTTCACTAACTATGCGACAAAGAAGAAGAGAGTGGCGTTGTGTCTTATTTTGCTGGCAGCTTAAACAACCAGGTTGTTCACTAACTATGCGACAAAGAAGAAGAGAGTGGCGTTGTGTCTTATTTTGCTGGCAGCTTAAACAACCAGGTTGTTCACTAACTATGCGACAAAGAAGAAGAGAGTGGCGTTGTGTCTTATTTTGCTGGCAGCTTAAACAACCAGGTTGTTCACTAACTATGGGACAAAGAAGAAGAGAGTGGCGTTGTGTCTTATTTTGCTGGCAGCTTAAACAACCAGGTTGTTCACTAACTATGCGACAAAGAAGAAGAGAGTGGCGTTGTGTCTTATCCCTCTGGCAGCATAAACAACCAGATTGTTCACTAACCATGCGACAAAGAAGAAGAGAGTGGCGTTGTGTCTTATTTTGCTGGCAGCTTAAACAACCAGGTTGTTCACTAACTATGGGACAAAGAAGAAGAGAGTGGCGTTGTGTCTTATTTTGCTGACAGCTTAAACAACCAGGTTGTTCACTAACTATGCGACAAAGAAGAAGAGAGTGGCGTTGTGTCTTATTTTGCTGGCAGCTTAAACAACCAGGTTGTTCACTAACTATGGGACAAAGAAGAAGAGAGTGGCGTTGTGTCTTATTTTGCTGGCAGCTTAAACAACCAGGTTGTTCACTAACTATGCGACAAAGAAGAAGAGAGTGGCGTTGTGTCTTATTTTGCTGGCAGCTTTAACAACCAGGTTGTTCACTAACTATGGGACAAAGAAGAAGAGAGTGGCGTTGTGTCTTATTTTGCTGGCAGCTTAAACAACCAGGTTGTTCACTAACTATGCGACAAAGAAGAAGAGAGTGGCGTTGTGTCTTATTTTGCTGGCAGCTTAAACAACCAGGTTGTTCACTAACTATGCGACAAAGAAGAAGAGAGTGGCGTTGTGTCTTATCCCTCTGGCAGCATAAACAACCAGATTGTTCACTAACCATGCGACAAAGAAGAAGAGAGTGGCGTTGTGTCTTATCCTGCTGGCAACTTAAAGAACCAGGTTGCAACAAAGAAGAAGAGAGTGGCGTTGTGTCTTATTTTGCTGGCAGCTTAAACAACCAGGTTGTTCACTAACTATGCGACAAAGAAGAAGAGAGTGGCGTTGTGTCTTATTTTGCTGGCAGCTTAAACAACCAGGTTGTTCACTAACTATGGGACAAAGAAGAAGAGAGTGGCGTTGTGTCTTATTTTGCTGGCAGCTTAAACAACCAGGTTGTTCACTAACTATGCGACAAAGAAGAAGAGAGTGGCGTTGTGTCTTATTTTGCTGGCAGCTTAAACAACCAGGTTGTTCACTAACTATGCGACAAAGAAGAAGAGAGTGGCGTTGTGTCTTATTTTGCTGGCAGCTTAAACAACCAGGTTGTTCACTAACTATGGGACAAAGAAGAAGAGAGTGGCGTTGTGTCTTATTTTGCTGGCAGCTTAAACAACCAGGTTGTTCACTAACTATGCGACAAAGAAGAAGAGAGTGGCGTTGTGTCTTATCCCTCTGGCAGCATAAACAACCAGATTGTTCACTAACCATGCGACAAAGAAGAAGAGAGTGGCGTTGTGTCTTATCCTGCTGGCAACTTAAAGAACCAGGTTGCAACAAAGAAGAAGAGAGTGGCGTTGTGTTTTATCCTGCTGGCACTGCGATACTTCTAACACAGGATTCTTTTCGTTGTGCATGAATGAAAATTCATGGCTGCATCACCAGTTACCATCATGGGATTGCGGTCAAGTGTTCAACTAAGGCTTAGTGAAGTGTGGTGAAGTGATGATATTCACAAGGCGATTAGAATTGGATCATAGAAGGCAAGGACGAAAGGATATAGATTAGTTGGAGATGAAGTACATTATGGCATTGCGCGGTAATGTCTTTACCAAACTTGACTTTGTCTTAAGACTTTACCATAGGAAGATTGAGTAAAAAATAACTACGTAATTTAATGTAGAAATACAACATCAGTCTTAGTGGAGCGACGATCTTTACAAGGTGACTAGAAATGGATTGAACAATTTAAGGCAAGAACGGAAGGTTATGGCGTATATTGAGAAAATACTACGTTATAGTATAGCATTGACATTGCCTGAAGGTCTCTTGTTAATGATCTAGCACCGTTACCCCTAATTACATAATATGAGTATATGCTGCACCTTTTTCTTTGTAATATCTAATGTACGTTTGTTAACCAATTAAAATTCAATAATAATAATGTCTTCGAATTTAGAATATATTGATTCCGAAATTTGCTTTTAGTGCAATGAATCCATGACATCGAGATTTGCGGCTTATATTGGTCAAAAAATTTAGACCCATTTAAGTACCTTATTTTGTTCCGTACCGTGCCAGCGCTCTAGTGAAGTGACGCTAATCGTTAATAATATTGTTTCTCAAGGTTTCTCATCATCATTACGTCAATCACTCAATTGTAACAATTGTACTCGTTTGTCCACAGGTACAGACGCCAATCCCCGAAATAGCAGACGATGGTTAGTATTCACTATCTGTTCAAATATTAGTTTTATGTCATCGCAGCTGAATAGAAGTTTTTGTTAATAGGTTTTGATCCTATCGCCATTTCCACCTATGAACACATTTGCTTTAACAGTTCTTCTTAAAACCGAAAATTTCCTGTATGTTGCAGAGGTTCTGCTCAAAATGGACAGTGTTGGCATCTGCGGGTCGGACGTCCACTACTGGCAGACCGGAGCGTGCGGGAACTTCGTTATGAAGGAGCCCATGGTCATGGGCCACGAAGCTTCCGGAGTTGTTGCTAAGGTGAGTTTCAGTGACAATCTCTATTGATGCTCGCTAACGGAGGATGCAAGTAGTTCAATCCAGAGGTAGGTTGAGGCCTCTTCAACCGTACTGTTTGCTGAGCCAGAGAGACCTGGGAAGTTTATGTCATCAAAATAATTCGTTATGCATATTGTTAAATAATTATTTACTTCCTTTTTAAATTTATTAGCAAAGCATTTAAATATCGTAGTATCCTTAGCAAATAGTAAATAATTATGTTTAACTATTTACTATGGTAGGCATGCAAATAATTATGAATAAGAGTGGACCCAGATTACCCCTTGATGGACACGTTGTATATTGTGTCAAAAATCTCAGGTAGGTCCGTATGTGAAAGATAAGGAAACTCAGTAAGTCAGTATTCGAAAGTTTTAGGCCGATCACACGATTGTCTGAAAATGCTATAATATCTCCTGCGTTAATCTTAAAGAAGATAGGCCGCTGTGGTCGTATCGGCCAGGAGGACATTATTATAGGTACTCAAAAATTATTTATAACAAATTACTTAATGTAAAGCACAACTCTGCATTCCGTTTTATTAATAAACTAAAATGTAGTGTATTTAAATTGATTATAGGCAGTATTCGAATATTCTACTTCTGCTAAATACCTAACTAGTTGATAATAATTTACTATCTAATTAAAAATAAATGCAAATGTCAACCCCTACGTTGGATAACTCGTATCCAAGGTCGTCGACATTCTCGTAAATTCCGGTTATTAATTGACATTTTCGTAACGAGTTTCTAACAACGTGCCTACGAAAAGGAGGCGTGTATCATAGGCGCTGACGCTGGATAAAAATGATACAGACACACCCGTGTGTGTGACGTGTAGCCGTATGCAGCTTGTGTGCGAGTTGCGCGTGCGCCATAGCATTGATTAATAAATATCCATACAGGGTATCAGGGTTATAATAATAATACAAGCCCTTGTTTATGTCCCACTGTTGGGCACGGGCCATAGCCACCACGCTAGCCAAGTCCAAGTTGGCTAGCCCATACAGGGCTAATTGAAAAATATTAATAATCTCTTTGGTGGAACTTTACGCTTTTTTGTCACCACTTTTCATAGTTCATATGTTTTTCTATCTAACTTTGCTATAAAAAAAACGCACTTGCAAAAATCAATCCGTCGAATTGGTTGTACTTCAATGATATTTTGTATATAATATCATTGTTGTACTTACAATCCTCTCTTTTTTAACCGCGCCGTGCAAATATTATTTGTTTATACATTATACATACGTTATACATTATTTAGTAAAAAGCAGTGAGCTGTTATAAAAAGCGAGTATTTTTTTAAGGGCAGCGAAACATGAGGATTTAGATAATTAGTAGAACAAAGAATGCTCAGAATGGTATAAACAAAGAAGCTGCCTCTAATTGGTCATTACCTAGTAAGTACTAATTTTTACATTAAACTTTTGATGGTCGCCATATTTAGTTCGATTTGGATTTGTCACAGTAGGTATACGAGTATCTTGCTCTAAGGTACATATTGCTATTACCTATTGTTTTATGATGAATATCCTCCTTACATAATACACGTACGCGTATATCGGCATTGTTGACGCGCGACCGTGAACTTCATAAAATTTCATACGTAGTGTCTATTTGAGTTTAAAATACATTTGCATAGTACCTAAGTATTCGAATATATTTGCATACACTATCATCGGTACCACAAGAAAAATACTATTCATACTTGATATGTGATCGGTACAATATAGATTTTTCGTGTCTATAAATAGTGTTTTGTGGATATTAAACTACTCAAGCACTTAAGTAGGTATTTGCGTCTTCGTGTACCTATAATTAAAAAAAAAAATACGTGTACCTATTTAAACTAATTGTACTTATTATAAATATGACTTACTTATTTTTTTAAACCATACGCCATACCATCATAACTTAATATTCATGAATTCCTAGAAGGTATGTACTAGGTCGGTTGAAACAGTGATATCGACATGACCGCACCGGTCGTTGACCTCAAGTGACTATTATAGGTATACCCTGTTTTTATGTGATAACTGACCGAATGCGATGGCCAGTCATAGAGAATGTGTAGGATTGAATATGTGTCATAATATAACATATTCAACCATAGATACAAATTAAAGTCGAATATTATTTGACTCTACTGGTCGTATTTGGACTGGCCACCTGTCTTTTCTCTTGTAGATCTTGTAAATAAAAACAGGGTATATGTAACATGATGCTTACAAGTTATAGATTTTCATTGTAAACGTTAACTCAGACCAACTTGCGCTGGTAATTTTTAAACGAATATTCTCCTTGCCTTATATTTCCCACGTCTGCATTTTGCATAATGTTATACAGTTAGTCAAGGAATCGTTATCTCCACGGAATATTTATAATTCCGTAGACTTTATATCTGTATACCTGTTGGAAAATAAAAAAAAACTGATGCAATCGTCTCCACTTAGTCGTGTCAGTTAACCTCTTAAATTGATAATGATTGTGTTCACTTATTTATTTCAGGGATCGTTGTATTGTATACCTAGTTAATCTGATAAATGTTTAAGCTACCTATGAACTTATCTTTTTATCAAAGAATAACTCTTATCTCTACTGGGTAGGTGTGTTTTTAATTAACTCTATAGGTACCTAATGTGCAAAATGTTATGTTGTTAATAGAGACAATAAGAAAAGTGCACATCCTTAATTTAATTTACTTTATTCGTTTAATAATATTACTCATTAGTTTCAAGGCTAGATTGTAATTTGTATGTTGAAACCCATCGATATACTATACCAACTAGATTTGCTGTCACGACCCGAAAAGTGGTCACGAAAATAAGAGCTACGGAGACGGCTGTCGCTCAATTGTCTGCAATTATTATTGAACCTTATTTTATAGTATTTAAGTTATCTTTTTATATGAACATATTATTGTTTTGCGTGTACGTGTATAGTTGTGGAACTATATGTAACCGCGACCACATTTTCGATGTCATTTTGTTCGTGACAGCTAATCTAGTTGGTATAGTATATCGATGTTGAAACCGAATGGGATCATCATAAAGGAAAAAAAAATTATGAAGAACATTTCGAATTTTAAAATGGCACCTTGTAACACATTGTAAAACAAAACACATCAGATTCATGGAAGTTATTTAACAATTATCTATTTAATTAACTCGTATCGCTTAAATACGGCTTATCGCTGACGAAATGTCTTTGACCTTAAGCCTTATTGGGCGGCTGGAGGCGATAACCGCTATAAACACCATAGTAATCTCTTAGACATTTCTATATTTATAATAATAACATGTCGATAACAATAAAGCAATAATAGCGTGTAAAGTATTTTAAACACGACTGCGATTTGCTTACAAATTACACAAGGACCGCCTCCGTGGCGCAGCGGGAAACCGGCGGTCGCGGGTTCAAATACCGCGGGGAGCAATAACTTTGTGGGGTTGTTGTTTATTGACTTGTGACAGTGCAAGCCGATCACCTGATTGTGTGGAAAGTAAGATGATCCATGCGTCAGATAGGCATGTAAAAAGTCGGTCCTGCGCCTGACCTCTCTTCCGGTCTTGTCGGTTTTCCACCCCATCGAATTGTGAGAGTAAAGGAAGAGAGAGTGCACTTGTGTCTACGCAAGCACTTGTGCATTATAGTATCTCAGCAACGAACGACAATCATACGAAACCGAGAAGTTTTAGTAGGTAGGTATGTTTGCAAAGGAAAGGAAGAATCTTTAACTATAAGGTAGGTGGGTACATATTACCTACTTACTTACCTCAATGGTTCTTTGTAAAAATTTACTTATTTAAATTACTGTCTGTAACTACTGCCTTTTCGAATACCCACTTACTCTAAAATTATACTTTACTTAATTTTTTTATCGGGATTTTCAGACGAAGCGACGATTCTGACACAATAGTTCTCGATAGAAACTCTAACTAGAAACTCTCTAGTGTGCATGTTCTACAAAAAGACTTTTAGTTGAGACATTGCAGCTAAAGTGCACCCTGTAGTAAAGACGCATCAGCTCACAGACTGTCTGGGGGTCTAGTACGAGTTCTGATAGTTTAGAAGCTCCATCAAGCTCACGCCGCCACTGAGCTGCCTTAGGTGGGCCCTGTATCAAAATTTGTTGGGGGCCCAAATTATGGTACGGCCTAAGAGATTATGTATGAACATAGATTTTACGAATTGTTGCTTACACATGTTCGGGGCCCCGTATCATTGATACGGCTGGTACGGCGGTAGCTACACCCCTGGTCAAACTGTCAGTTTCTTCCCGTAAATACTAGTTTTTGGTAGTTACCGCTAGGCGCGCTGGTGTGTGAGGGTGAAATAAATTTGAATTTGGTCTCTTCCCAGATAGGAAGCAAGGTGAAGAACGTGATGGTGGGTGACCGTGTGGCCATCGAGCCGGGCATCCCGTGCCGCTACTGCGAGTTCTGCAAGACCGGCCGCTACCACCTGTGCCCAGACATGGCGTTCTGCGCCACGCCCCCCTACCACGGCAACTTGGTCAGATATTACAAGCACGCCGCTGATTTCTGTTACAAGTGAGTCGAATGATACTTTCCTTTTTACTTACACACACTTAACAGACTTCGAAAAAGGAGGAGGTTCTCAATTCGTCTGTATATATATAGGTATTTTTTTTTCTATGTATGTTCGCGCATAACTCTGGCAATTATGAACCGATTTGAAAAATCTTTCTTCCATCCATTCTTTAATCCGTTAATTGGGTCCCATAAAAAAATTATAGCTTACTGTTCATAGTCTTCTGAGCAGCTCATTCAAAATTCATCATTCAAGACCTCATTCATTCGCATTCATCGTTCATTCATACACTACTCTTTGATTCGCCGTTACGAACGCATCTAACGCATCATATCTGTTTTAATTTGAATTTTATACAAAATAAATTCATTGTTTTTCATACGTAAAATAAATACATTTATTGAAAAGCACCTAAAGAACATCAACCTTCCTCTATCGCCCTCGTCACCGCTTCACGTCGCAGCATAATCAAGAACATTTGGTCCTTCGAGCCGGATCATACGTTGAGACCAGGACCAGAACCGTTGAAGACGCGGAGTAAGGATAGCAGACGAGGCAATCGGAGGACAGACAGCCAATCCAGCATCTGAGCAACTGCCAGAAACGGTTAGGCTATCCAGTCAAACTCCTTCCCAAATTTCGTTTCATATCATTAAATATCGGTTTTTATACGTTTCAGTAGCAGTTCAGCTACAAAACCTGCCTACAAACAGAACTGTGAGTACTTTTGCTTCTTTATAAGCTACCAAAATGACTGAGGATGAAAGATTAAACGTTAATAGCAAGCCAAGATCAAAGTCCCCTTGTAATTCGCAATCGGTTAATTTAAGTGATTTGAAAAAGCAACGCGGTGCAATCAAAGGCCGTTTAACACTTTTATGTAATTACATAAGCAAAATTAATAAAAACAGTGTAGATTCAGTGTTAAAAATGCAAATAGATATGCGAATTGAATCAGCAGCCATTTTCTTTAGTGAATTTAACGCCATTCAATCTACAATTGAACGTTATATTGATGATGAAGATTTGGAATCACAATTAGAATATAGGGAAACGTTTGAATGTCAGTATTACGAGATAATAGCAACAGCTAAATGCTTGGTTGACTTTGGTGAGCAAAAGAATAATTCTAATACACTCAGTATTAATAGCAATAATTTAGTTCAATTGCCACAAATAAAGTTACCTGCCTTTGACGGTTCCTACGATCAATGGTTAGAATTTAGAAACGTTTATATCACAATGATCCACGACCGTAAAGATTTAAATTCTATCCAAAAGTTTCATTATTTAAAATCGTCACTACATGGATCTGCATTGCAAGTTATCAGTGCTCTAGAATTCACATCACCTAATTACACTCATGCTTGGGAATTACTTGAAAATAGATACCATAACAACCGTTTGTTAATCCATAATCATGTAAAGTCTTTGTTTACCATTCCCTCACTTAATAAAGAGTCTCCAGTTCAGATTCGCAAACTAATTGACACAATATTACGCAATTTAAGAGCCCTTAAATCACTAAATGAGCCTACTGACTCATGGGACACTTTAATCATTTATTTAATTGTTACTAAACTGGACATGACAACAGAGCGTGAATGGGAAACATATAAGGGCACATTAATTTCAAAATTGCAAGATAATTCAATTAGTTTAACACTTGAAGATTTGCTAACATTTTTGAGAAACAGAGCAGACATGTTAGACATGGTAAATGCAGGTCACAACAAACACACACAATACACTCCACATACTCAGTCGAAAGGCGATTCAAAACATTCATACGAACATAAGAGGCAGTCTAATGTACCACAAACGTACAGCTATGTTAGCTCAAAACATTACAATAAAGTGAAGTCAGGTGTTGAAGTAAATAAAAACAGTACAACCCGCACTTGTCAATTATGCAGTGGCAATCATGCTTTGTATTCTTGCGCAACATTCCTTAACATGTCAGTATCAGATAGGTTAAAGACAGCATTACAGAAAGGCATGTGCGACAATTGTCTACGTACAAGTAGCCATACTTCATCTGATTGTGTCTTTGGGACATGTAAATTATGTAATTTAAAGCACAACACCTTACTTCACATTGACACTCATGAAAATATAAACACAACACAACCTTCATCCCCTCAAAACACATTACAATCATGCGTTTTGCACTGTGTAAATAAAACAGCTGATCACAACATCAGTACAAATAAGCATTCGTTATCTGTTAGCTTGTCGCAGGCACAACCGGTTCTGTTATCTACCGCGCTCATCGAAGTGGCCGATTCAGACAACAAATATCACACTGTTCGTGCACTTCTGGATAACGGTAGCCAAAGCTCATTTATTACGGAAGGATTATGCAAGCGATTAAACATGCCTATAATACAGTCCACAATAAACGTCTGTGGCGTAGGACAGGCGATCTCCCAGTCCAGCCACACTTGCAATGTAAAAATGCGTTCAAGATTAAGCGACTATAATACGGAGTTGCATTGTTTAGTGTTGCCAGTAATCACTTCGAAATTACCTTCGATAAACGTTAATAGTGAGTCGATAAGTATACCTAAACATATTCAACTTTCCGATCCCACTTACTTTCTAGATTCTGACGTAGAAATATTGTTGGGAGCTGAAATATTTTGGGATTTATTAAATAACAATAGAATTAAACTTCCTAATGGTCCGTGTTTACAAGATTCGAAGTTAGGTTGGATTATATCCGGTCCTGTTAGGGATAAACGTTTACAAACATGCACTAATCAGGTGCAATGTAATCACACCCAACTCGTTACCCAGCTAAATAAGTCCTGGGGACTCGAGGAAATTAACGTCTCTCGTATTCTCTCTGACGAGGAACGACAATGCGAAGCGTTATTCTTAGAGACTAATGCCCGTGATCAAAACGGCAAATTCTCTATTAGAATCCCATGCAAGCAATTTCCTGAAATTGTGGGAGAAAATCCACATGTATCAACATTTTCTGCCTTAGAGTGGAATTCAAAACATTTACCACAGAACAAAACATAATATCTAATTTATATCTTCCACGCTGATCTGGGAGTGAAAGAAAAACATAGAAGGTATCAGCTGCTTCTCGTCCCGGGCATGTCGTAAAAGTCGACTTAGGGAATTAGGTTAAGAAATGCCTGTAGCAGACGGTCTAGCAACCTGTCACTACGTACATTCGGTATTAGTCATCTTGTCAACAACAATATTGCCAACCATGGCTTTAGATAGCATTATTTCTTGATGTTCTGTTCACCCTGCAAGGGTTATATACTAACTGGTATATTTATAATAATAGCGTAGCATAATATTTTATTACCATAAGTTTATACAATTCAATAATTTCATTATAGTTCATTAATCACCTAACATAAAGGTTTTATTTCTAAGTTTTGTTACAAATATTTACCACATATTTAACAAAATAATCATTTCTTCTATTCGTTTAAAGTTCGAAATAGTATCATTTTGAAAGGACTCCACTTTCAAGGTAGGCTTCGTATTGGGCCACCTCATTCGTTAAAAACATTTGTGCAAAACAGAGTCACACAAATATATAATCAAATCCGTAAGCTTAGCCACTAGCTGCTTCGATATGATATTTAATTTTGAAAGGTTTTCTTGTTTTAATCGTCTGCAAAGGACCGGTGCATACGTACTGCGTTTTATACATAACGCTCGAGCATCGCGCAGTGGATTGCCGCGCAGAACCAGTTTCTTATCGGAAGATGAGATTAACGCATCAGTGCAAATGTTAACGCGTTTAGTTCAACAACAGTCATTTCGCGATGAATATCATAAACTTACAAATAATTTACCGGTAAAATCGAAACGTGGTAAACATATCAATAAGATATCCGGTTTAAATATATTTTTAGATGAAAATAATATTATTCGTGTAGGAGGTAGATTGAGTAATTCTCAGTTTAAATACGATAAGAAACATCCCATGTTATTGTGTCATAAGCATCGATATACGTGGCTGTTGTGCTCATATGAACACAAACGTTTACTTCATTCACGCTGGACCCCAGTTGCTTGTGTCTACCATGCGTGATCGATGGTGGGTGCTGGGAGCACGAAGCTTAGCCAGGCAAGTGGTGCACAAGTGCGTCACCTGCACTCGTATGAAGGGAAAGACCTTGACACCTCTTATGGGTAACTTACCGGCAGAACGTCTCGAACCTAGCTTTCCATTCATGCGGTGTGGTGTGGATTATGCAGGGCCAGTGTTCGTACTGAACCGTAAGGGCAGAGGTTCACGTCTTACCAAAGCATATATTTGTTTATTCGTTTGTTTTACCACTAGAGCCGTGCATTTAGAATTAGTAAGTTCTTTGTCCTCACAGGACTATATATTGGCATTCAAACGTTTTATCTCGCGACGTGGTAAACCTTACCAAGTGTTTTCCGATAACGGGAAGAATTTTGTAGGAGCTCAAAAAGAGCTATCCGTAATATTTGAGAACCCTACAGACATATTAGATTTTGCTCATAGCAACAATATTAATTTTTGGTTTCATACCTCCTTACGCTCCTCATTTTGGTGGTTTGTGGGAAGCCGGAGTCAAATCATGCAAGTATCATTTAAGACGTGTTGTAGGTAATGCCAAATTAACTTTTGAACAGTATAGTTCTTTACTATGTCAAATTGAAGCAATATTGAACTCCCGACCTATGTCCCCTCTTTCCACTGATCCTAACGATTTTCTTCCACTTACACCAGCTCACTTCCTCATAGGCCGTCCGTTGACTGTGCCTGCTTGTGCAGATTTGACAACAACCAAATCCACAAGTCTCGATCGCTACAAACAAGTGGAACAGATAAGGCAGCACTTTTGGGCACGTTGGTCGAAAGAATACGTGTCAGAATTACAACGCCGGACCAAGTGGATGACCAACAGCGAAGACATCGTTATTGGTAGCCTCGTCATCATAAAGGAAGATAATCTCCCACCATTCAGATGGAGATTAGGCAGAATAATACGCGTGTACCCTGGGAAAGATGGAGTTTCGGGAGTTGCTGAAATACGCACTGCAGCAGGCACTATTCAGCGTGCTTGTTCCAAAATCTATCCGCTTCACGTCACAACCAGTGAGGATGGATTGTAAGGCGGCGCCATGCAACTACGAGTCAAGAATTCGTCATTGGAAGTAGTCTTCCAAGGTGCCCGGCATGTTCATAGTCTTCTGAGCAGCTCATTCAAAATTCATCATTCAAGACCTCATTCATTCGCATTCATCGTTCATTCATACACTACTCTTTGATTCGCCGTTACGAACGCATCTAACGCATCATATCTGTTTTAATTTGAATTTTATACAAAATAAATTCATTGTTTTTCATACGTAAAATAAATACATTTATTGAAAAGCACCTAAAGAACATCAACCTTCCTCTATCGCCCTCGTCACCGCTTCACGTCGCAGCATAATCAAGAACACTTACGAATAAGTAGTTCCTGAAAAAACAAGAATGGTGACTGCGCAGGAGAACTGCAGGAATGCCTATATAGATGACTTTATGTCGCTTTTTACGGACAAAAATGGTCATAACTCTGGCAAATATTTACCAATTTCAATGATTCTTTTTTTATTCGAAAGATTGAACCACTGTAATGAATCTGTATGAATTTTATCACAACCGGCTAAGAACTTACTGGAGGACCATGA
The DNA here is from genome assembly GCA_911728495.1 of Furcula furcula. Taxonomy (NCBI): domain Eukaryota; kingdom Metazoa; phylum Arthropoda; class Insecta; order Lepidoptera; family Notodontidae; genus Furcula; species Furcula furcula. The sequence goes on along the minus strand of OU452257.1, from coordinate 22,344,997 downwards.
ACAATGTGGGGGAATTTATCTGGTAAAAACCGTAAAACTGATGTTCTCCATTACATTACTCTGACAACACTGACAAATATAAACCGATTTCGATGATTCTTTTTTTATTCGAGAGAGTAAACTACTATGATCATTTCATGCAAATTTCATTACGACCGGATATTTTTTTTCTGAAAAACATGAATTAAGTATGTAAAACTATGTAGACGATAATGTGATCATAACCTACCTAGATCATTTTACCGACTTCGATGGTTCAATCATTATTTATGAAAATATTACTAAAAAGTATAAAATAATATTTAAATTATTTTATACTTTTCAGTGATATTGAAGTCGGTTCAATTTTTTTTTAAAGTTTTTTTAGCACCATCTGCTGGAAGACCTCCACTGAGGCCCTTGTGCACTCCCCATGTATCGGCTTCCCATAAGACACTATGTTACCATATTTAGATACTATATCTCATCATCATCAGCTGGAAGACGTCCACTGCTGAACATAGGCCTCCCCCTTAGAACGACCTGCGTCGAGCACATTGTCGTCTGTCCGCCTACGCTGCGTCTTTCGGTTCGTGGTCGCCACTCGAGAACCATTCTTCCCCAACGGTTATCAGTTCTCCGAGCGATGTGCTACGTTCTTTTAAATACAATGTGTGCTTGGTCTATTTTTTAACTGACTTCAAAAAGGAGGTTCTGTATTCGAAGTCCTATGTATGTAATATTAATAACACACAGCGGCGGAGTTGCTTCCCCCGTCCCCGTGAGCACCGTGTCTGATTCCTGAGGGGCTATAATGCCCCCTGATGGCGGGCTCAAAGGCAAGGCAGTGAGAGGAGAGTACTGTCCTGTCCTGTGTGAGAGTGGTGTCCGCTCTCATATGCCGATGCGACAGCCAAGGGGGTTTCAGTGCGTAAGAATCGCGTGTAGTAAAAGCTTAATGGTGATAGATTGCCGGACCACGTGTCGATGGAGGAGGGCGCGCTGCTAGAGCCGCTGTCGGTGGGCATCCACGCGTGCCGGCGCGGCGGCGTGGCGGCCGGCGACGCCGTGCTGGTGCTGGGCGCGGGGCCCATCGGCCTGCTCACCATGCTCGCCGCCAAGGCCATGGGCGCCGCCACCGTGCTCATCACAGGTCGGTGCATTGCATATACAGGGCGAAAACGTTAATTGTCAACAGACGATATTTTACTAAATTATAGTGATATTACACACAACTGGCTGGAACAGATAAAGAAACTGCCTTAATGAAAATAATCCAGATATAAATAAAAAAAATTGAATTAAACATGTCCATGCATTTAGAATTTTAGACTATATTTAGTACGATGAACACTTATTCGAAGGTAAATATGATTGATATGAAAAATAAATACTTACGTTAAGAATCGATGGAATGTTTAATTACTTAGCTTGGCTACTATGCGATAGTCCTTTTTCGTATCCTATACAAAAATTTAAGGTGTGCTCATTTCATTATCTTCATAGATGATACTAATTTACTTACTCGAAGGGAAAAATAAACCCGCGCTGTTAACTTACGAAGCTCATGTACAGTGCGTAGAAAGAAAGGTGAAGTGTAATTCGTCATAGCCAGATGGCGCTGTAGCAAAGATACAACAAGACAGATGACGCCATCGCCGCTTCTGAATCGCGCTAGTGAAGTTTCAACGCACGAAAAATATGAATATTTATAACATTAACTGTTGGGGGGTTTCGACTCGGACCGAGCACACACCGCACTTGGTCGGAGGATCCTTCTTTTAGTTAGCCACCGCGCCTCTTTTTGCTTACACCACAACACCGGTTGAGTACGTAAGTATATATTAGTAATCAGTTTAACTATCTCCACAGACATACTCCAATCGCGTCTGGACTTCGCAAAGAAGATAGGTGCGGACCACACTCTCCTGGTGACCCGTGAGTCCAATGAAGCCGACCTGGTGAAGAAGATCCACGAAATGATGGGCTCCCACCCTGACGTGTCATTTGACGCCAGTGGCGCACAGGCCACTGTCAGGTTATCCTTGCTGGTGAGTTGAAACCACAGTTGAAACGGACTCTTATAGATGTAATGGCTAGGTTAAATAGGACTGTGCACGACATGGGTTGCGGTTTTCTTTTATAAATTATAGTTTCCGTTTTGGTTAAAATGGCGGCAAACAGAGTCAGCCGATTTTATGCTTGACCTAAGTTTAATACTTAATAGTTTTATAGAAATTGGTAAACAACAATAACAATGTTGGGTAGAAACAGTAATTTTGTCCTGCAAAATATAGTCCTCAATTTTTGCGAAACAGCGAGATGTAATAAACAACGAAGGAACTAGACGGGCTGTTCTTATTGTTGATCAACTTTGTTTTGTTTGACGACTTAATTAATATCGTTAGTATTGTTGATCAGCTTAGTTTTTGTTCGATGACTTAATACCGTTCGTATTCTTGATCTTTTTTTTTTTTGGCGAGTTAACACTATATCCGTGTGTTGCGTGCGCAGGCAACAAAGTCCGGCGGCGTGGCCGTGCTGGTGGGCATGGGCGCGCCCGAGCAGACCGTGCCGCTGGCCGGCGCGCTCGTGAGAGAGGTCGACATACGCGGCATCTTCCGATACGTCAACGAGTATGTACATACCACCATACTTATTATTAATTATTCATATCATTTATGGAATTAAAATCACTTTATATCCCTTTATATAATATATAATCATCATCATTAGCAGCCAATATGCGTCCACTGCTGAACAAAGGCCTCCCCCTGAGAAAGGAGGGATTACCACGCTGGTGGAAGATAAATCCAAAAAAAAAGACGCTGCTGCCTTTCTTTCTGTTCTCGCTTAGTCGCCTCTTACGACATCTAACGAGAGGAGATGGGGGGTGGGGGATGCAATTCTAACCCGGCACCCTACGGGCCATAATGTATAATAATAGTTTCCAACTATTTTCTTTTAACCCGTAACATCCAATTCACCGTTGATCGTGGTTTCATCATGACTTAGGGAGGACTTAGGGAGGACTAGAGGGATTAGTCATTATCCCTTAGAAACAATCCTTAGTCCACGTGTCAAAAAGCACGGAGTCCCAATAACAAATTCATGATGCTCGTGTAAGTCTAATATGAATTGAAAATGGCAGATATCCAATCGCGCTGTCAATGGTGGCGAGCGGCAAGATCAATGTGAAGCCGCTGGTGACGCACCACTTCAGCATCGAGGACACCGTGGAGGCGTACGAGGTGGCGCGCCGCGGCGAGGGCATCAAGGTCATGATACACGTGCAGCCGCGGGACACCAACAACCCGCACAAATTCTAAAAAAATAATATAAATTACCCAATACATTGTACAGAACGACTGATTATTGGCTTTGACACAGTTCCGTAGTGAACAACTTTTTAAGTCGTAAGACTTTAAATGATCAAAGTTTTTGTTTTCATTTATAATTCATGTAGCTATCATATTTTTTTATGCATTACCTTGTTATAAATTAACAACTAACGTTTAAAGGTCTGTGCATCGTATTATAGTATTGTTATGTTAGTAACATGCTTTAAAAAGCAAGACATTCCAAATCATTAGCAAAAATATAAATGATTTAAAATGGTTAATTGTTTAGCATAATTGTAAGTACATAACTTATGAAACAGATACAATTTTAATGGTTAACAATATGATATTAATTAGTAATTATAAGTGTTAAAGAAATTCCAATCATTGTTTAATATTGATACTGGAATTTAGTATCGACAACTAATAAGACAACAACAAGAATTTATATTTAGATGTTTATTAATAAACAAAGTACATTTTACAATCTTTGGACTTACTATGGTATTGTATAAAATATAATGTTTTGAATTATGTAAGTACAGGGTATTGATAATATATTAATTGTATAACGACTTTCTTTCACTGTACCAAATATTTCTTGCATTATTGTACAGATACTTATTAAATTCAAATAATAACGAATTTGTTAAACATGTGATGAAAATGTAAACATAAGTACCTAAGTACGATTGTAAAAAAATATATTTTCCTACAAGTTGACGGTTAGTTAATAAGTTTACAATGTAAATAATTGTAATCAAATATTGTATGTATATGTCGCACACATTTTTTATCGACTTACGAATTTATTAAAAAGCTATTTCATTGTACTTACTGTATTTCAATAAGTTCATAATATAAAATATTTTACTGAATCGACATACAAGGGAATGGAATATGTTTTTTTTTTCATATTTAATTAAAGAAACAATTATAAAATTATATATATATTTTTTTGGTTAGATTTATAAACAGTTAAGTAGACTCTTATACATATCGCCACGAACCTAAGTAGTTTGGCTATATATATATATATAATATATATAGAGGGTGTAAGGGACATTGTACCCAAAAACCGATACCAGGGGCCCAGTACATCATTCTGAACACTCTAGTGTTGAATTTTTTCATCGGCTTTTTTATGAATTTCCAAAAAAAAAAAACACTTTTTTAAATTAATTAGTATAATATCATTATTGGTATGTATAATAATTTTAATTTATAAACAAATTACTTCTTTGTGGAAAATTTATTTATTTATTTACTCTTTATGCACTAAAACAGTACATAGGCAATTAATTATTATTATTTTAGAAAATTAGCAATGTAATTTGAGAAATAAATATTATTCCGCATAATATTCATTACATGCTTGAAAATTAATGTCAGTCATTTGTTATTTTCCATATCAATGGCTTCTGTAATGTTGTAACGGACATTATTTGACATCTTATAAAAAAAACGGTACGATGTCCCTTACACCCGTTATATATAATACAGGGTGTCCCAGAAATGGAGTATCATGCCGGTAATGACGCATTGTGTAATCCACAAGCAATCAATTTGTGAAACAAAATCATGAAAAAAGTCAACAGTGTTAGTGCAGTGAGCTCAATATTTTGTTCGTTATTTAACCGAAAATGGATGAATTTCTAATTAAACAAGGCAGGCACGCTATCAATAAATAACAGTGGCTCCATAGGAGTAGGCATGATGACACAGGGTTGCTTAGAAACAGTTTTAAGATGATTTAAATAATACTTTTATGTAATTCAAAAAATCATTTTTTGCCGTTTTAAATTTTTTTTTTGTGGTCTTTGCTATTAACACTGTACATACCTTTTGGCTTCATATACCCTTTCCGGGACACCCAGTATAATACCTAAAACAATTTCAATATATTTACCAAAAATGTCCAACCTCTACTGAAGATTCATGGGTGTCGCGGGATTTACTAGAAAAATACCGTAGCCATTATCGTCACGGTCAGTTTATATTTGCAACCTAGCAACAAGACAAGCAAGACGTTCACCTGATGGTGAGCGACACGCCTGCCTATAGTCAGCTGCACTACACTGCCGTTTATCACCAGAGACATTCATTATTAAATTTCATGAGCCCAGTCGTTTAGATACCTACTTTTAGGATATAGCAATGATGTCAATGGTACCTAAGTCAGTGGTTAGTAGTGGTACCTTCACAGGACGTTCGGGTTGGGCCCGAGGACGTCCATTGAGTAGGTACAGCAGCGGTACTCGGAGGATGGCGGCGGCGTGGTTGCGACCCCCGTCTCCGTGAGCACTGTGTCTGGTTCCTGGTGCAGATTCCACCGGAAAGCCGAGGTCCCCCCCCCCTCATGTACCGATGCTGCAGCCGCGAGGGTTTTAGAGGTTAAGAATTCCACATACCCCGGTTGACCCCACAGGTCCTATCGATGGCTTCGCCAGTGAAAACAAAAAAACTATCTAGTGTTACTAAGTCCTTTGAATACATAGATTTTGTGAACTTAGGTACAGAGTCGTTGCTTTCAATGCAGAACATAAGAGCTACTTCCTGACTCTTTCCGAAGCAGAAGATCTTACTGACGTAGAAATGGAACAAGGAAACTGCAAACAGTTAACTGCCTCGAGAAGGAGCAGGGCTTATCTGCACCATTTTAATACTAAAACTCGGTCAGTAAGTATGACATGATCAAATCGCTACAAGCTAAATCGAAAAAAAAAAAAGGTTTTCCAACGTATCATACCCAGCAGGTTGTTTGATAAAATAGCAGAGGCTGTCCATATCACCAAGCCACTGATTATTAGGTATTATCTAGTTTATTGACAACCACTAATGTTGATATTTTTGGTGACAGTTTTAATGTTTTTAAGGCTACAATATGTAAGCAGTTTGAATAATTAATTAATCAGAATCATTAATTAACTCATTAATTATGTACTTACTTATATTGTTTATTGTTTTGTCTTATTGTTTTTATTTATTTTAAATTATAATTTTACTTGATGCTTGAATGACACACTGATGTAATTGATGTAATTAAGGTTATATATCTTGGAATTTTATTAATTAATTTAACCTGTAATGTTTTAATTTTGTTTAATTTAATATTGATAATAAGGTCTTAGTTATTGCGTATTTTTTCTTGTATTTTATTTAGTTAGGCATAATCTTTTTCTTTCTTCATATCTATTCATTACTTATTTTTAAAATGTTTTCTTGATTTTATGTTACGTTTCCCAGTGTTATGGTACTACTGTGATAGTTGTGGTCACCTATAATTATGTGAGCACATTGCATGCTTCTTGATGTACTTACTGTATTTTTATGTAAGCGAGTGTATCACATGTTGGTAACCCAAATAAAGAAAGAAATTAAGAAATCTACCACCACTAAACTGACAACCGTACCAATTGGCCAGAAGAATTTCAAACGTGAAGACAAAACTAATCTACCTAAGCGAATTCAACTGATCTTGGCAACAGTAAGAAAAGGATGAGACGAGACGTCGAGGATTGAGTTTAGTGAAGGACATAGACAAACATAGCCATGACTTACATTGATCTAGCTAGTGGGTGGCTATTAAGATGATTTTGCGAGAAGCAACAACTTTGTCGTGTTGTTCTTTCTTGCTAGCATCATACAGGCCGGTTACCTACACACATCAAAAGTGTCTAGGGATCAACATATATTTTTGCAATAACTTTTCTCCTGATTGATATTAATTAAAATTTTCTTTAAGGATTCATCAAATAAAGTGTTTTCGTTTGTCACAGTAACGATAAACCAAGTCACCTTTGCATTAATAAAGAAATTTGCCATTTTCCTAATAAAGGGATTTTTGACATTTGAACCACTAACACAAAAGTTCGAAAAAAAGACTGAAATAACAGTTTTCTTTAAAATTTTATTGGGTAACTTAAACAATTAATAATCCGTGTTTCTACCGCGAACACTAACAACACAAGAACATCGGTTTGGCATACTCAAAATGAGTTCATCCAAATCACGCTGTGGAATGGCCGCCCATGTTCGTTGCAACAACAAAAAAAGGTCTTCTTGCGACTGGATACCCTCCATATTCGGCAGAGCTCTTCTCTGTAGCATATCCCATGCATGCTCAATCGGGTTCAAGTCTGGCGACTGAGCAGGCCAGGGCAGGACATTGATGTTAGCTGCGGCGAGAGTCTGGCTTACAACTCTTGCGGTGTGCGGTCGTGCATTATCATGCATTAACTGAAATAAGGGACCGATTTGCACTTGTAGAGGAACGATGACGTCAGATACAATCGTCTCAGCATAAATTTGAGCGTTGAGGTTGCCTCTGATCCAAATCAACTCAGTTCTTCCGCCGATCCAAATACCCGCCCATACCATGATGGTTCCACCACTATAAGGATGGACTTCCTGGCAGGATTTTAATCGCTGTTGGCGTCCAGGGGTTCTCCAGTGTCGTATACGTCTTGTATCCGGTCTCATACCAAAACGAGACTCATCAGAAAAGCACACGAAACGCCATTGTTCTTCTGCCCAATTTCTGTGTTCAAGAGCCCATTGATATCGAATCCTACGATTGTGCATTGCTATAGGTGGTACCCGTAGCGGTCTTCGGGAATGAAGGTTCACTTCATGCAAGTGCAAATCGGTCCCTTATTTCAGTTAATGCATGATAATGCACGACCGCACACCGCAAGAGTTGTAAGACAGACTCTCGCCGCAGCTAACATCAATGTCCTGCCCTGGCCTGCTCAGTCGCCAGACTTGAACCCGATTGAGCATGCATGGGATATGCTACAGAGAAGAGCTCTGCCGAATATGGAGGGTATCCAGTCGCAAGAAGACCTTTTTTTGTTGTTGCAACGAACATGGGCGGCCATTCCACAGCGTGATTTGGATGAACTCATTTTGAGTATGCCAAACCGATGTTCTTGTGTTGTTAGTGTTCGCGGTAGAAACACGGATTATTAATTGTTTAAGTTACCCAATAAAATTTTAAAGAAAACTGTTATTTCAGTCTTTTTTTCGAACTTTTGTGTTAGTGGTTCAAATGTCAAAAATCCCTTTATTAGGAAAATGGCAAATTTCTTTATTAATGCAAAGGTGACTTGGTTTATCGTTACTGTGACAAACGAAAACACTTTATTTGATGAATCCTTAAAGAAAATTTTAATTAATATCAATCAGGAGAAAAGTTATTGCAAAAATATATGTTGATCCCTAGACACTTTTGATGTGTGTATTTATACTGCCTTTTCGAATACCCACTTACTCTAAAATTATACTTTACTTAATTTTTTATCGGGATTTTCAGACGAAGCGACGATTCTGACACAATAGTTCTCGATAGAAACTCTAACTAGAAACTCTCTAGTGTGCATGCTCTACAAAAAGACTTTTAGTTGAGACATTGCAGCTAAAGTGCACCCTGTAGTAAAGACGCTTCAGCTCACAGACTGTCTGGGGGTCTAGTATGAGTTCTGATAGTTTAGAAGCTCCATCAAGCTCACGCCGCCACTGAGCTGCCTTAGGTGGGCCCCGTATCAAAATTTGTTGGGGGCCCAAATTATGGTACGGCCTAAGAGATTATGTGTGAACATGGATTTTACGAATTGTTTCTTACACATGTTCGGGGCCCCGTATCATTGATACGGCTGGTACGGCGGTAGCTACACCCCTGGTCAACCTGTCAGTTTCTTCCCGTAAATACTAGTTTTTGGTAGTTACCGCTAGGCGCGCTGGTGTGTGAGGGTGAAATAAATTTGAATTTGGTCTCTTCCCAGATAGGAAGCAAGGTGAAGAACGTGATGGTGGGTGACCGCGTGGCCATCGAGCCGGGTATCCCGTGCCGCTACTGCGAGTTCTGCAAGACCGGCCGCTACCACCTGTGCCCAGACATGGCGTTCTGCGCGACGCCCCCCTACCACGGCAACTTGGTCAGATATTACAAGCACGCCGCTGATTTCTGTTACAAGTGAGTCGAATGATACTTTCTATTTACTTACACACACTTAACAGACTTCAAAAAAGGAGGAGGTTCTCAATTCGTCTGTATATATATATTTTTTTTTTCTATGTATGTTCGCGCATAACTCTGGCAATTATGAACCGATTTGAAAAATCTTTCTTCCATCCATTCTTTAATCCGTTAATTGGGTCCCATAAAAAAATTATTGCTTACGAATAAGTAGTTCCTGAAAAAACAAGAATGGTGACTGCGCAGGAGAACTGCAGGAATGCCTATATAGATGACTTTATGTCGCTTTTTACGGACAAAAATGGTCATAACTCTGGCAAATATTTACCAATTTCAATGATTCTTTTTTTATTCGAAAGATTGAACCACTGTAATGAATCTGTATGAATTTTATCACAACCGGCTAAGAACTTACTGGAGGACCATGAACAATGTGGGGGAATTTATCTGGTAAAAACCGTAAAACTGATGTTCTCCATTACATTACTCTGACAAATAAAAACAGATTTCGATGATTCTTTTTTGATTTCGATGATTATGATTATTTCATGCAAATTTCATTACGACCGGATATTTTTTCTGAAGAAACATGAATTAAATATGTAAAACTATGTAGACGATAATGTGATCATAACCTACCTAGACCATTTTACCGTCTTCGATGGTTCAATCATTATTTATGAAAATATTACTAAAAAGTATAAAATAATATTTAAATTATTTTATACTTTTCAGTGATATTGAAGTCGGTTCAAATTTTTTTTTAAAGTTTTTTTTAGCACCATCCGCTGGAAGACCTCCACTGAGGCCCTTATGCACTCCCCATGTATCGGCTTCCCATAAGACACTTTATGTTACCATATTTAGATACTATATCTCATCATCTTCATCATCAGCTGGAAGACGTCCACTGCTGAACATAGGCCTCCCCCTTAGAACGACCTGCGACGAGCACATTGTCGTCTGTCCGCCTACGCTGCGTCTTCCGGTTCGTGGTCGCCACTCGACAACCATTCTTCCCCAACGGTTATCAGTTCTCCGAGCGATGTGCTACGTTCTTTTAAATACAATGTGTGCTTGGTCTATTTTTAACCGACTTCAAAAAGGAGGTTCTGTATTCGAAGTCCTATGTATGTAATATTAATAACACACAGCGGCGGGGTTGCTTCCCCCGTCCCCGTGAGCACCGTGTCTGATTCCTGAGGGGCTATAATGCCCCCTGATGGCGGGCTCAAAGGCAAGGCAGTGAGAGGAGAGTACTGTCCTGTCCTGTGTGAGAGTGGTGTCCGCTCTCATATGCCGATGCGACAGCCACGGGGGTTTCAGTGCGTAAGAATCGCGTGTAGTAAAAGCTTAATGGTGATAGATTGCCGGACCACGTGTCGATGGAGGAGGGCGCGCTGCTAGAGCCGCTGTCGGTGGGCATCCACGCGTGCCGGCGCGGCGGCGTGGCGGCCGGCGACGCCGTGCTGGTGCTGGGCGCGGGGCCCATCGGCCTGCTCACCATGCTCGCCGCCAAGGCCATGGGCGCCGCCACCGTGCTCATCACAGGTCGGTGCATTGCATATACAGGGCGAAAACGTTAATTATCAACAGACGATATTTTACTAAATTATAGTGATATTACACACAACTGGCTGGAACAGATAAAGAAACTACCTTAATGAAAAGAATCCAGATATAAATAAAAAAAATTGAATTAAACATGTCCATGCATTTAGAATTTTATACTACACACATCAAAAGTGTCTAGGGATCAAGCATTTTTAAGCGGATTTCTTGAGATTGAGATGTGGCTTTGTAATAAATTTATGATTTTATAAATTTATATGGATCCTTTTTGGTGCATTTCATAATTTGAATCAGGAACTGTGAATCAAATTCGAGTAAAAGATGAAAATCAGCTGTCAATATTTTCCCTATAAAAACATACAACGCATTGAAGACATTATTAGTGCTACTGTTTCCCTACTACTGATTAAAACCAACGTTATTATGGAGCGGCGACGTCATTTAAGCAGGGAAGAAATGCTCAGAGCCGTGGGAATGATAGAAGCTGGTTCCCGGCAACGTACTGTGGCTTTAGCTCTGAATACAAGAACAACAGAGTGTTATCAGTCGACTTTGGACACGTTACCGAAGCACTGGTACCGTGGCTGAGCGCCATGGAGGACGGTATCGCTGCACCACACGGAGACAAGACCGATATATTCAAATCTTAACTCGAAGAGCTCCAACAATAACTGCCATGATGTTAGCCGTGAGGCTTCATCACTCTTCAGGGAACTTAATTAGCGACCAAACAGTCAGAAACCGCTTGCATGAAGTGAACCTTCATTCCCGAAGACCGCTACGGGTACCACCTATAGCAATGCACAATCGTAGGATTCGATATCAATGGGCTCTTGAACACAGAAATTGGGCAGAAGAACAATGGCGTTTCGTGTGCTTTTCTGATGAGTCTCGTTTTGGTATGAGACCGGATACAAGACGTATACGACACTGGAGAACCCCTGCACGCCAACAGCGATTAAAATCCTGCCAGGAAGTCCATCCTTATAGTGGTGGAACCATCATGGTATGGGCGGGTATTTGGATCGGCGGAAGAACTGAGTTGATTTGGATCAGAGGCAACCTCAACGCTCAAATTTATGCTGAGACGATTGTATCAGACGTCATCGTTCCTCTACAAGTGCAAATCGGTCCCTTATTTCAGTTAATGCATGATAATGCACGACCGCACACCGCAAGAGTTGTAAGACAGACTCTCGCCGCAGCTAACATCAATGTCCTGCCCTGGCCTGCTCAGTCGCCAGACTTGAACCCGATTGAGCATGCATGGGATATGCTACAGAGAAGAGCTCTGCCGAATATGGAGGGTATCCAGTCGCAAGAAGACCTTTTTTTGTTGTTGCAACGAACATGGGCGGCCATTCCACAGCGTGATTTGGATGAACTCATTTTGAGTATGCCAAACCGATGTTCTTGTGTTGTTAGTGTTCGCGGTAGAAACACGGATTATTAATTGTTTAAGTTACCCAATAAAATTTTAAAGAAAACTGTTATTTCAGTCTTTTTTTCGAACTTTTGTGTTAGTGGTTCAAATGTCAAAAATCCCTTTATTAGGAAAATGGCAAATTTCTTTATTAATGCAAAGGTGACTTGGTTTATCGTTACTGTGACAAACGAAAACACTTTATTTGATGAATCCTTAAAGAAAATTTTAATTAATATCAATCAGGAGAAAAGTTATTGCAAAAATATATGTTGATCCCTAGACACTTTTGATGTGTGTATATTTAGTACGATGAACACTTATTCGAAGGTAAATATTATGATTCATATGAAAAATAAATACTTACGTTAAGAATCGATGGAATGTTTAATTACTTAGCTTGGCTACTATGCGATAGTCGTTTTTCGTATCCTATACAAAAATTTAAGGTGCGCACAGATTACTAAGTAAATTAACATTTCATTATCTTCATAGATGATACTAATTTACTTACTCGAAGGGAAAAATAAACCCGCGCTGTTAACTTACGAAGCTCATGTACAGTGCGTAGAAAGAAAGGTGAAGTATAATTCGTCATAGCCAGATGGCGCTGTAGCAAAGATGACGATACAACAAGACAGATGACACCATCGCCGTTTCTGAATCGCGCTAGTGAAGTTTCAACGCACGAAAAATATGAATACTTATAACATTAACTGTTGGGGGGTTTCGACTCGGACCGAGCACACACCGCACTTGGTCGGAGGATCCTTCTTTTAGTTAGCCACCGCGCCTCTTTTTGCTTACACCACAACACCGGTTTAGTACGTAAGTATATATTAGTAATCAGTTTAACTATCTCCACAGACATACTCCAATCGCGTCTAGACTTCGCAAAGAAGATAGGTGCGGACCACACTCTCCTGGTGACCCGTGAGTCCAATGAGGCCGACCTGGTGAAGAAGATCCACGAAATGATGGGCTCCCACCCTGACGTGTCATTTGACGCCAGTGGCGCACAGGCCACTGTCAGGTTATCCTTGCTGGTGAGTTGAAACCACAGTTGAAACGGACTCTTATTAGATGTAATGGCTAGGTTAAATAGGACTGTGCACGACATGGGTTGCGGTTTTCTTTTATAAATTATAGTTTCCGTTTTGGTTAAAATGGCGGCAAACAGAGTCAGCCGATTTTATGCTTGACCTAAGTTTAATACTTAATAGTTTTATAGAAATTGGTAAACAACAATAGCAATGTTGGGTAGAAACAGTAATTTTGTCCTGCAAAATATAGTCCTCAATTTTTGCGAAACAGCGAGATGTAATAAACAACGAAGGAACTAGACGGGCATCAGGATGATCATCATTGTGTGCTGCAGATGTCATCAGTTCTTATTGTTGATCAACTTTGTTTTGTTTGACGACTTAATTAATATCGTTAGTATTGTTGATCAGCTTAGTTTTTGTTCGCCGACTTAATAATATATCCGTGTGTTGCGTGCGCAGGCAACAAAGTCCGGCGGCGTGGCCGTGTTGGTGGGCATGGGCGCGCCCGAGCAGACCGTGCCGCTGGCCGGCGCGCTCGTGAGAGAGGTCGACATCCGCGGCATCTTCCGATACGTCAACGAGTATGTACATACCACCATACTTATTATTAATTATTCATATTCATATCATTTATGGAAATAAAATCACTTTATATCCCTTTATATAATCATCATCATCATTAGCAGCCGATATACGTCCACTGCTGAACAAGGGCCTCCTCCTGAGAAGGGAGGGATTACCACGCTGGTGGAAGATAAATCCAATTCTAACCCGGCACCCCACGGGCCATAATGTATAATAATAGTTTCCAACTATTTTCTTTTAACCCGTAACATCCAATTCACCGTTGATCGTGATTTCATCATGACCAGAGGGATTAGGTCATTATCCCTTAGAAACAATCCTCTTTTTATTAGTCCACGTGTCAAAAAGCACGGAGTCCCAATAACAAATTCATGATGCTCGTGTAAGTCTAATATGAATTGAAAATGGCAGATATCCAATCGCGCTGTCAATGGTGGCGAGCGGCAAGATCAACGTGAAGCCGCTGGTGACGCACCACTTCAGCATCGAGGACACTGTGGAGGCGTACGAGGTGGCGCGCCGCGGCGAGGGCATCAAGGTCATGATACACGTGCAGCCGCGGGACACCAACAACCCGCACAAATTCTAAAAAAATAATATAAATTACCCAATACATTGTACAGAACGACTGATTATTGACTTTGACACAGTTCCGTGGTGAACAACTTTTTAAGTCGTAAGACTTTAAATGATCAAAGTTTTTATTTTCATTTATAATTCATGTAGCTATCATATTTTTTTATGGATTACCTTGTATAAATTAACAACTAACGTTTAAAGGTCTGTGCATCGTATTATAGTATTGTTATGTTAGTAACATGCTTTAAAAAGCAAGACATTCCAAATCATTAGCAAAAATATAAATGATTTAAAATGGTTAATTGTTTAGCATAATTGTAAGTACATAACTTATGAAACAGATACAATTTTAATGGTTAACAATATGATATTAATTAGTAATTATAAGTGTTAAAGAAATTCCAATCATTGTTTAATATTGATACTGGAATTTAGTATCGACAACTAATAAGACAACAACAAGAATTTATATTTAGATGTTTATTAATAAACAAAGTACATTTTTTTCTTTACAATCTTTGGACTTACTATGGTATTGTATAAAATATTATGTTTTGAAATATGAAAGTACAGGGTATTGATAATATTAATTTTACAACGACTTTCTTTCACTGTACCAAATATCTCTTGCATTATTGTACAGATACTTATTAAAAGCAAATTATAACGAATTTGTTAAACAAGCGATGAAAATTTAAATATAAGTACCTAAGTAAGTACGATGGTAAAAAAAATATTTTTCCTACAAGTTGACGCTTAGTTAATAAGTTTACAATGTAAATAATTGTAATTATTTGTAATCAAATATTGTATGTTTATGATGTCGCACACATTTTTTATCGACTTACGAATTTATTAAAAAGCTATTTCATTGTAAGTACTTACTGTATTTCAATAAGTTCATAATATAAAATATTTTACAGAATCGACATACAAGGGAATGGAATATGTTTTTTTTTCATATTTAAGTAAAGAAACAATTATAAAATTATATACTTATATATTTTTTTGGTTAGATTTATAAACAGCTAAGTAGACTCTTATACATATCGCCACGAACCTAAGTAAGTAGTTTGTCTATACAGGGTGTAAGGGACATCGTACCCAAAAACCGATACCAGGGGTTCAGTACATCATTCTGAACACTCTAGTGTTGAATTTTTTCATCGGCTTTTTCATGAATTTCCAGAAAAAAATCCACTATTTTTAAATAAATTAGTATAATATCATTACTGGTAAGTATGTATAAAGCATAATTTTAATTTATAAACAAAAAATTACTTCTTTGTGGAAAATTTATTTATTTATTTATTCTTTATGCACTAAAACAGTACATACGGCAATTAATTATTATTATTTTAGAAAATTAGCAATGTAATTTGAGAAATAAATATTATTCCGCATAATATTCATTACATGCTTGAAAATTAATAAGTCAGTCATTTGTCATTTTCCATATTAATGGCTTCTGTAATGTTGTAACGGACATTATTTGACATCTTATAAAAAAAAAATCGGTACGATGTCGCTTACACCCGTTATATATAATACAGGGTGTCCCAGAAATGGGGTATCATGCCGGTAATGACGCATTGTGTAATCCACAAGCAATCAATATGTGAAACAAAATCATGAAAAGTCAACAGTGTTAGTGCAGTGAGCTCAATATTTTGTTCGTTATTTAACCGAAAATGGATGAATTTCTAATTAAACAAGGCAGGCACGCAATCAATAAATAACAGTGGCTCCATAGGAGTAGGCATGATGACACAGGGTTGCTTAGAAACAGTTCTAAGATGATTTAAATAATATTTTTATGTAATTCAAAAAATCTTTCTTTGCCGTTTTTAACATTTTTTTGTGGTCTTTGCTATTAACACTATACATACCTTTTGGCTTCATATACCCTTTCCGGGACACCCAGTATAATACCTAAAACAATTTCAATATATTTACCAAAAACAATTAAAAAAAAAAAACGACTTGGTGTTAGCGTACCTGCTGTGTATATTCTGCACCAACTTCAATAATATTTTCGTTATTTTATGCTTTTTAGATAATTTACTTTGAAGTCGGTTTTTTTTTTTAATAGTTTATTTAACACTTTTTAGTGACTTATTTTACCAAGATAGGTATCAGCACTATCACGCAACTCGAACGTCTACATTACAGTAACTTACTGAAAACATAAAAAGTTTATATCTCTTAAACTACTGGACCGATTTTGATGAAATTTATACTCTACCCTAAGTTGAAAGATACTCTAACTATTGCGAAAAGAATTTTCGAAATCGGACTTGTAGTTTCTGAGAAATCCGTGGACAAACCTACATACATACATACATACACTCGTGAAATTTGGTAAATTCGTTTAGAAGCCCACATAGACTAACATATATGAATATTACGCATTTTTATTAATATTACATACATACGCGTCGAATACAGAACCTCCTTTTTTGAAGTCGGTTAAAAATGTCCAACCTCTACTGAAGATTCATGGGTGCCGCGGGATTTACTAGAAAAATACCGTAGCCATTATTGTCACGGTATGTTTCTATTTGCAACCTAGCAACAAGACAAGCAAGACGTTCACCTGATGGTGAGCGACACGCCTGCCTATAGTCAGCTGCACTACACTGCCGTTTATCACCAGAGACATTCGTTATTAAATTTCATGAACCCAGTCGTTTAGGTACCTACTTTTAGGTTATAGCAATGATAATAATAATATAATATAATTTATTTATTTCTCACCACAACCAAATAACAAGCATAACAAGTAACAAAACAATAGTTTAAAATTGTAGTATGTAGGTTGTGGATCGCTGGTGCCTGAGGTAGGTAGAATGTACCTGTATTACAGGTCACCAGGTCCCCACATTACAAATATCGTGGAACAAAAGAGCCAGAGCTAGGATACATTTAAAAGTGCATTACATTGGTGAGTATCTTATTAACTAAGTAATAACTTGTAAAAGGTCCTCAGTCGTACTATAAGATTGTAAAAGTAACCATTTTTTCAGAACTGACTTCAACTTAAATCGATTAAGGGAATAAAGTGATAAATATTTATGAAGTTTATTATAAAGAAATGGGCCTAGAAATACAAAAAACTTTCGGCTGTAAGTAATTCTGAGAGACGTTGATGGTGCTACTATGCGATTACGTCGATCCATACCGGGTGCGAACTGAATGAGGGAGTGTTGTTTAATAGCACATGCAAAAATAAATAGTTGTCTAACGGTTAAAACTTGGCAGAATTCATACAATTTGTTTGTGGGATACAGACGGGGTTTAAAAGAACATATCTTTAGAACCAGTCGTTGAGCTCTTTCGATCTCAAGCATGTGGGTCTTGGCGGCACCAAATGATGTCAATAGTACCTAAGTCAGTGGTTAGGAGTGGTACCTTCACAGGACGTTCGGGTTGGGCCCGAGGACGTCCATTGAGTAGGTACAGCAGCGGTACTCGGAGGATGGCGGCGGCGTGGTTGCGACCCCCGTCTCCGTGAGCACTGTGTCTGGTTCCTGGTGCAGATTCCACTGGAAAGCCGAGCCCCCTCATGTACCGATGCTGCAGCCGCGACGGTTTTAGAGGGTAAGAATCCCACATACCCCGGTTGACCCCATAGGTCCTATCGATGGTTTCGCCAGTGAAAACAAAAAAAAAAACTATCTAGTGTTACTAAGTCCTTTGAATACATAGATTTTGTGAACGTAGGTACAGAGTCGTTGTTTTCAATGTAGAACATAAGAGCTACATCCTGACTCTTTCCGAAGCAGAAGATCTTACTGACGTAGAAATGGAACAAGGAAACTGCAAACAGTTAACTGCACATCTTCGAAAAGGAGTAGGGCTTATCTGCACCATTTTAATACTAAAACTCGGTCAGTAAGTATGACATGATCAAATCGCTACAAGCTAAATCGAAAAAAAATGGTTTTCCAACGTATTGTTACATATATGATTTGTAGTTAATTATTATTAAAAGTACTACACTGTATTAGGCCCAGTGCCATACACTAGGCGACGCTTATGCAACCCTACTTGAAAATAGCCAGCTTATATTACTTATTCACTCAGCGGTGGGAGCTATGGTCGTGGGTGGTTGGGAATAAAGCCAATACCGTTAAAAGTTTTAGAGTTACTCCTTCCAGTATTAAAGTAAACGAAAGTATTAGAACCGTGTGGGGAAGCCTTAATAATTAATACAAAAGGGGGGCGCCAGGGACTGTTTCAGTCCCAAATCCGGAGGTGACGAGGCGATGTACACTCGACGCTTCGGTTAAAACAGTACTCCACAAGTACCAGTTAAATTTAACCGGTTAAATACCGGTATTTCAAAATGTTAAATAAAAATATACCCAGTTAATAAAAAACTAGGTTAATAAAAAAACCGTTGTAAATAAAATAAACAACGTGGTAATAAAAAAAACGTAATAATAAAAAAAACCGTTATAATAAAAAAAATCGTTGAAATAAAAAAAAAACCGTCTGGCCTGCCTCTCGGCTAGGCGCACTCGGTGTCCGTACAGCCGTCCCGGGGTTCCTACGGACTCGAAGGCACCGGTCACGACCTGGTTCGTGGCGTCGAGACGGGCCCTCGGAGTTCACTCAGTTTTTGGGGATGGTATTTGGCGTGGCTGTACGGTAGGCCGGTCCGCGCTCCTAACACTCGAGCATCGGAATTCTGAAGAACGAACGGATCACTGTGTCTCGGTGTAGTCTAGGTGTCTAGGCGGTGATTCGTGCTCAAATCAGCTGCCTGGGGTTCCACCCCTCCAATCCTACCTCAAAAACGAATAATACCACCTAGTGGCGATTAGCCCAAATAAGGGTAAAATTAAAGTCCAAAGCTCCTCACAAAGCATTTCATTACAACAATTAAAATCCTCAAACTACTGCAACTTGGCGTTGGTCAACAAAGTTGACATCAATCAGTCTCACAACATTGATAAATCACGGGAATTCACAATTCCCAGTGAATTAATTACGATAAAAACATTTATCTGGGGAAAATTATCCGGTCATTGACTGGAGAAATTAGTTTTAGTACCATTGCCACACTTAGTCCAAAGACAAACCTCACAAATCCACAGATTAAATATAATTCGGCTAAATCGAAGTATCTAGAAAATACTTCTTATAAAAAAAATTGTTAGACTTCCGTTAATTTGGTCAATCTTAATTGATTTTCACTAGAGAGTGATTATAAGTTAAATATACCTTGTAAATTAGTTTTAATGGACTGCAAATAAAGTTTTACTAAAGTTTTATTTACTTTATTGTCTGTGAACTCGACGTAATTTTGTTCGGGACTGTCAGATGGCGTTACTGAGCCCTTTCGAGTTTGACATTTGAATTATTAGACCATGACGGAATGTAAACAAACTATCTTTGGAAAAGAATTTAAATTACTTTAAAGGTGTTAAAATTAGTTTATTACTTAACAAATAAAGTGAAGTGAATTGCAATTACAGTGACAATGTTACTAGAACCAAGGAAAGTTGTAAGAAATGATCAAAGGTAAGGTACGCTGCATTTTGCATCGTAACAGTACCTCCCCAACCACCAGAGATTTGACCGACTTAGGCAAATCTCGACGCTGGCCCTCCAGCGTTATACCTGCCAAAATACCACCAAACAAGACCTCTCATTCAAAAGCAGTAGGTACACCACTCCAAACTAGCGTAGCTTAGCTACATAAATTATTAATCCACATAATCCTTCAACTAACGTGCACCAACAGCAATAGATTACTGAAAGAAAAAGTAAGAGGACACAATGCAAACCTGTGTACGATTAACATGTAATAATGGTACCTGATAAAAATATACTAATAAATTATAAAATATAAGTGGTTGTTTTAATTTTCAATATAATATATAGGTTTTTAGTCACACTTCACGTATAGAGTAACAAACCGCTCTATTAGGCGACATTGTAGTAGGCTTTTAGTGTCGGGTCTACAAGTCCGCCCGTGTTTTAAGGCTTATTTTTAATTATCCATGTGGCCTATCTGTTTGTGATGAGATACTAATACATATACATAAAAACCAGGGTTAAATATACAGTTAACATTCAACTACAGTGTTCACCGACCGCACTGTTATTTCCCGCCATTGACAGGGGTGATAAGGCTTATTTTTAAATAAATGTAACTGAGTACTGTCAAAGTAAGTCTAATCAATTTACAAACATTGAAAAGACGAACCCAAATAAATTGTGGAGATAAATATATTTAAGTGATAACATCTAAGTTAAGCCAGAACAAACAACCAAATCGTACACTGGTATCCATGTAATTCCCTATAAAAAAAATACTCCAGCTAGCAATCAACCCTACTTAGACCTAATTGGTTAAACGCAAACATGGTTTAAAAAAAAATAATAAGTTTTAAAACGAAGAAAAAAAAACAACAAACAAACAAGTCAGGCCTTCAACAACAAACACCAATAGTGTGTACAAAAACAAAAAACAACAAAAACAAAACAAAAACACCCTCAACCAAATTAAAACAAAAAAAAACTACATACTACTGGTACGACCCCTTTAACAAATCCAACTATCGCTTTCCAATATAGTAGCCTACACTCCCGCCAAACGGCCTCCAGCCTCAGGACAATCAAAATGCTGCCTTACCAGCAGTCCGGAGTTTGTTGGTAATCTACCCCTTAAAACAAATCCAAATACATATCTTATTTCCATCATAGCAGCCTACACTCCCGCCAAACGGCCTCCAGCCTCAGGACATTTCAAATGCTGCCTACCCAGCAGTCCGGAGTTTGTTGGTAATCTACCCCTTAAAACAAATCCAAATACATATCTTATTTCCATCATAGCAGCCTACACTCCCGCCAAACGGCCTCCAGCCTCAGGACAATCAAGATGCTGCCTAACCAGCAGTCCGGAGTTTGTTGGTTCAACTCTAAAACGATGTAAACAAATTTACCCAGTACGATCACAAACTAATACCGACCCAAAAGTCCTGCATTGAGGCACATACAGCCACAAATGCGGAGGAGAAGGAAGGAAGAATAAAATTAAGGCATATACAGCCCTCTAAAACTAACAACACACAACCAACAAACCGAAATATCGAAAGCCTATAAACTTTTAAAAGAAATCTCCCTACCTACTCAATAGTCCAGACGGAGGCATATACAGCCACTCATGTGGAGGAGGAGGAAGGAGAAAATATTGTCCAGCGACCCCAAGGCATATACAGCCCTCCAAAGTCACTTAGACACAACCACAAACCACAACATCCAATGCCTATAAACTTCGATATTCCTGTTACCCCAAAAAGAAAAATAATAATTCTCCAAACCTACACAGTAGTCCAACACGGAGGCATATACAGCCACAAATGCGGAGGTGAAGGAAAGAGAACGTTATTTAAATGTTTCAATGACGAGCACTGCGATTGTGTGTATTAGTAAGCGCGACCTAATTAAAATAAATTGGGTGTTTCATTAAGTCAAGTGTGAAAAACACGTTAAAATATAAGCTGGCTTTCACAATAAGTTTAACATCAGTTTGTTATTTAAAATCCACAGGTATCACAGTATTGTTTAATTTGTTTAATGTAAGTAAAAAAAAATCCCATTAAATGTTTAAAAAAAATCAGTAACTAAAAATTGTCAGATTACAATATTCAATAAAATGTTTAAAAAATCTGTAGTATAAAATTGTCATATTCAAATATTAAATAAAAAAAATGTAAAAATTGAGCACCTGTATATAAAAATAATAAATGTTAAAAATGTAAATATAAAAATAAAACAAACAACAACATACACAAACAGTTAATCAGAATTCCGTGCTATGGCACGCGAGACGGTTTTTCTTAAAATTAAATTTCACCCACGGTTCTAGAAGGAGATTAAAAACTGGCTTTTAAGTTACAGCAATTGACGTAACCTCTATTCCCAACAAAAACACACGTTGAGTGCGCCACTGTTACATATATGATTTGTAGTTAATTATTATTAAAAGTACTACACTGTATTAGGCCCAGTGCCATACACTAGGCGACGCTTATGCAACCCTACTTGAAAATAGCCAGCTTATATTACTTATTCACTCAGCGGTGGGAGCTATGGTCGTGGGTGGTTGGGAATAAAGCCAATACCGTTAAAAGTTTTAGAGTTACTCCTTCCAGTATTAAAGTAAACGAAAGTATTAGAACCGTGTGGGGAAGCCTTAATAATTAATACAAAAGGGGGGCGCCAGGGACTGTTTCAGTCCCAAATCCGGAGGTGACGAGGCGATGTACACTCGACGCTTCGGTTAAAACAGTACTCCACAAGTACCAGTTAAATTTAACCGGTTAAATACCGGTATTTCAAAATGTTAAATAAAAATATACCCAGTTAATAAAAAACTAGGTTAATAAAAAAACCGTTGTAAATAAAATAAACAACGTGGTAATAAAAAAAACGTAATAATAAAAAAAACCGTTATAATAAAAAAAATCGTTGAAATAAAAAAAAAACCGTCTGGCCTGCCTCTCGGCTAGGCGCACTCGGTGTCCGTACAGCCGTCCCGGGGTTCCTACGGACTCGAAGGCACCGGTCACGACCTGGTTCGTGGCGTCGAGACGGGCCCTCGGAGTTCACTCAGTTTTTGGGGATGGTATTTGGCGTGGCTGTACGGTAGGCCGGTCCGCGCTCCTAACACTCGAGCATCGGAATTCTGAAGAACGAACGGATCACTGTGTCTCGGTGTAGTCTAGGTGTCTAGGCGGTGATTCGTGCTCAAATCAGCTGCCTGGGGTTCCACCCCTCCAATCCTACCTCAAAAACGAATAATACCACCTAGTGGCGATTAGCCCAAATAAGGGTAAAATTAAAGTCCAAAGCTCCTCACAAAGCATTTCATTACAACAATTAAAATCCTCAAACTACTGCAACTTGGCGTTGGTCAACAAAGTTGACATCAATCAGTCTCACAACATTGATAAATCACGGGAATTCACAATTCCCAGTGAATTAATTACGATAAAAACATTTATCTGGGGAAAATTATCCGGTCATTGACTGGAGAAATTAGTTTTAGTACCATTGCCACACTTAGTCCAAAGACAAACCTCACAAATCCACAGATTAAATATAATTCGGCTAAATCGAAGTATCTAGAAAATACTTCTTATAAAAAAAATTGTTAGACTTCCGTTAATTTGGTCAATCTTAATTGATTTTCACTAGAGAGTGATTATAAGTTAAATATACCTTGTAAATTAGTTTTAATGGACTGCAAATAAAGTTTTACTAAAGTTTTATTTACTTTATTGTCTGTGAACTCGACGTAATTTTGTTCGGGACTGTCAGATGGCGTTACTGAGCCCTTTCGAGTTTGACATTTGAATTATTAGACCATGACGGAATGTAAACAAACTATCTTTGGAAAAGAATTTAAATTACTTTAAAGGTGTTAAAATTAGTTTATTACTTAACAAATAAAGTGAAGTGAATTGCAATTACAGTGACAATGTTACTAGAACCAAGGAAAGTTGTAAGAAATGATCAAAGGTAAGGTACGCTGCATTTTGCATCGTAACAGTATCATACCCAGCAGGTCGTTGGATAAAATAGCAGAGGCTGTCCATATCACCAAGCCACTGATTATTAGGTATTATCTACCACCACTAAACTGACAACCGTACCAATTGGCCAGAAGAATTTCAAACGTGAAGACAAAA
The DNA here is from genome assembly GCA_911728495.1 of Furcula furcula. Taxonomy (NCBI): domain Eukaryota; kingdom Metazoa; phylum Arthropoda; class Insecta; order Lepidoptera; family Notodontidae; genus Furcula; species Furcula furcula. Next base: position 22,320,788 of record OU452257.1, on the reverse strand, counting down.
CTAATCTACCTATAGCGAATTCAACTGATCTTGGCAACAGTAAGAAAAGGATGAGACGAGACGTCGAGGATTGAGTTTAGTGAAGGACATAGACAAACATAGCCATGACTTACATTGATCTAGCTAGTGGGTGGCTATTAAGATGATTTTGCGAGAAGCAACAACTTTGTCGTGTTGTTCTTTCTTGCTAGCATCATACAGGCCGGTTACCTATTTGTCTGAAAAGTAAAATGATCCATGCACCGAAATTCGAATAGGCATATAAAAGAAAGTCTGTCCTGCACCTGAGCTCTCCCTGGTAATGTCGGTATTATGGAAAGAGACAGAACGCACTTAGTGATCGGGGTTGACACATTTGTTCAGCGACTTATAAACCTCAGGAAATGATCAGGATGGTCACATTTGTTCAGCGACTTATAAACCCCAGAAAATGATCAGGATTCACACATTTGTTCAACGACTTACAAAGTTACACAAAATATTTCAAATCTATGGTTTTAAAAATAAAATATTTTATCATCATGATTGTCACTGATAAAGCCTTGGGCCCTAGAAATGTAGTTTTTTAAACGACTTCAAAAAAGGAGGAGGTTCTCAATTCGTCTGTATATACATATATATATATATTATGTATGTTCGCGCATAACTCTGGCAATTATGAACCGATTTCAAAAAATCTTTCTTCTATCCATTCTTTAATCCGTTGATTGGGTCCCATAAAAAAATATTGCTTACGAATAAGTAGTTCCTGAGAAAACAAGAATGGAGACCGCGCAGGAAAACTGCAGGAATGCCTATAAGATGACGTTATTGTCGCTTTTTAAGTACAAAAATGGTCATAGAAAAGATTGAACTGTAATGAATCTGTATGAATTGTATCACAACCGGATAAGAACTTACTGGAGTTACTGGAGGACCATGAACGATGTGGGGGAATTTATCTGGTAAAAACCATAAAACTGATGTTCTCCATTACATTACTCTGACAAATATGAACCAATTTCGATGATTCTTTTTTTATTCGAGAAAGTAAACTACTATGATGATTCCATGCAAATTTCATTACGACCGGATAAATTGTTTCTGAAGAAACATGGATTATGTAAAACTATGTAGACGATAATGTGATCATAACCTACCTAGATCTTTTTCCCGTCTTCGATGGTTCAATCTTTTAGTATGAAAATATCACTAAAAAGTATAAAATAAAATATTATTTTTTTAAAAATCGAACCGACTTCAATAACACTGACAAGTATAAAATAATTTAAATATTATTGAAGTTGGTGCCAAATATACACAGCAGGTACGCCAACACCAACTTCTATAATATTTAAATTATTTTATACATTTCAGTGTTATTGAAGTCAGTTCGAACTTTATTTTAAATATTTTATTGCAGTCTAAATAGTAGTAGGTGTTATCCAAGAAGCTTAACTTCGCGTTATCAGATATGCCCTAAACTCGTGACTTGTTTGTCATAAGACTAAATTATATGATTTTGTATGCAAACATAAAACTATTACAATTGCGTATTTACCAACTTTTGTATAAATAAACGTGCTAGCAACCATGCAGAGACATTATAATATTTCACCATGGGATCGTTTTAATTTAAAACGTAATATAATATCGCAAATGATAGATACTTAAGTAAGTTACATATTTCATAAATGATTTCTTCAAATCTTGTTTTATTAAACTTCAAAAAAGAGTTTTTAATTTTTACGTATTTGTATGTGATATCATCGAAAGACATCCTAACTAAACATACATAAACTATTTTTTAAAAAATAATAACCGACTTCAAAGTAAATTATCTAAAAAGCATAAAATAACGAAAGTATTATTGAAGTTGGTGTTAGCGTACCTGCTGTGTATATTCTGCACCAACTTCAATAATACTTTCGTTATTTTATGCTTTTTAGATAATTTACTTTGAAGTCGGTTATTATTTTTTTAAAAATAGTTTATTTAACACTTTTTAGTGACTTATTTTACCAAGATAGGTATCAGCACTATCACGCAACTCGAACGTCTACATTACAGTAACTTACTGAAAACATAAAAAGTTTATATCTCTTAAACTACTGGACCGATTTTGATGAAATTTGTACTCTACCCTAAGTTGAAAGATATTCTAACTATTGCAAAAAGAATTTTCGAAATCGGACTTGTAGTTTCTGAGAAATCCGCGGACAAACCTACATACATACATACATACATACATACATACATACATACATACATACATACATACACTCGTGAAATTTGGTAAATTCGTTTAGAAGCCCACATAGACTAACATATATGAATATTACGCATTTTTATTAATATTACATACATACGCGCCGAATACAGAACCTCCTTTTTTGAAGTCGGTTAAAAATACAATACACTTTATTATTTATTTAACTTATGCACTAACAGTAGGTACAGGGTGGACTTTATGCCTTAGGCATTTTCTAGTAGCCTACTTTGGCTAGTGCCTAAATATATAGTGGTAGGTAGGTACCAAATAAGTAATAAGAGTAAGTAGGTATAATGAGTGTACCTGTATGTATACATAAAAGTACCTGAGTACATGTATGTAATCGATTGTATCGATTTTACAACGTGAATCAGCCCTTGATACAGCTAAAACTTTGAAAAATAGAGAGCGAAAACTACCTACAGTTTTAGAGAAGTAGAGAGGGGTCATGACATTTAAAGTCGTTAATATTAAACAATTCCGATCTTTTAAGCGTTTTATCGGCAATGTTTACATTACACAGATATTATTTTAAGTAACCAAATAATAAGCGTTATATAATGTATGTTTTGTATGAGCACATCTGCCAGTTTGTTCTTCGCGCTGAGCAGAATGACTGATAATTGCGCCGCTGTGCTTCATGGACCCTACGATGTTAGAATTGTGAGTAATTGGTGAAGATTGTAGAATAATAATCATAGTATTAGGACCTCAATAGTTAAACATATTCAGTTAATTGATGAATAGAAGACATTTAAGTGGTTGAATATCCACTAAATGGCTCGAAGTTCGTAGGCTTATACAAAATTTCAGCAATTATAAAATTTTACATTTTAGACGCGAATCTGTTGAATATTTTTTAAATACTAATTAACAACTGACAATATCTATCAATCATCATGCATAAAAAACATTGTTAGCGTTACGCCTCCACCTACATAAGTACTTATATATTTTCTGAAGTCCTAAGATTGAAAGCTGCTGACAAGTCAAGATAGCTTGGCATGGCAAACTCAAAGAATTTGCGTATGTGTTAGTCAAAATAAATAATTGCAATATAATTACCATAACATAATGTAATAAGAAGTAAATCGAACAAATTTTTCGTGGCACTTTTGCGGGGTGCGGGAGGCGAAGTAAACACACACAGATACACTTTACGCATACCCACACTATAGTAAACTCGCAACACATTCAAAAATATACGCACACAAATAAAGAATGACCTGACCATATGAACAAAAATTTGGCAGAGGCAGTGGCGTGCACACAGGGTAGGCAAAAAAATGTATTCGGCTTGTTTAACCTATTTTAAGTATGTTATTACACCATTTAAAATATCCATATTCAAGCAAATACTATAGACATATTAATTTGCATTTTAAAACATTTATAAGTTTATTCAGCGGCTCCATACTGACAAAAATACTTTGCCTACCCTAGGATTTCTCTAAACAGTCTTAATTTAAAAATATCTTAGTTTGGACATGAATTAATGTAATTTTTTTTAATGTAAATGGATATGTTGGTAATATTGGTTAGCTTAAGGATATTTGTGCTGGAACACGAACAAATAGCATAAAGCATAAACAACTCGCAGATATTTTTGCCTGCTTTCAGTGCACGCCACTGGGCAGAGGGGGTTAGCGCGTCATGCTCTCTCCAGTGGTATCTCCTCTAAGATGCCAGTACTTACCCCGCAGGAAGGAATGGATAATTAAATTAAAAAAAAAAAACAATGTCTACTTATTTTTATATACGTTAACGAGTTATGCAGATTCTGAGAGCTATGTCGGTAATCTTAGTTCTTCGGCGAATCTCCACATTTCGGATTCGGTCGCGCAAAGAAACTCCAAGCATAGCTCTCTCCATAGCTCGTTGTGTAACTCTGAGCTTTTCCAAAAGCAACAACCTTCTCATCGGTCCTCATCGTGCGGATGTTGTGTGTTGCCAGGGCCAAAGTTCGGTGGGGGTGGTAGCGGGGCATCTGCCGGAGATTCTTAGCACCCTCTGCTCGACCGTTACCCCGCCTGCTACCAAGGCGAGGAATAGAGGAGCCGCCGGGGACTGGGGGCCGTATACAATTTGTGTCTATCATTGTTTGGGGGGGGGGGGGGTTGCCATAATCCCCACGCTTGGCAGGCGTCTTGGGGATCGCAGTTTTTGTGATGAGATGGAACTTAAAACAGAAGACGCTGCTGCCCGTCTTCTGATTTCCCTTAGTCGCCTTTTACGTACACCCAAAGGGAAGAGATGGGTGGGTGCTATTCTTACCCGGACACCCCACGGGCAATCTGCAAGTTGAAGTGGCAATGGGCAGGCCACATCGCTCGAAGAACCGATAACCGTTGGGGAAGAAAGGTTCTCGAGTGGCGACCACGAACCGGAAGACGCAGCGTAGGCAGGCCTCCCACTAGGTGGACCGACGACATTGTTCGCGTCGCAGGAAACCGGTGGATGCAAATAGCAAATTGTCGTTCATTGTGGCGGTCTAAGGGGGAGGCCTTTGTTCAGCAGTGGACGTATTCCGGCTGGTGATGATGATGATGATAACGAGTTATTTACATCTCTAATGGGTAAGAATGATTTCTTTCTTATCTACATAAATTAATTCTTAAAAATTATCCTTTCAGGAAAAATGGCCGACACCAGAAATCACAGATAATGGTATGTAAACAAGAATGAGACTTATCTTTGAAATGATGCTTATTATACGAGCCGGTCGAATTGGTCCTTACTCTATTATATGCTCATTGGTAAAGTACCCGTCACAAGTGTTGCACGCCCGGTTTAATGGAAAACATTGTCTTTTCTATAGCTGTTGTAGTTTCTAGGAACCTCCCTAGTGCCCTAAACGCTATTACATTGCCCTATAGTAAGGGAGTTAGGGAACTCGGTAAAACCGAGCCGCTCCGGTCGCCCTAATTAGGGACCCTAACTCGCTAACTGTTATTACATCCTACACCACCCTAAATCAGGACCCTAAACCCTGGATACCGTCTAGTGTAATAAGTGGTCGAGACTTCAAATCATAAGGGTAGCAACTGTTATGTTGTCCATACTGCAGTATGGACAACATTACTGTAACCATGGTTAGGACAATACGTACCGATAACCTAACTATATGAAAAGTAAGATTATCCATACGTCGCATGGGCATGTAACTGATCTCTTCCCGCTCGTGTCTGTCTTCCGTCCCATCGGATTGTGAGAGAGGGAGAGTAAAGAAGAGTGCACTTGTGGCTGCGTAAGCACTTATGCACTATAACAACTCCCGCGTAGATGGCTGATAATGTGACACATTCACCGCTGTGGTTGTATCGGCCTGGAAATTATATCTCTTCATGGGCTATTTATAGAGGTGCTGGTGAAGATGGAGTGCGTGGGCATCTGCGGCTCAGACGTGAAGTTGTATAGCAGTGGTACTTGCGGCATGGACGTCGTCACTGAGCCGATCGTCATCGGCCACGAGGGAGCCGGCGTCGTCGCCAAGGTGAGCATTACCGTTCAAAGTTTTAAAATTAAAACGGTTGCTTAAGTAATTTGGATTTTTTAAATTAACTAAGTGACTTGACAAGGAGATCGTCGATTTGGTTGTAAGCGATACGCCCGCGGATGAACAGCTGCAGTTCACTGCCGCTCTTCACCACAGACCTTAGAGGAGATACCACTGGAGTGAGCATAATGCGCTAACCCCTCTGACAAATTTTTGTTCATATGTTCAGGTCATTCTTTATTTGTGTGCGTATCTTTTTGAATGAGTTGCGAGTTTATTATAGTGTGGGTATGCGTGAAATTGTATCTGTGTGTGTTTACTTCGCCTCCCGCACCCCGCAAAAGTGCCACGAAATTTTTTTTCGGGGAATCTACGCGATACTAGCTCCATTCTAATTACTCTGAGCCTCAGACATTACTTATGTGATGCATTAAGTCTTTAACAGTCCAGTAATTTCAATAAAATTATGTTGACGCAGCGTATGCAAGTGAAAGCAAATAGCCAATTGTCGTTCATTGTGGCGTTCCAAGGGGGAGGCCTATGTTCAGCAGTGGACCTCTTCTGGTTGAAATAAAATGATGAGACATTTTTAATCCGTAGCTCTGTGTTTTAAACAAACAAGAGATGTGCTTTAAAAAAAATTGAACATTTAAAAATACAACATTTTTTCTAGGTTGGTGCAAAAGTAACTAACCTGAAAGTGGGCGACCGCGTAGCCATCGAACCCACGCAGCCATGCCGCGGCTGCGAGTACTGCAAGGTGGGCAAGTACAACCTGTGCGTGGCTCCGTACTACTGCTCCTCGATGGGTGCGCCCGGCAACCTCTGCCGGTACTACAAGCATGTTGCCGACTTCTGTCACAAGTGAGTGTAGCCTGCTTCCTAGTAAAACCCTCGAACTAGGTTGGTCTCTACATTGATTACAAAGTGATCGAGGTCTCGCACTAACAAGAAAAGGTTCATAATTCCGTTGCTGCCCGAAAAAGTAAATTTTTAGCAGTTAACTAACGATAAAAACTCTTCTTCGGTCTTAAAATAACCAGTCTATTTATCACATGGGAAATATTATGAATTTTATATGAATATAGAAAATAATAAAGAAAAACCCTTGTTCCAATGTCCTAAGTCAACAAAATGCTAACTAGGCGGGATAACCCGGTCTATCATCGCGAGCCTTCTTGTCGCGCGGTAGGCTGCCCCTTGCATGAGATGATCGAGAGACGGCTAACTGGCAAAGATGGCGACATCTCGCCATCTCGTCAGACGTGAGGCGCGTAACATCTATCCCCAGTGATAGGTGCTACATAACATCCACGACCGCTCTATCAAGAGCGTTCCGACTGAAATCAACATCAACAATAAAGAATTTAACACCAGGATGCCTGACAACTTAACGATGGAAGAGGGTGCGGCGGTGCAGCCACTCGCGATCGCGATGCACGCGTGTAATCGCGCTGGAATCAGGCTGGGCGCCAACCTCGTCATCCTGGGAGCCGGGCCCGTGGGCCTGCTGTGCGCTATGACCGCGCGAGCCATGGGCGCCAGCAAGATACTCATTACTGGTACGCGATTATTTTATAGCCTAGGAAACATTCGCTTCGCTTACAAAGTTGCGGGTTAAATACCCACAGAGAGCAACACTTTGATATACCTTACGGGTTAGGACAATGCAGGCCGATTACCTGATTGAAAAGTAAGATGATCCATGCGTCCGATGGGTATGTAAAAAGTCGGTCCTCACCTGACCTCTTCCCCGGTCAAGTCAGTCTTCCATCCTATCGGATTGTAAATAAACAAAGAGCGAGTGCACGTGTCTCCCGCGTAGTGGTCTTGTGAAAGATTGGCCACTGTGAGTAGTATCGGCCAGGAGGACGGGATTATTCTATTTATTTCTTCACCTTCAGCATTATTTCTAGGTGGCATGTAGTACAACTTTTTATTTATGTGCAAGTTTTCAGTACAATAAAGAGTTATAAGTAAAATAAATACTCAGTACAGTATAGCATCTCGAAATCCGAACCTGTGCTCGGTTTTCTACTGATCGGTAAATAGCAAAACTTAGCTTTGTCCCTTTTATGGAACCATAACTAGAGAAACGATGTGAAACACAGTTCCTACTGCTGCAATTCGTTATTCTATATATATTCAATGAAGACAGGTGAACAAACAAGCAACGAGGACAAGGTCATCCAGTGTTCGATGTAGTAATAAGTTTAACTTAACGAGTGCATTTCAAGATCAAGTTAACCGTGTTCCATTCGAAGACATCAGATCTTGGACATACCTACTTATTAAATATCTCGTCCAGCAGGGCTATTACATATCTTTAGCCACCCAACTGACTGTCAAGCTTCAGTTGTCGACCGAACTTTGATGTCAACTGAAAATCTTTGGGTGATACGCGACAGTGCAGTTCAGCTATCGATAGGCAGTCGTATCCCTTACCATCAGACCTGTCTTGCTTGTCATGTCTACGATAATTTTTTTAAATCTCCAGTTTCTTCTTTTGTTATAAAAATACTTTCCTTATACAGAAAACTGACGAATAGCAGGAATTATAATATGGATGTTGAAAATGCAGTCTGACGAAACACTTTTTTTTTTAAATACTACTACTTTTGAATAGCCACTATTATTATAAGCTACTATCTACTCAAAAAGAAAGGTAATGATCAATATTTCTAACGTGGTCTTCGCAGACGTGGTACAATCAAGACTGGACACGGCGCGCGAACTGGCTGCGGACTACACTTTACTCGTGAAGAAGGACTACTCCGACCAGGACGTGGTGGACAGTATCCTAGCCCAGTTAGGCACCCAACCCGACGTCACTATCGACGCGTGCGGATTCGCGTCAGCCCAACGAGTCGCTATGATGGTACGAGTATAATCCAAACCCTTTCGCTCAATGTAAAATAATTGAAGTTTTTATAGCGTCATACATTTGATACTCTGTGAATTTGTCGTGTTAGTTTCGGCTGCTCGGCCAGTGTCGTAGAAGAAAAACGACTACATCAACATTACGAAGGAATTTGTAAAACAGTAACAATGAAAGTCGCAAATTCACTCATCCAATATTCAAAAAGTTATTAAGGTTTAGCCATGGCCGCGCGGTCGAAACATGGAGCTATGTAGCTCATTGCTAATCGCCAATACGATTTCGAAGAAAATGTAAATAGCTCGAAAAAACCCTAATGTTGACTTCACGACCCACAGGCGCGGCCAAAGCATTTATATAACCCCCACCTACCCCCTATCACTGTGCACATGAATTCATTTTCATTACATAAACGCAAAAAAATATGTTTAAATATGATCTATTAACGATATACGCACTGAAAAAAAATTTTTACCTGTATCTCAAAATAACGTGAAGCACGCGGCTGAAGGGTAGTTTGCCGTGTGTGCTTAAAATACTAAACAATGTACCATTGATGTCTATTGGACAGGTGACCAAAACGGCGGGCGTAGTGTTGGTTGTCGGCATCGGCGGCAGCACAGTGGAGGTCCCACTGTCGCAGGCGTTGCTGCGAGAAGTGGATATCCGTGGCTCCTTTAGGATAGTTAACACGTGAGAAAGTTCTTTACAACAACCAGGCATGGCAGGCATTAAGCGAAGTGGCTATATGAGCCACTTCGCTTAATAAGCTGGTAGCCGCTTGTACAAAGCTAGCGATTATAATTACAAAGCTGATGACTACAATCACTTAACTGGCGACGTAGTGACAACAATTCCGAAGCTAGTAACCACAGTTATAATTACTAAGCTAACGATGAAAATTACTAAGCTAGCGACCCCAATTATTATAAAGCTAGTGACAACAGGCTGTAATAAAAAGTGGCGGCCCCAATGACAAAGCTAGTGACTAGCTACAAAGCTAGCGACGTCTAGAAAGTCAGCCATGACTACCACTAAGCTGACATCCACCATTAAAAGGCTAGCGACAACTACAACAAAGCCAACGACCATTAAGACAGTCAAGTTAGCGATTAGTTCATAGCTAGCGGCCACTACTACAAAGCAAGCGACAACTACAACAAAGCTAGCAACTATTACGACAGTCAAGCCAGCAACTACTTCATAGCTAGCGACCATTATAACAAAGCTGCGACCACTACTACAAAGCTAGCGAATACTATTACAAAGCAAGGGACAAGCAAAACAAAGCTAGCGACTACTTCATAGCTAGCGAACACTACTACAAAGCTAGCGACCTGTACTACAAAGCTAGCAAACACTACTACAAAGCTAGCGACCATTACATCAATGCTAGTGACCACTGCTACAAAGCTAGCACTGTTATAAAGCTACGTCTACTGCAAAAGTGGTCATAATTACTAGAAATAAACCGCGCATTATTCACACTTAATGCCTACAATTCATGAGTATACGCGATATAATTGCGCAACCTCTCCATCGTTTTATCAGTCCATTGAAAGTGTACACCTGGTCTAAACACTGATTCTAAAAAACCGTCGATATTCTACAGGTACCCATCAGCATTGGCCGCTGTGTCTAGCGGCGCTATTGCACTAAAGAAGTTCATCACACACCACTTTCCGCTCGCTAAGACCAAGGAGGCACTCGACTTGGCCAAGAGTGGCGACGCTATGAAGATTATTATACATGTTCAGAATTAATCGCCTTTTATTTATTTCATCATCATCATCATCATCATCAGCCGGAAGACGTCCACTGCTGAACATAGGCCTCCCCCTTAGAACGCCACAATGAACGACAATTGGCTATTTGCATCCACCGGTTACCTGCGACGCGCACAATGTCGTCTGTCCACCTAGTGGGAGGCCTGCCAACGCTGCGTCTTCCGGTTCGTGGTCGCCACTCGAGAACCTTTCTTCCCCAACGGTTATCGGTTCTTCGAGCGATGTGGCCTGCCCATTGCCACTTCAACTTGCAGATTCTGAGAGCTATGTCGGTGACCTTAGTTCTTCGGCGAATCTCCACATTTCGGATTCTGTCGCGCAAAGAAACTCCGAGCATAGCTCTCTCCATGGCTCGTATTATTTATTTGCCTAGAATCAATTATTTAGGAAAATTATTCCTAATTAATTGATTCTCCTAATTGATTGACTTTACACGTTAGGGCCGATTTAATAATTTATCTTTACTAACAATCTTAGATATAGCTGACATTTGAAATTTGGAAAATAGTCAAAAGTTACAGAAAATTTATTAAATATTTAACTGGCTGTCAGAGCATTCGTTTGTATTTAGTAATTATCTGACTACAAGACTGAAATATTGTGCAGCAGTATCTACATAATTATATATTTGCATATACGCAGACAAAACGCTTATAGTAATTTTATCAACATTGTGTATAGAATCGTTACAAGTCAAAATTAAACCAAAAAAAAATTTTTTTTTGTTTGTTACTTTTAAAACTACTGCACTTCTCATTCATATTTGGAAGAAGACCTTGTTAAAGCGCAAGGTCTTCTTCCAAATATGAATGAGAAGTGCAGTAGTATATAGGGTATATGGTGTATATAGGGTTCAAAGTCGTCATGTCGCAGCAGATAAACAAGATATAGAACTAAACGACAAAAGTTCATAAAATCTGGGTATAAATTAAAACATATTTTTCAATTCAATCAATAATTAACAAATTTTATTTACAATATCCAAACTGGTTAAGTAGAATAAATTACAACATTCACTTATTTCCCTTAAAATTATTTTCTTTAGCAAACAGACACAACTTTGTATTGTAAGAGAATTTTCTAAGGTTCTGAATCAACTTGCTATATTGACAAAGAGTCAACATCTGTAATAACCTGGTTACATGCTCAAGTAAACCTTAAAGAAAACCAATTTGCGCAAATACGGAGTTCCCTACTAATTAAATTAAATAAGAATTAGAATTTTCTTTGATATTACTTATTATTATTATTCGCTGAAATTACAATGCTGCTATACAATTTTGAGCTCTATTTAAGTTTGTAAAATTATCAAAACTTTAAAAACTACTACACTGATCCTAAGCGCAACCATCCATTTAAACGTGTACTAAAAATACTCATTAACGTGAACTAGTTTGCTTAAGTAATCGTGAATAACTGCTTGAGCATGTAACCGGGGCAAACTATTTCAAATCGAAGCAACGTTTCTTAATATCCGCGAGCAGTATTATGTGGTACAATTTTAAAAATTAATTGTTAATTACCGGGTAAAGGCATTCAAATTATGTTAATTTTAAAGTATTCAACATCTAAGGTGCTAAAAAATATTATCACAGTAAGTAGTGGGGCATTCAAAACAGGTTGAGCTTAGAAGGATTGAATACTCCGGGTCGTGTATTGAGGACGACGTTGTTGGTGCGAGGAACCGGCATACTGCCCAGTTTGTTGCCACCGCCCGCTGCGAATGAATAAACATGATATTTTCGAATAAATTGAAAAACATTCTCAATTTTTTTTTGAAAATAATTGTTGTTTCCAGTAACTCAGCACAATAACAGTAAATATTATAAGAAATTTATTTTCTAGAGGAACATTTTGGTACAAAATTCCTTTCCTATTGTATTATTTGAGGAACTAAAAAGAATCTTCTAACTGACAAAGTTGTATGTTTAAGACTCGTCATATAGATAGATAGATCACCAGCTTCCTTTGGAATCGCTGGACGTTTGGGGTGTAGGCGTTAGATATCCATCAAGCACCGTGGCGGGGTTACGACCCCCGTTTTGAGCACTGTGGCAAGTTCCCAGGTGGGTTAAGTCAAAAGTCAAAAATAGTTTATTTCAAATAGGCTTAACGCTAGCACTTTTGAAAGGTCATGTTTTTTAAAAAAAAAAGCTACCACCGGATCACAACGCGGCCTCAACTGAGAAGATCCGGCAAGAAACTCAGCGGGCTTCTCAATTTTTCCCTTTTTTTTTAAACAGTGTCGCATGTTACAATTAGATCAGAGCGATAGTGTATCTTGCCGTTGATGTAAGATCAAATAAGACAGAATATAATGATACAGGTTATAATGCGTAGCAGTGGACTCAAAGGCAAGGCACTGTGGAGTGCAAACTCCACCGGAGAGCCCAGGGCCCCCCACTCATGTGCCATTGCGACAGAAGAATCCCACATACCCTGGTTGAAGCTCCTGCTTCAACCAGGGCCCGGGGACCTATTTAAGGTTTCCCCCGCGGGAACAAAAAAAAAGGATATAATACCGGCAGCAGTAGAGGCGGCAGTACGTGCGGTATTTCCCCGGCCTCGAGCTCGGGCCGCGAACGCGCCGCGGGCGGCCTTCTTCGTCGCTGAACTCGCTTTACGTCTTTTGAACCTATAAGAAAAGCAAATGCAAGTCTAGCGTCATAGCGATCACACAACTTTATCTATATTTAAACTTTGTTCTCGGGGTCTAGTACGGGTTTTGGTAGTTAACAAACTCAATTAAACTGTCAGTGTTTACTATAAATTTCACACCAGCGCCCCTAGCTAGCGGTAACTATCAAAAGCTAGTACAATGTACGGGAGAAAACTGACAGTTTGATCGAGCTCCTAAACTATCAAAATCCGTACGGGTTTTGATAGTTTAGGAGATCGAACGGTGTACACGGGATTGGAATCATAAAATGGTCGAAAGATAGGCGTGTAGCGAATATTCTACAGGTCGCGTCACCAAATTATAATAAATACACCATTTTTTGCCATCGAGGAGGAAACCTGCAAAAGGTACTCGGACTCTTTAGGAGCGGAAGCCGGGTTGTGTGGATGTTTTATCTACTTATACCTCCCTGGTGTGTGGGGGGGATCTGGGGACTCCGTTCGAACCTCGCCAGAATCTCTCCAACACCAGACATTTGCTAAAGCATGTCCCGTGAGCACAGAATGCAGGCTCCCCCCGGCGGACCCCCGCGGTGCTCGCGTCGACCCAGAGGGTATTTAAAATACAGAAGAATACTAACCTCTTCCTAACACCGCCTCTGTACGTCCTCCGTCCCCGTCCAGCGGTACTTGTGCTGGAGGCGTCGGCATCCCTCGCCAGACGCCCCCAGTCGGTGTCGGAGCCCGAGCCTGACTCATCGAACTCGTTCTCCTTGGCTTGGTCCTCTTCCATCTCATCCTGGTACTGCATTAGAAGGCCTGTGCGTTTTCGAGATAGAAAATACAAACATATATTTATCATATATAAATTAATTTCGTTAGACTCCGTTTGTGACTAATTGATGTTTTTGTAAATTAATAATTTGACCGACACCGGGTTCCTGCTAACTTGAACCATCGAAATTGGTGGTTATTTAATAGGTTTACAATTGGATGGTTACGTTTTAAAAGTCACTAAGACCATTTTTATCAAAATTGACTTCCCCAACGCAAAACAAACTCTATGGGTTGGCTTAATTCATTTTTTAATAAACTTACAGTCACAAAATATAATACTTACCTACCTAGATTTTTTTAATCAGAAACATTTCAATAAAATGACACTAAGTTGTACAGTCTTATTTATTTCCAATTTTTTCTGCATTTTTTCATTTCAAATAACAATTATTTTGAAACAAGGAAAATGGACTTGGTGACTTTAAGAACTAACAGCCTTACTTATAAACCATGGTTAAATTTTATGCAACACTTAATAGCTATTTAAAAATATTTTTTACTTATAAACGATGTTTATCCCTAATATGTTGCATAACAGCTTGCTAAAGTAGCTGTCAAATTAAACAGCGGCCGACCCATGTTTAGAAGCTTAATAGCACGTTATGTAACAATATGGCGGTTCTATATCAGCTGATTCAGTCAGTTGCACTTGCATTGTAATTTGTATCGATCGATGCATAGAGTTTATATATTAAGAATATAGTACGCGTTTGTCTATGGTCCCCTTAAACAAAGTGTAGGCAGATTTTACTCTGAGAGGGCAAGTGAATTGAACAATTTAAAGTTATATTATAAGAGTTATATTGATATGTAAGTGATAAGTAGTGATAGGTTTGACCTGTCACAAGCTCAAATTAGCGCTAAAACGGACACGAACGAAACGACCCGACGAAACAACGAAAACGGAAGATTGTGTGTACGACCAGCATTTTTGCTGAGTTAGAACCATTTTGTGACGCACATTTTTGTTAATGTATGTAACTAACTACTTACTTATGTCTATTTTTATTTATTTATTTTTTGCTTTTTTTTTGTTCTATTTGTTTTAATTGTTAATTGTGTGTCACAAATAAATTATTCTTTCTTTCAAATGTCAATAAATACAGCTGACGGTATAGTACCTATTGTCGTGTACCTAATATTTATGTAATTTGATGTTCTTACCGGTGCCTACGGTTCTTACTTGAAAATAAGCATTCTATAGTACTGATTTGTGTTCTATGCTTCCAAATTTGAATTTGACAACCTAGCTTTCTATTTGTCGAATTGAATTACAAAATGTTGCCATTTTACCAAGTTTTAGGTCAGACGGAATATTTCAAGCTGACAACACGTGGCGGTATTGACAGAGTAAAATATGTTTTGCCTTATTAACTGTTCATTAGTTATGTCGCTCATATGCAACGTTTATAAGTAGAAAATATAAAACTGCTTATTAAAGAGTTATGTGAGTATTTCTCAAAATTAATGTACGTAACGAAATAGTTGTTACGAAATATTGTTACGAAATAGTCTAAGATTTAACTAAATAGTAAATGTAAGGCTTGTTACATGATGGCGAAATATAATTTATTAATCGAATATTGTTGATTTTTCATAAGTACCTATTTCTTATTTATTTTTATAATATTTACCTATTTATATTTACTCATGTCTTTTGGAACATTTAAAATACAACAAGGAAGTATTCATTTATTCATGTTATTATAAAAAAAAAGCTATCCAAATTTAAGAAACAGCAAGATCTGTTCTTTTAAAAAATTGAACAAAAATGTAATATAATTTCCAGTCTTTCTTCTTTAGGAATAGGCCTCGTATTCTGCTGTAGATTGTATTAGTATCTTCAATATGCATGACATTCTCATTATTTATATAATTACGTTCAGGGCCTGTACAATCACCTCTAATAGCAATATTATTTTCACCTTACGTTCTTGATAGAAAGTGACAGAGCTATAAACTACGTATATTGACGTCTCTACCTCATATCCAGTAAGATGATAATAATACTACTAATAGAGGTAGTGGTATGGCCCCAGGTTTAGTGTTATTTTCTATCGTATTATTATTTTCAGCATAAGTGTATTTATTTCATGTTGGCAATGAATGTTACTATGCATACTTAGGTTGTAACTGTATACACTCAGCTTTATAATTTACTTTTTCGTAACGTTACGAAAACGTAACGAAAACGTAACGAAATTCTAAAAAGGATTTGACAAAACACGATTCTAAAAAGGTAACTGTTGGGGATATCCTGTCGTTGACGGTATCCCGGTTGTTGTAGTATAGATCACACCAAAACCACTGATTATAGTTTAAACGTATTTATTTATAGTAAATGTCTACGGCTAATATTTAGTGTCTGAGTCGCACCTTACGTAATGTTTTTGTAGTTATTGACACATTAGCGCGTGACGGAGGTTTTAGCACGACTGCTCTATATAAAGTAGGTTAATTGTTAATTTGCTGTATGAGCATTATTGGCTCGTACATGCTCCCGAGGGAAAGATGAAGGTATGTACTCAGATCACCAAACATGTGTTACAAGTTGAAATATAAGTTAAATGTTAAAAATGTAAAAGTATAAAGATAGTAAAAGTTATAATAAGTAAAAAATATTAAAGGCAAAAAACCACAATAAGCAAATTATAAATTAAAGTTGGAAGTTTGCTCCCGCTGTTGGTCCCGACTGAGGATTCCTCTTCGACCGTCCATATTCTACTTCAGCGTAGGTAGCAATCTCCTCCAGTTCAATATCTTCCGTTTTCTCCGAGGTTCTCGGTAAAGTTGTTTTTGCTGTTGGCTTCTTGCTTCTTTTGTTCGAGGAGCAGTATCTTTTGAACTGCCATACAATGATTGTGATGACAATTCCTCCCACCAGCAAAGTACTTATTGTGTAGTTGCCGATGTCGTGGATACTTAACTCGCTGGGTATAGGCCGACCGTTTAACTCGCGAATCGCCTGCGCGGTAAGAAGGGAGCGGGGGCGGGTAACGCTACACACGGAGTCAATAATCCAAAGATTTATCTCGAGATAGACATTGTTGGTAAAGAATAAAATAATAAGTATCTTTTTTTTTAAGTATTTATTTTTAAGTTTTACAAATATTTTATAATAGCTTCATAGGTACAAAATCATAAAACAATAATTAACTCCGTTTAAGAAATATTTAACCACAGATAAAAATTTTATAGGACTATTCGTCACTAATATTCATATCGATTCATGATCTTGTTTTCTGGCTTTAAAAAAGGAATATACATTGTATGCTATTTGTTTAGCTTACTTGTTAATTTTGTTCGCAAAACTGGAAGAGCGATTCATCTTGAGATTTATCTTGGCAGTCGTATACCTTGTGCGTTTATCTTCAAGCGTCCGTAACAAAAACACCAACCGCGCGCTGCGAGCACAGCCAGCGCACTGCCGCATTTGACGTAAGCTCTCTGCTCCGCGCACCCCTTTCACCCATCCGCTAACATCCTTCCTCGCTCCCTTCTACCCCCTCAGGCGATACGCGTATTAAATGGTCGGCCTATAGAAACTCGCGTTCTTTTTGTGTGGTTATTTTTCGATCTAATAATCTATGTTCATAAGACAGGTTTAATTTGGGTAGTATAATGTTTGTATTTTTATACATTTCCCACATTCCATCGTTTGGCGAGTCGATAGTCGGCACTTCTAAATTTATACCTAAATTAGTTTTGCTGCTAAAAACATTATGCGAGTACATGGTAGCGTCTCTGTATTGAATTACACAGTCCTAGGGCAAGGAGGCCCGCCTGTTTAATCATTGTTGTTGTAATCTGATTCTCGCATACGATGTGGGTCGGGCACTCGTTGATGCAATTATATAACCATATGTTCGGTCTTTGTAACTTCGTCCATTGGTCAGAGCATTGCCGTGGTGTCCAATCGCAGGTGATGTTTTCATTTTGACTTATCATTTTAGCTACACAGGATGCTGCGGCTCCATGCAAGTTTCTAATCGACGTGTAGATGTGGCATATAAAGTTATCCGCCATCATTGTTGTACACTGATGAAGATCAGCCTCTTCTATTTGTATATAGGTGTTCTTTGCGAAATTCACTCCAATATACTTTGTAGTTACCGCTATCCCCAGACATTGGTTAGACGCGCGTCGTATACTGATAGGTATATTTTGATATAATTTATACTCGACATCACTTGACAACGGTATGTGTAATTCGAAGAGAAGGTATTGTTCGGTCAGCCGGGCTTTGACATAAATAAGTTTGTAAATATTTTGAATATTCGCTTCGTTAATGTTTTCAATCGGTAATGTTAATCTTTTCGATATAATGCCGGCAATGTAATTGAGTTGTTCCGACAGTTGCTCCGGTGTAAATAATTTCATATCGAGATTTCCTCTGTAGATTTCTGACAGTGAATCTAAGAGCATTTGTTGGTTTCTTTTCAGGACAGAGAGCAGTAAGCTTGCCGTCAACGCTCCAGCGTTAACGTCGTTCATAGTTTTCATAATTTGAAACCTGTTGATCAGCATTTCTGTGTTCTGTTTAGTTTCGTTTATATAACTTTGTATTGTTTCCAGCTGCGTTTTCACAAAGTCTTCATTTTTCTGTATGATATTGTTTTCGCCTTCGATGATAAGTGTCTGGTTTCTTATCAGCTGTAATAAATACTGTTCGTTTGTTTTTATATTTTGTATGTCTTGAGCGTATTTTTCGGCAAAATCGCTGTCTAGGACTCCAAAAAGCGTTCGTGCAAGGTTTCCTACGCCATTGACGTAGCCACGTCGCCGTCGTTGCTGATGCTGAGAGAGAAGCAACTTGTTATATTGATCCAACTGGTTCATTTCAAATTTTAGTTGTTGTATAGTTGAGTGGCATGGTTCATTGGGCATTGTAGCGCATGTTTGAGCTAGATGATTAACGAATTTCTCAACTTCGATCGTACTCTGCCAGAACGTTGTCAGGTTGTAGTATACAAGAAGTTTCCATTCATCGTGTATGAGTTGAATTTTTCCGACAGGGTCAAAGTAGATCGGTTGGTTATTAGTTAATCTTGTTATTTTAAAATGTTGCTGGGGTGTCGTTTGCCCACAGGTGAGTGTCGCAAACACTACAAGTAACACCATCAGCAAGCTGTAAACTTTCTTCTTGGTTTTAATAGCTGGTTTAGCATTTTTGTAGTTCTTAGTTTCAAAATTAGTCTTCTGTGCTTCCGTACCCTCACATGCCTCGTTAATAGGTAGTGGGGCTAGTTAAGTTATGGGTCTTTTCAGTACTCCATTTTGCGTCTTGAGTGTGACTACTCGTACTAGATCGTCACTGCCTGGATGTAAGTCCACTACACGGCCCATCGCCCACTTGCCTGGAGGCAGATTGCTTTCCTTTACGAGTACTAGTTGTCCCTTGTGTATATTGTCTTTAGTTTGCTGCCACTTGTTTCGGTTTTGTAATAAATGAAGATATTCTTTTGACCAGCGATCCCAGTAGTGTCGGCGCATAAGTTCAATGAGTTTCCAGTTGTTTCTGATGTCTATAGATTTTAGTTGTTCAGGTTCATTGAGTGGTAGTCCAAGCGTCGGGCCCCCAGTGAGGAAGTGACCAGGCGTCAGATAATCCAGATCTTCTACATCTTCAGATAACGGGCTTAGTGGCCTGCTGTTCATACATGCTTCGATCTGTGTAAGAAGTGTAGAAAATTGTTCGTAGGTTAGCTTCTGTTGTCCAATAACTCGCTTTAGTTGGTTCTTCATGGAGCGTACTGCAGCTTCCCAAAACCCTCCTGCCGATGGCCAGGATGGTGCGTTAAAGTGCCACTCTATTTGCAGGTCATTGATTTCTCTAAAGAACTCTGAAGACAGCATTGTTTTGTATAGTTGGAATTCTTCATTTAATACTTTTGCAGCTCCGACGAAGTTGGTTCCGTTGTCAGAATAAATATGTTTTGGAGTGCCTCTTCTGGCGCACATTCTTTTCAGTGCCGCTATAAACGTTTGCGTTGACAAATCCGAAACGAGTTCAATGTATACTGCTTTTGTGCTCATACATATGAATATGGCTATATAACCCTTGCAGGTCTTTATCCCGCGGCCTTTGTTAATCTTCACTTCCACGTGACCCGTAAAATCAACGCCAGTGTGAGAAAACGGCCGTGATGGAGTGATCCTTTCTTTAGGAAGGTTGCCCATCAACTGTTCAGTTTGAATTGATGCGTAACGACGGCATCGGATGCACTGACGTAGTGTTTTCTTGACGGTTCTATTGCCACTGATGATCCAGTATTCGTTTCTAGTGTGAGCTAGCGTTAATCTTGCTCCACCGTGTAATGTACGCTGATGCGACTTTTCAATGATAAGTTGAGTCAGTCTCCCCTCTCCTGGGATGAGAATGGGGTGCTTAGTTTCTTCTGGCAAATATGAATGTTTAAGACGCCCTCCGATGCGTAGAACTCCGTTAGAGTGCAAATATGGATTGAGTTTCAATATGGTGCTCCTTTTCGGAAGTTTTCCGGTTTTGTTGAGGAATTTTATTTAATTTTCAAAATAATTTCCTTGTATTGATTTGATAATTATACATAATGCATTGTTTATGTCATCCAAGCTAAGTTCGTTGCACTCATTTGACCTCTGTTTGTTTTGTAATGCATCGGTGAAACGTATTATCCAAGCGAGTATTTTTGTAATACGATCGATGTTGCTATGCCGCTCAAGTAATGAGTTAATTAATTCATTTTTATTTGGTGTAGGTTCCGTAGTGTTTGTCATGTAACAATTTGTTACTAAACATTCGTTCGTTGTATAAGTTTCAGTTTTTGTAAAAGTTTGGTTTTCTTGTTCCTTGAGCCATTGAGGTCCTTCCCACCACAGAGAAAAGTTGACTATTTTAGATGGTGACAGTCCTCTTGTTGCACAGTCGGCTGGGTTTTCGCTACTCTTCACGTAACTCCAGTTTACTGCAGGCACGATGCTTGTAATCTGTGTAGTTCTGTTTGTGATATACTTTTCGTATTTAGTTTCACTTCCCTGAAGCCATGCTAAGACGACTTTAGAGTCGGTCCAACAAGATATCCGCAGATCGTACTCTGAAAGTATCTTAGTTATTTTTTCTAGAAGTTTCGCTAACAAAACAGCCGCGCATAGTTCCAATCTCGGTATCGTGATTTTCTTTTTCAGTGGTGCCACTTTAGTTTTCGCTGCGAGTAGAGTAGTTTCGTACGCGCCGGTCTGTGATGTAGTTCGGCTGTAGATGACGCATGCGTAGGCTTGCTCGCTCGCGTCACAGAAGGCTTGCAATTCGATCGTTTTATTGTGTTCGTTGCGGATCCATCTTGGTAAACGGATATTGTTTATGTTTGGTAACTCAGACTTAATTTTTATCCATTTCCTTGTTACGTTATCAGGCACATTTTCGTCCCAGCTAATATTTTGGTAGTTTACACACCACAATTCTTGAAAAATTAGTTTAGCTTGGATGGTCATTGGAGCTAACCAACCAAGGGGATCGTATATCTTGCTTATTTCTGATAATAGTCTGTGTTTAGTGTACGCGACTGATATGTTTTTGTCAGGCGTTTCGCTAATGAAATGGAATGCGTCGCTTGCATCATCCCATGCGAGTCCGAGTGTTTTGCTGAACTCTTGTTGCTTAAAATTAAAGTTGTTTGCGTAGCTTTTCTCTTTTTCTTGTAAATCCTGGAGAATGGATGGTTCGTTAGTAGCCCATTTTCTTAAGATGAAACCCCCTGTTTTCAGTAACTCGTAGAGCTCCTGTTGTAGTAATTTTGTTGCTTCGATTGTATGGTGACCTGTGATGACATCATCCATATAAAAGTCATTTTGTAAAGCTTTCTGGGCTAAGGGGAAAGCGTTGCCTTCATCTTGAGCTAATTGTTTTAGAGTCCGCATTGCAAGGAATGGTGCAACTATTGTGCCGTAAGTTAGGGTACAAAGCTGCATCTCTTGAAGTGGTTCTCTTGAGGATTCTCTCCAAATTATCTTTTGAAGATATTGTTGATCTTGATGAATGAGGATTTGACGGTACATTTTCTCGATGTCCGCCGTTAGAACATATTTATAGCTTCTCCATTTGATGATTAAAGATATTATGTCCTTTTGTAAGTTAGGCCCCTTTTGCA
The DNA here is from genome assembly GCA_911728495.1 of Furcula furcula. Classification (NCBI taxonomy): domain Eukaryota; kingdom Metazoa; phylum Arthropoda; class Insecta; order Lepidoptera; family Notodontidae; genus Furcula; species Furcula furcula. The sequence goes on along the minus strand of OU452257.1, from coordinate 22,298,794 downwards.
TCAAGTCGTTTAGGCTGTAGCCAGAGTTTGTTTTCATTGATGCATTGAACACTGCCCGAAGCCTAGTTGTGCTTGAGCTCTCCCTTAACACGCCATGGTGTGGAAGGTAAGCTTGACCTTGACTGTCTGTCTTTGTAGCTGGTGTCATGTGACCTAATTCGATGTATTCACGTTTGAATTGTTTATACAACTTTGCGAAGTGTTCTTGTCTTGCCATTTTCTTTTCTAAATGAAGAAACTGTGCAACAGCTTGAGGTTTGGAAGTTCCAAGGTTTTGTTCGAAGTCAGTTTTCATAGGCATTTTCCCTACGTATCGCCCGTTCTTTAATCGCTCCGTCGTTTCTGTATAATATTTTTCACAGTATTCGTCGTTTGTAGAAAATTCGGGTTCCGAAGGGATTTCTTCTGTCTCCCAGAATTTTAATAAACTGTCTAACTCCGTTAGAGTTACTAGGCAGTTAAGTTGCTTTGTAGTACCGCCGCTTAGTATCCAGCCCAACTTCGTTTGTTGCGCTACTGGCGAGTTATTGTTGTGTTTGAGTACTCCTTCTAGGATAATCTGGGAGTAGATTGCTGCATCTAGCACTAAATCGATGGGCGCTGATGTGAAAGTCCTTATCAGCCAACTTGATGTTATCAAGGTGCGGCCAGGTCTTCGCGTTGATTGTTGAGCTAGGTAGGTTGTTGATAAGTTTCCGCATTACTAGTGCTTCTGTTTGGAATGTATAATCAGAGTGGATAGATTTGCATTCCAGTTTAACCATTCCTTTGCTTGTGCCCATGATAGTGCCAACGCCAGTCACAACCGTGTTGGTTTTGTTTCGTGGTAAGTTCAATCGTTGTGCGGCATTTTCTGTAATCAGTGTTACTTGCGAACCTTGATCGAGTAATGCCCGAAGGATGACGTAATCTCCTTCTCTGTTTTTGACTTTCAGCTGAAGAGTCGTTAAGAGTATCTCTTGTTCACCGTTAATGTGATTCGAAGTTCGCTCAACCGCCGTTGTGGTGGATGGCCTTGATTGTTGCCCTTTTAGATTGCCATCATGCAGAAGAGAATGATGTTTTAGGTTACACGTGTAGCATCGCCTCGTTGAGTTGCATTTATTGCCGCCGTGACTAAACAAGCAATTTTTGCATAAGTCCAGTTTCTTTGTTGTTTGGTTACGCAATGCGACATCCATGCTCAAAAATCTAGAGCACTGCCTCAGAGCGTGATCGTTTTTGCAGAGAGGGCATTTTTGGAGTGAAGCATGATAGGTTTTGTCCAGTTTTCTGAGCTGTTAAAATTCGTTGACTTGTAATTGTTATAGTTTTTATGTTGTATATTCGTTGAATAATTCTGTTTTTGACCGCCTTTTTTTGTTCGCGCCATTTCTAATGACATAAACTTCAACTCTACGAATTCCATAAACTCGTCTAAGTTTGGAAGTTCTCTTGACTGTTTCATACTTTGTATATATTCGCTGTAGGTGACGTCATCCAGTTTTGATGATAGTAAATGCACGATGAGCGGCCCCCATACACGGACGTCTATGTTGAGGTTTTTTAGCGCATTTAAACACTCTTTTGTAGTATCATGCAGCTTTTTCAAGTTAGCTGAGTTCGGTTTATCGATTGATGCTTGATTTAGAAGAGTGTCTATGTATGAGGTGAAAAGCAACCGTTTGTTATCGTAGCGGTGCTGGATAATCTCTAGACATGAGTCATAATTCTCCGCACTTACAGGTAGATGTTTGATTAATTTTTCTGCTTCGCCTCTTAGTTTTGACTTGAGAAACTTCATTTTTTGCGTCTTGTTCAGCGTTGGGTTATTATGAACCATCTCAAAGAATAAATCTCTAAATGAAATCCAATTGGTATAAGTTCCGTTGAACTCCGGCAATTCAATCCTTGGTGTTGTTTTTTCATAGTGTGATGTTTCGAAGATTTTTCGATTTAAGTCTTCCTTTAGGGTGTCGTAGACTTGTTCCCAATAGTCGAACTTCACTTCATAATCTTCGTCATTTCCTTGTAAAAGGTAGCTAAGTTCCCAGTGGATCTTATCGATGGATTCCCACTTGGACTGTAGTATATTAAGTTGGTCTTGAAATTGCCATTTTTCCTTCATTTCGTCGAGATTAACTTTCGAGATTGCTCGTTTTAAGGCGTTGAAGTTGCACATCTGATGACGTAATAGCGTAGATAGAAGCTTGTCTGTCTCATCTGCCGTTGGTCGTTGCAAGCTTGAATCAAACTGCGGTTTTCCGGGAGCGTCTGGTGATTTCGATTTTGATATTCCCGAACATCCAGGCTCACTTAATAACTCGTTTTTTCGTTGAGTCATTGATTGTTTTGTTTCGTCGAACATGCTTCTTGTTATGTCGAAAATGTTCTCTTTAAAATAGTCATGATCTCTTTTTGCTGACTCATACTGCATCAGGATCTCATGATTTGTTTGAAATTCATCCCAGAGGGACTGTAGAACTTCTATGCGTTTGTTAAGGTAATCTATGGTTTTTCTACTCACAGAATCCTTTTTGAAGTTACTTTGAAGAGTTTTGATCTTCTCGTAGCTGTTTTGTTGTTTGGATATGAGCTCCAAAAATTGATACTCTCCTTTGGACATTGTTAGTAGTTAGTGGTTGGCGTGAAAGTTTTGTGTGTATAAGTAATTCCACAAAAAGTGTTAGTTGCAGTAGACGTTATCTCCGCTAAGTTGTTGTTGCAGCAGTAGACGTTATCCCTGCTGATGTGAAGTTTGAAGCGTAGCAGTAGACGTGATCTCTGCCGTTTTGCAGTTTGAAGATTAGCAGTGGACGTTATCCCCCGCTGATCCGTATTTTCTTGAGCAGCAGTAGACGTTATCTCTGCTGTCTGTAGTTTATTTTGTAGCAGTGGACGTTATCCCCGCTGGTTCGTTACTTGCTGGCACTCAGCGCAGTCTTCCCTCTCTTCGTGGTGGGGAAATTCCACACTAAGCACTTCGCAGATATGTCACGAAGAACTCGAAAACGGTCCCCGTGATTCCAATGTCGAAGGACCACGCGATGTTGGAGATATCCTGTCGTTGACGGTATCCCGGTTGTTGTAGTATAGATCACACCAAAACCACTGATTATAGTTTAAACGTATTTATTTATAGTAAATGTCTACGGCTAATATTTAGTGTCTGAGTCGCACCTTACGTAATGTTTTTGTAGTTATTGACACATTAGCGCGTGACGGAGGTTTTAGCACGACTGCTCTATATAAAGTAGGTTAATTGTTAATTTGCTGTATGAGCATTATTGGCTCGTACAGTAACAGTATGTTATACCATGAAACTGCAATTATATATATACGTTTCTATGTTCATACCACAGGTATTATAATAAGAAAAATAAATCAAGGCTCTCCACATTGTGAAAAACTGCTGGTAATAATTTGTGTTACGAAAAAGTAGCAGAAAAATGAAACCGGTTTTAACTGATTTTAACATTCAAAGATATGATTGAGACGCCAGACCAACAACCATTCTGAAAGAAGCTAGCCTTGCCCATGTTAAAATTTAACAAATGCATTTAGAAATTACATGGAAGTAGAAATAAAACGTAACTAAAGAGTAATAACGAAAAAGTAAATGGGCATGACTCATATTGTTTTTCTCATTTAATTAATTAATTTACTATGGAAACCCATATAAAATTACTTTTCAATAGAAACTACATTTAATATGGACTTGTAATACACAAAAGTGGACAATATTGACGTGACAAAACGTATTTTATGTAGTACTAGCTGACCCGCGCAGCTCCGCCCGCGCTTTTATTATTTTGCTACCCTTTTCTCCTTCCCTTGATTTATTTCTCTCTCCACCTCTCTTTAAAAAAGTCTAATTCTATGCTCTCTCTCTCCTCTCTCTCCCCCTCCCCCGCTTTGGTACCCGTCTCACTCCCCCTCTTCCTCTCCCCGTTGTCCCCTCTCTGAACCTCTCTCTTCTCCCACCTTGCTCCCAATCACTCCCCCTTTGATCCTCCTTAATCCCCCTATCCCTCACCCCGTCACCGCCTCGTCCCCCTCTCTCTCCTCTCTTACACCCTCCTCTCGTTCTTTACTTATAACCTCGTCAATCATGGTATCTGGGATTCTTACCCACTTAAACCCCTGCGGCTGTCGCATCGGCACATAAGAAGAGGGACTTGGGCCCTCCAGCGGGATCTGCACCAAATACCCCTCAGTGCGCATTATAGCCCCCGGAAACCTGGCATCGTTATCACGGGGATGGGGCTCGAAACCCCGTCACCGTCCTCCTTGGAGTCGCCACCGTCACCCATCTAACCCATCTATGTAATGACCTTGCCGCTTAACCTAGCGGCATGAAATATACTTTACAACCTATTCTTAGATTCCACCCGATATGCACACAAAATTTCATACAAATCAGTTCACGCATCTATTTAATGACCTTGCCTTATGTTGCTTAACCTTAACCTAGCAGTATGAACAACGTTCACAGGTTTTTTGTCATTAGTGTAAATATTATTGAAGTTTACGTTACATCGAAGAGGGGACAAATTCATACTAATTTATTAATAGTAAGTAAGTCTCATAAAAAGTAAAGGATAAAAAATGGTTATTGTGGGTTACCCTTGAGATAAACATATACCATCGCGGACTTTTTTGTAGAACTTGTTAAGGTGTACAATACTGTAGTACATTAATTTGATCTATCTCGTAGGGTTCAGCCAGCGTTTGCAATGTAAGCGCAAAAAAGTGTGTTTTTTTACGACATCACATTAGAAACCTCTAAAATTAGCAGTGTATCTCTACTATATTATGCATGTATTATACATATAAACCTTCCTTAAGAAACACTCTATCTATTAAGAGAAACCGCATCAAAATCCGTTGCGTAGTTTTAAAGATCTAAGCATACATAGGGACAGACAGACAGCGGGAGCGACTTTGTTTTATAATATGTATAGATAGAAGATAATACGTATGAGGGTGGTAGGGTGGTAGGGTTGCAATTTATTTTTGTATGAAAAGCAAAAAACATGGTTATTAAAAAAGTGTTTTATAATTAGTTGGATGATAGATTATACTAATCATGTATAGTAATTTTAAAGTTTAATATGTTAACTTTACAATTATGTTTTCATAATTGAATAAAAACGTGTAACTTTTTAAATATTACGAGGCACACATTTTTTTTTACAAATGTACATTTATTTTGAGAAATACTCATGTAGTAAGTAGTTATTTGGTTGCTAAGACGGTGATTAGTAGATTTTTATAAGTAAGGCTGTAAGTCATCAAATTATATAACATTAATAAACAGACGCAGACAATTATTCGAACGGAGAAGCAACGAAGTATACGCGCTATACACATATACATAAGGAAGTAGAAAGCGACGGCGCGGAGAGGGTGAGCGGTATTTTATAAGGGTTTGGCCTTGAGGGCCGCCTGCGGTAACACTGCCGCCAGGGACGACCGATATACACTAGACACTCACCCATCTTCTCGACGGCGTACGCGGAGGTGATCTTGAGCAGGTCCGCGCCGTACTTGTCGTAGTTGGCTCTGGTGACGTGCGGCAGGGCCAGCATGTCGGGCGCCGCCTCGGGCAGGCGCGCCGCCATGGCCTTGAGGGCCGCCTGCGGTAATACCGCCGCCAGGGACGACCGATATACACTAGACACTCACCCATCTTCTCGACGGCGTACGCGGAGGTGATCTTGAGCAGGTCCGCGCCGTACTTGTCGTAGTTGGCTCTGGTGACGTGCGGCAGGGCCAGCATGTCGGGCGCCGCCTCGGGCAGGCGCGCCGCCATGGCCTTGAGGGCCGCCTGCGGTAACACCGCCGCCAGGGACGACCGATATACACTAGACACTCACCCATCTTCTCGACGGCGTACGCGGAGGTGATCTTGAGCAGGTCCGCGCCGTACTTGTCGTAGTTGGCTCTGGTGACGTGCGGCAGGGCCAGCATGTCGGGCGCCGCCTCGGGCAGGCGCGCCGCCATGGCCTTGAGGGCCGCCTGCGGTAACACCGCCGCCAGGGACGCGCCGCGGGCCGCGCCCATCTCGCTGGAGGACAATGTGCATACACGTGAACACGATACGACGTCGTGTCGTGTTTATGTGCGTGAACCCTTAGTCAAATTGCAACTTTAGTTGCAATTCAGTTGATGGGCGAGTTAATTCCAGAGTTGATACACGAGCTCATTGACTAGTTGATTTGCGGGTTGATGGTAAAGTTGAGTAATGAGTTAATGGGCGAGTTACTTCATGAGTTGCTGAGGAAACTTTTTCACCAGCTGAGTTGAGTTGGTAGGTCCTTCGGAGTCGCTGGACGTTCGGGGTGATGGCCGTAGGACGTCCATTGAGTACGACAGCGACTCCGAGGAGGACGTCGGCGGGGTTGCGACGCCCATTCCCGTGAGCACCGTGGCTGGTTCCCGGGGGGCTACAATGCGCCCCCCGGCGGCGGACTCAAAGACAAGGCACTGAGGGGCTGCAGGCAGATCCTACCGGATAGCCCTGGGGGACCCCTCTCATGTGCCGAAGCGACAGCCACGGGAATTTTATTGGATAAGAATCCCACATACCCCGGTCGAACGCCACAGCTGTCGGGGACCTTTTGAAGGTTTACCCCCCGAAAAAAAAACTTCGCGAGTTGATGGGCAATTTCAGTCATGAATTATTGGGTAAGTTGATACACAAGTTGATGCTAGAGTTGATGGATGAGTTGATCCACGAGTTGAGTGTATATGGGCATGTGTTACCGGCATGCCTCGACGAGGTCGGCGTAGCAGCGCTCCTCGATGCGCTTGAGCAGCGTGTTGATGGGCGAGTCTGCAGTTGAGTGTATATGGGCATGTGTTACCGGCATGCCTCGACGAGATCGGCGTAGCGTGTTGATGGGCGAGTCTGCAGTTGAGTGTATATGGGCATGTGTTACCGGCATACCTCGACGAGGTCGGCGTAGCAGCGCTCCTCGATGCGCTTGAGCAGCGTGTTGATGGGCGAGTCTGCAGTTGAGTGTATATGGGCATGTGTTACCGGCATGCCTCGACGAGGTCGGCGTAGCGTGTTGATGGGCGAGTCTGCAGTTGAGTGTATATAGGCATCTGTTACCGGCATGCCTCGACGAGGTCGGCGTAGCGTGTTGATGGGCGAGTCTGCAGTTGAGTGTATATAGGCATCTGTTACCGGCATGCCTCGACGAGGTCGGCGTAGCGTGTTGATGGGCGAGTCTGCAGTTGAGTGTATATAGGCATCTGTTACCGGCATGCCTCGACGAGGTCGGCGTAGCGTGTTGATGGGCGAGTCTGCAGTTGAGTGTATATGGGCATGTGTTACCGGCATGCCTCGACGAGGTCGGCGTAGCGTGTTGATGGGCGAGTCTGCAGTTGAGTGTATATAGGCATCTGTTACCGGCATGCCTCGACGAGGTCGGCGTAGCGTGTTGATGGGCGAGTCTGCAGTTGAGTGTATATAGGCATCTGTTACCGGCATGCCTCGACGAGGTCGGCGTAGCGTGTTGATGGGCGAGTCTGCAGTTTAGTGTATATAGGCATCTGTTACCGGCATGCCTCGACGAGGTCGGCGTAGCGTGTTGATGGGCGAGTCTGCAGTTGAGTGTATATAGGCATCTGTTACCGGCATGCCTCGACGAGGTCGGCGTAGCAGCGCTCCTCGATGCGCTTGAGCAGCGTGTTGATGGGCGAGTCTGCAGTTGAGTGTATATGGGCATGTGTTACCGGCATGCCTCGACGAGGTCGGCGTAGCGTGTTGATGGGCGAGTCTGCAGTTGAGTGTATATGGGCATGTGTTACCGGCATGCCTCGACGAGGTCGGCGTAGCGTGTTGATGGGCGAGTCTGCAGTTGAGTGTATATAGGCATCTGTTACCGGCATGCCTCGACGAGGTCGGCGTAGCGTGTTGATGGGCGAGTCTGCAGTTGAGTGTATATAGGCATCTGTTACCGGCATGCCTCGACGAGGTCGGCGTAGCGTGTTGATGGGCGAGTCTGCAGTTGAGTGTATATAGGCATCTGTTACCGGCATGCCTCGACGAGGTCGGCGTAGCGTGTTGATGGGCGAGTCTGCAGTTGAGTGTATATAGGCATCTGTTACCGGCTTGCCTCGACGAGGTCGGCGTAGCGTGTTGATGGGCGAGTCTGCAGTTGAGTGTATATAGGCATCTGTTACCGGCATGCCTCGACGAGGTCGGCGTAGCGTGTTGATGGGCGAGTCTGCAGTTGAGTGTATATGGGCATGTGTTACCGGCATGCCTCGACGAGGTCGGCGTAGCGTGTTGATGGGCGAGTCTGCAGTTGAGTGTATATGGGCATGTGTTACCGGCATGCCTCGACGAGGTCGGCGTAGCGTGTTGATGGGCGAGTCTGCAGTTTAGTGTATATAGGCATCTGTTACCGGCATGCCTCGACGAGGTCGGCGTAGCGTGTTGATGGGCGAGTCTGCAGTTGAGTGTATATAGGCATCTGTTACCGGCATGCCTCGACGAGGTCGGCGTAGCGTGTTGATGGGCGAGTCTGCAGTTGAGTGTATATGGGCATGTGTTACCGGCATGCCTCGACGAGGTCGGCGTAGCGTGTTGATGGGCGAGTCTGCAGTTGAGTGTATATGGGCATGTGTTACCGGCATGCCTCGACGAGGTCGGCGTAGCGTGTTGATGGGCGAGTCTGCAGTTGAGTGTATATAGGCATCTGTTACCGGCATGCCTCGACGAGGTCGGCGTAGCGTGTTGATGGGCGAGTCTGCAGTTGAGTGTATATAGGCATCTGTTACCGGCATGCCTCGACGAGGTCGGCGTAGCGTGTTGATGGGCGAGTCTGCAGTTGAGTGTATATGGGCATGTGTTACCGGCATGCCTCGACGAGGTCGGCGTAGCGTGTTGATGGGCGAGTCTGCAGTTGAGTGTATATGGGCATGTGTTACCGGCATGCCTCGACGAGGTCGGCGTAGCGTGTTGATGGGCGAGTCTGCAGTTGAGTGTATATAGGCATCTGTTACCGGCATGCCTCGACGAGGTCGGCGTAGCGTGTTGATGGGCGAGTCTGCAGTTGAGTGTATATAGGCATCTGTTACCGGCATGCCTCGACGAGGTCGGCGTAGCGTGTTGATGGGCGAGTCTGCAGTTGAGTGTATATGGGCATGTGTTACCGGCATGCCTCGACGAGGTCGGCGTAGCGTGTTGATGGGCGAGTCTGCAGTTGAGTGTATATGGGCATGTGTTACCGGCATGCCTCGACGAGGTCGGCGTAGCGTGTTGATGGGCGAGTCTGCAGTTGAGTGTATATAGGCATGTGTTACCGGCATGCCTCGACGAGGTCGGCGTAGCAGCGCTCCTCGATGCGCTTGAGCAGCGTGTTGATGGGCGAGTCTGCAGTTGAGTGTATATGGGCATGTGTTACCGGCATGCCTCGACGAGGTCGGCGTAGCGTGTTGATGGGCGAGTCTGCAGTTGAGTGTATATAGGCATGTGTTACCGGCATGCCTCGACGAGGTCGGCGTAGCGTGTTGATGGGCGAGTCTGCAGTTGAGTGTATATGGGCATGTGTTACCGGCATGCCTCGACGAGGTCGGCGTAGCGTGTTGATGGGCGAGTCTGCAGTTGAGTGTATATAGGCATCTGTTACCGGCATGCCTCGACGAGGTCGGCGTAGCGTGTTGATGGGCGAGTCTGCAGTTGAGTGTATATAGGCATGTGTTACCGGCATGCCTCGACGAGGTCGGCGTAGCGTGTTGATGGGCGAGTCTGCAGTTGAGTGTATATGGGCATGTGTTACCGGCATGCCTCGACGAGGTCGGCGTAGCGTGTTGATGGGCGAGTCTGCAGTTGAGTGTATATGGGCATGTGTTACCGGCATGCCTCGACGAGGTCGGCGTAGCGTGTTGATGGGCGAGTCTGCAGTTGAGTGTATATAGGCATCTGTTACCGGCATGCCTCGACGAGGTCGGCGTAGCGTGTTGATGGGCGAGTCTGCAGTTGAGTGTATATAGGCATCTGTTACCGGCATGCCTCGACGAGGTCGGCGTAGCGTGTTGATGGGCGAGTCTGCAGTTGAGTGTATATGGGCATGTGTTACCGGCATGCCTCGACGAGGTCGGCGTAGCGTGTTGATGGGCGAGTCTGCAGTTGAGTGTATATGGGCATGTGTTACCGGCATGCCTCGACGAGGTCGGCGTAGCGTGTTGATGGGCGAGTCTGCAGTTGAGTGTATATGGGCATGTGTTACCGGCATGCCTCGACGAGGTCGGCGTAGCAGCGCTCCTCGATGCGCTTGAGCAGCGTGTTGATGGGCGAGTCTGCAGTTGAGTGTATATGGGCATGTGTTACCGGCATGCCTCGACGAGGTCGGCGTAGCGTGTTGATGGGCGAGTCTGCAGTTGAGTGTATATAGGCATGTGTTACCGGCATGCCTCGACGAGGTCGGCGTAGCGTGTTGATGGGCGAGTCTGCAGTTGAGTGTATATGGGCATGTGTTACCGGCATGCCTCGACGAGGTCGGCGTAGCGTGTTGATGGGCGAGTCTGCAGTTGAGTGTATATGGGCATGTGTTACCGGCATGCCTCGACGAGGTCGGCGTAGCGTGTTGATGGGCGAGTCTGCAGTTGAGTGTATATAGGCATCTGTTACCGGCATGCCTCGACGAGGTCGGCGTAGCGTGTTGATGGGCGAGTCTGCAGTTGAGTGTATATGGGCATGTGTTACCGGCATGCCTCGACGAGGTCGGCGTAGCGTGTTGATGGGCGAGTCTGCAGTTGAGTGTATATAGGCATGTGTTACCGGCATGCCTCGACGAGGTCGGCGTAGCGTGTTGATGGGCGAGTCTGCAGTTGAGTGTATATGGGCATGTGTTACCGGCATGCCTCGACGAGGTCGGCGTAGCGTGTTGATGGGCGAGTCTGCAGTTGAGTGTATATGGGCATGTGTTACCGGCATGCCTCGACGAGGTCGGCGTAGCGTGTTGATGGGCGAGTCTGCAGTTGAGTGTATATAGGCATCTGTTACCGGCATGCCTCGACGAGGTCGGCGTAGCGTGTTGATGGGCGAGTCTGCAGTTGAGTGTATATGGGCATGTGTTACCGGCATGCCCCGACGAGGTCGGCGTAGCGTGTTGATGGGCGAGTCTGCAGTTGAGTGTATATGGGCATGTGTTACCGGCATGCCTCGACGAGGTCGGCGTAGCGTGTTGATGGGCGAGTCTGCAGTTGAGTGTATATAGGCATGTGTTACCGGCATGCCTCGACGAGGTCGGCGTAGCAGCGCTCCTCGATGCGCTTGAGCAGCGTGTTGATGGGCGAGTCTGCAGTTGAGTGTATATGGGCATGTGTTACCGGCATGCCTCGACGAGGTCGGCGTAGCGTGTTGATGGGCGAGTCTGCAGTTGAGTGTATATAGGCATGTGTTACCGGCATGCCTCGACGAGGTCGGCGTAGCGTGTTGATGGGCGAGTCTGCAGTTGAGTGTATATGGGCATGTGTTACCGGCATGCCTCGACGAGGTCGGCGTAGCGTGTTGATGGGCGAGTCTGCAGTTGAGTGTATATAGGCATCTGTTACCGGCATGCCTCGACGAGGTCGGCGTAGCGTGTTGATGGGCGAGTCTGCAGTTGAGTGTATATAGGCATCTGTTACCGGCATGCCTCGACGAGGTCGGCGTAGCGTGTTGATGGGCGAGTCTGCAGTTGAGTGTATATGGGCATGTGTTACCGGCATGCCTCGACGAGGTCGGCGTAGCGTGTTGATGGGCGAGTCTGCAGTTGAGTGTATATGGGCATGTGTTACCGGCATGCCTCGACGAGGTCGGCGTAGCGTGTTGATGGGCGAGTCTGCAGTTGAGTGTATATAGGCATGTGTTACCGGCATGCCTCGACGAGGTCGGCGTAGCAGCGCTCCTCGATGCGCTTGAGCAGCGTGTTGATGGGCGAGTCTGCAGTTGAGTGTATATGGGTATGTGTTACCGGCATGCCTCGACGAGGTCGGCGTAGCGTGTTGATGGGCGAGTCTGCAGTTGAGTGTATATGGGCATGTGTTACCGGCATGCCTCGACGAGGTCGGCGTAGCGTGTTGATGGGCGAGTCTGCAGTTGAGTGTATATGGGCATCTGTTACCGGCATGCCTCGACGAGGTCGGCGTAGCGTGTTGATGGGCGAGTCTGCAGTTGAGTGTATATGGGCATGTGTTACCGGCATGCCTCGACGAGGTCGGCGTAGCGTGTTGATGGGCGAGTCTGCAGTTGAGTGTATATAGGCATGTGTTACCGGCATGCCTCGACGAGGTCGGCGTAGCGTGTTGATGGGCGAGTCTGCAGTTGAGTGTATATGGGCATGTGTTACCGGCATGCCTCGACGAGGTCGGCGTAGCGTGTTGATGGGCGAGTCTGCAGTTGAGTGTATATGGGCATGTGTTACCGGCATGCCTCGACGAGGTCGGCGTAGCGTGTTGATGGGCGAGTCTGCAGTTGAGTGTATATAGGCATCTGTTACCGGCATGCCTCGACGAGGTCGGCGTAGCGTGTTGATGGGCGAGTCTGCAGTTGAGTGTATATGGGCATGTGTTACCGGCATGCCTCGACGAGGTCGGCGTAGCGTGTTGATGGGCGAGTCTGCAGTTGAGTGTATATGGGCATGTGTTACCGGCATGCCTCGACGAGGTCGGCGTAGCGTGTTGATGGGCGAGTCTGCAGTTGAGTGTATATGGGCATGTGTTACCGGCATGCCTCGACGAGGTCGGCGTAGCGTGTTGATGGGCGAGTCTGCAGTTGAGTGTATATAGGCATCTGTTACCGGCATGCCTCGACGAGGTCGGCGTAGCGTGTTGATGGGCGAGTCTGCAGTTGAGTGTATATGGGCATGTGTTACCGGCATGCCTCGACGAGGTCGGCGTAGCGTGTTGATGGGCGAGTCTGCAGTTGAGTGTATATAGGCATGTGTTACCGGCATGCCTCGACGAGGTCGGCGTAGCGTGTTGATGGGCGAGTCTGCAGTTGAGTGTATATAGGCATCTGTTACCGGCATGCCTCGACGAGGTCGGCGTAGCGTGTTGATGGGCGAGTCTGCAGTTGAGTGTATATGGGCATGTGTTACCGGCATGCCTCGACGAGGTCGGCGTAGCAGCGCTCCTCGATGCGCTTGAGCAGCGTGTTGATGGGCGAGTCTGCAGTTGAGTGTATATAGGCATGTGTTACCGGCATGCCTCGACGAGGTCGGCGTAGCAGCGCTCCTCGATGCGCTTGAGCAGCGTGTTGATGGGCGAGTCTGCAGTTGAGTGTATATAGGCATGTGTTACCGGCATGCCTCGACGAGGTCGGCGTAGCAGCGCTCCTCGATGCGCTTGAGCAGCGTGTTGATGGGCGAGTCTGCAGTTGAGTGTATATAGGCATGTGTTACCGGCATGCCTCGACGAGGTCGGCGTAGCAGCGCTCCTCGATGCGCTTGAGCAGCGTGTTGATGGGCGAGTCTGCAGTTGAGTGTATATAGGCATGTGTTACCGGCATGCCTCGACGAGGTCGGCGTAGCAGCGCTCCTCGATGCGCTTGAGCAGCGTGTTGATGGGCGAGTCTGCAGTTGAGTGTATATAGGCATGTGTTACCGGCATGCCTCGACGAGGTCGGCGTAGCAGCGCTCCTCGATGCGCTTGAGTAGCGTGTTGATGGGCGAGTCTGCAGTTGAGTGTATATAGGCATCTGTTACCGGCATGCCTCGACGAGGTCGGCGTAGCAGCGCTCATCGATTCGCTTCAGCAGCGTGTAGATGGGCGAGTCTGCAGTTGAGTGTATATAGGCATGTGTTACCGGCATGCCTCGACGAGGTCGGCGTAGCAGCGCTCCTCGATGCGCTTGAGCAGCGTGTTGATGGGCGAGTCTGCAGTTGAGTGTATATAGGCATGTGTTACCGGCATGCCTCGACGAGGTCGGCGTAGCAGCGCTCCTCGATGCGCTTGAGCAGCGTGTTGATGGGCGAGTCTGCGGCCGCGGGCGCCGCCGCCAGCGGCACGAGGCTTGCTTTGCGTTCTATTTTCATCGGGAACACTATCTTTAGTCCACCGCACATTAACCTGAAATTATTTATATTTATTTACTAACAATATACGTACACACAAACACAAGACAGAGAAAATATATCTTAGGATAATACAAGTGCAAAGGCACTGCTTATTTCATACGAAATCTCTTCCAGTAGGCCACTGGGCCACCGGACAAAAAAAAACAAAATTTCAAAGTGAGTCTACTTTATTGAATGGGGTATCATATGAAAGAACTTTATTTGCACATTTCAAAACAGATTTTTATGTTGGTTTATGTCATAGTTATAGTTTTTAGATTATAATCAAAAATGTCAATAAAATATCCCGCACAACCCGGGGGGTTTACTCTTATCTCCGAAGTTTGTGGAGGAGAAAATCTGAAATAATTATGAGTAATACATGGCTTTCTATATTTTACAGGAAAAATAAAATTATTCTTCTAAATAGTACAAATTTTATGTAATCCTAAAAAAGCTCTATAAATAACTATCACCTTAAAGCTCTAAGATAGTTAGTTGTATGTAGTATCATCTTATGATTCATTTTCCATTTCACGTTGATGCTGTAAAAGGAACTTTAATGCTAGGGTACTAAAATATAACTGACTTGTCCACATTGGGTCCCAGCACGGCGTACGCGCTGGCGATGTCGTTGCTGACGACGAGCCGCTCCGCAAGCAATCCCCGGACCACCAGCTGTCGCAGCAGCCGCGCGGGGTCGCTGCGCTGCCAGGACTTGCACCTGCACGTATATACCGCGTGCAGATACAAAACTGGACGGATATATTTCCACACCCGTCTTATTTTTTTTTAAACTAACAAAGTGGCAAGCATGTGGCCTGACTGATAGTAAGCAGTCACCGCAGCCTGTAGACGTGAGCAACACTAGAAGAATCACAAGCGCGTTGCCGACCCATGAGACATTAGATATTAAGTCTTTGTGTCCGGTAATTTCACCAGCTACAGTGCCCTTCACACCGGAATACAACAATGTTTGCACACTGGTGCTTGGCGGCAGGATATCTGACACTGCGGTGGTGCCTATCTGGACGGTTCCTTGCACAGGGAACCTACCACCTTTTATTTTTTTTTTGACGCGTGGGAAATCTTCGAAAGATCGCCGTGGGCTCGACCGGGGTATGTGGGATTCTTACCCACCAAAACCCCCGCGGCTGTCGCAAGGGCACATGAGAGGGTTCCCCAGGGCTCTCCGATGGGATCTGCACCAGGGGCCTTTGAGCCCGCCGCCGGGGGGCGCATTGTAGCCCCCCGGGAACCAGTCACGGTGCTCACGGGGACAGGGGTCGCAACCCCACCGCCATCCTCCTCGGAGTCGCCGCCGTACTCAATGGACGTTCTAAGGGCCCACACCCCGAACGTCCAGCGACTCCGAAGAGGGAACCTACCACCACCTAGTAATTATAAATGGAGGATAGAATGACCGAACATGTAAATCCTGTTTTTCTGCCATATTTCAACCCTACCAATGGGGAACATGCACAATTTTAACGATATAAAGGACAACAAGGATAAAGCAATACACATAAAACTAGATTCTAATAGTTACGCCGCAAGTGGATATTTCAAGCCTTCATCCGGCTCGAAGGACCAAATGTTTTAGGGTGAAGTATCGAAATACTAGAAGGGTTAAGTACTAAATAGACCACACCTGTACCCTGAAATAATGATTTGGGTCACTAGTTCACTTCATCAGCCCCACCTTATTACATATCTCGTTTGACAACTAAAGTGATGACTATAGGCTATAGCCAAGTGACCATCAAATAACTGTCAAATGATTCATTCGGTATTGCCTAACTTGAGTAACCAATAAATACGAATGCGTCAAAGTTCGATGGACAACTGAAGCTTGATAAGTCACTTGGGTGGCTAAAGATACGCAAAGCCCTGATCATTCAATCATAATACAGATGTAGTTCTATGGCAGTTGTAGAGATATAGTTTACAACCAGAGATTAGTTATTATCTGTTATCTTTTTGTTAGTGCCATTTCATTCAAATATTAGATAAGGTTTCCTCATTATGCAGACCGCAACCTTATCTATTTAAATTGGCACGTAAATTATTTATTTATTTATAAGTAATTGGTAATTTGATAGGTAAAGTAAAGTAGGGGCAATTTAATAGATCACATTTGACACATCATCCAAATTTAACAAAATAACCTTTTAACGGCGGGCAAAAAATATTATTGTAGTAGAAAAACATATATATAAAGTTGTTCACGTTTTTGTACGATTTTTAACATAATTTATCACAAATTAATGAGTACTAAATACACAAAGCTGTATGAACGTTAGTTCTTACCATAGATTTTTATAAATCTATGGTTCTTACTTAGTAGTCTGTGGCTGTATGATCCTAGTACCTTTGCCTGTCTTTCGGCGAAGTAAAATTAAAACAAAAATACCATATGTTTATGTTTACGATTTTGTTTTAGTATGGCCGAACGGTTATTTATAAAAAGAGAAATTTTATTATTGTTGTTGTCCGTATTCTTAAAGGCGTTTATGTGATGTTTAGATGTATATACTCTATCTTGTCGGCAAAAAGTATTTTATCTTAATTAGCTGTCGATCGTAGTAACTCTTAATTAAATAGTCTGTGTTGTTGATTGTTTGTCTGGTAATGAATTAAGTTATAATAAAATGCGAGGACTTCGAAGTCAGTCGAAGCAGTTCGAGCGGCTGGCGTTCGAAATATGTTGGGCTCGACATGTCGAGAATACAATTACGTGATTTTTAGCCGCCAATAGTTATAATTCGAATATTGTTTCGAATTCGTGATTGATTCGAAAGTGCGAGAATCGCCTCCCAGGGCTTTTTCAACCGCATCAAGCTTTGGCGACTCGCTGCAATGTAATACCGCCAACATATTGATGATGTATCAAGCTTTCGAGAGCTCTCACCGTCCATGTATGGGGCTCTTCTGCAGCGCTTGCAGCCGCTGCTGCATGGAGCCGCGCAGCGCGTCCGCTATGTGTAGCAGCGTGTATGGAGCTCGACCACCGCTGTTCGCCTCGCGGATACAGCGCACTATTAGCTTGCACTCCTCGGTCACGTCCACCGGCTGGAACATAACATACATACCCCATCATCATCAGGATCCGAAAGACTTCCGGTGCTGAACAAAGACCTCTTCCGACACCCAACGGTAGGAGATGGGTGGGTGCTCTTACCCAGACACCTCAGGAGCAATCTAATAAATGAATATAAAATAACTAACAGCTGGTGATATAGGAATACGGACCTTATACTCGTGCGCATTGAGGCAGTTGTCGCACGCGGCCCTCTTGTCCGCGGCGCACAGCTCCCTGCGGAACCGCTCCCCGAGGTACGCCAGTACTTGCGCCCGCCGACACTCGCTGACACTCTCGCAGACCTCCACCATACGTAGTAGGTTCTCCACGTGAACGCGAGCCGCTTCGGCACTCGCGTTGCGTTCCACTGTTAATTGAAAGTGTGTCTGTATTTTTATGAAGATTGAGATCTTGTACACACCGCGAGCTATGGAGAGAGCTATGCTCAGAGTTTCTTTGAGCGACCGAATCCGTAATGAGGAGATTCGTCGAAGAACCAAGGTCACCGACATAGCTCTCAAAATCTGCAAGTTAAAGTGGCAATGGGCAGGCCACTGCGCTCAAAGAATCGACAGCCGTTGGGGAAGAAAGGTACTCGAGTGGCGACCACGAACCGGAAGACGCAGCGCAGGCAGGCCTCCCACTAGGAGGACAGAAGACATTGTGCGCAGCCGTAAGATGTCCACAGCCGAACATGAGCGGCACAATGAAGAAGAAGAAGAAGATGCATGCTTGCTGCGGTATAGTATACTCACTGTCGAGCAGGCGCCGGTACCGGATGACGTCAGAGTACGAGTAGTAGAGCAGGCAGGTGGCGAGGTCCCCGTCGCGGCCGGCGCGGCCCGCCTCCTGGTAGTAGCCCTCCACGGACTTGGGCATGCTGTGGTGGATCACGTACCGGACGTCCGCCTTGTCTACCCCCATACCGAACGCTATTGTCGCGCATATCTGCAGACATTGACATCGTCATCAGCAGCCGCATGACGTCTACTGCTAAACAAAGTCCTCCTCCTTAAAAGGGAGGGGTTGTCATAATCCCCACGCAGGCGTTGGCAGGCGTCTTGGGGACCGCAGTATAGGTAGGTAAGCTTGTAGAAAGACGCTGCTGCCCGTCTTCTTTTTTTCCCTTAGTCACCTCTTACGGATACTCAACGGGAGCTACCCATATGGTAGCAATGTACTATATGTTATATTGTGTTACTGTGTAAAGTTTACACAGTACAGCTGTTGCGCTGCAGTCGCACAACTGTTGTGCTACTGTCGCACAACTGTTGCGCTGCTGTTGCGCTGCAGTCGCACAACTGTTGCACTGCTGTCGCACAACTGTTGCACTGCTGTCGCGCAGCTGTTGCGCTGCAGTCGCACAATTGTTGCGCTACTGTCGCATAACTGTAGCGCTGCTGTTGCGCAGCAGTCGCACAACTGTTGCGCTGCTGTTGCACTACAGTCGCACAACTGTTTCGCTGCAGTCGCGCTGCTGTCACGCTGCAGTCGCACAACTGTTGCGCTGCAGTCGTACAACTGTTGCGCTGCAGTTGCACAACTGCTGCGCTGCTGTCGCGCTGCAGTCGCACAACTGTTGCGCTGCTGTCGCACAACTGTTGCGCTGCTGTCGCACAACTGTTGCGCAGCAGTCGCACAACTGTTGTGCTGCTGTTGCACTACAGTCGCACAACTGTTTCGCTGAAATCGCGCAGCTGTTGCGCTGCTGCCGCGCTGCAGTCGCACAATTGTTGCGCTGCAGTCGCACAACTGTTGCGCTGCAGTTGCACAACTGCTGCGCTGCTGTCGCGCTGCAGTCGCACAACTGTTGCGCTGCTGTCGCACAACTGTTGCGCTGCTGTCGCACAACTGTTGCGCTGCAGTCGCGCAGCTGTTGCGCTGCTGTCGCGCTGCAGTCGCGCAGCTGTTGCGCTGCTGATGCGCTGCTGTTCCTCGTTTCGCTCAATTGCGTCCTTAATAGGCATTTTATCCAAAAGGAATTCGTATTCTACATTCCCAGCAGATTCTTCGCAATCATACTCAATTACTTTATTAGCACTAATTAGCAGACTTATATTTGGTGTTATAGCTGCGATACGATTAAAAATTCAACCGAAAGTAGCCTTAGGTAGGGTAGATGAAAATTACATGGAAAAACGTGGTAAAGAAAAGGCTATACGTACCACTTTATACCGATCAGCGACCCAGCCGGCCTGCACTTCTTCTCGCTTCTTATCGCTGAGGCCCGCGTGGTAGGCAGCGGCCTGGATGCCCACCTTGCGGAGGTCCATGGCAAGCGTCTCGCACTCCTTGCGCGAGAGACAGTACACTATGCCCGACACCCTGTTCCATAGAAAACATTTTCCGTATCAATGATAGTGAGACTTAGAGATTATTGACGACTTTGAACGACTACGCTTTGGTGACTAAGTTCCCAGAATTAACACTAGGACCTTAAATCAGCAGATAATGATTTAAAGAGTGATATACAACTTAATCTACTATGATATACTTGACTTTGAAACTGACGATCACGAGAAGAAAGAAGAATGTTAAAGGTTGGTGAAAAAGACAAAGTCCGCAATGTAACTGTGTTTAAAAATGGGGCTACAAATAAAGAGTAACCCCAATTGATTAATCAGCGGAAAATGCAAGGAGCTTGCAAGCTCGGTGACGGAGAACATCTTGGGTGAAGAATCCTCGTCAATAATTTGGCAAAATCACACGTTCACTTTTGCTGTGTAAAGAGGTTCAAGTAGCGTAGTAGTGACGATCCCTAGCATTTAATAGCAAGAATGGCACTATAAAATGAAGTAGAAGATCACGATAACTATAATTGGCGAAAGGAAAGTAATCGACCACCGACAACCATGAAATTGTAGTACAACCACGAAAACGCAGCTTTTCCACGTCTTCGTGGTTATTAAAGTTATCAAACTCGACTTTGATAAAGTCAACAAGTCAGACATCAAATTCAAATACATCAGAAGTTGTTATACTATAGTCCTTGTACAAACTACTTTAGTTACCATAACCCGAACAAACCAGTGAATAGATAACCATGAATCTTAACTTTGGCTAACATACACACACATTAGCACAAAAAGCGATTGCAACACACATTGACTCACCTGAAAAACTTATCCTTAATAATATTAGCAACATCCTGATTGATTCCCTTCGGTTTCTTCTCTAATATCCTGTAAGCGAGGTTGGGCCTGTTGAAGCTGCAGAGGAACCACTTGCAGGCGGTGACCTTGAGCTGGTGAAGAATGTCCATTCGTACGCGTGGCGTTGCCGTGGCCGTTAGCGCCATGACTGTGGTACTGGGGAACCGCTCCCGGAGGATGGAGAGCCGTTTGTAGTCGGGTCGGAAGTCGTGACCCCATTGGGAGACACAGTGGGCCTCGTCTATTACGAATCTGAGACAAAGAAAGACCTCAACTTTATCGCGTTTGAGACATTGGTGCTATCGCAGTGAGCAAGAGATGTTGGGTGTTGAATGATTAAAGAAGGGACAGTAACTGTTCTGTATGGCAGATGCGTAAAATACTAACCTAGTCTAGAAGAGATCTAGAAGAGGTTGTCTGGGAGAGATCACTTGGAGCGATAAGACCGCCTTTGCTCACATAAATTTAAGTTACTGTTTCGTGTATTAGGTTAACAAAATGTGTGCAATAAAGTATTTATCTATCTATCTAGTCTAGGGAGTTGCATAACTTATATAACATAAATAACACATAGATGGTGCGGGGTGACAGCCACACTAAACTATAATTCCAGTGCAACGTAAAGAAGCGTGGTGGATGAGTTAACATGCACATTCAAGCTATTTTTTATTGGCAGAAGACTAATTATCATTTGACTAAAATTAAAATCGACTTCCATCGCCTGTTCAGGATTCCCCCGCTGTAACTCCGACACGAGAGTATCAGATCATTAAAAAAAATATGTGGGAGTACTCTGGAATATCGCATTCAATAATATTTTTTTTAACTCTGTCAAGAAAATCTGGAGATATGCCGGTGAACATTTTTAGATCTATTGATTGGTTAACGCGAGATGTGAAACTCACCTAGCGATCTTCCCCCTAGAGTAGAGCACGTCCAGCATGGACTGGAACTTGGGCGAGTTGCTGATCTTCTCCGGAGTGACGTAGAGGAGCTTGAGGAGCGGCTCCCGCATGGACAGCTTATGGTATATCTCGTCGCAGGCCGCTAACGATACGTCACCCGACAGATGCGCTGCAGGGATCTTCGTGGAGAATTATACTATTTTGAGATTCATGTTTTTGAAAATAGTAATTTAGGAACATAGTTATGACACCTGAGTGGATTTTTTAAGTCTCTTTAGCCTCGTAATTTCGCCAGTATTACAGTGCCATTCACACCGGAATGCAGAAATTTTAAGACTACTGCTTTGCGGCAGAATTCTATTTGGACATGAGGCCTACCAAATAGTAACTGGCAGTCTATATTCTTTTTCATGATGTACAACATTTCCGTTTTTATTTCATAAAGATCAGTTAGTTCGTTTAATCTAAAACAATAACAACCAAACAGACAGGGATACTTTCCTCTCTCTCTGTTTATTTGAAAGGAAGAGAAACATAAAGACATCGTGTAAATGTAGAAAAACTAAGCGAACAATCAGACCGACGCGTAAACGACTTTGTTTTAAAGATTTGTGAATACTTAACAAGTGTATTAGGATGCCTAAGCATAATTCAAAGAATATGTCACAATCTTATTTTCGTGTCGACATAAAAACATTTGTTGTATTGTACTGATTGTTTAATCAGCATGGTCTTCATGAGTTGTCTAAGGTGCGCTTCGAGAACATTGAATTACAGAATTCTAGGTGACCACAAAACCAATGCTTAAATGCTAATGCAGTAAAAAATACTCTAAATATAGAAGTTAAGTCAGTGCACTTACATCAAGGGATAGCAGTTTGTTGACCTGGTCCAATATGAGCGATTTCAACGGAGATATTACAACAGTCACACCGGGGGTCAGTAACGCCGGTAGCTGATAGCACAGGGATTTGCCTAGTACAAAAAAAAAATAGTAATACAATCAAATACCTCGGTGACCAAGTGATGTAAATATGATAATCCGAAACAGTGATTTTGGTTCGGTCATGCTCGCCATCGAAAAGTCTTTGCTTGTGGCGGCTTCGTGTGGCGGGTCACCCCCTTCCCTCTAATATGGTTGAGGGGAGTGATGGCTGCTGCTCGAGTCAACTCGTGCGCGGGTGCTGCTTGGGGGGACTGGTCCGACTTCTATCCCTTTGGCCTTTTAGTTTGTCGTAATTTATTGTTTTCTTCTTTTCTCCCTTACTTTATGTTTCGAACGGCAGGACACAATATCGCTAATGTCGATTCATTTGTAACAAAACAATGTTTAAAAAAAGTGAAAAAATGACAAGCCCGCTGAGTTTCTTGCCGGATCTTCTCAGTTGAGGCCGCGTTGTGATCCGGTGGTAGCTTTTAAAAAAATGACGATTCAAAAGTGCTAGGGTTAAGCCTATTTGAAATAAAGATTTTTGAGTTTGAGTTTGAGTCAATCTTACCGCCACCAGTCGGCATTAGAACGAAGCAGTCGTGGCCGAGCAGTGTCGCGTTGATTACCTGTAGAGATAGAAACGGTACATCGAAAATTGATGCTCACAATGGCAAAACATTGATCTATCGATGTTAATTTTATGATTTAATACAACGACATGTATTTTAAATCTTGGGCAGACTCATATCGAAGATGGGTCGAAAGATAGAGCTTTACAGCTTTTTGTTTGTGTCTTGGGCATAATTAACTAAGTACCTCTTTGTTTTAATCTAAATTAGGAATGTTCATCATTATCGTCAGCCGAAAGATGTCCACTACTAAACAAAGGTCCGTTTTTGCTAGTCATAAATATCGATTTTTCAATTCATCGATGTTTATTTTTAACAATGTTTTCATCCCTATTCACCTGCAATTGGTTCGGACGAAACGACTTCAGACCAAATTTCTCTTTGAATACCTCCATCATTGGAATCGAGTGAGGGTAGTCCATGCCGTCAAATTCACCTACAAAAGAGAAAAAATACTTGATAGCCTGTTGGACGCAAAATGCGATTGCTGATCGCAAGTTCCCGAGTTCCAGTACCAGGTCAGGCAAAGGCGTATAACTGCAGTCATTTCGTCAGCTGGGGTAGGGCTATTACCATTTATCGGGCACAGAATCAAACTCCACCATACCCCTAAAAGCGGCAACAGGAAATAAAAGAGGAAGAGAGTGGGGGAGAGAGTAGATAGAGAGCAGAGGAGTGAGATAGAGATGCAAGAGTAAGATAGAGTAATAGAAATGATAATGGAGGGGAAGAGACACAAATAATTCTGAACTCTGAAATATTAAAGGTATAAAACGCAACATCACCTTCCCAACCTGGGAATCAAACTCTGGAACTTATGATCAAAACATTACATTTGCTATGGATGGATCACTAAGGCACTGCATGCACAGAGTATCATAAATTTACCTGTAATGCCATCATTTTTAGTACCAGCGTGAAAATCACCCATACCCTCATACTTTGGACCATTATCATCCTTTACTGTTGAATGTTCCATCAAATTAACCACTTCTGGTTCCTTGTTTGTATCCTCAATGTCTTCAAAATCTTCCATCCTGTACTCCGGCCAACCTTCCTCATCCACAGCCACTTCCTTATTACCGTTACTAGTGCCAGGAAATGAATCACTTATATTTATCACTTGTGAACTGGGTACTAAGTCTGTGTCATCAAGGTCTATAGGAATATCATAGTCATATTCGTCCATCGGATCACTGTCTTCATTATTTTTAACTATTGGCGAAACTACAGTACATGGCTTGTTAAAGTTAAGCATGGCACTCTTGCTCAATTCTGGTGCTTGGAATTCTACAGAACTGTTTGCTATTGGTGCAACAGCAACAGTTTCTTTAGCAGGCAAAGGTTTCAGTTTTTCCGAGGCATTTTTCAGTCTCTCTGCCGTACTCGACGGTATATCTTTGATTGGTGTATTTTTTTCATCCATAGTGAGTCTTGATGGCTTTTTGAAGACGAATTTTCCTTTACTTTTATTTGCATTGCCTGCGTCTAAGTTACCTTCTGATTGGCGGCTACTGTCTGACTTCGATGAATCGTTTAGTGGTGAAAATGGGTCGAAAGATAGAGATTTCTTTGATATAAGGTCAGAATATATACTTTTTGCAGGAGCATTCTTTGGCATGAAATCTGGTGTTGATGTTTCTGGAGTAACAATGCTATTTATATTGCTATCACTTTCATTTCTATTCACTTTGCGACAAACCCCGCTTGATGCAAGATCAAAATCCTCGAGATCGTCATCATATTTGTTAATTAAAGAAGGACTAGTTTGGCTATCATCGACTTGACTGTTGATATTAAGAGACTCGGACACCCGTGCACTTAGATTGTCAGAGTTATCACTTATAGCGTGTTTTAATTTACATTTCATTTGTTTAACTTTGGCGTATATCTTTTTGTCGTAACCTGGGAACTTTTCTTTTATGCAATTGGGTATTCTGTCGAATGAGTCAAATATTTTTTCTAATAATTCTATGTACATTGTTTTACATGCCTCTCTATCCTTGTGTTCTAGTACTGTGTCCTTAAATGTGAAGAATTTATATTAGACACCGTACCTAAAACATTGGCTATCTTCAAGCACCTTCACTAATGTTAAAATCTAACTTCAACCTAAATTCATGTTCAACCTAAATTCATGTTGCATAATTCTGTATCAATCCATAACCAGCACCTTTTATTATTCAAAAGTCAACCTTAACTATATGATACATTTCAGAGTGTTTGTCTAATGAAACTTGAGAGTGCATGTTTTATGGTTATAGAAACTGGCAACATGGCGACGAATTTGTTTTCATTACTTCTTGAATTAGTTTTGATATTAGATTAATTTAAGAAAATTGTAGATTTGTATTTTAATACTGGTGTATTATATCAATATAACAGTTTTTAATGTACTTAGAATTAAGGTTTCTGGGTAAGCTCACAATACAGTGAAATTTCATAATTTTATTAAAATGTTTCTAACATTATTTTGTCTTGTTTGTTGCAGTTTATTAGACTTTTTTTTAGTAGTATAAATCCAGAGTTGCAACATCAATTTTTGTCACTCTCAAGTTTGATTAGACAAACTCTAAATTTGTACATTAGTAAAGCTAACTTCCTTCAGTTACTCTTACCTTATTTTTCAAAGCAGGATGTTTGCCCACACTTGCAAGAAACCCTGATATTGATTGATCCAGTTTTATACTCTTCAAAGGGTCTTTATCTTTCTTTGGACTATTTTTTTCAGGGGTTATTAACTTTTTCTCTTTCGGGGACCTTGTTGAGGCATTTTTATGTGGTGGACTTGGTGTGGAGCTTATTCTAATTGATTTGTTTGATTTTTCTGGTGTTTGACATTTATCATTGAATGCTGATGGAAAATCTTGAAGATCATCCTTAAAATAAAGTAAATAAGCTGCATTTAAATGGGGACAATGTAGTGGTGATGTATGTACAACGATTGTGGCAAGTTATTTTTAGGTGAGCTTTGTATTCCTAACTTCAAATTTACCCAGAGTTCTTTTACTGAAATATTTAAATGTTAAATATTTGTTTCTTACTTCTTTAAAGAAGGTGATTGACCTCAATGATAAACAAGCTGAAGCCTTATACATAAATTTGGCAATTGTATTTTGATTGGATTGTTTACTTACCACATCCATTTCAAATATGTCATTGCTTTGATTATCAGCAATGCTGGTCTGTCCTTTTGAGATGGAGTTGAGTCTTTTATTTGAGGTTTTACTATAACTAGGTAACACAGATGGTGATGTCTCTATATTAACACTCTTGGCTACCTGGAAGCCCAAAAAAGAATACAGATTTAGTTAAACTTTAGTTTGTTTCAACATTTCAACAATTTCTACTTGTATAAAATAGAATTTTAAAAGCATGTTTAAATAACTCAAAACTTAGATTTTAACCTCATCATTATCTCCAGCCGGAAGACATCCACAGCTGAACATATAAGCTTCCCCCTTCAAAAGTCACAATGAATGACAATTGGCTATTTGCATCCACCGGTTACCTGCGACAATAACCAGTGGATGCAAATAGTCATGATAGATAATGTCGTCAGTCCAACTAGTGGGAGGCCTGCCTACGCTGCATCTTCTGGCTTGTGGTTGCCACTTAAAAACAATTCTTCCCTATCGGTTATCGGTTCTTGGCCTTACCACTAGCCATTGCCAGTTCAACTTGCATATTCTGGTAGCTATGTAAAACTTAATTTTAATCAAACATATTTGTATACTCACATTTGCAGTTTGATGAGGATTTTTCTGTTCATTGTTTTTAAATGGTGGAGTCCCTAAAAAAACCGTTCTCATTACTAATGTACAACAAAAAATTAAATAAATTTGAGTTATCCAAATTACATAAACTTTGTAGTTTACCACAAGACAGGAGAATAAGAGATATTTTATTTGTAGTTTGTTTTTATAAGTTTCTTGAATCAAGTACAAAGCTATGGTGCCCTTCATACCACAACAGAGCAATGTTCACACAACCAACGCTGTATGTATGTGTGTTTGTCACTGAACTCCTAAACAGCTGAACCGATTTAGATATGTTTGGATGGTTTAGATTTACAATCCGGTAGATGGTGCTGTAATGAAGTTCTAGGTTTTTTTTTCTAGGTTTTTCTAGGTATCCACCCGCTGCTAATTAAATATCTACTTACATGAGACTGAATTATTTGATTTTGATTTAAATACAAATTTAGACTTCTTCTCTGTTGTGTCGTCATTATTGTTTACACTGGAATTAGAATTTAATCACAAATGAGATTATATTGCCTAACTAAAATAAATACGATGCTCAAAAGATTACAATTTATTTTTAAATTACATAAACTAACCTGAGACTTTTTGACGAATTTTTGTTGGTTTTCTTAACAAAGTTCATTAAAGAAGACTGTTTATTAAATGTCGACATGTCTGTTATTATTTTAAAGGAATTATTTCAAAATAATCTCTGAATACAATCATTGAAATCGAAATTAATTAAACATAAATACGCGGGTAAAGTGTTTTGTAATGTTTTTATTTTGGTTGGGCAGATTCTCCCGAGTCTATTTCGATGATTGTACCATAGAGTAAGCAAGGTGTTGCCTTCATTTGAAAAATGTCCCCCTAAATTCAGGTCAGCAGAATACTTAGAGGAGATACCACTGGAGAGTGCATGATGCGCTAACCCCCTCTGCCAAATTTTTGGTCATATCGTCAGGTCATTCTTTATTTATGTGCGTGTATTTTTGAATGTGTTGCGAGTTTATTATAGCGTGGGTATGCGTGAAAGTGTATCTGTGTGTGTTTACTTCGCCTCCCGCACCCAGCAAAAGTGCCACGAAAAATTTGTTCGGGGAATCGACGCGATACTAACTCCTTTGGTACTTTCTCTGAGGCAGAATACCTAGGATTTTGTTTATTACTCTGCAAGATTTGAGCAGACCGAGCAGACCATATTGCGAAGTTATAGCACGATATAAAAAGGCATGTTCTAAAGGGGCCATCAATCAAATATAACTGGATAATATGTATTTTTTTTATAAAAGCATACACTAGAACGCACGCACGGGGCCCGGAAAAAGCTTTGATACTTGTCCACACTTTGATAGTTTGTCCACGGATTTATATTTACTTCGTAAAAGTTCCTTTGTCTTTGTATGACAGACTTGCCCAAGGCCCATGAAGATATGATTTGCCCACGGATTTATATTTACTTCGTAAAAACTGGATAGATCACATAAATATATTAATATCACTAATTTAAACTTTATACTACATTATTAAGGTTTGTTTTTCGGTGACACAAGTCGAAGTAGAAAAACGAGCCGAGTGAGATAGCTCTAAAGTAGATGTGTGTCCTTGTCTGCCCCTTGTCAAGTAAGTTGCCAACGCAAAATATGATTCTTCATTTTGAATTCTTCTTTGACCACTTGCTCTTTTCCTACTCTGTGGAAAGAAGCGTATGTTATTCCTCTTCCTAAAAATAGCAATCCCTCTTCTTTCTCAGAGTACCGCCCAATCTCCATTTTACCATTTCTTTCTAAAGTTCTGGAGCGGCTAGTTCATCACAAGCTCAGTTCTTTTTTGTCTGATAATTCTCTTTTAAATCCTTTTCAATCAGGTTTTCGTCCAGGATGTAGTACTGCAACAGCGTTAGTGAAAATCACAGACGATATTCGAGCGGGTATAGATGATAGAAAGCTTACAGTTCTAACTTTATTAGACTTTAGTAATGCATTTAACACCGTGGACTTCGATGTTCTGTTAGCCTTACTTCATACTCTTAACATTTCTCCATCGGTCATTGACTGGTTTCGCAGCTATCTGTCAGGTCGCCGGCAGTGTATTAAGGTAGATGAAACTTTCTCTTCCTGGTGTAGTACTACTGCTGGGGTACCCCAAGGGGGCGTTTTATCTCCACTTCTATTTTCTATTTTTATTTCTTCTATAACCCAAAATATTTCCTCTTTCTACCACCTTTATGCAGATGATCTCCAAATTTATAGACAATCTTCTCTATGTAATCTACCTTCTGCTGTTCAAGATACAAACGACGATCTAACGGTAATTTCTGACTGGAGTAAAAAATTTGGTCTCACTGTTAATCCGACTAAAACCAAATCAATCATTGTAGGTAGTAAGGCTTTAATTTCTCGAGTTGACTGGGCCCAGTTACCTCCTATTATGTTCGATGGCGTTCTAATACCTTACAGTGACGTAGTTAAAAATTTAGGCGTCTTAACAGACCAAATGTTGTCGTGG
Organism: Furcula furcula; assembly: GCA_911728495.1. NCBI lineage: Eukaryota > Metazoa > Arthropoda > Insecta > Lepidoptera > Notodontidae > Furcula > Furcula furcula. The sequence continues at coordinate 22,269,805 of OU452257.1, read as the reverse complement.
GCTCCACAAGTTGCAGAAATTAGCAGGAAGGTGTTTGCTGTTGAAGGATCGCTTAGGCGATTACGTAACTTTTTGCCAGTTGACTCCAAAATTGCGCTCGCGCAGTGCTTACTTTTACCTCACCTTGATTACGCCGACGTCAGCTATCCAGATCTTACAGAAGAGCTATTAAATAAACTTGAGCGTCTTCAAAACTTTTGTATCCGGTTCATATTTGGTTTGCGCAAGTATGACCATGTCTCTAGCTTTCGTAACAAGCTCAAGTGGCTTCCTATCCGCCTTCGCCGGAATGCTCATGTCCTTTCACTTCTATACACTATTCTCCATAACCCGCGGGCACCACAGTATTTGAAAGAGAGATTTTTTTTTTACCTCTGGACATCACACTCTTCGCACCTCTTCTGAACTGTGTCTTCTTACTCCTTCCCACACATCTCACACTTATACTAAGTCCTTCACTGTCCATGCTGGTCGTCTTTGGAATGCTTTGCCGCAAAATATAAGAAGAGCTCAGAGTTTAAATGTGTTCAAATCTCAGGTTACTTCTCACTATCTTTCCTTGCAGTAAACTTTTCCTATTTCTGTTTTTTTTTATCATCATAATACGTTTAGTAGGTATGTATATTTATCATTTCCATATTATGTTATAGATATATATATATATATGTATGGTTATATATGTTAATGTTATATATATATATATAATGTGTACTGAATATGTATGACACACCTACCCTTTCATATTCGGTCCTGTACCCCAAGGTTGTCTGGAAGAGATCGCTTTAGCGATAAGACCGCCTTAAATTGTCACACTGCAATTTTACTTTTCCTTTTTATGTTGTATCTTCTTTTTTTGGTGTACAATAAAGAATATTTGTATTGTATTGTATTGTATTTGTATTCTTTTTAGTAGTGATAAGTAGATTTCTTAAAAGTTGATTACATTTGCTTATAAGTTTTTCGTGTAATAAAACATCGAAATATAATAAATAAAATACATCTAGGACGATGAAATGTAATATCATAAATTAGCACACGAACAACATGCAATACTTTTATTAACAATAATATTAGTAACATTTTATCATTAAGAAGGTAGCAGCACTGAGCTGTTGTGTGATTGTCGACAAGTTGTCGTAGTAAGAACCCGGTGTCGCGGTGTACTGTTAGAGTAGGGTGACCGTTGTTATGTATGGTGTCGCGTCGGTCGTCTCGGATGATGGTTTCCTTTCAAACGTTGGTTAACTCAACCTGAATTTGGGAATGAAATACAGATATCCGGAAGAAAACGGTAGCTAGGTAGCTAGGTATTACCACAAATTCAAATAATTTATTGTCTTAATCTTATATGTAATATTAAAATAAGTAAAATAAGACTTTAAATTTAAATAAATTGATTGCAACAAATTTTCAGAATTAATAATTGTTTTATACATTGCCATTAAATTCTATCCAATTATACAATTCAAATTAGTAATTATAATTAGTATTATGTCACCAAAATTACAATCTGAACGCAAAAATCGTCTCATGCAGTCCGCCTCGCAACATTCAGATTGACGGAGATCACGCAGGAGCACCGATGTGGCACCACCCGTTGTGAGCCGATCCGCCGCCAAAAGACCTTAGAAGTGAGAAAAAGAAACCTTCCACATAGTAATGCGTGGACACCCTATTAGACAGAGATACACTACTACTTTCGAAACTCTCATTCGGCTCGTGATCTTTATTAGACTGCGCTGTCCAGTTCTAATACAGGTTCGTGGATTTGCCAGACGAGCGAGCTGTCAACCAACCTGTCAATCGATCGGTTCAATGACGTTTGTTATTTGTTGTGAATGTGATTTTTTTCAAATAAAATAATGTCTCTTAGAAAAGTACTTTTTATAACTAAAACTTTGTGCAGTAATGCTGTAAATCTACATTCAAAAAATTTTTCAAGACAAAAAATATGGTTTCTCAGTGCAAACTCTCATAGGTTCTATTCAAACGAAAATATAGGTTAGATTTACATTTAGTTTTGTCACCCGGTGATTATGTGAAGGAATTCAAAAGATACATCATTTAGTTATAAATATATCAATAAAATTTATAGCATAATATTTAAATATCAACTGCGCCTAGTCTTCTTAGGATATACCATATTATTATGTGCATTATTTTCGCCTCACTTTATCTCATTACCTATGCGTAAAAAATAATATTTCTCTATAAATCTTAAATAGTTATCTTGTTTCCAGTATTGCGATTTCAATTAGTGATACGTTGGTACATGATAAACATTCTTTCAGCAGACAAAAGTAAAGACATAAAGCCAGGTGAGAAGGTCAACATCCTGGGTAGATTTTTCCCTCAAGCTCCCCTTGACGATGCACAGGCTGATATTAAAAAGGAACAGGAGAATTTTGAGAAAGAAAACAAACAAAAAACAGAAGAGAATGAAAAAAGCTGGCGGCGAATGAAGATAGGGTAAGCTGCTGTAACTAGTAATACAAATAAGGAGTAATAGATAGATTTATTTGGTTAAAGTATTTGGTACGACCACATGTGTCGCCCTAAGTGTACAGAACCAGTATGGGCTGGGCTGAGGGCCCGCTTTCCCAAGAATGCCACACAAATTTTGGGATACAAAAAATATATAATGACAAAGAGAAATATGATGTTATAAGGAAGACAATAGCTATCCACTTGGAGAACCGATAACCTTTGGGGTGGTTCTCGAATGGCGACCATGAACCAGAAGACGCAGTGTAGGCAGGCTCCCACTAGGTGGACGGACAATATTGTGCACATTGCAGGTAACCGGTGGATGCAAATAGCCAATTGTCATTAATTGTGGCGCTCTAAGGAGGAGGCTTATGTTCAGCAGTGAACGTCTTCCAGCTGATGATGAATAGCTATACCCACACTCAGTGGCGTGCAGTCCATATAGGCAAAAAGTGTTTGCCTACCCTGTGATTTTCCCAATCAGACATATCAATATAAAGTGTGCATAGTAATATTTCGTTTTCAATTATTTCACCATTGTAAATAAACAAAAGCACGCAAAATGTTTGAAATTATTCACCTATGCGCGACGAACTTAACGTAAATGCACTGTACTATACCTATCTACTCATAAATGTAAAGATAGATTTTGCGCGCGGGCCACGCAAAGACACGATACGGCGTTGCCTCTAATTTTCACACATTCAAACAGATTTCTTGCACACAGACTCACACCGATACACGCACCCATAAATAATCTGACATGTATAATAGAAGAAATATCACGCACACAGACAAAGGACAGAGACACAGAGAGACACTGCCTACCAAAAGTGACATTTCAATATAGTTTAGTCCCGATAGATATTTATGATACGACATGAATGCTAATTTTACGTGCTTAAATATTGCAGCCGCAGATCATTTTGTTAGGCGTTCGGAAGCGAATCACGAGACGCGAGTTCGTATCCTCTTAGAATCGAAGTTTCTTTTTGTAATGTTTTTTAAATTATTTAATAGAATTTAGAGCGGTGCGGGTATATAATAAGGAACGAAAAAGAAAAGAGGACGTGTGAGCACGAAGGTCGTACTTTGCGAAAGATAATAATTTAGCTATTATATCTAAAGCTATAGTGCACAAAGGGGGTGAGTTGTATTAATTCAAAACAAACAAGTCGTAATTGCTTTTCCTGTCTTCCAGACTAAGGATATGCCCCTTTCTGGATTTGTATAACTAAAAGAGAAAGTTATCTTATATCCTGAGAGACCTAGCTGGCCGGGATTTTGGTTTTGGAAGAGTTCAAACAATAAAAAAACTCTCCTGGCGTCCACACTTATTATAGTTTAATTTATACATGTTGTAGCTTAGCCGTAAACATACATATCTTTCTACTGTTGCGTGTTGTAATGTGTTTTAATCATCTAAGTACGTATCTACAAGACAAGTAACTCACAGTCATATTGATAGGTAGGTATGTTTATTTCTCTTCGACTATCCAAATAGGATTATATTTTTCGATAGTAGGTATGTTTATTTTTTGAACACGGTCTGCGGCACGGTATACTTAGGTACTTCCTACATAATCGTAAGATTCGTTTTAGTTATGGGAGTGAAATATAATATATTTAGGAATATTTGAGCAATAATGAGTCAACAAAAATATAAATAATTCTGTGTTAACGCCATCTATCTCTTGTTATAGGCCCAGGCGACGTTTAAAAAAATGCCCATGTCGCTAATTCAGCTCAGTAAGTTAGTAAAGCTCCATCTAACAAAAAAAAATCTTAATGCAGTTTGTCGCCTAGGCCTATAACAAGATATAGATGGCGTTAACACAGAATTATTTATATTTTTGTTGACTCATTATACAAATACAAATATATTTATTCATATATATTATTATATTAAATATATTTATTATTTATTGCATAGCAGTGCTCATTTATTCAAAAAAACATCAGTAAGTACAAATAAATAGACTTACTTATGTTACAGTGTCAATACGTATAAACAAAAAGACTGTTACCCTACGACTCTAGAGATCTAAGAAATTTGCTTTTTTTTGCCTACCCTGATCAAAAAGTCTGTGCACGCCACTGCCCACACTAGTTAAACTTAAACAGGTAGACAGAAGAGACAAATTAATATAGCTAATAATAATATCTATGGTTGTGTGTGTGACTGTGTGATGTCTGAAACACTTTATTGTAGCCATTTAAAAAAAATACAAACTGACGAGAATGATTGCTAAGGTCTATTTCTTTGGATTGCTAAGATCTAAGGGATTGCATGGTGGGCTACTTTTACAGCATACTTCTACTACCTACAAGAACTGATGCTTTGTTTTACACTATGACATTTGTTATACATTTATGACTTCTTGAAGTCTACTACTAATCTAGAAAATGCCAAGCCATGGGAATTTTGAATGTATTTAGTTTCGCGGCGTTCGGCGGCGCGCTGGTGGTGGCCGGCGGCTGCCTGGTGTTGGAGATGGGAGCCCCGCGCCGCGACGACAACGGCGACCTCATACAGGACGAGTTCTCGCATCTGCCCACCGCGCTACAGTACCTCCGACGCACTTGGAAAGAACTCACATTTTATGAAAAGGTAAGAACAAGTTCTTCTTTTTAATCAAAACAGAATTCAGCCAGCACTAGGAGTGGCTACGTTCAACTCCTACTTGGGCATAGGGGAGTAAAAGCAACTAAACTGTGATCACAAATTGATCTCGACCTCACACTTCGGGATGTGTCACATACGTGTTTTCAAAACACAAATTGTATTTTTTTTAAACAGGCCTCGAAACTGCAAGTCTAAGTTGGACAAAAAGAGAGAAAAACTCAAGTCCCAGCCACTAGTAGCTATAAATTATAATTATGTAAATGGTGTGCTGACGTGCGCTCTCTGTGGGCGCGCTGTTTGCTAAGAGAAGAGGAGAGATATATGTCATTCACATACATTTGTTTCCTATTCTCTAGCATTTCTTTTTGTAGAATGACACCCTTCCTAAGGGGGCAGGTTGTTCACTAAAATAAATCAGGTGACCATACGGTCGATAGTACTATCCACCTTGTCACTGTTATGTACAAAAGTACCTCGAAAAGGAAGACCGGTGGACTTACGAAGGTATGATTAGGTAAGCCAATCTACAAAGCCTAGAGCGCAGACCCAGAGTAGCCAACCGCTCAGTATTTTACAGCAAGCATTTTGGATAGTGTGCGCAGGAATTGCATGACTTGATTCCACCATCCCCCTTCTATCATCAAGCGACGAGACGCACATCGCATACGCACCCTTATGATGTGGTGAACGTGCCTTCAGTCCGGACTAAAGATTTGCTTCTTCGTTTATAATAAGGACAGCTAAGGATTAAAACAGTTTGCCTGCGTCGGTTTTCCCGCCCGATTATAATGTGAGTGTCTTCAAGACTAGAGTGAATAGGCTTTTAATAAGCTAGTGTACTTTACCATCTTCAATTGCGTCTGCATGTGGGTCTGTAATCAAGCTCTAGCTTACAAATTGAAATATGGTTACGTTTATTTCGGTACTTTCTTATGTCGCTGGAAGAGCAGCAGCAGTTGGCCTAAGTGGTTGGAGGGCCCTTCGGAGTCGCTGGACGTTCGGGGTGTGGCACCTTTGAACGTCCATTGAGTACGGCGGCGACTCCGAGGAGGACGGCGGCGGGGTTGCGACCCCCGTCCCCGTGAGTACCGTGTCAGGTTCCCGGTGGGCTACAATGCGCCCCCTGGCGGTGGGCTCAAAGGTAAGGCACTGAGGGGCCCCTGGTGCAGATCCCACCGGAGAGCCCTGGGGTCCCCCCTCTCATGTGCCGATGCTACAGCCGCGGGGGTTTTAGTGGGTAAGAATCCCACATACCCCGGTCGAGCCCTACAGCTTCCGGGGATCTTTGGAAGATTTCCTCCGAGTCAAAAAAAAAAAAAGTGATTAGAGGGAATAAAAAAATACATTCCATAGTTGCATTCCCTTATAATAAAAGAAGGCCTTCAAAATTATCGCTGCTGTATGTTAAGCATAGTTTTGATGAATGTTCTTCTGTTCTAGATGATAAAAGAGCCGTCCCGTGAGAAGCTTCTGCCGGACCCTCTGCCGCCGCCGTACCAGCCCACGTACACATTGGTGCTAGAGTTCACTGATGTCCTAGTACACCCTGATTGGTCCTATCAAACTGGATGGAGGTAAATGTATGGAAGGATAGATTAGTAATGGGAGCTTTGCTAATTACCAGTAACTAGCTGGTAAGACATTACTGTTATACAGTTACTGTATACACATACAGGGGCAGTAGGGTTTTTGACCCTCATCACTGATGAACAAAGACCTTCCCCTTAGAAGGGTAGGGATACCATAATCCCCATGCGTGGCAGGCGTCTTGGGGATTGCAGTAGGTATAGGACAGGTGATAGTAGGTAATTCAGGCAAGACGCTGCTGCCCGTCTTTTTGTTTTCCCTTAGCTGCCTCTTACGGACAAGCAGAAGGAGGAGATGGGAGGGGTATTCTTACCCGGACACCCCGAGCTATGCGCTTTTCGGTAGTGTAATATTAGATCAGAAAAAATGTGTCGACCCCAACAAGCCGCAAGCAAATATAATTTATTGGTGCAGGTTCAAGAAGCGTCCTGGCGTCGACCAGTTCCTGCAATCAGTGGCCAACTCGAACTACGAGGTGGTGATCTTCACATCGGAGAACGCGTTCATGATCTGGCCGGTGCTGGACAAGTTGGACCCGGAGAACAAGTTCATCACGTACCGCCTGTTCCGGGACTCCACGCACTTCATCGACGGAGTGCACGTCAAGAATCTCGATGGACTGAACAGGGACCTATCGAAGGTACTGTTGTATTGAGAAAATATTAGTAGCTAAATTCTTCTGCTGAAAAATAAGATTGTAATGTTAGTTGGTGGGGGTAACCTTCGAGGTCCCCGGGACACTGGGCAGTCAACTCGGGTATGTCGGATTCGTACCCACTAAAACTCTCGCAGCTGGGAGGGACATGAGGAACCAGGGCCTCTCCGGTGAGATCTGCACCAGGTACCCCTCAGTGTCTTTAAGCCCGCCGACGGGGGGCGCATTATAGCCCCCCAGAAACCTGGCATAGCCTGGGATGGCTCATGGGGACGTGAGTCGCAACCCCGCCACCTTTTTGTCATAGGAGTCACAGATAGTCCTCTATACGGAGCGTGTATGGAGGAGGTAACGGCTGTCTATGTTCTACTGATATGCCCGGAAGTAAAGGTATACATGGCTAAGTAATTTGGTAAACAACGTACTCTCCGAGAGATATTTAGTGGAATCAAGCGCTTGCTGGTCTTTCTCGAGGACTCGAGTGGATTGAATAAATCCATTCCCACCCGCACGCAAAATACGCGCTTGACGTGGAGTTGCGGAAACCAGCCCGGTAACATGATCATCAGCACCCGAGAAACGTCCACTGCAGATCAAAGGCCTCTCCCTTAGAAGGGAGGGGTTGACATAATTCCAACGTCTTGGGGATCGCAGTTCAGGTGGTAGATAATCGAATAGAAAGACGCTACTGCCCATCTTCTTGTTTTCCCCCACCGCCATACTCGATAGATGTCTAGGGCCTTGAATTAATTTATTTCCGCTTTTGACAGGTGATTGTGGTAGACTGGAACAAAGCGGCCACCAAGTTCCACCCACAGAACTCGCTCATACTCAAAAAGTGGAAGGGAGCTGATGACGACACCGCGTTGCTCGACCTTGCCAACCTACTGCAGAGTAAGTTCATAATGTATTGCAACAAAAACAATTCAGATGTGATTTTTCATTGGAAACAGGATATCGCCAGTTACTATGTGTATATATGATGGCTCCTGCTCGAGTCAACTCGTGCGCGGGTGCTGTTTGGGGGGACTCGACTACTATCCCTTTGGCATTTTAGTTTGTTTGTCGTTTTTTGTTTTTCTCTCTTATTTGATCTTTTGAACGGCGACACACTATTGCTGGTGCTGATCTAATTGTAACATGACAAACAAAAAAAGCGAAAAATTTACAAGCCCGCTGAGTTTCTTGCCGGATCTTCTCAGTTGAGGCCGCGTTGTGACCCTGTGGTAGATTAAAAAAAAATTGCCGTTCATAAGTGCTAGCGTTAAGCCTATTTGAAATAAACGATTTTGACTTTGATATGTAATATCACTCAAGAATGGGGATTGGCCACCACCTCATAACTAATTTAAAATGAATAGGTTCAAATCCATTGATGTAGTTATAGTATACAACAAAATTGGGACTAAGGGTGCGTTGCCACTGAAGCGGAGAAGAGCAGTGAAAAGTGGCGAGTGTTTCCATTGAATCGGAGCGGAGCGGCCGGGGTTGCGTGTCCATATATTTTATTTGAAAGTCCGCTCATCTCCGCTAACTCAGTTTCCACTGAAACGGATCGCAGATTTTGAGGCTGGCTTCAGTGGAAACGCACCTATACAGCGTAAGCGATACGTCTGCCCATAGACAGTGGTATTACACACGTGACCTCACACCGGCTCACAGGCATAGAGGTTATATATTAAGAATAGAGTACGCGCGTGTATATGGTCCCCTGAAACAAATCGTAGGCACCCTAGATATGTTTATTTAGCCCTTCCTCCAAGAGGCAGGTGAATTATTTAAAATTATATTGATATGTGAGTGACAAGCAGTGATGGGTTTGATCTGCCACGGGTGTAACTGGCGATAAATAAAGCTGACGGTAGAGTACCTATTGTCTTGTACATATTCTAAGTTCACAGCTATATCAGTTGAATGATTGTTTCTGCAGCGATAGCGATGTCGGACGTGATAGACGTCCGCGAGGTGTTGACCTACTACAGCCAGTTCGACGACCCCATCGCGGCCTTCCGCGAGAACCAGCGCCGCCTCATGGAACAGCTCGAGGAGAAGGAGCGAGACACCAAGGGCAGCGACCAGCCGCTCACCAAGTCCTGGCTGAGGACCTTCACCAGGCGCTAAGGGGACCCGCTTATACTGGTCAGTTGAGTGACATTGTGCCGACTTGACATACAACAGATGGCGCCACATGTGGTATGATGTAGCGATGAAAGTGAAGTACCGCGTACAAGATAAAAGATGGCGCCACCTCCGATCCTGAATCTCTCGCAAGCGAACTTTCTCTATTCTATTCTATTCTTGGTGGCTATAAATTTGGGCCCGGTATCCCCGGAACGCACTTCGACCCAGTTGGATCCATTGTGCATGCCCTAGCCCTTACTCTGTTGCTGGCGTATCGAAGAGCTCCCTCAGGTACGCAACGATCGCGCCAGCTTGGAGCTGTACATAATCATTTGGCGTAGGATAGGCTACTCCCAAATGACTCAACCTACGTCTCGCAAGAGCGTCGCAGCTACACAATATGTGTCGCATTGACTCTTTTTCATCTTCGCAGAATCTGCAAATGTCACCAGTACTTAGCCTCATTCTGTGTAGATGCTCGTTGGTGCCAAAATGTCCCGTGAGTGCACCTATTAGGTGCCTTATTTGTGATCTGTTAAGGCTTAATAATTTAACCCCACAGTCCACCCTTCCGCTAGAGAACGCTTTGGAGTGGTTTAGGCCTGACGCTGCCCTCCATTCCTTCATGTGTTCGTGACGAACTCTTCTCTAACTTGGAGAATGTATACGACATCCCGACTGCAACTGTCGGGGGCTTCGGCCCTGACCGAGCATCACACCTCGCTCGGTCTGAGGATCCTCCCTTTAGCACCGCAGCCGTCGCATCGCTAAAACTTTATTAACAGTTGAGTGACATTATTAACATAATTACCAGTTTAGGGAATGCGACGGCGGCTTCTACTTAAAGGAGGATCCTCCGACCGAGCGAGGTGTGATGCTCGGTCGGGGCCGAAGCCCCCAACGATTGTAGTCGGAATGTTGTATATATTCTCATCTGAGAAACTTCGCTTGAGATTCAGGATTCGGAGGTGTCGCCATCTATTGCGTTGTATGTGATACTGCTCGCTTCTCATCGCATCGCTGCACAACATGTAGCGCCATCTGGTTATGTGTCGCTTGCCTTGACAACAAGGTGCGCAGGTTTGAACCACGGCTCGCACGATTTCTTTAATTAATCATGCGCGAATCGTTATTGTGCGTTACTAGCTTTCGGTGAAGGAAAACATCGTGAGGAAACCTGCATGTCCGAAAAAGTTTAACTAGCTTTCGAATGACTCGGGAAGTCCACCAACACGCACTTGGCCGGCGTGGTGGACTATAGCCTAAGCCCACTCATCTTGAGGGGAGGCCAGTTCCTAGCAGTGGGACAAAAAGAAGGGCTAGTATTATTTAGCACAATGTGCAAATCTTGACAGGTTGGTGTAAGTATGACGTCATCATGACGTATCATTAGCGTAACTTGCAATAGACGGGCCCTGTATAAAAACAATTGTTGGGGGTCCCTCTGTAGCACGGGGCTCCCTAAAATTGACACATGTTTCGGTGTTGAACATTACCTCATCATCATCAGCCGAAGACACGTCCCACTACTGAACAAAGGCCTCTCCCTTAAAAGGGAGGGGTTGCCATAATCCCCACGCTTGGCAGGCGGCTTGGGATCGCAGATAAATTCAGAAAAAAGATGCTGCTGCCCAGTGGCGTGCACTGAGGGTAGGCAAAAAAAAATATTCGGCTTGTTTAACCTATTTTAAGTATATTAGTATACCATTTCAAATATCCATAAGCAAATAAATACTACAGACATATTAATTTGCATTTCAAAACATTAATAGGTTCATTCAGCGGCTCCATACTGACAAAAATACTTTGTCTACCCTAGGATTACTCTAAACAATCTTAATTTAAAAAATCTTAGTTCAGACATGAATTAACGTATTTTTTTTAATGTAAATGAATATGTTGGTAATGTTGATTAATTTAAGGATATTTGTGCTGGAACACGAACAATTAGCATAAAGCATAAACAACTCGAAGGTATTTTTGCCTGCTTTCTGTGCACGCCACTGCTGCTGCCCACCTTCCTGTTCTCGCTTAGTCGCCTCTTACGACACCCAACGAGAAGAGATGGGGGAGATGCAATTCTAACCCGGCACCCCACGGGAAACACTACGTCACACTCCATACCAAAGTATAAAGGTGCTAGATCTAGTGCTAGGCTCGCAGGTGGTAGGTGAATCTCATCGCGAAGGTGCTGGGGGGACCGTATATTTCTACTCCAAGGACGTGCTCTGGCGAACGTCTAGCGCTGGAGGACAACGAGACGGAATGCCCAGGGTCTTATTTATTAACACAATTCAAAGGTGTATGCCATACCCATTGAGTTGATAATAGTTATACTCTAATTCTAATGTAAAGGACCATGCCCATATTAGTATGGAGTTGAAAGTCAGCAATGCCATGCAATGCCCAAATTGCAGCTCTATGTCATATGATAACTTTTTAACAGTATTTATATGATATCTAGATTTATTGTCATATAAAGCACCGGTTCAAAAGATATTGGACATTAAACATGATAACTTCCTACTGGTTTTTTATACATTTTGTCGTTTACAGACGACATTGCTATTAGGAATTTCAATATGATCACATAAGCTAAGGGGTCGTCCATTAATCATCATCATCATCAGCCGGAAGACGTCCACTGCTGAACATAGGCCTCCCCCTTAGAATGCCACAATGAACGACAATTGGCTATTTGCATCCACCGGTTACCTGCGACGCGCACAATGTCGTCTGTCCACCTAGTGGGAGGCCTGCCAACGCTGCGTCTTCCGGTTCGTGGTCGCCACTCGAGAACCTTTCTTCCCTAACGGTTATCGGTTCTTCGAGTGATGTGGCCTGCCCATTGCCACTTCAACTTGCAGATTCTGAGAGCCATTCTAATCTCGTACAGGCTGATGTCTGGGATGTCTTCAGTGTAGTGTCGGGTTAGTTGGGCTCTGGTGTCCTGAGCTGTTCGGGTAATGGGCTTTCGTGACGAGGTGTACAACTGTCCGTAAAACCTCTCGAGCTCTCTCAATATCTCCGATTTTGATGAGATGACACTGCCGTCGTCGATCTTCAGCTTGGTCACTTGGCTTTGCCCAATAGACGAATTCTTTGCAAACACTTTAGAGCCTTGGTTCCGCTCAATTGCGTCCTTAATACATGCTGTATTATAGGAACGCAAGTCGTGTCGCATGGATTTCGAGATTGAGTTCAGCATATTCCGACATATCAGCTGAAGATTGCAGTCTCATCTCAGTTCGGGTTTCCATTAACTTAATGGTTTGATTGGAGAGCTTCTGAGGCTTATTACGGCGTGGGGTCTTAAAGAACTTGGACCCCACTGCATGGACAGTTTGCACCAACCCATTGTTTAACTCGTCCGCAGTTTCGCATTCGGCTAGGCACTGGAAGCGATTGTGTAGTTCGAGTTGAAAGTCTTCGGGGTTTTGGATTTGGGCTGTTCCCGGACGGAGCGTGGACTTCATCAGACGAGACCTCTCAAGCTTGACATTGATATTCAATGTGCCTCTAACAATGCGGTGATCGCTACCGGTTTTCACCCTGCCGATCACGGAGACATCATTGAATAATGCTTGTTGGTCGTCATGATGAAGTCGATCTAATTTTTGGTTGAACCATCGGGGCTTATCCACGTCCACTTCCTGGATGGTCGCTTCTTGAAGGAGTTCATCGCAAAGAGTCCCTCCTTCTCCATGAAGTCGACCAGCCGCTGGCCCCTTTGGTTCCGCAGCGGAACGTACCCATATGACCCCACTCTCAACTCATCGCCATTCCGTGTGCCCACCTTCGCGTTAAAGTCCCCCATAACAACGGTGAAGTGTGTTTTGGAGGTATGTATGGCTTCTGCTATCTCCTCATACATAGCCTCTACTTCATCGTCAGGGTGTGCCGAGGTCGGCGCGTAAACCTGTATAACCTTCAACGAATACCGACTGGTTATTCTGAGTATAAGGTACGCTACCCTGCTCGACACACTATCGACCTTTACCACGTTGTTAATGAGGGACTTACGGACGAGAAACCCAACACCACCCTGAGATTTTCGGTCTCCTTCCCGGAAGAAGAGCAAGTTTCCGGAATCAAGGGTTATTGTATCCTGTCCCTCTCGTCTGACTTCAGATAATCCCAAGATATCCCAAAGTAACTTGCTCAATTCTTCCTCCAGCTCGATAATCTTCTCGTCAGTCCTAAGCGTGTGGTCCATTAATCACGTGATGTTTTTTAGCAACTTTTTAACCCCCCCCCCCCTCCTGGTGACATGTGGTGAGGTTTTCAACTTACCCCCAACCCCATATCCAAAATCACGTTTATTTTTTTGTACAAAATTTCAATATACTTAGTTTATATTGAAATTTTCTTTTTTTTTTTCAATTCAATTCAAATAATTTATTTAGTAGTATTTCGGAATAATATCTTTAAATACAGGTACTTATCTGATTAAAAATGTTGAAGGGGAACGGTGAGTCAAGGCCACTTGCCGCTGTTTGGTTTAGAAATCGTGCATTCAACGAAAAATAAATACACGTGATGTCTTATTATACACCCCCCCCCCCCTTCTGGTGATATTTCGTGATTTTTTCGAAAAAAAAAAACCCCACCCCTTTCGAGCCTCACGTGATTAATGGACGACCCCTAAGCCAGATCAGTGTTCTTTTGTATACTTATCTGTATGTTATCAGATAAACATGTCAGTTATTTGGAATTATCTAGTCTGTCTCCATTGCCAGCGTGGAACATCTATTTCGCTTGGCAAGGGACCGATCTAGGTTTGAGGAGATGACGGCCAACCTTCAGTAGTGAAGAGGCACCGCAAGAAGAAGAAGTCTGTCTCCAATGTATAGTGTCAATATGTATGTGAAAACAATTTGGTTAGATACACTGGTACTGAAATGTCAACAGAACGCCTTTTTTTATCCAGTGCTTCATCATCATCATCATCACCAGCCGGAAGACGTCCACTGCTGAACATAGGCCTCCCCCTTCGAACGCCACAATGAACGACAATTGGCTATTTGCATCCACCGGTTACCTGCGACGCGCACAATGTCGTCTGTCCACCTAGTGGGAGGCCTGCCAACGCTGCGTCTTCCGGTTCGTGGTCGCCACTCGAGAACCTTTCTTCCCCAGTGGTTATCGGTTCGCCGAGCGATGTGGCCTGCCCATTGCTACTTCAACTTGCAGATTTTAAGAGCTATGTCGGTGACCTTGGTTCTTCGGCGAATCTCCTCATTTCGGATTCTGTCGCGCAAAGAAACTCCGAGCATAGCTCTCGCCATAGCTCGTTGTGTGACTCTGAGCTTATCCAAAAGGCCAACAGTTAGGGACCACCATATGTCATCACTGGCAACACACACTGGTTAAAAACCTTCGTCTTTAGGCACTGCGGTATTTTGGACGAGAAGATTTCGCGTAGTTTCCCGAACGCTGCCCATCCGAGTTGGATTCTTCGGGCGACCTTTTTGTCGAAGTTGGACCGACCTACCTGGATAGTTTGTCCTAGGTATACGTAGTGGTCAACAACTTCGAGTGTATCGTTCCCAACAACTACCGGTACGGGTGCAACATTAGACATGATCTTCATCTTGTCCATGTTCATTTTAAGACCCACCTGTTGGGAAACGTTTCCAGTGCTTCATATGATTTAAAATTAACAACGTAATTCTAGTTTTTATTTATTAGAGCAATCTTGTAATATACTTTATCTGGGCATTTCTGGGGCACAGATTCACGAATTAAAGGACAATCCTTTAATTCGTGAATTTCATGGTTCAGTTAATTATTGTAATGCATAGTTCACTTCACTTCAAATAAAAAAATACACCCTCCAACGATTATGGTCGATGATGCCAGTAACAGAGTATGGAGGACTGTCAACTAAATTCAATATTATTTTTACAGTGTTCGAGTAACCATCAGGAGACTGAAATTACCTCTGCGCGAATGAACTACTGATGCTATTTATTATCACATGCTAAGCTTTAACAAACCTTGCATTTACGTGCATTGGGAGTACCTTGGAGTATTGTGGCACCAATAACTCGTTAGTTCCCAACTTGATTCCTGTAAACGTAATTTTAACTTACCACTTAGGTCGGGTCTGCTGCAACTGTAATATAATTGTTATATAAAGTTGGTTGGCCATAAACATTCACAATGTAGTGGGATAGAAGAGAGAGAGAGGGGGGGGGGGTACTGTCAGCTCTGCAATGAACATAACTATCTCCCCATTTTTCTTTATATATCTTGCTCTTTACTACGTTTGCTAAGATTTTGACTATTATTAATTTGACAACAGTTAAGTTTAGGTCTTTTTCTATCAAGCGCTTATCTGAACAAAATACTAACGCTTTCACCAGTATTCTGGGCAGAAAATAAACACTGATGACATTTGTGGGATACTTTTGAACACAAATATAGTAATAACTAAAAATAGAACATTGCTGAATGTTTCTAGATGATTATTAATTACCTACTTACTTATCCAGACAAAATTGGCACAAATATAGTAAAGAATTTACATTTATTTTCAAATTTACAAAAATACCAGACTGTAAATAAAATCGCATCAAATCAGTTTTGGTAATATTGTTTTATGTTAGTCGTAGCAGACCCTGCGTAATTGTACTTAAGGGGCCGTCCAAAAATTACGTCACACGTTCGGGGGGTTCAACAATTTGTGACATCGGGTAAAGCTCCGTGACGACGATTTAAAAAAAGAAATATATTCCCAATAATCATTATTGGATAAAATGTATTTGTGTCAGTTGCGAAATATGTAACGTCAAGCCAGGGAAGGGCCACACAAATGTTTAAGGTAGTTATCGCCAATAATCATGAAATTCGTGTGTCGTAATTTATGGATGGCTCCTAACTTTTGTGACAAAAGTTTAATATTGGACTCATGTTATGTTTATGAAATGAATTAATTTTAATGTGCATATGTTAGAGCGTTTGATTCGATGTATGTAAGGTTGTGTGTTAAAACTCAAGTCATACTTAGATAGGAAATATAGTTGTTTATATTACAATTGTTCTTTTATTTCATCATTATTATCAATCATCACAGAAGAACAGGTTGATAGAAGATTCATCTTGAGTATCCGTGTGTTCTGCAGAGTTTTTGGTCCAAATATCTAAAAGACCAGTTTCTAGTTCCTCTTTCTTGAACGACTCATATATTTCCTCTTCATTGAATTTGTACACTTTAGTTGCCATTTTGTTTTCACCAAGCTTGTAGTCCTCAGGTATCCTCTTTAATTGTCTCCATACAGGACTGATGTCTCTAATGGCAGTCACTTCTAGAACCTTCGGCTCCTTCTTATAACCTGTGCTCCACTCGTTTAAAAGTTCTAAACTATTGTCTTCAAAGAACGCTGTCATATGCCGAGGGCATAAAGTGTGTGACGATATATCACCCAACGAATTGGACATCAACACGTGATAATTATCGCCATCCTCCACCACTGACAAGCCGGTAATCGATGTGCATAATCTATTGTCAATGGGATTCTCCAAATCGCAGCAGAGTCTCTTCTGTTTCGCCTCATTCAACGCTTGCAATATACTCTGCGGACGGTACGGCATCGCTACACTCCTGATATCGAACTCTTTCGTCGGTCTGTCCGCGTAATTACTAACAAGACACATGTCTTCACACCACTGGCTGGACAAACAGACCATTACTTTGTCGTATTCAAAGTTATCTATTATGGTCATGTATGTTGGGAAGCACTGCATACCGTGTGTCCAACGTTGCACCGCTCTCAGCTTGCTCTCCTTTGTTTTGCTATATCGCATGTCCATCATAAACAAGTGATGGTTCGTTCCAAAGTAAAGGAAAGGTTTACCGGTGTAGTGTCTGGCTACACTGATGCGGTTGCAATCTATGTAGTCGGTAACATGTTGTAGATTTTTCCATCTCTGGAATGCTTTATTTGTTCGTTTGTCATATAGTGTCAGGGCCTGCTTGGATACATGCGTGAAGTACCCTCTTTCAGAAGCTATCACTGTATTCCAGTTATCTGTAAGGGTAGTCACAGTGCCTCTCAACTGTCTGCTTCGGCCAGCCATGCGGTCAATGTTCACTATGGTTAGTTTATAATCTAGGGTCGTGACGTACATAATGTTCTTATGGAATTCATCAAATGATATTCCAGTGTACGGTAACTCCGATTGTATTTCCTTCAGCTTCTCGATTTGTACTTGATCATAGGTATGAACTAATTTTAATATAAATATTTTGTTTTTGGTTCTAAGCGCTACAATATTTTGTGTAGAAATTGTTTCGAAAATATCATTTTCACAGTCAAACTTTGCAGCAACATTGTCGTAATCTATTATCAAACTTTTTTTTTCAAATGGCAACACATCTGTAAATTAAAAGATAAAAATAAATTATAAATACACAATATTGCAATAAATAATAGGTTGGTATGTATCTTGTGCAAGGGACTATCTAGGTTGATAACACTGCAGTCAGATATTTAGCCGTTAGGCAGCAATATGTAAATATTGTTGTCATCTGGTGTGTAAGGCACTACAGCTGGAGAAATTACCAAGCCCAAGAGACAATAACTAATGTCTCTGGCGTCAAAAGCTGTAGTGCAGTGCAGTTGTGTATTGCTTACCTTCACAAGGTCTTGTTAGTCTAATTAGGTAGTACATATCATTATGGCGTTTGGCGGGCCTGTTGGTCTAGTCTAGTGGTTAGATTCCCTGGCCAATAGGTCGTGGGTTCGATACCCACCAAGTGTCTGGGTGTTTTATCCATTTATGTATGTATTTACGAAAAAAAGAATATTAGTACAAGTTGCCTGGTTACCATAGTACAGGCTCTGCCTAGGTTGGGATCACATGACCATGTGTGGATTGTCCCAGAATATTATGTTTGGAACATACAGGGTGTCCCGTAGATAATGGAACAAACGTGACGGGTAGGTAGCCCACCTGATTACCAACAACTAATTTGAATAATTAAAAAGAAACCATTATGATAATGCAGATAATTCAGCTTTTATAATGCTGTCGCTGCAAATTATAACATTTTTGGGTATAATATTTTTGTAACATTTCTGAATAGCTTACTAATGTTATAAGATACCATTTTTTAAAGTATCATTTTATTTGTTTTAGAAAAAAATCTTAAAAAGATTTTTCTCTGCAATTAAAAGACCAAAATTCTCCTGTAAAAAAATTTTACGACACCGACGAACACCATTATTTTAAAAACTTGTACATTTAATAATGTTTGCAAATTGGTATAAAACATACGTCTAGTCCTAGTCGTTACAAAGATATTAGTATGAATCCGACAGAGGTGCTAAAACAATAAATGGGGGGCCAGGAGTCCATAGCACAGGGTATCCTAGTTTGGGTTCCTGACTCCCACAAACTACTGTAACATCTATAGCAATAATATAAAAATGTAAGTTCTTACTGTATGTGGGAGAAAAAATAAACGTTATTATGTTATTATTAATAAACTAGCTGACCCGTGCAGCTCCGCCCGCGCTTTTGTTACATTTTGCTCCCCTTTTCTCCCTCCTCCCTAGATTTATCTCTCTCCATCTCTCTCTCTCTTATAAAAAAATCTAATTATATGCTCTTTCTCTCCTCTCTCTTTCCCCCTCCCACTTCGGTTCCGTCACACTCCCCATCTTCCTCTCCCTGTTGTCCCCTCTCTGAACCCTCTCCCCCTCTCTCTTCTACGAACTTGCTCCTTCTCACTCCCCCCTTACTCCACCTAACTCCCCCGATCCCTCACCCCATCACCCCCTCATCGAATCCCCTCTCCCTCTTTCTCCTCTCTTGCACCCTCCTCTCGTTCTATATAATCCTCGTCAATCATGGTATCAGCGGCATTAAATATACTTTATGACCTATTCTCAGACCTCCCCGATATGCACACAAAATTTCATACATATCGGTTCACCCATCTATTTAATGACCTTACCTAACGTTGCTTAACCTTAACCTACCGGGATAAAAAGTCCCCAAAATCCTATGTCCGTTTCCTGGTTTTCAGCCGAATCGGTTAGGCCGCTCTTGAGTTATAAATAGTGTAACTAACAATCTCACCGATAGATGGCGCTGTTCATAATGTAAATCACGCTAACACAACATCGTAAATTACTGTCTAATGATATTCGATAATGAAAGTTCTAAGTTTTTCGTATCTTTTATTGTTGCGACTGTAATACAATACCTATACACTACCTGGACTTGGGGGAGTTTCATTAAAATTTCATGAAACACAACCCCCCCTGTGGCCTGACCTTGAAGCGTTTTTTGGGAGCGCTGTTCATTGTGTCTAATGTGAATTGTAGTTGTACATTTTATTGCGTTAGATTAGATCATTTCGAGTCATTTTAGGTCTTTTACCTAAGTAAAAATTTAGCAATTTCGTATTCTCAATTTCTACCTACCTATACAAATGTAGCCTTGGTGGTGCAGCGGACCTAACCGCTGGCTTTTAAATGAAATGAAATGGTATTTTTCCCTTGCCTATTTCTTTTCTAATCTAGATTCGACTCGCTCGGGATTTACAGATTTTAACTTTTCAAAGATATAATGTCATATTGCTATCAGCAAAGTACTTAGAACAATACAGAAATCTAATGAAAATGTCCTGGGTGTACCGGACCGGCTTACCCCTTACAAAAATTGACCCTTCGCCAATGCCATATCTTATGCAAACTAAATGTCTGCTCAGCCCCTATTGTATATAGCGTAATAATACATATCTTAATGATTAACTGATCAGTCTATAATTACCCTATTCACATACAAATTACGAACAAGGAAATTACGTAGTAATATGTGCAAGTAATGTTTCACTGCTTAGCCCCTATGAAACATAGCGTGATGTTTTATATACCAATTTATACCCCTACTTCTACACAACACATCAGTGAAAGTCCTATCAAAATCCATCCACGGGTTTGCAAATGATACCTGGACAAACAGAACGACAGACAGACATAATTCCAAAAAAAATTGTTTTGGCCTCTATGTCGATAGTATAGTATTCCCACATAGAAATTTTGGAAAAATATTCAATGTACAGAAAAAGTGCTCTTTGAGTTTTATTATAGTATAGATTAAAAAAAAATGAATAAGTGTTCACAATTTAATTTTTGTCTTTTAAATGTTTTACTGTAGTATCAAAGTCAATGTTCATTGAAATTTTATTCTATTTCTTTTTGGAAGACTTACAGCTAATACAGATATAATAGTGCATTATAATAATGATAGGAAGGCCATTTACAAGTCTTCGCCTATAGAAAAAGAACCTTAACATTTACAGCAGTGATAAATTAAAGTTAAGCAAACGAAGCATGCAAATATATCATTACAGTGTGAGATTACAATTCATCTCAGAAAGAAGCTTTTAGTTAATATATTCCTTAGAACATATGCACTTGTCTATCTATCTATACATATTATAAAACAAAGTCCTCCGCCGCGTCTGTCTGTCCCTATGTATGCTTAGATCTTTAAAACTCCGTAACGGATTTTGATGCAGTTTTTCTTAATAGATAGAGTGATTCAAGAGGAAGGTTTATATGTATATTACATGCATTATATAGTAGAGAAACATTGATAATTTTAGAGGTTTCTAATGTGATGTCGTAAATAAACACATTTTTTTGCGCTTAAATTGCAAACGCTGGCTGAACCCTACGAGATAGATTAAAATAATGTACTACAGCAGTGGTTCCCAAACTTGATTGGGCTCCGACCCACCTAACAAAAACTGCCAAATTCGGGACCCACCACTTGGCTGTCTTAAAAAGGGCATACAATATTGGTAACGCTCAGATTCCCTCGTCTCTGTGTTCAGAGGGAAGCGAATATTCGCCGACGCGAAGCCTCA
Source organism: Furcula furcula (assembly GCA_911728495.1). NCBI lineage: Eukaryota > Metazoa > Arthropoda > Insecta > Lepidoptera > Notodontidae > Furcula > Furcula furcula. The sequence goes on along the minus strand of OU452257.1, from coordinate 22,248,442 downwards.
CGACGACGTCGACTAACTGAGAGTTTGTTTCAAAGTAGCAATTTTTTATTATTTTGCATTATTCTGTTATTATCACAAACAACGTAGCCAAACTCGGTTGGTCTACGTTTATTGGTACAGAGATCCCGTGACTGCCTTCCTGCTCCATCATCAGACCCTGATTACCATTTTACTCGTCGAGACCTATCCAACGAGCCCAAACTCGATGGGTCTAGGTTTATTGGGGCTGAGATCCTGCTACCACCTTCTTGCTGATCATCATCAGACCCTGGTGAATGTTACCATTTTATTTAGTATTATCGGATTTACATATGTAGTAAATTTCAGATTTGTCGGTTTCGATTAATTTTATACAAAATATCCCGACCTCGACACGGCAAAGACCTGATGGTCTTCAAACAATGATAAATAAAAAAATCCGCATTCAAATCCGTTCACTGGTTGGACCGCTCGACCGCTACGTTGCCACAGATAGACATACATACAGACAGACAGACAGACCTCCGGACATAGGCGTCAAACTTATAACTCCCCTCGTTTTTGGTCGGGGGTTAAAAAATATCACAAAAACAAAAGACGTCCGACTCAGGTTCAGCAGGACCAGCTGTAAGCCCGGTCGGTCGGGATTTCAGGGCCCACTAAATATTCGCTCGCGACCCACACTTTGGGAACCTAGGTACTACAGTATTGTACACCTTAACAAGGTCTACAAAAAAGTCCGCAATGGTAAATGTTTATCTCCTGTTTCATGTTTGGGAAAACCCACATTATCCATTTTTTATCCTTTACTTTTTATGAGAAATAATTACCTACCTATTAATAAATTGTTGTAATATGAATTTGTCCCTTCTTCAATATAACTTAAACTTCACCAATATTTAAACGACTGACAAAAAAGCTGTGAACGTTGTTCATACCGCTAGGTTAAGGTTAAGCAACATAAGGCAAGTTCATTAAATAGATGGGTGAACCGATTTGTATGAAATTTTGTGTGCATATCGGGTAGGTCTGACAATAGGTCGTAAAGTATATTTCATGCCTCTAGGTTTAGCAACGTTTGGCAAGGTCATTACGGGCGGCGACTCCGAGGAGGACGGTGACGGGGTTGCGAGGCCCGTCCCCGTGATCACGCTGCCAGGTTTCCAGGGGCTATAATGCGCACTAAGGGGTATTTGGTGCAGATCCCACTGGAGGGACCAGGTCCTCCCTCTTGCGTGGCGATGCGACAGCCGCAGGGGTTTAAGTGGGTAAGAATCCCAGATACCATGATTGACGAGGATATATAGAACGAGAGGAGGGTGCAAGAGAGGAGAGAGAGGGAGAGAGGATTCGAGGAGGGGGTGATGTGGTGAGGGATTGGGGGATTAAGGCGGAGCAATGGTGGAGTAAGGTGGGAGAAGAGAGAGGGGGAGGGGTTCAGATAGGGGACAACGGGGAGAGGAAGAGGGGGGGGGGGGTATGACGGGAACCGAAGCGGGAGGGGGAAAGAGAGAGGAGAGAGAGAGCTTAGAATTAGATTTTTCTTATAAGAGAGAGTGATGGAGAGAGAGATATAAATCATGGGAGGAGGGAGAAAAGGGGAGCAAAATGTAAAAATAGCGCGGGCGGAGCTGCGCGGGTCAGCTAGTATTAAATAAGTCAATATCAAGTACTGGCGGCAAGTTATTAAATTGTCTACATGCACGAGCAATATATGAATTCTGTCTGTAATTTGTACTGGTTATTGGTACAGACAAAAGAGTTGGTTTACGTAACGTAGTACGATTCGTTCTTATATTAATCTTACTGAGCAATTCTGGACAGTCAACAGAACTATTACATATTTTTGTAAGGTAGATAAGGTCAGCTATTGACCGACGTTCACTTAAGGGCAAAATATGAAAATGTTTACAGCGATCAATGTAACCTGAGATATGTCTGTTGGTTTTAAATTGCAAGTGTCGTAAAAAGCGTTTTTGGATTTGTTCAATGCGATTGATATACACGTTATATTTAAAATTCCAAACTTGAGAAACATATTCTAGGTGGCTACGAACGAAAGTGCAGAAAAGTATTTTTAAAGTTTTAATATTTTTGAACTCAGCCGAAAGATGTAGAATAAAGCCGAGGGCTTTCGAAGCTTTATTAACAATAAAGTCAATGTGATTATCATAAAGAAGTTTGGCATCATAAAAAAACCCCGAGATCTCTTATAGTATATACCCTAGTTATAACGGTGTTTTTCAGTTTATAGTTATATTGTATAGGTTTAGGCTTGCGTGTATTAGTACAGACGTAGCATTTGGAGACGTTAAGTTCTAATTTGTATTGATCACAGTAATTTTGAAATCTGATAAGATCTTCCTGCAGATGTTGTGTATCTGTGATGTTCGAACAGGAAGAAGAATTTTCATGTCATCTGCATATAGAAGTATCTTTGCATGATGGAAGCAGGATCCTATGTCATTTACAAAGATAGAAAATAATAAGGGTGCTAGCAAAGAACCCTGGGGAACTCCAGATGGTATGCACATTGGTGACGACGTGTAACCATTCAACACTACAGTCTGATACCTGTTATTGACATAAGATGTGAACCAACGAAATAAGTCCCCGTGAATGCCGAGACGCCAGAGTTTGAACAGAAGAATTCCGTGATCAATTTTGTCAAAGGCCTTACTGTAGTCAGTATATATGACATCGACTTGAGAAGGCTCAGCCATATAATGAGAAATATATTCACTGCAGAGGATTAGGTTGGACGCAGTCGACCTTCCTTTCAGAAATCCATGCTGATGTTCAGTCAATGTGTGCTTTACAGAGGCGTATAACTGCTTATACACAATCTTCTCCAAGATCTTGGCGAATAAGCATAATTTGGAAATCGGCCTATAATTGGTGACCTCATCCTTTGATCCTTTTTTGTGGATAGGTGTAACATAGGCAGACTTCCAAACTAAAGGGACAGTCCCTTCTTTGAGTGATCGAGTATATAAGATTGTGAGGGGCTTCACCAGGCTTTCAGCGCACTTAACAATCAGTATCGGTGGGACATTATCTGGGCCTGCTGACTTGTTTAAATCCAAAGATTTTAAGAGTAAAAGGAGTTCACTAGCTTCAACATTGATATTGATTGACCCAAATGATGAGGCATACCAGCGTATGCAAAGAATTAGGAGGCCGTACTGAAAAAAAATGTGCGTGCGTGGAGTCCCTCCGCGCGGAAGAAGTGAAACTTCATTCTCGCTCAGTCGATCGGTCGGTCGGTCGGTCGGTCCCTCACTCACTCACTCACACACACACACACACACACACACACTAACTCAACTCAACTCAACTGAAACCCACTGAAATCCACTGAAACCAACTGAAACCCACTGAAACCAACTGAAACCCACTGAAACCAACTGAAACCCACTGAAACCCACTCACCCACTCACTCAGTGACGGCGTCACATGAGCGCTTTCATAACCTTAACAAATTTACGCCTATCGCCTATCGTTTAACGCCTATTACTTAACGCGTTAAGCGATAACGCGTTAAGGTGATTCATTTAACGCTTAACGCGTTATGTGATAACATTTTTGGAAGTCGCATAAGAAGTTTCACTTCAAAAAACAATTAGTTTAGTTTAATAAATCGTTTATTTTGTTTTTACAGTAAATGTTCAAACTGTCTTCCCCCAACGAGAATGCAAAGCCTTGAGGCTCACTTGGTTTACTTGGGAGATTGAAGCAGAAGTAGTTAAGCTTGTGTTCCCTTCGATTAATCGTTTATGACGTAGATAACTAAGAAAATCTGAACCTATTATAGGAGTCTCTACGTCAGCGATTGTAAAATTCCACTGGAAATCACGACGCAGGCCCAGATTGAGGCAATGCTGTCGTAGGTCTTAATTGTGCTGCCGTTTGCTGCGCCAAGTTGATAACCCGTTGATGACAGAGCGCGACTTTTGGCTAAACGTTGAGGATATCAGCAAAGGTCACTACCAGTATCTATGAGGAATCGGCGCGCAGTATGCTTGTCTGTGACAAATAAGCGGCGGCAAGATATGCCGCGGTCAGATACCGCGTCTAATGACCGCTGTTCCCGTTTCCCTGGTTCTGGTCTTTCCGGCTGCATGGGCTAACGCATTTAATAGCATTCTTTTTATAGGTGCGGTGGTACCAGCATAAGGGGAACGCGATGATGACTTGTCATCAAACCTTGATCTGTTATTGCCTAAGCGTGACCGAGTGCTCACGGAGCACTCAGCGCTTCTACGACTTTTGTCAGCTGTTCAACCCGAAGGGATAGCTATGTAATATCTGATGCAGATGTTTATGCAGTAACTCGTCACTACTTTTTTAGGGACGCGGAAGCAACTTATTAGGGATAAACATCGATTATACGTAAAAAAATATTTTTAAATAGCTGTTAAAGGTACGCGTCCATTGGCCCGCGCCGGACGCACCGCACGCACGGCACGCAACGGATTTTAGTTTGCTTTCTATGATTTTGACGGCCCGCATCGGAAAATGACGGCGCGGATAATGGACGCAGCGCTAACCTTATTAAATGTACAAGTTTTTAAAATAACGGTGGTCGTCGGTGTCGTACAATTCTTTTACAGGAGAATTTTTTCAACTTTGGTCTTTTTATCGTAGAGAAAAATCTTTTTGATATAAGATTCTTTTCTAAGGCAAATAAAATTATACTTTAAAAATGGTATCTTATAACATTAGTATCTAAACTATTCAGAAATGTTACAAAAAGAATATACTTACCCAAAAATGTTATAATTTGCAGCGACAGCATTAAAAAAAATATCTTCATTACCATAACAGTTTTTTTTTAATTATTCAAATTAGGGCTACCTACCCGTTACGTTTGATCCATTATTTACGGGACACCCTGTATATCCTTCGTAGTCGCTAGAAGACACCGTTGAGTACGGGGCGGCCCGGCGGCGCGGCGGGGTTTCGACCACCCGGCACGAAGGAATACCTGGTGCAAATCCCACCGGAGCGCAGGTCCATCTCTCATGTGACGATACAACAGCCGCAGGGGTTTAATAGTTAAGAATCCTCACCAGTCAATCCCAACCGGGTTCCGAGACCTTTAGTATAATATCAACAATACACATACTTACAGAAGCAAGTTAATTCACTTTGGAATAAATAATCTTTTCCATTGATATCCATAATGTGCAAGTTGCCATGCCCCGCATAGTACCAGTTGTAAGTGCTGTCGAAATAAGGGTCTGGATTCTGTTCGTACACTTCAGCAATGTTGACCAACTGTTTCGGACAGTATAGTACTTCCTCGTTGACCCATTCATATGGCCTTTTTATCACAATTCTACCTGATGTAGACAAAAAAAAATTTGCATTAACTTTGATTAATCACTCAGTTGCAATTGCCTTAAGTCAGCATGAACAAAGCCCATCCCTGGTGGCACTTCAGAGTTCTATCAGAAATGCCATCCTTTAAATTGAAGCAAAATTGAAACTGACCCTTAAAGGTACGTGTCCATTGGCACGCGCAGGACGCACCGCATACACGCGGAAATTGACGGCGCGTATAATGGACGCAGCGCTATGTAAAATCATAGAAAGCAAACTAAAATCCCTTGCGTGCCGTGCGTGCGGTGCGTCCGGCGCGGGCCAATGGACGCGTACCTTAAAAGGGGAACCTTATACCTGCATCTTATAGTGAATAATATATAAATATACTGACTCATAATTTTCCTACTACTAAGCATATTGTTATTCCACACCGACTTCTTATTCATATACGCAGTAACAGGATCTATTTCACTAATGTTTCGTATTTTAGATATCATTTTTGGTAGCACATTCCTATGTGGGAATTCATCAAAGAAACCTGGCCTGAGCCCTCCATCCCAGTCCTCAGTGAAGGAGTTTAACGGGTGGCCCAGGAGCTGATAATGTTTGGTTCTGAGCCCGCGGTTAGTTCGTCTCTGTCGCACAGCTTGGGTATAAAGTAACGCTGCTTTATTCTTTCTAACCGTAGCTTGCAGGAATTCTACTATTTTTTCAGGCGTAGCAGTATTGTCTACGTTATCAGTGAGGATAGTCTCCTCGTTTCGATTCTGAAAAAAAAATGCAATCATTAAATTTTGTTTTCCTGTTGGTAGTCAAACATTCTTGTTTGTTGTAAGTTTGCTTCAAATAACATGTAGCACCTGCAGGACTATTGCGTATCTTTAGCCACCCAAGTGACTATCAAGCTTCAGTTGTCCACCGAACTTTGATGTCAACTGAAAGTGTTTTAGTATTGGTATTTATTGGTCACTCAAGTTAGGCAATACCGAATTAATCATTTGATAGTTATTTAATGGTCACTTGCTTTAGTTGTCAAACAAGATATGTCATAGTGGGGCTGACCAGACCCTGGCGTGGCCACAATACTAGTAAGATTTCCACTTCATGTGCTCATTGTCACTAATCATAGTTTATTTATGCTGGAAAGATCATAATGCAATCAAACATGCTCAAGAATTAATTCTAAAAGCATATTAGATATAAGCGCCCACTTTATAATAAATATCCAGAAACAATCTAACACTTGGCCGTCTGATCCTAATCAAGGTAGAGCCTGCACTCTGATAACCAGACCACTGACTGATGATAATAAAGGGTTTTTCATTAAGGGCGGGTAGATGTTGAAATGAAATAAAACAAGCTGTGTGTGAGGTATTAACAAAATTCTTTTGTTATTTGAAAGGCCCATATGTGCCATTAACTTTCGCACTCACAAACCCTAATTAACTTTAATTCTAATTAAGTCTCTTTTTTAAAATCTATTTATTTCAACTCTGACAGTCGAAATAGCCATTTATGATTAATTTATATTACTGAATACGAGATAATTGTTATTTCTACTCACTATCGGCGTATTAAATATTAATTGGGTTCGAGTGTCGAAATAATCCGATTTCAAAAAATGAATTAATCATCATTAACTTTAATAGCCCAAAATCCACACCAAGAGGTAACTTTTTAAGGATGCATTATCACCTGGTGAACCTCGCGTGGATTGGTGTTGTCCCATATATGGTAATTTGCTTGTTAACACAGTCATTAATCCAAAAATACGCCACGTCGCTATCATCGTCAGTACGTTGCGCGTTTGCACCACTAACGAACACTTATTTCGATACAAAAAAAATATCATTTGAACGTGCTGCTCAATTGTGTAACTTGCCATGGCATAATTTGGCATAAGTAACTGAATAATAAGCAAAAGATTTTAAGATGAGTTAAGCTCGCCCATTGTAATACCTTTGTGGCGACTAGAACCTCTTTGCCACTTGTTGTATTTTCTATGTCTTTTGAATGCCGAACAGCTCCGTTTAGAACGGGCTGTCTGATAGTATTTGACACATTCTTTGTTATGACTTAGTAGTGTCAACAGTGAAAAATAATTCATGTTATAAATCTAGTGAAGAACAGTCGTGCAGTTTATAGACAAATAGTCATTGTACATATTGTTAGTGATCGCGGAATCACTAGTCCTAATGTAAACGATCAGTTCCTTCAGTGCTTTACAGGTCAAATAAATGTTTTGAAACCTCTACGGATTTAATTATTTGAAGCGGATATACAAAGAAGGGTCAACCGACCTTCATCTGGTGACCAGTGACGAGAACTAGAGGATTACACGTAAGACGTTGAGCACTTAGACAAGAAAAGGATAACAAGGTAACCAACATAGTACCTATAAATAAAGAAAAGAAAAATAAGAAAAGAAACGGTGTTCCTTTTATTTAACGGAATTTACGTCGGCCATTATACAACGAAATTTTATTTTATTTAAATATTGAATATTAAATAACGAAAACATTCGACGTGGAGCGACATACTGTAGTGTTATGCGCTAAGCAAAATAACCTCGAGTTCGACGCCGCGGCACCGGCGAATTGCGTTTTCGCATTCACTAACTTTGCTTACGCAGCACTAGCGCCATGAGAATTAACGGCGTTTTGGTGGAACTACTTGCGGTCGAATAATTTGATTGTTCGTAGGTGAAAATTGTATTCGTTAAGCAAAATTTGACAATCGTCTTGCCCTCGACTTCGCCCATAGCCTCGACATAACTTGTCAAAATAGAAAGCTTGTATTTTGCAGCTTTTTGTAGGCGAATTTGTGAACGAATTGCCACCGCTGCTTTAAAAGTTTTTGAATTGTATTATTATACGTGGATATTTATTGTTTTTGTGTTTAGAATAGTGTTAAAGTAGCTGTACGTGTGTTGTGCATCGTAGATTTACTAAGAGCCAAAAAATCTGATGATTTCCTTAAGCGTCGTCAAGTTCGTGAATTACATAATTCAATTAAAGGCTTTTTGAAGATTTAAGTACTAATATTTCAACATAGAATAGAATACTCTTTATTTGCACACCAAAGTAAAACATACAGAAAACTTAGAAAACATAATTATCTACCTCGACATAGAAGATGACTAGTGCATTAACTAATAAATTGAAGGAAAGAAGAAAAAGGGTATCTATTTGAATCTCTCAATTCGTTTTCATATAAGTAAGTAACTAACTTGTCTCGTAACTAACGTACTGTGTACCTATCTATGTTTCCCTGGGACGTGCCGTGGGTTAAACCTCGGTGTCTTCACCTAGCTGACCCAATCGTTTATTTGTATTAGATATGTTATACAAAATATTGTGCATAACCTATCTAATATAAATAAACAATACAATGCCAGTGATTACTTACTTATTAAATGCAAAAGTGCCTAAATAACTTGTTTAGAGTTGATTTATGTTATTAAAATAATTACTGTTTTCAGATTCTATATAAGTACCCCTATCATCTCAGGCTAATGGAATGAGGAACTTACAAGATGCTAGTGGCCACAAATGTGGATTACTACCTATATATTGCAGTCCTCTCACACAAGTTATTCATGTTGTAAATGCAAGGCTAATATTGTAAAAAGGAATTCAAGAAGTTTCTACAAAATACAGGAGAGTGGGTGATAGCCGGTTTCATTGTAATGTGTAGTATTTACATAAATATGAGAAAGAATTAATTTAATAAAATATTTAATATGTATTGTTTTTTCAACAAATAAAATATTAAAAAAAGAACTTAAAAAATATATAACAGGTGAAACCGCAGGAAAAAATATTACCTATGGAGGGCAAAGTTTAGGATGGTAGAATTCATTAATTCCACAGATTACACCTACATACAAAAAACTACTTATATTAGTATTAACAAACAAACAATTATTATTTACAATAAAACATTTATTAAAAATATTACACAGTAGAAAAATACTTAGATTAGAACTAACTATGTAAACCCCTGTTTTTCTTTAGAAGATAAAAGTCAATAATTCATTTTCTTTCATCATTACACCTGTGTTCATACATTTATTGTGATATTGATAGCACCTAAACACGGCATGTTACAGTTGATGTCATTCTGAGATTATTTCTTATATCGACTTCCAGAGCCCGCTGTATTCCTTCACAGCTGTCTCTCAAATGGATTTCCTCCACTGCAACCGCCATCAATATATGAATATATCTCAATGAAGATGACAAGGACATCCTTCTTATCTTCCCTGTACTAAAATAAATAAATTGTATTAGTTTAGTTCAGTGGTAAATTATATCTACAGTAAAAGATAAAGAATTATCAAAACTCAGCTGACCTTAGCCCATCGTTGTTAACTTTTAGTCTGTGACTAAGGTTTTGATGCAATCATAGTAGTATTCAGGATTCATTTTTCCTTGAGTACGGTGTGTGGTATGAGGAGTACGAGCAAGTCCAGTCGCGAGAACCTTATGCTTTTCTAACGTTTCAACTCGTTGTTCACTTCTCATTTTAAGAAAAAAGTCAACTTATTGCTAATTTTATCGATTGACTATACCATATCCGTTTTCCCAAAAAATTAAATGTAAACACATCGATATACAACAGTTACCTAGACAGGGTCTCCAGGTCCTGCATGTGAAATTTCCCCAAATTAGGTTTTATTTTTCCCCAAAAAGATACATTTTTGTACAATTTTCCCCAAATTAATTTCGTATCTGATCCTTCCTTAGCTATACCTAATAATTTTATAAAACTATAAACGACTTAGTTTATTTGTTACGTACTTGGCTAAATTTTTGTCATATAGAGATAGATGGGAACTTGTACGTTAGAGGCTACTCTTTGGCAAAGAATTATTAAACTGTTCCAGAGGGACAACAGGAACCAAAATTCACATATCTATACTACTACTATGAGATGAAACTATAGCGGAGATTATTAAAATAAGATCTCTATCCACCAAAAAACACACCTTCCCCCGCCATTCTGACCATTAGCCATGAGTATTTTATTGTTTTACGTGAGATTCTGAAATATGTTTGATGAAACGATTTAAAATGATTTAACCTTTCTGAATTAGACTTTTGTTTCTCCACAAGCTTTCGCCAAACAAAAATGTGTTCACCAAAATTTTCCCCATAGTTTTCGTTTCGCCAAAAGTTCCCCGAAGTTTTTATTTTTCCCCAAAATGGGAAAAAAAACCCCAATCTGGAAACCCTGTACCTAGACTAGATAGACACTTGGAACGCGACATGACATTGACAATGACAGTCGAAATGTCCTGCGTGATTTTTCGAATTAAAATCAAGCAAAGGTATCGACCACATACTGCCAAACACAAACTCATATCAAGAAAAAACAATGTATAGTGCATTCCTGTGCCTAAAACTGAAAGTATGATGTTCATTGAACCATCTTTTGCATCCAGAAATTTTATTATTGATGGCATTTCCATTAGAATCGTGTTTAAAATAAAAACCGATTTTTACCGAAAAAAACTTTGAGCAGTCCTTAACTCGCCTTAGATAACGGCAGCGAACGGCACGGCCTCCAGTTCGTCGTCGAGCCGAAATGTGATAGAGAATGCGGATTTATGCTCGACGTCGAAATGAAGACTAATTCGACATCGAGCTTGCTGTCGAGCGTAGTCACGATTGGTTACTTTAATGAATTGCATAGCTGAGATTCGACGAGCAATCAGCTCGTTTTTCGCCGTGTTCGCCGTGTTCGTCGTGGTTCCTGCCTGCGAATTTTCGGCGATCGTTATTTTTTGTTTCGCAATGACATTTAGTGAAACATTTGAAGGTTTTTATTTTAAAACAACAAATAAAATATTTAAATAAATTTTGTAAAGGTCCTGGTCGTTCCACCACCAACCCACGTAGGGAAAATTCTTTGATTAAATTTAGGGTTCCGCGCCATCCGCACCACCATCCACATGGCTGAAAGCGAAAGTGTGTCCATCAGTACGCCGCCCATCTGCAAGGATCGTGCAACATTGATTGCAGAGCTGTACCTTAAGTTAGAGGCACTTACTCGCGTAGTGGCTTCTTTAGCCAACCGAGGTTTTGACCAACGGGGCCGCTCGCGAGAACGTAGCTTAGGTAGATTTAGGAACCGATCACGCTCGCGCAATAGCGAGCTATGCTATTACCATGACCGATTCGGAACGAAAGCAAGGAAGTGCGTCCAACCGTGCAAATGGTCTGGCCCTCCACCTTCAGCGGCTGGTGGCTGCAACCAGTCGTCGGAAAACCTGTAGAGCGTCCGGTTTTGGCGACTGCCCAACGCTCAGCGACGAGTCGCCGTCTTTTTGTAACTGACCGGTATACCAACAGAAAATTTCTGGTGGATACTGGTTCAGACGTAAGCTGCGTACCAGTTATTAGTGTTAGCAAACTGAAAAGCCAGCCGCAGCCGTACGATTTAGTGGCAGCAAACGGATCAAAAATTCAAACTTACGGTTTAATCACGTTATGCTTAAACTTAGGTCTTAGGCGCAGTTTATCTTGGAATTTCATAATTGCGGATGTAGAAACTGGAATAATAGGATCAGACTTTTTGTCGCAGTATAACCTACTTCCTGACTGCACTCATGGGAAGCTTCGCGACGGGACGACAGGTTTGTCATCTTTCGCGGAACTCCAAGACGTTAGCCAGTCCAGCATCAAAATTATTTCCATCCCCGAATCGCCTTTCTCAGCGATCCTTCAGAAATTTCCGAGTATCACGCGCCCCCCTGGTGTACTTCAGGAGCCCAAACATTCAACGGTACATTATATTAAGACAACTGATGGCCCACCGGTATCATCGCGGCCACGTCGTCTGGCTCCATTGAAGCTTCGCGCTGCACAGAGAGTTTGAGGACATGGTCAGGCCTGGGACAGCCAGGCCATCTTCTAGTCCTTGGTCTTCAGCTTTACACCTGGTGGAAAAGAAAGATTCAACGTGGCGACCGTGCGGCGATTATCGCACCTTGAATGCACGCACTGTTCCGGACAGATATCCGGTTCGGCACATAGGTGACGTTTGCCAGAACCTTGCTGGAAGTACCATGTATAGCAAAATCGACTTAGTGAAGGCATACCAACAAATTCCGGTAAATCCTACCGATATTTGCAAAACCGCAATAATCACACCATTCGGGTTGTTCGAATTTCCATACATGAGTTTTGGACTTAGAAACGCAGGTCAAACATTTCAACGTTTTATCGACGAAGTCGTGCGTGGCCTTGATTTCTGTTATGCCTACGTGGACGATATCCTGGTGTACTCAAATTCCAGCTCCCTGCATGCTCAGCACCTGGAAATACTTTTCAGAAGGTTGCATGAGTATGGAGTCGTTATCAATACTGCTAAGAGCGTTTTTGGGGCTAAAGAGGTAACCTTTTTGGGGTATCACATCGATGAGGCAGGTGCTAGACCCCCCGTCGACAGAATCCACGCCTTAGTGGATTTCCCTCCCCCCAAAACTGTTGAAGGAATGCGTAGATTCCTTGGCATGGCCAATTTTTATCGGCGATTCATTCCAGCTGCCGCCAAATTTCAAGCACCGTTAATTGACGCAGTAGCTGCTATCCAGGATAAAGGTGCCAAGCCTTTCGTTTGGACTTCCGAGCTTTTGTCGTGTTTCGAAGAGTGCAAGAAAAGTTTAACTTCTGCAAAGATGGCGCATCCAGACTGCAGCGCCTCACTCGGTCTCTTCACTGACGCATCGAGCACTCACGTAGGCTCTTGCCTGCAACAGCGTCGTACCGAAGCAGATGATTGGCAGCCAATCGCTTACTTCAGCAAAAAGTTGAACACTAAACAAACATTATGGCCAGCTTACTACAGAGAGCTCCTCGGCGTTTATGAGAGCGTTCAGCATTTTAGGCATATTCTCGAAGCGCAGCACGCAACAATTTTTACGGATCATAAGCCGTTGATTTACGCGTTCGCCCAGCGAAGAGAAAAGCTCCCGCCTGCACAGCTGAATCAATTATCTTTTATCAGCCAATTTACCACAGACATTGTCCACATCAAGGGCGTCGATAACGTTGTAGCGGATACATTGTCTCGTATCGAGGGTATTTCCTTGGAAGCAGACTACGCCGCACTTGCTACTTCACAGCATTCTGATGAAGAATTAGCACACGCTCGCGCGAGTTCTTCGCTTAAGCTGGAGGATGTATTAATTCCCGGCACTAATGTAAGCATCACTTGCGACATGTCGACTGGTAAAGCTCGTCCATACCTAACGCCACCATTTCGTAAAGCAGTATTTAACAAGTGCCATAACCTTAGCCATCCTGGTGCGCAGGCTTCTGCACGCATGGTGGCTGAGAGATACGTTTGGCCTGGTATCAACGCAGATTGTAACAGATGCACTCGTTCATGTTTAGATTGCCAGCGTTGCAAAGTGACAAGACAAGTTAAGTCACCGCTGAGTAACTTCAGCAGTCCGTCGGACAGGTTCAAACATGTCCACATCGACATCGTCGGCCCGCTTCCTCACTCTAACGGTCATAATTACTGCCTCACCGCGATTGACAGGATCACGCGGTGGCCGGAAGCTTGGCCGATGACATCCATCACTGCCGAAGAAGTCGCAGACACCTTCGTGAATGGCTGGGTGTCTCGCTTCGGCGTTCCCAGTATTTTAACATCGGATCAGGGACGCCAATTCGAATCATGCCTCTTTCAGCGCCTTATGTGTGTTTGCGCGACCAAGAGGATTCGTACCACCAGCTACCACCCATGCGCAAATGGCATGGTCGAGCGGTTGCACCGCCAGCTTAAGGCGGCTTTAATGTGCCATGCTGAAACGTGGTCGAAGGCACTGCCATTTGTTCTCCTTGGTATGAGATCGGCTTTTAAAGAGGATATCAAATCTTCTTCAGCCGAGCTCGTGTATGGCGAATCGTTACGTTTGCCAGGAGAGTTCCTTGTTCCCGCCGATGCCTCGGGTAGCCCTGATTCGATCATTGATTTTGTATCAGATCTTAAGAAGCGAATGGAAGCAATGCGTCCAGTCGAAGCTTCGAATCATGCACGTCCAGCAATTTTCGTTTTCAAAGAGTTAGCATCAGCGTCTCACGTCTGGTTACGGGACGATACCGTTAGGCGTTCACTTCAACCACCGTACTCCGGTCCATACAGGGTAATTAGGCGTAAGGACAAAACCTTAACCTTAGATGTTAAGGGGCGTGAGGTTACAGTTAGCATTGATCGCGTTAAGCCTGCTTTTATTGAGGCTGATTTAGAGATAGGGCATCACGAGTTGCCAGCCTCGCGAGGATCAATGTTGGACGGTCCAGCTAGTGTTCCGTCGAGCAACGATTCGGATCATCCGTTCGTTGAGCTTGCTCCGCCAGCTTCCTTTTCCCCTCCTGCCCCCATTGTCACACGGTCCGGTCGTAAAGTTAGGTTTAGAGAAATTCTTGATTTATAATTTAATTTCAGGCTCCTGCCCCATGTTTGGGGGGGGGTTTCCTCTCTGCGTGGGGGGGTGATGTGGCGACTAGAACCTCTTTGCCACTTGTTGTATTTTCTATGTCTTTTGAATGCCGAACAGCTCCGTTTAGAACGTGCTGTCTGATAGTATTTGACACATTCTTTGTTATGACTTAGTAGTGTCAACAGTGAAAAATAATTCATGTTATAAATCTAGTGAAGAACAGTCGTGCAGTTTATAGACAAATAGTCATTGTACATATTGTTAGTGATCGCAGAATCACTAGTCCTAATGTAAACGATCAGTTCCTTCAGTGCTTTACAGGTCAAATAAATGTTTTGAAACCTCTACGGATTTAATTATTTGAAGCGGATATACAAAGAAGGGTCAACCGACCTTCACCTTTACTTTTATAACTGTTTTGTATATGTTTCTGTGTACATTAAAGAATAAATAAATAAGATTTTACAGATGTAACCAAAACAGAATGACCGCCACGGGTCGCCAAAATCGCCCTTTAGTTAAGAGGAGTCCGTTGGTCTACCCAATAGGTTGTGGGTTTCATTCCTACCAAGTGTCTGGGCGTTCTTTGTGTATGTAGGTATTTACAAAAAAGTATAATAAGTATTTGTATCACTTGTCTGGTTACCATGCATGCTAAAGTGGCTCTGCCTAATTTGGGATCAGATGACCATGTGTGAATGAATTTTCCCAGGATATTATTATTAGTAGTAGGCACTGCATGTTAAAAAAAAAACACGACATTTAAAGAGAATATGGTCTTGCCTGTTCCTCTTGCAATGTGCATTCAGTGCACAACCTACAAACTTTTTGATGTTAATTTATCTAAGTATGTATCTTTAACCACTACAGCAATGGAACAACCCACTTGGGGCTCCATAAACTTAGCTAATAGGAACTATAATATGTAAGACAATCTAATGCCTCAATGATCAGTTCGTATGATAGGAGATAAAGGCCTATCTAACAGTTGGTCATTGAAAAACAAGGCAACTTTTTTGGAGGACTTACCTTTTTTAATTTTAGCTTAAAATCTTTAGAATCATCTTCATCCATGTTGTATTTATTTAACATAACCACAGACTAAATACCCTAAAGGAAACTTAACTTAATTGATTGAAATATTATAGCTGACACTATTTTGAATACAAATAATAACACAACCACGGATTTATATTTACTTGTGAACACAAACAAAAACAAACAAAAATTAAAGTCAAAGAGCACAGAACACTATTACTCAAGAGAGGTGTCAAAGAGGATTTAATACGTAGACGGTAGACCGTAGACAGAATATAATACAGACATATTAAATGTCTGTATTATATTATATGTCACATATACCAAGCGTGCCGCCGATAAGGACAGAAAAATAAGCACATACTAAATTTAGAGTTGCCACCCCCTGGAGGCCCGGCGCTGTTACGCGCATATATCATGTTTTTGTTTATATCTTATCGCGCGCCGCGATCTCAAGTTTCAAACCACTTACGAATGTTATGTAATTTGAACCACTTATCCGATTTGTGTTCTGTAAACTGTGTTCTATTTATAAAACTATTAGCTACGTACTATACCCTTTGTTTGAGTTATAAATATCGATTTTTTAAAGTAAAAGGTCAAAATTGATGAATTTTTGGCAATGTTGATTTTACCTATTTTTGATCTCGATTTTGAGGATAGAATATTGACCCAGGCACTAATAAAGATCCATTCTTTGCATCCAAACTCCTTTTCATACAGGTTTTAAACAAAACACTACCAAAAAAAAAACAATGAACTCAAAATTTTTTACAACTGCCGTCATCGCGCGTCATGACGTCATATTATGAAAAAAATTCCTTTGTTAGATTGGATTTTATGGCTTTAACTTTGAGTTATTATCGTTACGATGTAACTACGATGTATTTACAACAACTACATTACAAGTAATACCGAAAATATTCCAAAAGTAAACAAACAAACAAAGTATCACCCGGGTCAGATTTCAGTTCGAAAATATCCACTTTTTTGATAAAATACGGACTATCTAACATCTACACTGGTTTATTATTACGTTATAACAATAAACATACCTAATTATAATCACTTTACCTGAAATAAATACTGTTTACATTAAAAAAATAAACATTCACTGACCGCCAAATAAACATTCACTGACAGGTACCGCCCACTTTTTTCTTTTTTTTGCCAGCTGAATTCATGAATTAAAAAGTGACAATGACAAGTGACTGATGGCTTTATAAAAACGGAGACACAGTCCTTTAAGCATAGATCTCAGAGTAACCAAACATGGAGACAGTTAAACCGGTAAAAAACCGGTATCAAAACGTGTCCGCACCCTTGGTGCATATAGCACCAACGGTCTCCTACGGAATAGCGAGTTTGCGTTATAATGATGCGGAGCGCACCAACGAGCCTCCAGGGGGTAAGGGAAATTTTACCCTTTGTGTAAAGCAAATACGGAGGTTGTTGTAAATTATATTTTCTTTCCTAACCAAAAACCACTTTTTTGACACAACATTTACTTTTCTTACATTATATCGTCTTAATCTATGACAGTCTGAAAAAAGTACGAAAGTGATTGTTATAATAATGTCCTCCTAGCCGAAACGACCACAGCGGCCAATCTTTCACAAGATCAGCCATGTACGCAGGAGATATTATAGTGCACAAGTGCTTGCGTAGACACAAGTGCACTCTCTCTTCCTTTATATAATAGGTACCTCTCATAATCTAGTACGGAAGACCGACACGACTGGGGAGAAGTTAAGCGCAGGACCGACTTTTTACATGCCCATCCGACGCATGTGTGGCGTATCTCGGATCACGGTTTCGGAACGCCAAAGATGCTGTCAAAAAGATGACAGCGCGCCAGTATCTATCGCAGAGACATGTTTTAATTATTACGATTACTCCACTGTATTATAAGTTGTTCTCTCTCAATTTGATTATAAGTGTTTATTACCAAAGCTCGGTGTTTTAATTTGACGGACAGAAGTCGGGCATACGTCCTATCGCAAATCCCGACACATGGATCATCTTACTTTACAGACAATCAGGTCATCGGCCTGCATTGTCCTAGCCAGTAAGGAACAACTACTCAAATTTGTTGCCCTTCGCAGGATTCGAACCCACGACGGAGGCTACAAAGTGAATGTACACTTAATATCATATATGCTGTAGCTAAGGTCTATTCCACATTGTTCACCTGGGTGATATCACGTGGTGATTAAAGTGGCTAAGAGCTGTAGATAATTATTAGCCTCATACAAAAAAGTTAAGAGATAAAAACATTAATATGCTATTTCCCAGAGAGGTAGGCAAAAATTGGCTTTCTCATAACTTAATATAATACATACTATGGCCATTTACCGGGTAAGTTTTAGTAAATTTCTCCAATATACAAATTTATAGTACTAGTATCTTGGGACAATCTACGCTTGACCAATGACCACCTGATCTCAATCTACGCAGATCCTTTAGTAAGGTAACCAGATAAATGATTACAAATACTTGTAAACTGTATAAATACATATTTAAATAGATAAATAACACCCAGACAATTGTTCGGAATCCTTCGGAATCGAACCCATGTCCTATTGGGCAGCGGCCAGGTCCCTCAGATCGTCGAACAGCCGTACATCGCCGCCGTCCGCGGCATGTACTGCTCGACCCACCCGACCCGATGTCCGTCCTCCTGGACCATGACACAACACCAACACCGACAACGATGTCAAGAGTCGTAAACACATCGCGTTGTGAACCGGTGGTAAATTCATTTTCTCTAAGCGGCAGCCCAAGCCGAGGCCGTGCCTCCCTGAGGTGCCCTTGTGCTAGTCGCTACCCAAACCTTTCTGGCTGGAGCGCTTTAAGCGCTCGTCCTCTTGACCGGTGAAACAGTACTATTCCTACAAAAAAAAAAGTGATGATCAATAAAGCAAAGTGACTATCAAGCTTCAGTTGTCCACCAAACTTTGATGTCTACTGAAAGTGTGTTTGGTATTTATTGGTGATTCAAGTTAGGCAATGCCAAATGAATCATTTGATAGTTATTTAATAGTCACTTTGCTTTATTGATCATCACTTTAGTTGTCAAACGACATAGGTACATAATAGGGGGGCAAATGAAACAAACTATTCAACGTCGGTACTATTTATTTATAATTCAGACAAATTTACCAATAAATTGTAACCAACAACATACATACATATATTTAAACAACATGCATATAGTAAAAGCACGATTAAATGTACAATTACCATTGTGCCTATAAATAACGAATGAATATGTCCTGCGCAGCCTTGGAGGAATTACTTGAGCGCTTACGTTATTTCTGAATATTTAAGCATTCGGGAATAACTTTTAGCAACCTAATTAATTCTTTTTGTTGCTGCTATCCACAGTATACAAATGTCCATATTTTCAGGAAATCATAAAAATGAATTCGGGAAATCTGAGAAATTCTTCGATGCACCCAGCATGTGGGATCGTGTATGATGCACTTAATAATAATTTACCACTTATTTATGGTAGTCTCTCTTTTATACACTGGCAACACTGATAATGGCGATCAATAAACTGAAAATTTTAGGTTATGGATGAAAAACAAGAATTTACCGATCTTACACGTAACTTTCAAGTAAAATAGTAACTAATTTAGAGCAATAAGATCTAAATAAGTCGTTTACATGTATTAGTTTTTAAATGTAATCTCTAAATTGGCCATAATAATTCACGTTTACCTGTGAAACGATACTCCACTAATTTTACGTTCACTGCACGGGTGGAAGACTCTGTGAAAAAAATCCCAACCGTAGTGTCTATGGTTGTCGTTATTTCTTTGTTTTCATTTTGACGTCTTTCAGTCCGCCATCTTTGTTCTAATGTCAAACCATCCGACGCCATCATGGACGCCATACTTGTGTCTGTCACTTGATGATTGTTGAGTTTAAAATAAAATTGAAGTACGACTGAATAAAAACATTTTGGAAGCTTTAAATCAAGAGGTTTGCACTTTATACATCCCTTTAATTAATAAAAAATAAATTGCGATATGTTTAAAGCCAATGCTGTTTCATAAGTATAGTAATTCTCCTCTGCTTATTATCTGCAGTGGGCCAGACAGACCATATAATAATTTAATAATCAATTATTATAACTGTTTCAGGTAAGCAATTGGGCAGATGAGAAGAAATATTATCCAGTTCTTTTCGACGAAGTAGCACTAGGATCTGCCCTAACATTTGACAAACACATAGATGAAATAAATGGTTTTGTGGATTTAAATGGAAGATCGAATGAGTTTGCAGACCATGCACTTGTGTTTATGCTTCGTGGTTCTATTTGCAAGTGGCAGCAACCTCTTGCATTCTATTTTTGTAAGGGTGCAACTTCTGGAATCCAACTGAAAAATATTATCAAGGATGTTGTAGTAGCGATTGGGAATGCTGGGCATTTACCAATCGCTTTTGTGTGTGACCAGGGTACAGCATTTCAATCTGCAATAAAAAACCTACAAGATGACACACTTAAAGAGCAAATTAAGCAAATTATTGCAGGTGAAAGGAAAGGTGAGTGCACATTTTTTTGACACAGACTATGTCTTAGCGATTTGATTATTTAAAAATAAGGAAAATTTGAATCAGGCTATTTTAAAGTGTAATTTAACATTATAGGTCATTTGAGATTATGATAAAATCTACATTATTTATTTATAAATTCTAAGTGATTTCGTTTTATGATTTCAGATGAAGTAATTACAATATTAAATATGAAGGAAAAATTTCTAAAGAGAGTGATATTGTAGATGGTTAAACAGGTGATTGTAATCATGCCCAAATGTGGCTAATGCACAAATTAAATGATGAACATGTGATTCCAGACAAAATAAAGAAGATGAAGGTAATGAATAATCATATTGTAAATAACCAACAACCAACAACTACAGTAAAAAGTATAAAATAATTTATATATTATTGTAGTTGGTATTTTTTTATATTTTTATTTCATACAAAAAAGAATGAACCACTGTACAATTAGCATCACTGCTAACGCCAGAGATTTGAAAATAGAACAAAAATAAAAGTAATAAATAAAAAAACAATAATTATCTGACATAAATTAAAGCAAAATAAGCATTATTTAACCATATTAAATAAAGAAAATTAATAGGCTGTATTCATTATTTTATTTTAATTCGATTTCCTCACATTAATGCTCGAATCATTTTCTATGGTTAATTATTCTTTTCCTGTCATCAACAAAATGTACAATGTAAGGGTACACGTATTTTCAGATATATAATTAACTAAAAATTATATTTTAACAAAAATAAATTACAAAATAAAAATAAATAAGACATTCAAATAAATAATAAAAACTGGGCCGAATTTTTCATTTTGTGTTGACTCTGCTGGCGGTACAAAAATCGTAAAGAATGAGTGAAGTTGCCGCAGTCACGATCATCTTGGCAGTCACATTCTTAGTTTAAACGCATAGTACTGACCCGACATTTACATTAAATTCCAGTTCCGCCTATGATGTGTAAAACAGAATGCTGGTACTTAAAACAAATTGTAACACTATTTCTTTTTGTTATAGCGCAATATGCTGATGGAAGAAAATTCAGTGCAACATTAAAAAATACGGCGGATACAGTGTCATTCTTTGACGATTTATTTGATAGCGTATACGGAACAAGTTTATTCTTCACTAAATCGAAAGGGAAGCCTTTACGACAAGCTGTCACAGAAAAGTCTTTGCACCACAACTTCTGGAATAAAGCAATAAAAAAAATTGAAAAAATTAGATTTGTAGCAATAGCGGTAAGGAGACTACTGTGCCCACGTTGTAAAACTGGGTAACAACCCACAAAAGTTACCAGAGATTGTGGCAATTTTTAAGACAAAAAATATAAAAACTATGAGGCCACAATACTTTAACTCTGACCCATTAGCAAACTTTTTTGGTCAAGTCCGGACCTATCATTTTCGAAATAATAATCCAAATTGTCACAATTTTGAAAGCACCTTTAAATCACTGCTGGTTAGCAGTGATTTAAAGGTGCTTTCAAAATCACTCTAATGATTACTAGATTTATTAAATTCCACTCCGAAACATACAACTGTGAAGAAGATTCAGGTGAACAACTCAAAAATCAAATCATTGTTTGAAAAAAATGAAATTCATAATAATATTAATGTATGTTCACTTGAATCTTCGGAGTCTTGTAACAATACTCAAAGAAACAATCGTGACACAAATGTTAAGCATTCAGCAAGTCAAGAAAGACTAAATGTACATTCATGAGCGTATACTGCCGGATGGGTCACAAGCCTACCCGTCAGAATATGCTCTAAAATTATTTAGTGCCATAATTAAAGAAACAAATATACACTTAGAAAATAGTCCACAACAAAAGAATATTTTGAAAAATATAATCAAGTCTAAGTACAATTATTTATTTAACTTTCTGGATTGCGAAATTAATAAAAATGCTGTTGTTGAATGTTTCATTGATATTACTATGAGATTACACCTGTACCTGTGTTTAACTGGTGCTGTATTATAAATAAAATATTAAAGGGCACAGATGTCTTCAGATTGCAAAAATTAAATTTGCCTCAAATGCAGTCACAGGCGTTTAATAAATATAAAACAAAATTGAAAAATAAAAGAATGAATAAATAACAACGTTTTTTATTACATTCACCAATAATATTCTGAAAATACAAAGGAATAAATTTCTGTAATTAGAATCGTACGAAAAGCCTGTGTTCCACGGCCGTAAAATAAAAGCGTAGGTATTAAAAAGTACTGCGCCATATTGCTTTGGTTTAAAAAAAAGTTCTGTCAAAATCATTAAGCGAAGGATCGCATAGAGCAATTTTTGGTATAGGGCAGTCCTCCATCTGATCGGTAGATCAGTTAATCTGTGGTTCACTGTCACTTTTACAGCCTATAATACTGCACTGCACTATTCTTATAGGATTTCCACAACACACAGTAGTTAGTTTTTTATTGAATTTTAAGTTATTTATTTAATATTAAAACCACGATAAAATTGTCACGGAGCAAAGTGGGAGCAAACGTCAAATTTGTTTCGCACCCACGGCGCGGAAAAATCGAACACATGCTGAGGGACAAAAAATCTTATACACTGTGTCTTTCTATCACACGTAACCTACATAAACGCATTCTTTTCTTGCGTGAATGAGAAAGAAAGTGTCCAGCCCTCTATTGTTTTCTTCCTCTAAGATTTAATAGGTAGGTACTACATTTATATGAGTCGGCACCACAGAGTACATTGGTCGGCACTCCGGACTCCCATACATACCTCCCTGAATCGAAACAGGAACGTACTTTTCCGAACCTAACAAACATAAAATTTAATGACTACCAGTTGGCCAACCTGCCATATTTTTTTTGAAGTTTGTATAGGTACATAAAGAAAGAAATTAATAGAGAGCTGGCACTTTCTTTCTCATTCGCGCAAGAAAAGAATGCATTTAGGCTAATGCCTGATTAATGCCTGATTTACACGTATTAAGTTACAAGTTGGTAACTAAATCTTTACTAAAGTTTGAGTAAAATATTGCGTGTAAACAAACACTTTAGTAGTAAGTTTCAAGTTAAAATTTAGTACACAAGTGAATAAGTAAATTTTTTCGTTTACTCGTATTAAGTTGGTAACTAAATCTTTACTACATTTTAGTAAATTATTACGTGTAAACAATCACTTTAGTAGAAAGTCCCAAGTTAAAATTAAGTACGCAAGTTATGAAGTAGAATAGAAACTTTTCCATTTTTCGGGTAAGTAGGTGGGCGTGGTTTATTCTTGATACGTTTGGTCACACACATGTATAAAGCACGTTTGCAGGTGTGCGTGCAAAGGTATAGCCATAGACATGAAGCTAATAGGTCAATAATGGAGCCCAAACTCCAAATACTTGATTGAGGCATACCACAGAGTAATACAGAGAGGGTCTCAAAAATAAGCTAAAAGCGTTAACTAAAATGAATATTTATCTCGTTTACTCTTATGGGGAATGAGCATTAGAAAAAAAGAGACAGATAATGTTTCTCACGTCCCACTTTTTCAGCCGTACACTTTTTTTAAACGTCAATGGACCCATGGGACCACAATACTACTTTCGAATACTACAAAATTTAAAAGTCAATATTTGTCTATGGTGGAACTTATAGTGATAGACTTTTTAATTTAGTCATATAAATTGACAGCATTGTTTACTTTCTCCATGATGTTTTGATTCGAAAAAAAAATATGTTTATTATAATAATTACATCAGTATTCATATAAAAACAACTTGTATATGTCGTGTGTTGTGCGTGGATGTCGATTCCTTACGGGGCGAAAGCGAAATGAGGTTGAATATGTAAGTTTTCATCGGTAAGTACATTTCATGATTTTACAATAAAAGTGCAAATAACAAAGCGTTATAACTTCATTAAAACTCTTTAAATACATTAATTATCATCGAAGGATAAAGCATATTTGCGAAATGTGCAATATTTTGAGATATTTCGATCAGAATAGTTAACCTTTTAGGTTATAAAATTTTATCATAGTGATGGATTTTTTTTATCGATACTTATTAATCCGTCGACGGTCGACGCGTAATCGTGCTTAAGCGGATCCCGTGTTAAACATGGTGCAGAACGGAATCACCGTACGTTGTGAGCTTAATTAACATTATGTATTAATTTAAAGTTAAAATGTTTAGTACGAACTAAAGTTATATGGAATGAATCCAAATTTAGGAATTAAAGTACTTTTAAATTGTTTACAATTATACTCTGGGAGAGCCACACACGGCCATCTAATCCTAAACTATGCAGAGCCTGTACCATGGTATCAAATCAACTGATACGAATACCTGTATACATTGTTGCCTTCACTGCCTAAGGAGGAGAGCTATATTTTTCGAGAGTGTGGATGTATGTATGTCTACACATTTCTTTAGTACGGTCTATAGCCTAAATGGCTTGACGGATTCTGACATAGGCGAAGTATACACTTTTCGAAAAATGTTAATAAGGCCTGTCAAACATCAATTGATAATGTCTATCATAGAATGGTACGTAGGTACTGCAATTCATAAGTCTAATAAGTGTATACTTTGTTGCCAGTTTACCAGTGCGGAACCCATGGACATCAATGAAAATGTGTTTCCTCTGCGAGTACGTTCTGCAACAGCTGTTTGGCACTACAGGATGGGTACAAATGTTATCGAAAAGGCCAATATATTATTATATTAAATAATTTAATATAAGTTTGTTTTTATTTATCACTACATTTTCCTATAATTTATGTATGTTAGATAAAAAAAAATGCCTCCCTGGCCGAAACGACCACAGCGGCCAATCTTTCACAAGATCAGCCATGTACGCAGGAGATATTATAGTGCACTAGCGCTTGCGTAGACACAAGTACGCTCGCTCTTCCTTTATGCCTCTCATAATCCGATGGGACGGAAGACAGACACGACCGGGGAGAGGTTAGGCGCAGGACCGATATTTTACATGCCCATCCGACGCATGGATCATCTTAATTTACAGACAATCAGGTGATTGGCCTACATTGTCCTAGCCAGTAAGGACTTTTTTTTTATACTACCAAGGTGGCAAGCAGGCATGCGGCCCGCCTGATGGTAAGCAGATACCGCAGCCTATAGACACTAGCAACACCAGAAGAATCACTAGCGCGTTGCCGACCCTTAAGACATTAGATATTAAGTCTTTGTGTCCGGTAATTTCACCAGCTACAGTGCCCTTCATGCCGGAACACAACAATGCTTACACACTGCTGCTTGGCGGCAGAATATCTGACACTGCGGTGGTACCTACCTGGACGGTTCCTTGCACAAGGAACCTACCACCTAGTAACTACTCAAATTTGTTGTCCCCCGCAGGATTCAAACCCGCGACCTCCGGTTTACAAAGCAAACGATTTTCCACTGCGCCACGGAGGCTATAATATATACAGTGACACATTGGAAGCTACAATGTATGTATGTTAGAACCAGAGCAATGCACCTCCTGTTTTATGCTACCCTAGTACTTCCAACCCAGATACCAAGTAAACGATAACAAAATAAAAGAAAATAATAAAATATTATTGAAATCGAATTAATTTATTTCTGGTAGTACCACGGAGTTGTCCGTGGTACCACGGACAAAAATAATTGTCCGTGGTGCCACTGGTGGTACCACGGACAACAAACGCTTGCTATAATCCCCACGCTTGGCAGGCGGCTTGGAGATCGCAGTATAGGTGGTAGGTAATCCAATAGAAAGACGCTGCTTGTCCGTCTTCTTGTTTTCCCTTAGTCACCTGTTACGAATACCCAACGGTAGGAGATGGATAGTTGCTATTCTGACACCCCACGGGTACCAATAATTATTTTTAATATGATTCACTAATAATCTGGCTATTGAAATATTTAAATACCTGGCCACCGTCACCTTTTTGCCTGTATTGCATATTTATTTTCTTAGATAAAAATAATAACAAAAAGAGTTTTATTTTCCATCAACATAGATAAAACTTAATTACTAATAATAAAAGAAAAAGACAAGCCCGCTAAGTTTCTTGCCAGATCTTCTACATTGAGGCCGCGTTATGATCCAGTAGTAGCTTTTACAGAAAAATATAGTACGAATGTGGTAATTTTACCCTATTTGAAATAAATTATAACTTTCATTTACATACTACATTAAACATACTAACAAAATATATTGATTCAAAACATTAAAGTACTGAAACGCTGCATTAAAAATGGTTTCGATGACATTGTCTAAATATCGATATGCGTATCCTTGCATGGACACCACTAACTTTTATTTTTTAAATCTAAAAGTGTGTTCAACCTTTCTAAATGACGCATTAAGAAATATATAGGTGTCCTTGTTTGTCTTGATGCATGTCCTATATGGGGAAAGAGGATGGATACTAAGTGGTTGGTTTCGAATTCCTAGAACCACTCCATTTTATTCCTTCCTCCAAGAGGCATACGCTATCCCTTTCATTGAGGTCCGATGTGTGGTCCATGTTATAATTGAAATTACCCGAGAAATGGATACCCTAATATAGAAATGCTTTACTTACACATCAAAAGAATGTTTTCCACCCGAAAACTTAAAATACGATGACAATCATGTCAAATAAAAAATTTATTGGTACTGTTCTGCGAGTTCGATTAGAATAATGCTCTATTGTGTTTTCGCCAATTATACTCAAATGCAATTTTAATTACCGATTTTAAGGGTTCGTATTTTGTGGCAACACTGTCGCTTATTGTCAGCATGAAACTGTCTGTCATTTAAATCGATCAAACATTTAAATACCATAATTTCACTTTAAAGTGAATTAAAATCATAAAAATGGTGATAAAATGTGCAGTACTTGGTTGCAAAAATATGTTGTATCCGGTATTTAATACCGAATATCACTCGTAAGTGCGATTTTGTTCAATAATTACCTACCGATGATCCCTGTGCATTATGCACCATATTTTCGATCAATTCTTCTTTCGATAGGCACATAACACGTTTTCAGTTCGTTTGTTAGTATTGGGTTTAAGTTTCTATTAATTTGTACTTGAATTATTTAATTTTAAAATATTTCACATTGTTTTAATAGAGTAACCATGGTAAAGATTTTTTGAAGACTTTCCGTTTTGGGGATTTTTTTACCGCCACTTTATGATCAAAAAATAAACGATGTATTTAGTTCAAAGGATTGATATTGAAAACATATTGTATGTTCATTAATTTTACAAGTGTGTAGGTATGTAGGTTGTGTTTAGGTACAGTTAGTTTTGTAACTTATTAGATACATATTATTAAAATCATATTTATTCTTGTCGCCTCCTAGTCCTGTCGCGTCTAGTAGCCTCCGTGGCGCAGTGGGAAACTGCTTGCTTGCATACCGGGGGTCGCAGGTTCGAATCCTGCGGGGAGCAACAACTTTGTGTAGTTGTTCCTCACTGGCTAGGATAATGCAGGCCGGTCATCTGATTGTCTGTAAAGTAAGATGATCCATGCGTCGGATAGGCATGTAAAGTACACTTGTGCACTTGTGTCTACGCAAGCATTTGTGCACTGGATGATGGCTGATCTTGCGAAAGATTAGCCGCTGTGGTTGGATTGGCCGTATCGGCGAAAGTACCTATATCATTCCATAAATATACATACTGTTTTATTTACCCCTGGTCAATATTAATACATTTTTAACCGACTTCAAAAAAGGAGGAGGTTCTCAATTCGTCTGTATATATATATTTTTTTTTTATGTATGTTCGCGCATAACTTTTGCAATTATGAACCGATTTAAAAAATCTTTCTTCCATCCATTCTTCAATCCATTGATTGGGTCCCATAAAAAAATTATTGCTTAGTAATAAGTAGTTCCTGAAAAAACAAGAATGGTGACTGCGCACTGAGAGCTACAGGAAAGCCTATATAGATGACTTTTTTGTCGCTTTTTAAGGACAAAAATGGTCATAACTCTGGCAAATATTTACCAATTTCAATGATTATTTTTTTATTCGAAAGAAGAAACCACGCTATTGAATCTGTATGAATTTTATTACAACCGGATAAGAACTTCCTGGAGGACCATGAACGATGTGGAGGAATTTATCTGGTAAAAACCATAAAACTGATGTTCTCCATTACATTGCTCTGACAATTATGAACCGATTTCGATGTATCTTTTTTTATTCGAGAGAGTAAACTACTATGATGATTCCATGTAAATTTCATTACGACCGGATATTTTTTTCTGAAGAAACATGAATTATGTAAAACTATGTAGACGATAATGTGATCATAACCTACCTAGATAATTTTACGGTTTTCGATGGTTCAATCTTTATATATGAAAATATCACTAAAAAGTTTAAAATAAAATCTTTTAAAAAAAAAATTGAACCGACTTCAATATCACTGAAAAGTATAAAATAATTTAAATATTATTGAAGTTGGTGCCAAATATACACAGCCGGTAAGCTAACACCAACTTCAATAATATTAAAATTATTTTATACTTTTCAGTGATATTGAAGTCGGTTCAATTTAAAAAAAAAAGATTTTATTTATTTTCTTGTAGATTTCCTAAAAATATTGAGTGAAGGAATGTACCTATGACTATCCATTGTCCCATTGGAAAATAAATTTGATGAAGCTGCAATGATCTGCTGTTGGTCCAATGCAAAATTAAATTTACCGCGAATGCTTTTTCTATCGTCTAATGTGTTGGTTAAAAGGTGTTTTATAGTTGTTTGCATATAATGCAAATTGCTATTCAGTATCTTGTGATTAATCGGAGATCGTTAAACGTACTGAATAAATGATTTTATAGCACAATATTTTTTTTAATCATAACTTCATATGCTTTTATTTTCACAACCATTAGCTTATTATATATCCCTTGATTTTCTGTAAAGTAAGATGCTCCATGCGTAAGATGGGCATGTAAAATGTTGATCCTGCACCTGGTCTCTCCCCGGTCGTGTCGGTTTTTCATCCCATCTTATTTTGAGAGGTAAACGGAAGAGAGAGAGAGTGCAGTTGTGTCTACGCAAGCACTTGCGCACTATAAGTTATTTTGCGTAGACTGAGATCTTTCAAAATACCCACTGTGGTCATATCGGCCAGAAGGAGGTCCTTATTTATTTAACATCTGTTTCCCTATCAATCACAGTTTGTTCTTCTTGTTCACAGTTCTTCCGTATTTGGGCTGCTCCAACCCATAATCAGACTGATTAAGCAACTAGACATATTTAATCGGTTTAAACTTAAAGCATAAACAAGCCAAGTAAGTCGTATTATGCGACGAAGTTAAAAAGATGTCCTGATTTTTTATGAAACATTAAGGTTGCCCTCTTAGAAAGAGAGATCCGACCTCAATGAAAGGGATAGCGTTGACCTCAGGCATGTATTTGGGAGTGTTTCCTCCACTTTGACCCTAATAGCTTCATGGCTCCAACCCATAATCAGACTGATTAAGCAACTAGACATATTTAATCGGTTTAAACTTAAAGCATAAACAAGCCAAGTAAGTCGTATTATGCGACGAAGTTAAAAAGATGTCCTGATTTTTTATGAAACATTAAGGTTGCCCTCTTAGAAAGAGAGATCCGACCTCAATGAAAGGGATAGCGTTGACCTCAGGCATGTATTTGGGAGTGTTTCCTCCACTTTGACCTTAGAGGAAGAAAACAATAGAGGGCTGGACACTTTCTTTCTCATTCACGCAAGAAAAGAATGCGTTTATGTAGGTTACGTGTGATAGAAAGAAACAGTGTATATGATTTTTTGTCCCTCAGCATGTGTTCGATTTTTCCGCGCCGTGGGTGCGAAACAAATTTGACGTTTGCTCCCACTTTGCTTCGTGACAATTTTATCGTGGTTTTAATATTAAATAAATAACTTAAAATTCAATAAAAAACTAACTGTGACATTACTGTGTGTTGTGGAAATCCTATAAGAAACGTGCAGTGCAGTATTATAGGCTGTAAAAGTGACAGTGAACGTAAAATTAGTGGAGTATCGTTTCACAGGTAAACGTGAATTATTATGGCCAATTTAGAGATTACATTTAGAAACTAATACATGTAAACGACTTATTTAGATCTTATTGCTCTAAATTAGTTACTATTTTACTTGAAAGTTACGTTTAAGATCGATAAATTCTTGTTTTTCATCCATAACCTAAAATTTTCAGTTTATTTATCGCCATTATCAGTGTTGCCAGTGTATAAAAGAGAGACTACCATAAATAAGTGGTAAATTATTATTAAGTGCATCATACACGATCCCACATGCTGGGTGCATCGAAGAATTTCTCAGATTTCCCGAATTTATTTTTATGATTTCCTGAAAATATGGATATTTGTATACTGTGGATAGCAGCAACAAAAATAATTAATTAGGTTGCTAAAAGTTATTCCCGAATGCTTAAATATTCAGAAATAACGTAAGCGCTCAAGTAATTCGTCCAAGGCTGCGCAGGACGTATTCATTCGTTATTTATAGGCACAATGGTCATTGTACATTTAATCGTGCTTTTACTATATGCATGTTGTTTAAATATATGTATGTATGTTGTTGGTTACAATTTATTGGTAAATTTGTCTGAATTATAAATAAATAGTACCGACGTTGAATAGTTTGTTTCATTTGCCCCCCTATTATGTACCTATCTCGTTTGACAACTAAAGTGATGATCAATAAAGCAAAGTGACTATTAAATAACTATCAAATGATTCATTTGGCATTGCCTAACTTGAATCACCAATAAATACCAAATACACTTTCAGTAGACATCAAAGTTTGGTGGACAACTGAAGCTTGATAGTCACTTTGCTTTATTGATCATCACTTTTTTTTTTGTAGGAATAGTACTGTTTCACCGGACAAGAGGACGAGTGCTTAAAGCGCTCCAGCCAGAAAGGTTTGGGTAGCGACTAACACAAGGGCACCTCAGGGAGGCACGGCCTCGGCTTGGGCTGCCGCTTAGAGAAAATGAGTTTACCACCGGTTCACAACGCGGCCCCGCTGAGAAGAACCGGCAAGAAACTCAGCGAGGGGATGCATGTCGAGGTTGCATGCGTATGGATCCCTTCGGCCTCGCCGGCGAGACCGGTGTCTGTGTGTTGATGTGTTTACGACTCTTGACATCGTTGTCGGTGTTGGTGTTGTGTCATGGTCCAGGAGGACGGACATCGGGTCGGGTGGGTCGAGCAGTACATGCCGCGGACGGCGGCGATGTACGGCTGTTCGACGATCTGAGGGACCTGGCCTCTGCCCAATAGGACATGGGTTCGATTCCGAAGGATTCCGAACAATTGTCTGGGTGTTATTTATCTATTTAAATATGTATTTATACAGTTTACAAGTATTTGTAATCATTTATCTGGTTACCTTACTAAAGGATCTGCGTAGATTGAGATCAGGTGGTCATTGGTCAAGCGTAGATTGTCCCAAGATACTAGTACTATAGATTTGTATATTGGAGAAATTTACTAAAACTTACCCGGTAAATGGCCATAGTATGTATTATATTAAGTTATAAGAAAGCCAATTTTTGCCTACCTCTCTGGGAAATAGCATATTATTGTTTTTACCTCTTAACTTTTTTGTATGAGGCTAATAATTATCTACAGCTCTTAGCCACTTTAATCACCACGTGATATCACCCAGGTGAACAATGTGGAATAGACCTTAGCTACAGCATATATGATATTAAGTGTACATTCACTTTGTAGCCTCCGTCGTGGGTTCGAATCCTGCGAAGGGCAACAAATTTGAGTAGTTGTTCCTTACTGGCTAGGACAATGCAGGCCGATAACCTGATTGTCTGTAAAGTAAGATGATCCATGTGTCGGGATTTGCGATAGGACGTATGCCCGACTCCTGTCCGTCAAATTAAAACACCGAGCTTTGGTAATAAACACTTATAATCAAATTGAGAGAGAACAACTTATAATACAGTGGAGTAATCGTAATAATTAAAACATGTCTCTGCCATAGATACTAGCGCGCTGTCATCTTTTTGACAGCCCCTTTGGCGTTCCGAAACCGTGATCCGAGATACGCCACACATGCGTCGAATGGGCATGTAAAAAGTCGGTCCTGCGCTTAACTTCTCCCCAGTCGTGTCGGTCTTCCGTCCCATCGGATTATGAGAGGTACCTATTATATAAAGGAAGAGAGAGTGCACTTGTGTCTACGCAAGCACTTGTGCACTATAATATCTCCTGCGTACATGGCAGATCTTGTGAAAGATTGGCCGCTGTGGTCGTTTCGGCTAGGAGGACATTATTATAACAATCACTTTCGTACTTTTTGCAGACTGTCATAGATTAAGACGATATAATGTAAGAAAAGTAAATGTTGTGTCAAAAAAGTGGTTTTTGGTTAGGAAAGAAAATATAATTTACAGCAACCTCCGTATTTGCTTTACACAAAGGGTAAAATTTCCCTTACGTGGCAACTCTAAATTTAGTATGTACTTATTTTTCTATCCTTATCGGCGGCACGCTTGGTATATGTCTGTATTATATTCTGTCTACGACTTTGACCCTAATAGCTTCATGGCCATAGATCATACAATAGATAATATACAAATATAATCACAGACTACTCAGTAAGAACTACGTTCAGACCATGAAGCTATTAGGATCAAAGTGGAGGAAACACTCCCAAATACATGCCTGAGGTCAACGCTATCCCTTTCATTGAGGTCGGATCTCTCTTTCTAAGACGGCAACCTTAATGTTTCATGAAAAATCAGGACATCTTTTTAACTTCGTCGCATAATACGACTTACTTGGCTTGTTTAAGCTTTAAGTTTAAACCGATTAAATATGTCTAGTTGCTTAATCAGTCTGATTATGGGTTGGAGCAGCCCAAATACGGAAGAACTGTGAACAAGAAGAACAAACTGTGATTGATAGGGAAACAGATGATAAATAAATAAGGACCTCCTTCTGGCCGATATGACCACAGTGGGTATTTTGAAAATTCTCAGTCTACGCAAAATATATTATAGTGCGCAAGTGCTTGCGTAGACACAACTGCACTCTCTCTCTCTCTCTCTTCCGTTTACCTCTCAAAATACGATGGGATAAAAACCGACACGACCGGGGAGAGACCAGGTGCAGGATCAACATTTTACATGCCCATCTTACGCATGGAGCATCTTACTTTACAGAAAATCAAGGGATAAATAATAAGCTAATGGTTGTGAAAATAAAAGCATATGAAGTTGTGATTAAAAAAATATTGTGCTTTAAAATCATTTATTCAGTACGTTTAACGATCTCCGATTAATCACAAGATACTGAATAGCAATTTGCATTATATGCAAATAACTAAAACACCTTTTAACCTACACATTAGACGAAAGAAAAAGCATTCGCGGTAAATTTAGTTTTCCATTGGACCAACAGCAGATCATTGCAGCTTCATCAAATTTATTTTCCAATGGGACAATGGATAGTCATAGGTACATTCCTTCACTCAATATTTTTAGGAAATCTACAAGAAAATAAAAAATGTATTAATATTGACCAGGGGTAAACGGTATGTATATTTATGGAATGATATAGGTACTCTCGCCAATCATCCAGTGCACAAATGCTTGCGTAGACACAAGTGCACAAGTGTACTTTACATGCCTATCCGACGCATGGATCATCTTACTTTACAGACAATCAGATGACCGGCCTGCATTATCCTAGCTAGTGAGGAACAACTACACAAAGTTGTTGCTCCCCGCAGGATTCGAATCTGCGACCCCCGGTATGCAAGCAAGCGGTTTCCCACTGCGCCACGGAGGCTACTAGACGCGACAGGACTAGGAGGCGACAAGAATAAATATGATTTTAATAATATGTATCTAATAAGTTACAAAACTAACTGTACCTAAACTTAACCTACATACCTACACACTTGTAAAATTAATGAACATACAATATGTTTTCAATATCAATCCTTTGAACTAAATACATCGTTTATTTTTTGATCATAAAGTGGCGGTAAAAAAATCCCCAAAACAGAAAGTCTTCAAAAAATCTTTAGCATGGTTACTCTATTAAAACAATGTGAAATATTTTAAAATTAAATAATTCAAGTACAAATTAATAGAAACTTAAACCCAATACTAACAAACAAACTGAAAACGTGTTATGTGCCTATCGAAAGAAGAACTGATCGAAAATATGGTGCATAATGCACAGGGATCATCGGTAGGTAATTATTGAACAAAATCGCACTTACGTGTGATATTCGGTATAAAATACTGGATACAACATATTTTTGCAACTAAGTACTGCACATTTTATCACCATTTTTATGATTTTAATTCACTTTATCGTGAAATTATGGTATTTAAATGTTTGATCGATTTAAATGACAGACAGTTTCATGCTGACAATAAGCGACAGTGTTGCCACAAAATACGAACCCTTAAAATCGGTAATTAAAATTGCATTTGAGTATAATTGGCGAAAACACAATAGAGCATTATTCTAATCGAACTCGCAGAACAGTACCAATCAATTTTTTATTAGACATGATTGTCATCGTATTTTAAGTTTTCGGGTGGAAAACATTCTTTTGATGTGTAAGTAAAGCATTTCTATATTGGGGTATCCATTTCTCGGGTAATTTCAATTATAACATGGACCACATATCGGACCTCAATGAAAGGGATAGCGTATGCCTCAATCAAGTATTTGGAGTTTGGACTCCATTGTTGACCTATTAGCTTCATGGTTCAGACCGCCATGTCGGGTACATTGCCTTTGAACCGTAATGCAGTCATTTTTACTATCAAAATGACATTTCTTTTTTTTCTTCTTGCTCGTGTAGCTTAGGCAAAGGTTTAAGATTATACAGCCTAATTATTTTGTTGGGTTGGGTTCCATCCTCTTTTTTATTATTTTAATTTTATAATTTACGAAATAGGTGGATACTAAAAAATAAACATGAAAAATGATAAGATAAAATCATTTATTTGCATTAATGTAGTACAAAAGATCCCTATAACTATTATTAGTATATAAAATTATTTTTATATTTTCTCCGGAATGTCAGTACATAATACCATGAAATAAATAAAATTCATTATATAACATTAATTAAAATTACACTCACAAAACCACATTTAAAACCAACTACGTCGTTCACACTGGATTTTACCACATGCTACAGCAGTGACGGATGTAGGGGCAATCTAACTGGTGATCATCATAAGAACGGTGTAGCTTTCGTCAAACAGCTGACACGGTGGGTCGCGCTGTCTGACTAGGTGCTACAAACAATATTATAAGACGTGACGCAACCACTAGTAGTAGAGCGCAGAGCGTTACGCCTCTATATTAACATACATACTTATTCTATATTAACTAGTACATTACAACTCTTCACGTCCCGCCAGCGTCATGTCGCCCACCGTCCCATCCCGTATGCTGTTTGAGAAAAGGTTTACTCTCTGCACCAAGGACTTGCAAGGCGTGCACATGGTCGCGTACAAGCAATGTTTGTCTTGTGTGCATACTTATTTCTCTTCCTGAAACATACAAAGATGAAATTGTAGTAATGTAATTATATTGTATTGTACTTCATATATGGGCAAACAAATATGGGCCTTCATATATATCCTTCTATAACATACTGCAGACACTGACACCCGGTTTCTGAAAGGCTATTCAATTGGATATTCAACTAACATGGCTGTTAACTTGACAGCTTGTTCAAATCAATTCGGGTTTCTGAAACGTTAATTAGAGAAAAAATATAATCTGTGATCATTTTAATTTAACAAGAAGAATATTATTTAAGTATGGCTACATTGCTTATTTAGTTCAGTATTTCATTCAATAGCTCATTCAATTCAAAGATATTATAATCTGTAACCATAGATGGAGGATCTACAGGAGGGATGGACACTTTCTTTCTCATTCGCACAAGAAAATAATGCATTTATATGGGTTACATGTGATAGAAAGAAACAGAGTATTTTTTGTCCTTCACCATGTGAAGAAAAAGCACCAGTGGTACCCCATAGACATAATATTTTTGATGGTCAAGCGGCTCCACACTCTTATTTCGTGGGCCTTCATCCCGCGCGAATGTGGAGTGCGCATTTCACTATCGTAAATTTCAAAAGTACCAATATGGTACCAATTGTTAATACAATCTAGGTATTTTTGTTGCAAAGGACCTTTTATACCTAATAATTACGTTATCTGTCATAAACTAGTAAATTATTCAAAACAAATAGTATAATTTAATACTTAATTTGTCGACCAACACCTTTGTATTTGACAAGAGTTGACATTACACATTAGTTGACATTGTATTTGACAAGAGATTAATCTATGATCAAGGCTTAATTAGCCTTTCAGAAACCCAAATTGGCTTTGACATGAAGTTTCTGAAGCAAATTTTAACAGCCGTGTCAACTGACAGGTTGTTCAAATTAAAATAGTTGACCATGCTTTCTGCAACCCAAAATACACTTGACAGGAGATTTGACATCTAGTTAGTTGATTTTTGCGTTGATCATCCTTTCGGAAACCGGGCGTGAGATATGAATAAATAAATTAATTTAAACCTTTGATTAAAAGCCAATTGACAAAAAAGGCTTATTATAAAATCTTAGTTTACCTGGAGCATAAAGCAGTATGCTTATCATATACATTATATAATTTGTAACAATTGTTTAAAAACATATGACAGTAAAAGACAAGCCCAATGAGTTTTTTGCCGGATCGGAGTAGCTTCTGCGCTACAGTCCGGTGGTAGTAGGTAAAAAAATATTTTTGAGTAAGTGTCTCGGTGGGAACTATACATAATAAAGATACTAGTGCTTAAGGCATTAAGTCCGCCTATGTACAAAATGTGTGCATGAAGAATTAAATAAGTACTTTGATATTTGATATAATACGGAGTACTAAATACTTTCAGCGCAGTGGAAGGAAAGAAGGGAGGCCAAATATATCTATTTACTACATACCATTAACTTCAGAACGGGGCCACTTTAAGAGGTAGGTATGCTGTCCATTGGTTTTGAATATAAATGATCTTCTTTGCACTATGTCTTCTGGGGAACTAGAAACAAATAGATTTTTCTTATTTATTAATTTGTTAGATATGAGTTAAACATTATTCTAAGAGTTAAACACAATTTTGTTTACGGTTAAGCAGGATAACTTACCCGTTTCTGGTCTGACTGGTTTTCTGAAGAAATCGTAATATCGGTAATCGTAATTTGGACACGCGACATGCATAAGCCGATTTGTCGCCGGGTTGACCAATCTTTTCTCAAAATGTATACGGCAGACATGCATGTTCTCGGTGACTTCACAATTTTCATAACCTGTACTGTAACCGCGGCACACTTTTACTTTTCTTGAAGTAATTTAGCGTCCTGTCGTAAACTATAGCAATAGGATACACATTACTATCAATACATTGATAAAAATGCCGAAATTTATCCGGGTATCGCTTTAAGAGGCGGAATTTAATCGACGTAAACACGCGGACAGCGGACGCGGCGAGCGGGCGGATTGTCCGACTGACAAAGAAACATGGCGCCTGGTGTTCCCGGGGGTGAAGAAGCTGAAAGAGGGGTACGAAACGTCTGTATGAATGCCTGCACTGTCAATCTATACGGACCATTTTGTTTATTCGAACATTGCCTGGCGTGAATAGAATAGGAGCAAAGTCGTTTTCGTCACGTTTTCGTTGTACCAACGTATATTTAGGGTTGCCAGAAATACGGGATTGTTCCAGAACTTGTATTGTCTTG
The DNA here is from genome assembly GCA_911728495.1 of Furcula furcula. Classification (NCBI taxonomy): domain Eukaryota; kingdom Metazoa; phylum Arthropoda; class Insecta; order Lepidoptera; family Notodontidae; genus Furcula; species Furcula furcula. Next base: position 22,210,312 of record OU452257.1, on the reverse strand, counting down.
GAATTTTTAAATACCTACTACACTGTAGGTATTATTAATATTAGCAATATTTTTTTTTTTACTTAAAATTAAGCCACTTAAAATTTAGTTACCTACTTGACAACTTAATACGTGTAAATCAGGCATTACACGTATTAAGTTGTCAAGTAGGTAACTAAATTTTAAGTGACTTAATTATGTATGCGTATACACGTAGTTTTTACTAAATTTTAGTTAAAATCTTTAGTTCTTTAGTTCGCCCCAATGGACGGTCGCACGCTCCGTGACGATTTCATAGTACTTTGTAGCGACGGACAACTAATTTATTTTTAGGGTTAAATTATGTAGACAACTAGTACAGATTATTATATTAGAATTTCCTTTTTATAATATATATGTACTATAATTATAATATTAGATATAGAAAAGTAAACGACGGCGTGTCTTTCTTGATTACTGAATTTGTGTTTGATGTAAATATTTAACCATTTTTTTTAATAATAAATATTTGCGCTTGACCACAATCTCACATGATGGTAAGTGAAGATGACTTGTTGGTGGTGTTGTTGGTGGTGACTTGTTTATTGCCTTCCATTCCCGTAAGCACCGTGTCTGGTTCCCGGGGGACTACAATGCACCCCCAGTGGCAGGCTCCGAAGGAAACGCACTGAAGGACTCCTGGTACAGATTCCACAGGAGAGCCCAGGTTTCCCCTCATGTGTCAATGTGACAACCACGGGGATTGGGAAAGAATCCTATTTACCCCGGTTGACCTACACAGGTCCTGGGACCCATTGAACAATTCGCTAGCTGTGCTAGAAAAAAAGGATGTGAGATAGACTTAAATTACCCCAAAATTTCTCCGTTGATCTAAAAATTCCCGAGACTATTAGCCAAATAGCTCTCGAATCACTTAATTATACGGCAGTATACTAGGAAAAGTAAAAAAAAAAATATTGCAAATATTAATAATACCTACAGTGTAGTAGGTATTTAAAAATTCAAGGACAATACAAGTTCTGGAACAATCCCGTATTTCTGGCAACCCTAAATATACGTTGGTACAACGAAAACGTGACGAAAACGACTTTGCTCCTATTATATTTGTAAATTATCTATTGTATGATCTATGGCTATACCTTTACACGCACACCTGCAAACGTGCATTATACATGTGTGTGACCAAACGTATCAAGAATAAACCACGCCCACCTACTTACCCGAAAAATAGAAAAGTTTCTATTCTACATCATAACTTGCGTACTAAATTTTAACTTGGGACTTTCTAGTAAAGTGATTGCTTACACGTAATAATTTACTAAAATTTAGTAAAGATTTAGTTACCAACTTAATACGTGTAAACGAAAAATTTTACTTATTCACTTGTGTACTAAATTTTAACTTGGAACTTACTACTAAAGTGTTTGTTTACACGCAATAATTTACTCAAACTTTAGTAAAGATTTAGTTACCAACTTGTAACTTAATACGTGTAAAACAGGTATAAGCGCGCACGGGTGACATTTGTCACCGTGACTGTTTCGTCACTCTTATCAAGTCCATGGATATGTATGAAGATGCGCGCATGTTACGACGTGACAACTGGGTGACATTTATGTACGCCGACCGGCGAACAAGCCCGTGACGAAACGGTCACCGCGCCCATAGATTTTCATAGCAGTGCGCGCACGGGCGACAAAATTGTCACTCTCCTCGTCGTTCATTCGCATTTGACTTTCCATTCTCGACTTTAATGCACGTAAAATGGCGTCATCATCTACACAAAACGTGAACATCCGAGAATACGATATTGATAATGACATCATTATAGAAGAAGTGGAAAACAGAAAAGCACTCTACGATACGTCCTATTTCTTTCCTCCTATTTTCCACCCGCAGGCCAGCTGAAAGAAATTTCTTTAGAAATAAGCTGTACCTTTGTACTACTCTTTCCTATATTTTCATTTAATGTTATTGTGTGTACATAGATTATAAAATAAAATAAATAAATAAAACATTGAAGAGCATTCAGATATTAGTTTGAAAATTAAATCATGGGAAGAGATAAGTAGAATAATATTTAGCAATATTTGGGGTCCGACCACGAAACGACCGTCTCTTCTTTGACTATTATAATACTCAAAGCGTCTCTTCGAAAGCCATATTGTCAAATGATGCTACGATTTCAAAAACGTTTTGTCACTGTCACCCTTCGTGAGCGCACCCCACTTTGGAAACGTGACGTGACAACACAGATATGTCTGTGCGTGACAATGACAAAAACTTTAATGTCTCGGCGACAAAAGTAATCCGTGCGCGCTAGCCCTTACATTAGTCGCGAGAGCTGGGCGTTCCAGCGGATAATAGGCGCATTAAAATAAATATCCATAACGTGTTATGTGTACGAATGATTATTTTCTATCCTTATCGGCGGCACGCTAGCTAGATGTCTTGTTATATTCTGTCTACGTTTGTATACCACTAGGGCTTGCAACCCCTTAGTATGTTTGTATATCGATATCGATGAAAATAAAAGAACACAATATACGGGTGCTCCGGCGCATCTTGCTAGGTTCAACATCATAGACTCACCCACTTGCAGTTGTGGTTTTGATCCTGGTGATCTGAATCACATATTCTTTGCCTGCCCACTTTACGATCGCTCCATCTTATTATCTAATCTTCTCACATTTGGTGTACCTTTCCCTCTTTCCATTCCTAGTTTATTATATGCAAAAGATGTTAATGTATATAAAGCATTGGCATCTTTCATTATTCTTAATGATATTAAATTGTAATTTTATATTTTAATTTAACGTCTCTTATGTTTGTACCTATTGTAATTTATTTATTTTACGTCTGCTGTCATTATTGACACTGACACTTCACTTCTTCCTACAACATCATCATTACAACATACTATAAATTTTCAAATATCTCTGTAAGCTCTGTATATAGGTAGATGTATTTTATGTGCACATACGTAACTGATATTTATTTTCTAAATTTCGAATTTCACATACTATTGATACAATTCACGTTTCCTCGTTTTTTTGGCTGAATGCGCGCACACAGCGCAGTGCCATAAAAAAAATATATACGGGTGTGTTTATTGTTAAGTTTAATTCACGCAAAGTTACCTATGTACAATAGCTATGTTTTCAAAATTAAATTAAACAATTTTTAAGAAATATTTATGATGCGTCACGATCATCAATCTCAAAATTTGATTCACAATGGAGTCGTCATACTATAGTAGAATTATTTCGTCCGTGCAGTTTGGGTCATAAATCATAGCCTGGCTAGGGCGGTGAGCATGTTGCGCAGGCGCAACGCCATTATCGATATAAACAAATGAGTCATCGAAAGCAGGTACACGGCGGCGCGCGGCGGGGCGGTATCTCCTCTAAGGGCGGTATACAAAAGGTGGTGAGACATTGTTATGTTATGAGTCATTTGTTTAAGTACCTACCTGCAAATTATAGTTCATAATTATGTTTTTGCTGCTTTTGTGCATTCGCTCTCCGAACTTAGATATAAGTATTTATATATAATTTAACTTGTTACATTCTAAACGTTTGCACATATAGTTTTTTAATACATAGATACCTTAGACTATAGAATACATAGACCACGCGCACGGAACAAATAAGTGACGCCGGTTTGACCTTGCCGGTGTGTACGTAACACAGATTAACTGATCTACCGATGTACGTAATCTGCGATTTCTGTGTACGGATACAATTACCTGTGTGTGCGTAGAGTTACCAGTACCTGAAATAATCTCCCGAGTATTTTTCTTTATCTTATGGACTTTCAAATTTTGACTTATTGATACTAATGATTATCATTACAATATATAAAATAGCAGCGTTTTCCCTGAAAGAAAACGCATATTAAAATACTTACCTTATTCAAAGCTTATTATGAGAGCGGCACTTCCTGTTTCCCGTCGACTTTGCTCCTATTGGTCAATTTTCTTGTGATTTGACCGGAAATAGCATCAACATGGCAGGCGAGAGCAGCAAGGGTTTGTTAAATATGCCCGCTCGCTCCGCTCTTGTTCATTGTGTCGAAGAATTACCAGGCAGGATTAAAAGTTAAGCTTTGAATAAGGTAAGTATTTTAATATGCGTTTTCTTTCAGGGAAAACGCTGCTATTAAATCACTGTACCGTTATTAAAAGCTTATTATGAGACGTGTTTGTTTTCGCCTGGTGATGCCAGTATACATGACGCCAATGTGATTGTGATACATAGATGTATTGTAATATCCATGTGTGAATTTTAAATAGAAATCCAATAAATTGCATACTTATATATCTACATAGTGTTAAGTCCTAGAGTTAAAATATTATAATTATATTTAATTTAAGTAATTTTCTATGACGCGATAGATGTCGCTAACACAAAAGATTACATGCTATTGAAATCATTCCATTGTCCTATAAATTCACCATCAATTTGAATAAAGTACTCTCGGCCTGAGCAGGTGTTTTCTTTGACGAACGTCATAAATACCTAGCTGTAGCACCAGGACCGTTTTTGGAAATCGAACACAAGAAAAGAGTATACATGGTCCGATTCGAGGCGGATGACATTGATTGTTTGTTTATTACGGCATCTCTGCAAATTCAAATGTTGACATGGAACGTTGTGGCTACGAAAGCAGCGGAATCATAAGCGGAGCGGATTACAAGTGAGTTGGGCCATAAAGTGATTGTGAGTGGACTGCTATACAAACTGTGAGTACTTTAATGATTATTAATTCAAGAACTTGAGCTAGAAAAATTAGAAGTATTGGATTATAGACTTAGAATAGTTTCGCTTAAAGTGGACTGACGGGGAATCCATGCCAGTTTTCGGATAGAGGTGCGAAACACTTAGAAAAAATTTGCAAAAAAATTCACCAACTTAGAAAATTTTCAAGAAATCTTAATTGGATCTTAATTTCAACTAAGTCTATTAATTACAATCTTCGAATATTTAATCAACAAAATTAGAAGGAATACACTAACAATATGGATACTTACGTCAATTACCAAGATGATACAAAGTTGAAGATACAAAAAGCCAGGGTTAATTTTAGAAAGACACCTAAGGATCGGGTTACACTGTCGTACTTAGAGACGCGACTAGAAACACTAGAAAATTACTGGAGCTCATATCGCGATATTCACAAGGTGATAATTACGGAGTTTGAAAGTGCAGAATATTCGAAGTCTATTTATTTTACTTCGGACGCCTATGATGCAACGGAAGAGTTATACACTGAATATAAATCGGAATTAAAAAGTGCAATTTCGAAGGAGAGCGGTGATTCTAGTTCTGTAAGGCAGTCAGGTTCTAATGTACACGTGTCAAAAGTCGACCAACCCTTTAGTGTTAAGTTACCAAAAATTTCGATTCCAACATTTTGTGGTCAATACACTGAATGGACGAGTTTCAAAGATTTGTTTACATCACTGATTCATAACAATAAGGGATTGGACGACGTTCAACGCCTACATTATTTAAAAGGATATTTGTCAGGCGAAGCCGAACTACTTCTACGGCATATTCCGATCACGGCTTTAAATTATAAAACATGTTGGGATCAACTGCAGCAGCGGTATAATAATAAAAAACATTTGGCCAATTGTATTTTAAAACGTTTTATGTCACAAAAAAGTGTATTATCCGAATCGTCTGCGGCTGTAAAAGAGTTGTTAGATACAACCAATGAATGTATGAACGCGCTTAAAAATTTAGGTATTGATGTATCTTCTTGGGATATAATTATAATATATATTGTTAGCCAGAAGCTTGATACAGAGTCTAGAAAGTTATGGGAGGTCCAAATTTGTAAACTCACTGATGAATTACCTAAACTAAGCGACTTTTTGGATTTTTTGAATCAACGTTTCAGATCACTCGAGTTTCTTGATCATAAAGTTAGTAAATCCTATAGTAAGCCACGATCACCAAACGTTATGCACGTAATACCGGTAATCTCTTGCAGTTTTTGTTCCGAGAATCACAAAATAATTAATTGTAAGAAGTTTGCTAAAGAAGATACCGATGTACGTCGTGACTTTGCTCGAACCAATAGGTTATGTTTTAATTGTCTTGGCTCCAACCACTCCATATTTTCATGTCGTCAAACAACCAATTGTCGTATTTGTAAGAGGAGACATCACTCACTACTTCATCCAAAAACGGTTCCTAAACCTGATCACAGTTCTAGTGATCAACCAAATGATGTGGATCAAACAGCAAATACATCATCCACATCACAAGGCGAGACGTCAAACATTGTAGCTTGTTTCTCAAATGTGAATAGTCAAGTATTGCTTGCCACTGCCTTGGTTAAGGTAGAATCGAGAACAGGTTCATTTTTTCTGAGAGCTCTTATAGACCAAGGATCGCAAGCGTCTTTTATAACCGAATCAGCGGTTCAGATGCTTGGTCTTAAGAAGATACCAAGCATGAGCTATATTTCAGGTCTTGGTAGTGACCAGAGTGCAACATTGCAGTCTAAATGGTATGTTATTATAACAATTCAGTCATGCCATGATCACAACTTCACAGTTGAGGTAAAAGCTCATGTTATAAGAAAAATTACATCACTTCTTCCGGAAAAGAAAATTGTTTTTAAGTTTTTGGCATCACAATTTTCAGCTATGGAACTAGCAGATCCCTTATTTGGAACTCCAAATAAGACAGATCTGTTATTAGGGGCAGAAGTATACTGTCAAATTTTAAAAGAAGGTGTTATCAAGGGTCCACCAGGTTCTCCTATAGCTCAGAATACTCAGCTTGGTTGGATTCTCTCCGGCTGTATACATTCACCCCTAAATAACAGTCATGCGCAACACAATACAATAGTAAGTACGCATACCCAGGTCACAGATGATCTTTTAAGAAAATTTTGGGAATTGGAAGAGCCGCCTTTTACCAATAAATCACTTTTGACTGAAGAAGAACAAGCCTGTGAAGACTTTTTTGTAAAGACTGTCAAAAGAGATAGTTTAGGGCGGTATATTGTTAAACTACCATTCAAGTCTGATGATCCTATGTGTCAATATGGAAATTCATATAATGTTGCGCAGAGAAGACTTAATTTATTAGAGAAAAGATTAGACAAGGATCCCGAGTTTCGGCTACAGTATTCGGATATTATTGAAGAATATTTGTCCTTAGGGCACATGGAAATAGTTCCCGAATCGGAGATATCGAAGTCCACTGCCGTATATTTGCCTCATCATGCGGTAGTTAAGCCTGACAGAACCACGACAAAGGTACGAGTTGTATTCGACGCTTCATGTTCACTTAACAATGGATCATCATTAAACAAAGACATGATGGTTGGTCCAACAATACAACCTACACTGAGGCAAATACTCATAAGTTGGCGCTGTTATCCTATATGTCTAGTTGCTGATATAGAGAAAATGTATAGGCAAATTAAAGTATCTGACGAAGATGTTGATTTTCAACGACTTTTGTGGCGTAGTAAGACTGATTCAGAACTTCAACATCTAAGGTTACTGAGAGTAACGTTCGGGACATCGTCAGCACCTTATTTGGCCGTACGGGCATTGCAGCAACTGTCATATGATGAAGGAAAACAGTTTCCTTTAGTGGCTGACAAAGTGTTAAAGGAATTTTACATGGATGACCTTATGACTGGTTGTGATAGTATAGAAGAGGGTCTCCAAATATATAAACAGATGAATCAATTACTTAGTATTGGTGGTTTTAAACTTCAAAAGTGGAGTTCTAGCAATGAAGAGTTACTTCAACTTATGCAGGGAGAAATCGGTGATTCCAAGAACTTAGAATTGAAGTTAGATCCAGTTATGAAAATTCTAGGTTTGACTTGGAATAGAGCTAATGACGAATTTCAGTATACTGTTAAACTTCCTGCACTTGAAACACCGGTGACTAAGCGAAAGGTTATCTCAGACATTGCAAGATTATTCGATCCACTTGGTTGGATTGCGCCAGTTATAACAACTGCTAAAATGTTTATTCAGAGAATCTGGTTATCTGGTGTGAATTGGGATGAAGAAATTCCCTCTAACATTTTAAATGATTGGTTAATTTTTCGTAAGAATCTCGTTCAACTAACTGATTTTCGGATACCCAGATGGACTGGTACAAAGAAAAACTCTATCCACACCGAGTTGCAGGGCTTTTCGGATGCATCTAACGCAGCTTATGCTGCTGTGGTTTATGTAAGGACTATAACTAGTAAAGGAGAAGTTCATGTAAATATTATAGCTTCTAAATCGAGGATTGCTCCTGTAAAACAGGTTTCAATACCTCGTTTGGAGCTCTGTGGAGCTGTTCTGCTTGCCAAACTTCTTCAGGAAGTTTCAGAATATTTAGGCATACCAAAATCTAACATCCATGCCTGGACGGATTCTTGTGTTGTTCTTGCTTGGCTAAGTTGTCATCCAAGCAAATGGAAAACTTTCGTGGCAAATAGAGTCTCTGAAATATTGACCATAATGGATAATAGTCAATGGTCACATGTCATGTCTGGAGATAACCCAGCAGATTGTGCATCACGAGGCGTAAATCCTGGTGATTTAGATAAAATAGAACTCTGGAAGAATGGCCCTAAATGGTTGCAAGAAAATACAGTCCATTACAGTAAAGGAAAATTTAAGAAAACTAATTTAGAAGAAAAGAAAGAAAATATATTAGCTCATGTTGCTTTAGAAAATGATAGTATTGTTACAAGATTTTCTACTTTAAATAGGTTAATTAGAGTAATTTCATATTGCAAAAGATTTATAAAGCTGACTAAGCAACCAAGAGCTAACATTACTATGACAGGATGGCTAACTACAGAAGAATTAAACAATTCATTACTTACCTGTGTCCGGTTGTGTCAGAGAGAAAGTTTCCTGGAAGAAATAACAAGCTTAAAAGGAATAAATAAAGTAAATAAAAAAAGTAGACTTACCTCATTAAATCCATTTATTGACGGCGATGGCATTCTCCGGGTCGGTGGGCGATTGCAGAAAGCTGACGTTAATGCTGATATGAGACATCCAATATTGATTCCGTGTAAGTCACATCTAACCAAATTAATTGTGGCCGATGCTCATGAGCGTACACTTCACGGTGGTCCTCAAATAATGCTAAGTTATTTAAGAACTCGTTATTGGATCATTAATGCAAGGAATCTGGTTAGACAACATGTCCATAATTGTGTAGTTTGCATTCGTCATGCTGCTAAAACTAATCAACAGCTGATGGGTCAGTTACCTTCAGCTCGTGTCACATCGTGTCGCCCCTTTTATCAAAGCGGCGTAGACTACGCGGGACCCATTGCAGTTAGACCCACAAAGGGACGTGGTTATCACTCTACCAAAGGTTATATTTGTTTATTCATCTGTATGACCACTCGTGCTATTCATTTAGAAGTCGTCAGTGATCTGACTTCAGATGCCTTTTTATCGGCTTTCAAGCGTTTTGTTGCACGTAGAGGCCATTGTGCAGATTTGTGGAGTGATAACGGTACTAACTTTGTGGGTGCTAATAAAGAGTTACAGCGTATGTTTCAGGAAGGCTCAGTAGTGGTACGCGATATAGCAGAATGGTTAGCTGATAACCGAACCAACTGGCACTTCATTCCACCACACTCCCCAAATTTCGGAGGCCTTTGGGAAGCTGGAGTGAAGTCTACAAAGTACCATTTAAGGAGGGTTATCGGCAACACGACTCTCACGTTTGAGGAGATGGCTACGCTTCTCTGCCAAATTGAAGCATGTCTCAATTCCCGTCCGATCACCCAAATCAATAACAATCCAGAAGATGCTTTTCCGCTTACTCCTGGACATTTTCTTGTTGGCGAGCCCCTGGTGTTGGTTCCAGAGGTTAGCTTTGAAAAATCGACATTAAGTACACTTAAGAGATGGCAGTTCACGCAGCGACTTATGCAAGATTTTTGGCGTCGATGGTCGCGGGAATACCTCACACAACTTCAACATCGTTATAAGTGGTCACAGGTAACTCCCGAACCTAAAGTCGGAGACATAGTATTAGTGAAGGAAGATGATCTTCCTCCAGCAAAATGGTTGTATGGCATAATAACAGATAAACATATTGGTTCGGACAATCTTACACGAGTAGTTTCTTTAAAACATAAAGGTTCCATTATTAAAAGACCTGTATCAAAGCTCATTATTTTGCCAGTTGCAACATGAATTATTGTACTGATACTATATTGATATATTGTATGATATTTTTCATACTGATTGAAATTTTCTTATTTGTTTCTAATTCATACTGTTATAGAAATTGTATCAAATATTTAGGTGGAATATTTTTTGTTTGTTGATAGGAAAGGGAACCTTTGTTAGATTTTCTTATTATTCACTTGTTTAGTAAAATCAAAGGTTCACATCAATTTTATTAATGTTCAAGATGGTGGTTTTGTTAATATTTTAAGTATTGTGAAGTATATTATGGACATTTCGTCCATAGCGGGCGGAATGTTAAGTCCTAGAGTTAAAATATTATAATTATATTTAATTTAAGTAATTTTCTATGACGCGATAGATGTCGCTAACACAAAAGATTACATGCTATTGAAATCATTCCATTGTCCTATAAATTCACCATCAATTTGAATAAAGTACTCTCGGCCTGAGCAGGTGTTTTCTTTGACGAACGTCATAAATACCTAGCTGTAGCACCAGGACCGTTTTTGGAAATCGAACACAAGAAAAGAGTATACACATAGTCTGCTACGAATTTCTTTTAAAAATGGGTAGCAAAGATAAGAACTGTATCTCAACCATTCCAATCAATATTATGGGCAATTGATAATCAATAGTTATTTATATGCGATGTACTTTTGACTTCGATTTTATAAAACTGTCTAAAATGTATTAAAGACCTCCAATTTCCAGGAGCTAGCTAGTATCAAAAACTTAACTATGCTTGTGGCGCATGATAGCTAACTATTTAAGCTAGATTATGTTGGTGGTTTTAGTATTTTTAAACCAATCGACGGCAGCTATCGTAACTGGAATATACAAACAATTTGTTTTTTGTATTTAACGCTGACCCCGGCACACCCTGACGATGAAGTAGAGGCTATGTATGAGGAGATAGCAGAAGCCATACATACCTCCAAAACACACTTCACCGTTGTTATGGGGGACTTCAACGCGAAGGTGGGCACACGGAATGGCGATGAGTTGAAAGTGGGGTCATATGGGTACGGGCAGCGGAACCAAAGGGGCCAGCGGCTGGTCGACTTCATGGAGAAGGAGGGACTCTTTGTGATGAACTCCTTCTTCAAGAAGCGACCATCCAGGAAGTGGACGTGGATAAGCCCCGATGGTTCAACCAAAAATGAGATCGACTTCATCATGACGACCAACAAGCATATATTCGATGATGTCTCCGTGATCGGCAGGGTGAAAACCGGTAGCGATCACCGCATTGTTAGAGGCACATTGAATATCAATGTCAAGCTTGAGAGGTCCCGTCTGATGAAGTCCACGCTCCGTCCGGGAACCGCCCAAATCCAAAACCCCGAAGACTTTCAACTCGAACTACACAATCGCTTCCAGTGCCTAGCCGAATGCGAAACTGCGGACGAGTTAAACAATGGGTTGGTGCAAACTGTCCATGCAGTGGGGCCCAAGTTCTTTAAGACCCCACGCCGTAATAAGCCTCAGAAGCTCTCCAATCAAACCATTAAGTTAATGGAAACCCGAACTGAGATGAGACTGCAATCTTCAGCTGATATGTCGGAATATGCTGAACTCAATAGACGAATCTCGAAATCCATGCGACACGACTTGCGTTCCTATAATACAGCATGTATTAAGGACGCAATTGAGCGGAACCAAGGCTCTAAAGTGTTTGCAAAGAATTCGTCTATTGGGCAAAGCCAAGTGACCAAGCTGAAGATCGACGACGGCAGTGTCATCTCATCAAAGTCGGAGATATTGAGAGAGCTCGAGAGGTTCTACGGACAGTTGTACACCTCGACACGAAAACCCATTGCCCGAACAGCTCAGGACACCAGAGCCCAACTAACCCGACACTACACTGAGGACATCCCAGACATCAGCTTGTACGAGATTAGAATGGCTCTCAAACAGCTTAAGAACAACAAGGCGCCGGGTGAAGACGGAATCACAACAGAACTTCTGAGAGCGGGTGGAAAACCGGTACTTTTAGTCCTCCAGAAGTTATTTAATTCCGTCTTACTCGAGGGTACTACGCCAGAAGCATGGCACAGGAGTGTGGTGGTTCTCTTCTTCAAAAAAGGTGATAACACTTTATTGAAGAATTATAGACCCATCTCACTCCTGAGCCATGTATACAAGCTGTTTTCGAGAGTCATTACGAACCGTCTCGAACGCAGGTTTGATGACTTCCAGCCTCCCGAACAAGCCGGGTTCCGAAAAGGCTTTAGCACCGTAGACCACATACATACGCTCCGCCAGATTATACAGAAGACCGAGGAGTATAATCGGCCATTATGTCTAGCGTTTGTGGACTACGAAAAAGCCTTCGATTCAATCGAGACCTGGGCGGTATTGCAGTCCCTCCAGCGGTGCCACATTGACTGTAGGTACATCGAAGTGTTGAAGTGTTTGTACAGCAACGCCACCATGTCGATCCGACTACAGGAAGAGAGCACGAAACCAATCCCATTGCAGCGAGGTGTGAGACAGGGAGACGTTATTTCTCCGAAACTGTTCTCAAACGCATTGGAGGACGTTTTCAAGCTCTTGGACTGGTACGGATTCGGCATCAACATCAATGGCGAATACATCACTCACCTTCGTTTTGCCGACGATATAGTCATTATGGCAGAGTCGCTGGAGGACCTCAATACGATGCTCAGCGACCTCAGTAGCGTTTCCCAACAGGTGGGTCTTAAAATGAACATGGACAAGACGAAGATCATGTCTAATGTCCATGTTGCACCCGTACCGGTAGTTGTTGGGAACGATACACTCGAAGTTGTTGACCACTACGTATACCTAGGACAAACTGTCCAGTTAGGTCGGTCCAACTTTGACAAAGAGGTCGCCCGAAGAATCCAACTCGGATGGGCAGCGTTCGGGAAACTACGCGATATCTTCTCGTCCAAAATACCGCAGTGCCTGAAGACGAAGGTTTTTAACCAGTGTGTGTTGCCAGTGATGACATATGGTACTGAGACGTGGTCTCTAACGGCTGGCCTTTTAGAAAAGTTCAGAGTCACACAACGAGCCATGGAGAGAGCTATGCTCGGAGTTTCTTTGCGCGACAGAATCCGAAATGTGGAGATTCGCCGAAGAACTAAGGTCACCGACATAGCTCTCAGAATCTGCAAGTTGAAGTGGCAATGGGCAGGCCACATCGCTCGAAGAACCGATAACCGTTGGGGAAGAAAGGTTCTCGAGTGGCGACCACGAACCGGAAGACGCAGCGTTGGCAGGCCTCCCACTAGGTGGACAGACGACATCGTGCGCGTCGCAGGTAACCGGTGGATGCAAATAGCCAATTGTCGTTCATTGTGGCGTTCTAAGGGGGAGGCCTATGTTCAGCAGTGGACGTCTTCCGGCTGATGATGATGATGATTTAACGCTGATGCTTTAACCGCAAAACAAAATTTATTTTAACGCTGCAGGCGTTGCAAGCAGGTGGTTTTCCGATTAACGCAATTCCAGGACGCGACTATGAATTACACCCTACCAGGTGCTGTTGTAATGTTTAGCTAAGCTACTGCATGAAAATTATCCTTGGACAGGAAATTCACTAAATCATATCCTATTTAAAAGACTCTTGAGGATGAACAAGTATAATCGATATAAGAACATATCGTGACAAGAAATTACTAGTAAGAAACTGGACTGATCAGTAGGACTGTACAATCATCAGACAAATGATTTAGGCCAAATAATGTTAAATGACAATTGTTTACTTATTTTATTATGTATCTATGTATGAATCTGCTATAAAACTGTCCAAAATGATGCCAATATTTAAATTAGATTAGAAAAAGTCGGCACAGATTTTACAGACTAGGTCCTGGTACTTTGTGAATTTCAATGTATATATATTTTAGATCGCAAAGTCAAGTCCTTCACATTTCCACTTTCAGGATCACGTTGTATGTTAATAGACAGTATGCCCACCTGTACGTCCACTATGACTGAGGTAGTGATATATGAATCAAAACTCGTTCAAGAAACGAGTCTACTCCCCAGAATACTTCAGCGATTAAGTATGTGTTAACCCACACATTATGTTTACCTTATACCATATACTCAAAGATTTAAACATAGATGATATTTTACGGTATACCTGCTCTGAAGTCCCGAAAATATTTATTTGTAATATAAAATTATCGTGTCACAGTTTTCGTTGCCATACTCCTCCGAAACGGATTGACAGATTTTGATGAAATTTTTTGTGCTTATCCGGTATCTATGAGAATCGGCCAACATCTATTTTTCATCCCCCTAAATGTTAGGGGTAGTCCATCCGAGCAAAACGTAATAAAAGCGCGGGCGGAGCTGCGCGGGTCAGCTAGTATTTATTGTAAATATTAATTTATGGACTTAGGTAAGTACTCAGTCTGTAATACTATCTCAAAAAAAAAAATGATCTGTCAAGAGAATCTGTTTTTAAATGGATATTGTAAATAATCAATAAAATTTGATTTGTATTTGTTTAATATTTCATAGCGAACTTTATCTGGTATGTACAAACTTATAATGTAATATCCGTAAGTGAATGGATGAGACCCCCCCCCCCGTCTTTGCGGAGGTAAAGGCAACTTTTTTGTCATAAAATCGAAATTGCAAGGGATAATAATCAGGATTGTTAATATTTCTTTCGGTTACAAATGTCCTGACATTGATCGGAATTTAAATTACACGCTTTTGTCTACCAAAATTGTGTCGGGAGTGAATTTCTGGCTGATAAAAATGCATGCGATGCAGTGTTGCTACAATTTCGGGTAAGTGGTTACTTACCATACAATACAATTGAGTTTTCTAATATTAAATCACTGTACCGTTATTCAAAGCTTATTATGAGAGCGGCACTTCCTGTTTCCCGTCGACTTTGCTCATATTGGTCAACTTTCTTGTGATTTGACCGGAAATAGCATCACCATGGCAGGCGAGAGGGCAGCAAGGGTTCGTTAAAAATGCCCGTTCGCTCCGCTCTTGTTCATTGGCGTCTTATTTCCCGTCACGGACCGAGGCTACAATATTACAACTATTTATGGAATTCAAATCAAATTCTAAATAATTCCAAAGGAATAAAATATTGAACAACAATAGTTGTTACAAATAGTTGGAAGCCAAGCAAACGGTGAGTAAAAACATTTTAACGGTTTTTGCCGTTCGTTTTGTTTCTTTGTTCCTAATCAAATGTTTTATACTAATGAATATTTTGTGGTTTGAATATAGTGCAAGTAAATTGGGCTATGTAAGCAATATTTTTATAAATAATTATTTTCCATTCAGTCTACCGACAATTTTATTTTGAAAACTCGAAACTTAGTTTTTAATACTTGTGCAGAAATGATTTTTCGTAAAGTTTATTGCTGGTAATTGTACGTACGATATTTCTAAGTGGATAAAAAACGACTCTTAGTAAACGACCCATAAATCATATTAATAATGCAAATTATTTTCTTTACAATCTACCCGCAGTTTTAAACATTTGCTGAATTATTTTGTAGCAAAGTCCTACAATGATAATACATTTCTTACAGTTAGTTCTAAGCTTTTTTTCAGAATGAATATTTCTTTAAATCACATTATTATGTAGACAGTAGCGCAATACTGTCAATTTACGAAAATCTGAACAGTGAAATAGTGACTATTATCAACGTGAAAGGCAGCAAACAAGTGAGTTCAGTTAATTAGTATCCCAGTTATACAGACGCACCATTGCGTCCATTTTTATTTTTTTATTGAGTCTATTCAATGAGTTGGTTGTAAGTGCCCCGAGCATGGTTCCTGCTGTTTCTGCTGCATCTAGTCAAAAAACAATGTTTAATTATAACTTGACTCCTGGTGAACACTCTCCAGTCAGGCAATTAAAGAGCATAAATAGATGTAGCAATAATAAACTAAAGAAATATATTAAAATTAATAGATACATTAAGAAAACACAGAAACTTGTTAAAAAGCATAGATTTTTTATAAAAAATGTAAAATTAAACCGAGAGAGATTGTACTTAATAGATAAATTAGACATGTATGCATCAAGACTGGATAAATGTACATTAAAGTATAAAAATGACACAAAGACCTTGCAAGATGATATTTCACATCTGCAAGAAAAATTAAAATTGATTTCCAATAAGTATACAGACTCTCAAAAATTAATGAAGGAGTATACGCTGGCGATGAATGATATAATTAATAGTAATACAGTAAAGAACAATATCAATAGGTACTCAATAGGTTCTTTATCACCAGCGAGTAGTCCCAAAATTAGTACTAGTAATAAAGTTATAATTCAACCTTCCCTTAATGTTGAAAATGAGTGCACAATTAAAAATGACTACTCTGTCACTAGCGAGACACCAAAAGATCATAAAATTGTAATATTTAGTGACGAAATCGGAAAAGACATGGCCCATTACTTAACAGATTCTTACAGCAGATGTTCTGTAACTAATTATTGTATGCCTGGCAAGTCCTATACTGCTATATTAGATAATATTCTAACACAAAATTTTAGTCAGGATACTATATTATTAATATTAGTAGGAAATAGAGGAAATGTGTCCAAGAAACAATTACTTGTATATTATAATTTATTGTCTAAGCTTGATATAAAAGAGATTGTAATGTTCACATTTCCATATAGTAAAAGTTTGCCGCAGCAAGAAAACTCTACTAGGTATAAATTAAACTTAACACTATATAGCTTGACATGTAATAGTTATGACATAAAAACTAAATTTCATTTAATTGACATGAATAATTATATTAGTGACAATTTATTATTGACAAAAGATAAATGTTATCTAGCAAAATATTATAAAAGACAGATAGCTGCTTCGCTATCATATTATTTTTATACATCAGCCAAAAATTTGGCTACCCAGGTCGCTTCTATTGAGCGACAAACACTTGACATTGAATTAAATTCAGCCAAGCATTTGGCTATCAATAATAACATTCTAATTAATTTAAATTAGATATTATGACAACGGAGCCAACCTCTTGCATTGATAATAAATATGATAATAGAAATTTAAATACTGAGAATACCCCAAATAAAAATAAATTACCATGTATTAACCTGGTGCATCAAAATATTCAAGGGTTTATGGGCAAAGAGTTGGAAATTGAATTATTTATGAATGGTCAGAACATAGATATTTTTTGTGTAACAGAACATTGGCTAAAAAGTGACCAGTTCATGTTCAATTTCAACAATCACCAGGTTGCTAGCTCGTTCAGCAGAGTAAAAATGATACGAGGAGGCTCTCTAATTATTATTAGGAAAAATATAAAATTTAGGGAACGCACTGATATTGTGAGCCAGTCTGTTGAGCGAGTTATTGAAATAGCTTGTATTGAGTCTGAGCAGTTTTTAGTTTTGAGCGTATACAGGCCCCCGTGTTCACCCTACGAGGTATTTGAAAGAATTTTAGAAAATATTTTGCACAAAATTTCATCTTCTAATAAATTATTATCTGTGGAGACTTTAACATAAATTTACTGGAAAATAGCAATGTGACTGGTAAATTTATGACACTACTTAAATCTTATAATTTGTACAACATTTTCTTTGAACCTACTAGGATAACCTCTACTAGTGCAACTTGTATTGATAATATATTTACTAATATGAAACCAGTCCACAAAGAAATAATAAATAAGTTAGATTCCGATCATTGTGGACAGTTAGCTATATTTCCTAGTAAAACTAATAAATCACAAAGAAATGTTACGTTTGTTCCAGTAACTAAACGCCGTCTAAATTATTTCAAAGCCGCCCTGACTGATAAACTACCTGCATTACCCTGTCATAATGATCCGAATACTTTGTATAACGACTTATTCCAACTGATCGATAATCAGTTCAATAAAATCTTTAAACCTAGAACATTATTAATTAATGATCGTGTGTCATTTAATGATTGGGCAACTGTAGGTATTCTTAAGAGTCGGAGAAAACTGTATGAGTTGTATAATGAAAAATCTTCAAACACTTGTCCACTCTTTAAAGAATATGTTAAGAAATAGCGTGCTCGAGTCGTGTGTGTGAGTGAGAAATCAATCGCCTCGCTTGCCTTACCTACCATTGTGATAAAAAATAATTGTGCTAACAGTCAGTGTTCCTTATACATAATAAATTAATAAAATAATATCTAATAATGAGTGTAAAAAGGAGCCCACCCCACGGAGGTTCTGGATCACAGCCAGATTTGTCGAAATTGCGAGATGATACCGGCTTGACCACCACCTAACGTAAAAGAAAAGTACCGGACTGTCATTGTAATTATCAAGATTTTTTGCTGGATTTCCAAAACAAAATGATGGATACTATAAAATCTTCACTTGAAGTTCAAAATCAACATATTAAGGATACCTTAAATGCATTTCACAACGATTTTACCATGTTTGGACAAGAAGTATGTGCTATAAATGTTACTGTTACTAACCTGTCAGCGGAACAAACTGCAATTAAAGAAGATATCTCAGAGTTTAAGTCGTTAAATACATTAAATAACAGCAAGATTCAGTCTGTGACAAATGAGGTCAAGGATTTGAAGTTGGCTGTAAAATACCTTTCTGAGCAGCTTCGAATAAAAGAACAGCAGGGGAGGATTAATAACATTGAAATTACAGGTGTACCTTTCTTAAAAAGTGAAAATTTGGTTAACATCCTAAGCAACATAACACAGAAGATTGGTTTTCCTCTGATGAGTACCGATATTGATTATATTCACAGAGTTCGTCGATTTAACCCCAAAAATACGAATAATTCAACCGGGGAGAGAGAAATATCTTCTATACCTAACATTGTCGTCAAATTCACCCAGAAGAATCGCAAAAGCGATATGCTTGCAGCTGTACGTGCGCGTCGTGGATTGACCACAAGCGATGCAGGGTTGGACGGCCCGTCCACACCAATTTACATTAATGACCATTTAACGCCTTCTAATAAACTGTTATACAAACAAGCTCGCCTTCTGGTTAAAGAAAAGGGATTTAAGTATATTTGGTTGTCCGAGTGTAAAATTCTAGTACGTAAAAATGATACGTCCAAGGTGTTATTAATATCTAGTGAATCCGATCTTTTAAAAATAAAATGACTGTATAATTACCTGTCCTCGACGTTAAGTTTGTTTTTATACGTAATATTTAAACCTATAAAATTACTATGTTACCCACACGAGACAAATGTTAGTTTAATTGTTGATATTAAATTTTGTTTGATCGTTTTATTTTATATGAATTTAACCTATATAGTATATTGTTTTCTACTATTAATATTAAAACAGTTGCCTCTTTGTCATAAACATACTGAGAGAAATATATCATTTAGGAGCTTCACACTCAAATATCGTAATTGGATAGTTAAATTGTATGTTGATGGAACGTATTTACTATTTTTATTAAGCACACACTTTTATTACAACAATGTTCGATAGTAATAACTTCTGCATTTACTATCAGAACGTGAGGGGTTTACGCACCAAATCACACTCTTTTCTACAAGCTGTGTTATGCAATAACTTTGATGCAATATGTATCACCGAGACATGGTTAACTGACAGTTTTAATGACTCCGAATATTTTGATGATCGATATCAGATATATCGCTGCGACCGAAATGCTGTGGCCACCGGACACAATCGTGGTGGTGGAGTAATAATTGCTGTACGTCGTGAATTCTGTTCGTGGCACCGCGCGGACATGTGCGCGCCACCGCCCTCCGAGGAGGTATGGGTGTCTGTGCCGTTGCGCGCGAGTCTTAGCCCGAACACTGTGATGAAGTCAGATACCGCTGCTGCTGCTGGCCCTCGCTACTTGCATATAATATCTACGTATATAGCACACGGTAATAATCATGATTCGCTGCTATCTTCTTTCTACGATAGAGTGAGTGAATTTGCGATTTGTAACCAGAATGATATTATTGTCGTACTCGGTGACTTTAACGTCTCCCATGCAAACTGGTCCTATAATATACAATCTAATTCTATGGATATACATACTAATAGTAATAATTTAGCCTGTCTCACTGCCGATTTTATGAATTTGTCTTCTTTATCCCAATATAATGACCAATTTAATGACAATTGGTCATTATATTGGGACTATGAAAAGGACCTTCCTCTACTATGAAAAGACAATTTCATAGGGCCGATTACGATGCAATAAAGAATCGTCTTAGATCTATAGATTGGGAGAAGTCTTTTAGTACAATGAGTGATGTTAATGCTATGACGAGTTATTTCTATGAAGTCCTCGATAATACTATAAACACATATGTACCAACATATAATATGAATTTAAAACAAAAATATCCACCATGGTACACAAAACCACTTATAAAGCTATCAAAAGAAAAACTTAAATTTCATAAAAAATGGAAAAAATACTGTAACCTTCGCGATTATCAAATTTTCTCACTATTAAGGTCCCGATTTAAGAAAATGGAAGAAGACTGTTACAAATCTTATATTGCGCTCTCGGAAGATAAAATTAAAATGAACCCCAAGTTCTTATGGTCATTTGTAAAATCAAAAACAAATAGTAACAATATGCCGGAGAAGATGTTGTATAAAGGTAAGATTCTTTCAAATGGTAGCGAAATTTGTAATGCCTTTAATGAATATTTTCATTCTGTATTTGTACCACCTTGTGCTCAAATAATACCCGATGACCCTAGTTCTCCATCAACCGTAGATATCAACACTATTAATATTACTGTAAATCTGGTCCTCAACGAATTAAAACATGTTAACACTAACAAGGGTGCAGGTCCAGATGATATTCACCCTATTTTTATATCAAACTGCGCTGAAGAACTTGCTGTACCTTTAACGTTAATTTTCCGTGCTTCTATTGAAACTGGTATCTTTCCAACTAGATGGAAACAATCATTAGTTACTCCAATTCCCAAAAATAGTAGAAGAGATATTATTACTGAATACAGGCCGATCTCAAAGTTATGCGTCTTAGGAAAAATCTTTGAAAAAATAGTGACATCCCAAGTTGCGCTAGCCTTCCGTAACACTATATCTCCGCAACAACACGGCTTTTTCAAACATCGCAGCGTTGAAAGTAATATGGTAATATTCACAGATTTCTTAGTACAAGCTATGGACAATAACTTACAGGTGGACGTCGTGTACACTGACTTCTCGAAAGCATTTGACAAAATAAACCACGATATGCTCATTAAGAAGCTTATGAAGGCTGGTGTACACGGCTGCCTCCTTCGATGGATCCAGTCTTACATTACCAATAGGAGTCAAGCAGTTTGTGTTAAAGGCTACTCATCACAATTCCTCCCCGTACCCTCCGGTGTGCCACAAGGTTCGCATTTAGGGCCTTTTCTATTTTCGATCTACATTAATGACATAGGACAATCAATTAATCACAGTCATCACCTTCTGTACGCTGATGACACTAAGTTATTTACAGTAGTACAATCCACTGACGACTGTAATAATCTACAGAAGGATCTAGATAATTTAAATCGTTATTGTAGATGCAATCAATTATTCTTAAACATTGATAAATGCTCCATTATGTCATATACTCGTAAAACTAATCCAATCTACTTTAATTACAGCCTACAAGATAGCGTTCTTAAAAGAGTTTCAACCATCAAAGACTTAGGTATAACTATGGATTCAAAATTAACTTTTAATAATCACATAGACCACATAGTTGCTACCGCGTTCCGCAGTTTAGGATTTATTCTCAGAGTCAGTAAGCCATTTCGGAATGCAACATTACTCAAAATTCTTTATTTTTCATTCGTTCGTTCCATTCTTGACTTCTGTAGTACTGTGTGGAGTCCATGCTTCCAAATACACATAAATAGAATTGAAAGAATTCAAAAAAAGTTTTTAAAGTCACTGAACTACCGTATCAATATCGAAGATTCTACCTATGAGAATGCGTTGCGTAGGCATAATTTGCTTAGTCTTAGCGATAGGAGGAAAATGTTTGATATTGTCTTTCTTTATAAAATAATTAATTCCTTGATTGACTCGACTACATTACTTGGAAGAATACCTTTTGTAGTCCGTACTCGCATCCCGATGCGCTCCTCACGAACATTGCCACTTTTTGTTCCTCCGCGATTATCCAAAACATATACTCGTAATTCGTTCCTATATCGTTCCACCAACATATACAATAAAGAATTTTATGATATAGATATCTTGAATATTTCTCTCAGTAAACTAAAATTAAGTCTAAGACAAGCCTTAAGTAAATAAATAGTATTTTCGCTTTACAATATTACGATTTTTGTTTATATTGTTCTAACAATTGTAGGTATTAATTTTCTTTTAAAAACCGTGTCTTGCTAACACTCCATAATATTGTTATTTCTTATAATTAACACTTAATTGGTACTGTAGGTCTGTAATTTATAATTTAATATTAAGTTACCTCAGTTTTTTGTATTATGACCGTTTGTTACCATGAATAAATGAAAAAAAAAAAAAAAAAAAAAAAAAAAAATAGAAATACTCTAAGGTCTTTAAACGAGCCTGTTCCTTAGCTAAAGCAATGTACTTGAAAAACAAAATAAAAAAATCTGAAAATAAAATCAAAACTACATGGAGCATTATAAACAGCGAAACTGGAAGAACAACTGTGCGTAATCGCGATTTTCACTTGAAAATTAACGATGCTGACATAACAGCGGATCTCGATGTAGCGACCGCGTTTGAAATTTTTTTTGCTAATATTCCTTCAGAAATATCAAAAACCCTTAAGTCGTCGTCCACTTCCGCAGAGTTATTAATGCAACAAAGTGTACCCAAATGTGGAACAACTTTTGAATTCTCCTCCGTTACTACTAAGGATATTGTAAACACATTTAAAAAACTAAATCTGAAAAAAACCGCGGACTTATGGGGGGCTATCTACTCAGATGGTCTTATCTGTCATTGATCTTATTGCACCGCAATTAACTGTAGTATTCAATAGTTGTGTCGCTAGTGGTGTGTTTCCTGACCTTATGAAACAGAGTAAATTAATTCCTATGTTTAAATCCGGTAGTACCACTGAGCCTACGAATTTCAGGCCAATTTCGGTATTACCTACATTAAGTAAAATCTTTGAAAAATTATTGCTTAACCAAATGTTAGACCATTTTAACAAATATGATCTGTTTCATGATAAACAGTTTGGATTTACCAAGAATTGTTCTACGACAGATGCAGGAGTCGAATTATTGAGAAATATATACGACGCCTGGGAGGACAAACAGGATGCCCTTGGCGTATTCTGTGACTTATCCAAGGCGTTTGATTGCGTACAACATGATACGCTGGTCAGGAAATTACACCACTACGGAATCAGGAACAGAGCTCTCGATCTTCTGACTTCATATCTGAGTAATAGAATTCAGAAGGTTGATATTAACGGAACGAGATCTGCAGGATCTGAAGTTACGTTGGGTGTACCACAGGGTTCAATACTAGGCCCATTCTTATTTTTGATATATGTTAATGACTTTCCCTATTTTGCAGGGGACAATTATAAGATTATATTGTTCGCTGATGACACCTCGCTTTTGTTTAAAATTAAGCGTGGTCTACAAGATTACGACGATGTGAACAATGCTGTATCTAAAGCTGTCCATTGGTTTAATGTCAATAATTTAAAACTAAATGAAAGTAAAACCAAATGCATAAAATTCACAACACCTAATGTCAGACAGGTGAAAACCAATGTTAATATCAATGGAGCTGTTTTGGACCCTGTAAATTCAACTGTATTCTTGGGCATTACTGTTGACGCCAAGTTGCAATGGGACCCACATATTGAGAAACTGTCGGGTAGGCTAAGCTCGGCGGCTTATGCGGTTAAGAAAATTAGATATGTCACTGATGTTGAAACCGCTAGAATTGTTTATTTTAGTTATTTTCACAGTATTATGTCTTATGGCATATTGCTGTGGGGATCTTCTGCAGATCTTAACACCATTTTTATCCTGCAGAAAAGAGCTGTGAGATCTATTTACAATCTAGCTCCTACTGATACACTAAGGCAAAAATTTAAAGAAATAGATATTCTAACGGTTGTATCACAATATATTTATGAAAATTTGTTGTATGTAAAGAAAAACATAAGTGCTTTTGCAAAGAATAGTGACCATCATAATGTAAACACCCGGAACAAACACAATCTTGCTGTACACTCCACGCGTCTCCACAGAATTAGCAATTCGTTCATGGGCCAAGGTATCCGTTTCTATAATAAACTGCCACAGGATATCCGAGACCTACCAATAAATAAGTTTAAAAGCACTATTAAAAGCCGGTTATCTAAAAAAGGCTACTATAAAATCTCGGATTACCTGGAGGATAAAGCTGCGTGGGCTTAAACTGCGATGCTCATGCAAGCCTCTAACTTTAAGAAATATTTATTGTATAAATTATTAAAAAAAATACATACTTATATTAAAAAATGATAAGCCCACTGAGTTTCTTGCCAGATCTTCTCAGTAGAGGCCGCGTTGTGATCTGGTGGTAATTGTAAAAAAGTTGACAATATGTAAGTGCCCTCGCTAGGCTTATGCATAATAAAGATATTTTGAATTTGAATTTGAATTGTGTCTTAAAACAAAAAATAGCCTGCTGGACAGTTTTCGTAATCTTCCTGTGTGGGCTAAGTAGTTTATTACAGATATGGTCTGTGTGCCGGAAGGTGAAAATATTACAATTGCTAGTTAAATACAATTACGTTAATGTATATTCTATGTAAAATAGTAAAATAAAATACAATTTTAGTAATAAATAAATAAAAATATTTATAAGAAACTGTTCAAAGGACACATTGCTGAGAGTATCAAGTAACGTAGAGAAGCTATCATGGTAACCAAAAGATTAATATTCCACCTTGATCCATAAAAGTGTTCAATTATGTTTGTGTTCAAGAAAGCCGATGGCGTAGGCAATATATATTCTAGCCTACACGAAATTCACAAATCTGGCTAACCCATTATGGTTACAATAAGTATATAGTGCTATCCCATGGCACAAGTTATTATCCACCCACGCAGGTTGGTTACACAAATAAATAAACAAAGAAGGGGGGACATGTACAGTGGCTTCTCGAGAGGGTAAGTAGTAGTTTTCAGATAATGAAGTCCACTTCATCGTATCATCGCATAAAATAAATACCCCACCCTCGCAGGGTGGGTATACAAATAATTAACCTCCCTCGCGGGGACGGTATATATATATATTGTTGCTCATCATGAGAGCACATCTGGGTTTTGGAATCCATTTTGACAACCTTGTCAATTTGAAAATGCTTGGCTGAAAGTCTATTTCACCATCAGCGTACTTTCCTTTGCAGGGACTAAACCATTTACTACCCACCCCCGCAGGGTGGGTAAACAAACACTTAACCTCCCTCGCAGGGACGGTACATACATGGTTACTCATCATGGGAGTACTCATCTAGTTTTGGAATCAATTTTTGTCAATCTTGTCAATATAAAAATGGTTGCCTGAACAATATTTCACCATCCGCATACTTTACTTTGCAGGGACTGAGCAATTTACTGCCCACCCCCGCAGGGTGGGTACACAAAGACTTAACCTCCCTCGCAGGGATGGTACATAGATGGTTGCTCATCTGGATTTGGAATCAATTTTGACAACCTAGTTAATTTAAAAATGGTTGGCTGAAGTCTATTTCACCATCAGCATATTGTCCTTTATTGATCCCCAAGCCGCCTGCTAAGTGTGGGAATTATGGCAACCCCTCCCTTCTAAGGGAGAGGCCTTTATTCAGCTGTGGACGTCTATCGGCTGCTAATGATGATGATGATATTGTCCTTTGCAGGGACTAAATAATTTATTACTCACCCCCGCAGGGTTGGTACACATAGACTTAACCTCCCTCGCAGGGATGGTATACAAATAGCAGCTCGTGAAGAAAGCACGTAGGTACCTGATTTTCAGGTACCTACGTTCATTTTGAATATAGGGGACATTCAAAATGTCTGAAAGTTGTTTGCTAAGTCTATTTTAACATAATAATTTGACGGGCTCGTTGCTCTAATGGTAAGATAAGGGCTGCTATCGCCGGGTTCTATTCCTACCAAGTGTGTGATGTTTATCGATATAAGTATGAAAAGTCTATAAATATGTATGTTGTATCAGTTGTCTGGTTACCATTGTACAGACTCTGTCTAGGTTGGGATCAAACGAATGATTGTGGATTGGCCTGAGATATTAAACAGTCCTTTGCAGGACGGATAAAGGCATTGCTGCTCTGCACAGTTGCGCTTTGACAGAACACTCACCTCTTATTTAAGAATAAATTCAGCCTAGATACTTTAACATAAGTGCCATCGCTTGGCACATCGTCCGTCTTATTATTGACCTCTGTTTCGAAGAGCTTGCACAGAATATGACCCACTCTCGTGGGGGATGGAACACAGAGATTTACTTTGCAGATGAAGGATGTATGTATAATTGCTATTCCAAATAGCACATACGTGATTGTATGAACATGAATATTTAACATATATTAATATATGTATACTTTGAGGATTCATTGCATAATTATGGCTCGCAGTCACGTCTTGGATCTTACTCTTGGTCCCCTTTCTTGACAGTCTTGGTATATCAGGACCCACCAATCAGAAACTACTATACCGAAGTTTCGTACAGAATATTGTAAGAAGGAGTTTCTTACAATATTCTGTACGAACAGAACAGAACAGAACTTGTGTCGGGAGTGAATTTCTGGCTGATAAAAATGCATGCGATGCAGTGTTGCTACAATTTCGGGTAAGTGGTTTACTTACCATACAATACAATTGAGTTTTCTAATATTATGGAAACTCCTGGATAATTCTTTTAGGCATTATCATTGATTGCATTATGTTATTATGGGTCCTCAAAACTTCCAATGATTAATTGCTAAACAGCTATTATAATTGTAAGATTACATACTTTCCTTTTTTGTAATGAGGTAATAGTATAGAAAAACAAATGTTGGTTTTCGAATAAACTTGAAGGAAGGACTAAAGATGCCAGAAATGGCACTTGGGGCGGCCCTTCCCTCCATTATTTGTAGGAGTTTCTTACAATATTCTGTACGAAACTTCGGTATAGTAGTTTCTGCTTGGTGGGTCCTGATATACCAAGACTGTCAAGAGAGGGGGCCAAGAGTAAGATCCAAGACGTGACTGCGAGCCATAATTATGCAATGAATCCTCATTAAGAAGTATACATATATTAATATATGCTAAATATTCATGTTCATACAATCACGTATGTGCTATTTGGAATAGCAATTATACATACATCCTTCATCTGCAAAGTAAATCTCTGTATTCCATTCCCCACGAGAGTGGGTCATATTCTGTGCAAGCTCTTCGAAACAGAGGTCAATAATAAGACGGACGATGTGCCAAGCGATGGCACTTATGTTAAAGTATCTAGGCTGAATTTATTCTTAAATAAGAGGTGAGTGTTCTGTCAAAGCGCAACTGTGCAGAGCAGCAATGCCTTTA
Organism: Furcula furcula; assembly: GCA_911728495.1. Taxonomy (NCBI): domain Eukaryota; kingdom Metazoa; phylum Arthropoda; class Insecta; order Lepidoptera; family Notodontidae; genus Furcula; species Furcula furcula. The sequence continues at coordinate 22,182,611 of OU452257.1, read as the reverse complement.
TCCGTCCTGCAAAGGACTGTTTAATATCTCAGGCCAATCCACACTCATTCGTTTGATCCCAACCTAGACAGAGTCTGTACAATGGTAACCAGACAACTGATACAAAATACATATTTATAGACTTTTCATACTTATATCGATAAACATCACACACTTGGTAGGAATAGAACCCGGCGATAGCAGCCATTATCTTACCATTAGAGCAACGAGCCCGTCAAACAACTTTCTATACTAAACAACTAAACAACGTCAAAATAGACTTAGCAAACAACTTTCAGACATTTTGAATGTCCCCGATATTCAAAATGATCCTGAAAATCAGGTACCTACGTGCTTTCTTCACGAGTTGCTATTTGTATACCATCCCTGCGAGGGAGGTTAAGTCTATGTGTACCAACCCTACGGGGGTGAGTAATAAATTATTTAGTCCCTACAAAGGACAATATCATCATCATCATTAGCAGCCGATAGACGTCCACAGCTGAATAAAGGTGTCATACTCTGCAGCAGAGCCACCGCATTAAATACCAATCAATGATATCTTAAAATGATGTACGTTGAACGTACATAATGTACATATACCGATTACCTATGTACGTATGCTAGTTTACGAAATAATCGACGTTGTTTGTGGCTCTGCTGGGGAGCATACTCTGCAGCAGAGCCACGTTGTACACGCATTCAGAAAGGATAAAACTGACTGTTTTTTGATAAAAACTGATGTACGAGTGTTGTATAATATGTACGTGTTCAAAAATATCATTATTAGATAGTGGTTTTGTTTATTTTACCCAATGATATAAATATCATTGATTTTACCTTTTTAAATTATAGTCATAGATAACCGGTCAATTATACCTTAAAATGATGTACGTCGCACGTACATAATGTACATACACCAGTAACCGATGTACGTGTACTAGTTTACGAAATAATGGACGTTGTTTGTGGCTCTGCTGGGGAGCATACTCTGCAGCAGAGCCACGTTGTACACGCATTCAGAAAGGATAAAACTGACTGTTTTTTGATAAAAACTGATGTACGAGTGTTGTTTAATGTGTACGTGTTCAAAAATATCATTATTAGATAGTGATTTTCTTTATCTTATTATATAAAAGAGTAAGCAAAAACCCACTCATCACGAAATCTCAGAAACTACAAGTGCTAGAAGTCTCAAATTTTGCATGGGGGTTCCTTTTAGGACAAAGGTGCTCACTAAGACGGGTTTTTGCGAAATTCAATCTCTAAGGGGGTGAAACAGGGGGGCAAAGTTTGTATGGGAGAACGCGATTCCTTGGTCCTATTGACTTGAAATTTTGCACAGACTTTCGTTAAGAAAGTTAATTGAATTTGTATTTCATATTTTTTTAATTTATCCCTTAACAGGGTAAAAAAGGAGTATTATTACTCAACCGACGGCGGTACAAATACCCACATCAAAAGTGTCTAGGGATCAAGCATTTTTAAGCGGATTTCTTGAGATTGAGATGTGGCTTTGTAATAAATTTATGATTTTATAAATTTATATGGATCCTTTTTGGTGCATTTCATAATATACTGCACGTCACTGTACACGTGTAGCCTGTGGGCGCGCTACACTCAGAAGGCGTATAGCTCCCTCCGCGTGCAGTACAACAATGCGTTCAGGGCGGTGTTGTGGCTGCCCCGCTATTGCAGCGCGTCGGGCATGTTCGCGGCGGCGCGCACCGACTGCTTCCACACTAGTGTGCGCAAGCGGTGCGCGTCGCTCGTGCGCAGGGTGCGGGCCAGCGGCAACACTGTCCTAAAAATGATTGCTGGCAAATTTTATTGTCCTTTTTTAAAACAATGTGACGATCGACATGCGCCCTGTCAAATAAAATAATGATGTTTATTAATAATATGGACTTGTAAAGTTTGAAATAAAATTATTTGAATTTGAATTTGAATAATTTGAATCAGGAACTGTGAATCAAATTCGAGTAAAAGATGAAAATCAGCTGTCAATATTTTCCCTATAAAAACCATAAAAACATACAACGCATTGAAGACATTATTAGTGCTACTGTTTCCCTACTACTGATTAAAACCAACGTTATTATGGAGCGGCGACGTCATTTAAGCAGGGAAGAAATGCTCAGAGCCGTGGGAATGATAGAAGCTGGTTCCCGGCAACGTACTGTGGCTTTAGCTCTGAATACAAGTCAGAGTGTTATCAGTCGACTTTGGACACGTTACCGAAGCACTGGTACCGTGGCTGAGCGCCATGGAGGACGGTATCGCTGCACCACACGGAGACAAGACCGATACATTCAAATCTTAACTCGAAGAGCTCCAACAATAACTGCCATGATGTTAGCCGTGAGGCTTCATCACTCTTCAGGGAACTTAATTAGCGACCAAACAGTCAGAAACCGCTTGCATGAAGTGAACCTTCATTCCCGAAGACCGCTACGGGTACCACCTATAGCAATGCACAATCGTAGGATTCGATATCAATGGGCTCTTGAACACAGAAATTGGGCAGAAGAACAATGGCGTTTCGAGTGCTTTTCTGATGAGTCTCGTTTTGGTATGAGACCGGATACAAGACGTATACGACACTGGAGAACCCCTGGACGCCAACAGCGATTAAAATCCTGCCAGGAAGTCCATCCTTATAGTGGTGGAACCATCATGGTATGGGCGGGTATTTGGATCGGCGGAAGAACTGAGTTGATTTGGATCAGAGGCAACCTCAACGCTCAAATTTATGCTGAGACGATTGTATCAGACGTCATCGTTCCTCTACAAGTGCAAATCGGTCCCTTATTTCAGTTAATGCATGATAATGCACGACCGCACACCGCAAGAGTTGTAAGACAGACTCTCGCCGCAGCTAACATCAATGTCCTGCCCTGGCCTGCTCAGTCGCCAGACTTGAACCCGATTGAGCATGCATGGGATATGCTACAGAGAAGAGCTCTGCCGAATATGGAGGGTATCCAGTCGCAAGAAGACCTTTTTTTGTTGTTGCAACGAACATGGGCGGCCATTCCACAGCGTGATTTGGATGAACTCATTTTGAGTATGCCAAACCGATGTTCTTGTGTTGTTAGTGTTCGCGGTAGAAACACGGATTATTAATTGTTTAAGTTACCCAATAAAATTTTAAAGAAAACTGTTATTTCAGTCTTTTTTTCGAACTTTTGTGTTAGTGGTTCAAATGTCAAAAATCCCTTTATTAGGAAAATGGCAAATTTCTTTATTAATGCAAAGGTGACTTGGTTTATCGTTACTGTGACAAACGAAAACACTTTATTTGATGAATCCTTAAAGAAAATTTTAATTAATATCAATCAGGAGAAAAGTTATTGCAAAAATATATGTTGATCCCTAGACACTTTTGATGTGTGTATATCACAAGAATAAGATAGGGTAATTCGAAAAATAAAATCAAAGTTCCTTGGTCAAGTGGTTACGGAAGCGTCCTCTAAGTATGGACTGTCCGGGTTCGCTACTACCCGTGTATGGATTTTTTTTTGTCTTTTTAAACTTTGTTTTTTTATTTATATTAAGATTCGATGTTTTAAATATTTAACTCATATTGACTCCGGCACTTTTTATTTCTAATATATTTTTTAATTCAATACTTTTTTTAAATTTAAAATCATGCATACGTAGTTAGCTTCTCTCTAATGTTATGATTTAGTTATTAGTGGAAACTTAATTGATTTTTGTACTATTGGATCTTATATTAGTAATAAGTAGTATCATTTGTTTGTTTCCCAAATATAATAAAAATAAAATAATGAAAATATATTTCCAAAATGTCTGTTTGGGTAGGAATACAATATGCATGTATTGTACGTATGCAGATGTCACCGGAGAACCCTGGTTCCCCTCTCATGTGCCGATGTGACAGCCACGGGAGTTTTAGTGGGTAAGAATCCCCCACAGGATCCTGGGGACATATTAAACGTGTCCCCCGCCACCGCTATAACTGTGACAACGGTGACAGATTCCCGGAGGGCTATAATGCGCCCCCGGCAGTGGCTTCAAAGGCCCTTGCCTTGCACTGAGGGGTACCCGGTGCAGCCCCATATTTTGTGCGGACAGCCGTGAGGGGTTTAGAGGGTAAGAATCCTACACACCGCGGTCGACCGCCCGCAGGATCCTGGGAGCCTATTGGAGGTCTATCCGTAATCCCCGAAACTTTGAGCACGGTGACAGGTTATTTTTTTATTGTGCCCCCCGGTGGCGGGCTGAAAGGCAAGCACTGAGGGGATCTGTTTTTAAATGTATCCCTTAACAGGGTTAAAAAGCAGTATTATTACTCAACCGATGGCGGTGGCGATTTTCACTTAGATTAGCTTAGTACGTAAATTAGGTACTGTACACGTATAACTTTAATACATAAGATAAAATATCACGCTACATGCAATAGGGACTGAGCAGACATATAACAAGGATATGATCAAGTAATTCAAATAATAGAATTAGAGTAGCCGTGGTCTGGAGGTTACGAAAGCCTCTTCTAAGCACAGCAGAGTCCGGGTTCAAATTTCTCATTGGGATTTTTTTGTGTACTTTTAAACTTTTGATTTTTAATATTTTTTTTTTCAAGGTTTATATATTAACTGAATTTATTTAGAAGTTTTATCTAAGTAAGTAAAAACCTAAAGAGGTACATACTTAACAATCAAGTACTAGAGAAGTTTATTCTACATATATATCATTATCATTCCAAATAATATAAGGTAAATCTGGGATATAATATGCTTGCCCCCCGGTGGCGGACTCAAAGGCCAGGCACTGAGGGATACCTGGTGCAGAACCCACCCGAGAACCCAGGTTTCCCTCTCATGTGCCGATGTGACAGCCACGGGAGTTTTAGTGGGTGAGAATCCCAAATACCCAGGTTGACTTCCCCATGGGATCCGTGGGACTTATTGGATGTTTCCCCCGCGATCCCCGTATCTTTGAGCACGATGATAGTTTCCCAGGTGGCTTTATTGTGCCCCCTGGTGACGGGCTCAAAGGCAAGCCACTGATGGATCTTGGTGCAGATATCACCGGATAACCCAGGTCTCCTTCTTATGTACTGATTTAACGGCCGTAGCAACGGGGTTTAGTGAATAAGAATCCGACATACCCGGTTGACCACCAACAGGGTCCCGTAAATCCCATTAAAGGCCTCCCCCGTGACCCCTGTAACCGTGAGGACCGTGACAGGTTCCCGGGGAACTATAATGTGCCTCTCCGGCGGCGGGTTCAAAGTCAAGGCACTGAGTGGTATCAACTGGTGCAGATCCCAACAAATATCCCAGGACCGCGCTCTAATGTGCCGACGTGATAGCCGCGGGGGTTTTAGTGGGTAAGAATTCCCCGGTTGACCCCCGTCTACGTCTTAACGATGAAACCGAACAAGGAAGCCCGTATTGCTTCCATAAATTGGTTTTAAAGAAATGGTGTTCTGTTCCTGTCCTTAATCCACCCAAATTGTACACCGGTACACGTCTGCAGTTTCTAATAAAAATAAAAATACAATTAACAAATCACAAATTCAGAGATTCAACGTTGCAGGCTTAAACCTAAGCGTTGAGTACTTTGCCCATGGATAGATAGCTATACGTAGGTCGTAGCTCTTTCACGCGTCACTTCTAAACAATTTTTTTTCATATTGCGTTACGAAAAGTCAGCTACAAACATTATTTTTGAAGAAATTCTATAATCAAAGGCAGTAAGTTAAAATTAAACACTTCTTTTTTTCTCAATTACACCCGTGCGAAGCCGGGGCGGGTCGCTAGTCTAATATATAAAATTCTCGTGTCACAGTTTTCGTTGCCATACTCCTCCGAAACGGCTTGACCGATTTTGATGAATTTTTTTGTGCTTATCCGGTATCTATGAGAATCGGCCAACATCTATTTTTCATCCCCCTCAATGTTAGGGGTAGTCCACAAATTATTTATATGGCAAAACAACGTTTGCCGGGTCAGCTAGTTTCATTATAAATAAGTATATATGGAGCATCATTCATCTGACATTTGTCTGACATATTGTAATGTAACACATGTAGTCCCCTGTCCCACAGTAGGTATGTGAAAAATGACCCAAAAAACGCTCAACACTGATTGTTTATTTACTTAAACGCATGCTCTAAACATCCTTAATGCATGATGAGAATACCCAAGTGTCAATTTTGCGTACATCCAGAGATAATCAACATTTTAGGATTTTTCTATGGAACCCAAAAAAAAAAATTTGTGATAACTAGAAATACTGTCGTTGATAAGCTAATCATCTTTATTACTTATGTTTAGAGAGTACTTTGAGCTAAATTTTAGTATACTCAGCTGTAACTATACTAAAGAATGAGTTAAATGGCTTTTTTAACATTTCCGTTACGATTTTTTTCCTCCATTATTCTTGGGAAGTTGGATTCATTACCTAGTCTATTATAATCTTAAGATCTATACTAATTACCCTATTTTTTTTCAATCCTAATCACGTAGGATCTCGAAGATATTCTAGGCCATTTCCAGTGTGGGTGGGCCTAGACGTCCATCAAGTATGGCGGCAAGTCTTTTTTTAACCGACTTCAAAAAAGGAGGTTCTGTATTCGACGCGTATGTATGTAATATTAACAGAAATGCGTAATATTCATATATGTTAGTCTATGTGGGCTTCTAGTCAAATTTATCAAATTTCACGAGTGTATGTATGTATGTATGTAGGTTTGTCCGCGGATTTCTCAGAAACTACAAGTCCGATTTCGAAAATTCTTTTTGCAATAGTTAGAGTATTTTTCAACTTAGGGTAGAGTACAAGTTTCATCAAAATCGGTTCAGTAGTTTAAGAGATATAAATTTTTTATGTTTTCAGTAAGTTACTGTAATGTAGACGTTCGAGTTGCGTGATAGTGCTGATACCTATCTTGGTAAAATAAGTCACTAAAAAGTGTTAAATAAACTATTTAAAAAAAAAAATAACCGACTTCAAAGTAAATTATCTAAAAAGCATAAAATAACGAAAATATTATTGAAGTTGGTGCAGAATATACACAGCAGGTACGCCAACACCAACTTCAATAATATTTTCGTTATTTTATGCTGTTTAGATAATTTACTTTGATGTCGGTTATTATTTTTTTTAAAATAGTTTATTAGATAATTTACTTTGAAGTCGGTTTTTATTTTTTTAAAAATAGTTTATGTAGTCATTATAAGCTAGTGCTTGGCTGCAATTCCACACTAGCTTATTAAAAGGCTATTCACTCTTCCTTGAAGACATCCACATTATATTTGGATAGGAAAACCGACGCAGGCAAACTATTAGCTATACGCATTTTAAACTCCGAGAAGGATGGCGGTGAAGTTGTGACCCCCGTCCTCGTGAGCACCATGACTGGTTCCAGGGAGCTTTAATATAACCCCCCCCCCCTTCATAGGAAATGCACTAAAAGGCACATGGTGCAGATCCTCGCAGAGAACCCAAGATCCCCTCTAATGTGCCGATGCGACAGCCGTGAGGGTTTCAGTGGGCAAGAGCTTCAAATACTTGGTTGACGTCCCACAAGGTTTCAGAAACCTTTTGAACATTTCCCCCGCGAGAACAAAAGAAAAGGTAACTTATTTCTTGTGCATTAGGCATGAAAGACTATAAAATCTCTGATCTCTGATTTAAGTAAGTATTTAAAAACTCTGTGCTGTAATTTAAGTTTATTCTGTGGTCAACGGTGCAGGTTGCATAATTACCTATTTTCAGTATCCATATTTGTTATTTTACCATATTATGTAATCGTTTGTTGTCCCAAATAAAATAAAATAGTTGAAATGAAACTAATTTTACGGATTATGTAAAAACTAATAAACTACTACCACACCACTACTATTACTAACTAATTTTATTAAAACCCGTGTAAAAGAACATATAGCTGACGTTAAACATCGACGCTATACGAAGTCTGCAGTCTGTGAACATGTTCAGGATCGCACCCGCCATTATATTAGATTTGACAAATCACAAATCCTCGCAAAAGAACAGCGCTACCTGCCAAGGATGATTCGTGAGGCTATTGAAATTGAAGCATCCAAATTTCAATAGAGAAGATGGCTGGGTGCTACCACCAGCTTGGGATCCCGTGATAAATATAGTCAAATCTAAAGACAAGCATTCCACTGCAAGACCTCAAGATACGCTATAAGCTATAAGCTCTTTCTGCGTAGATCGGACTAACAATAATAATTAGAAGACCTGAGGGTACCCTAAGACAACTATGACATATAGACAGCTACCACCTCAGTCCGCCCGTGACTATGAATGCTGTAAAGTATTCGAAACGTTGGGTAATAAAAATCAATAATAAACCGCGATATAATCCGTAAAATTAGTTTCATTTCAATGTGTAATATTCGCGTAAATATCAGAAATTATAAAATAAAATAAAATCCTTATATTGATATGTATATAAAAGTTTGTTATTGCTAGGAGAAGGTTCCTACGAAATAAAAATTAGGAAAGTTGTGCAGAAAATAAGAAAATTAGGCGGGCGAAGTTGCGCGGAACAGCTAGTTTTATATAAATACAAGTACATAAAAAGATAATATTTAAAAAAAAAATATATTAAAAAAATATTACTAAAAAAACAACAAAAACATTTATTTAATGACAACATAAACTAGTACACTTACAATAACTTTAATTTTAAATATGCCGTGGTCAAGCTGCCCACGAAGAAAGAGAGGAAAGAAATTCAGATTTACAGTGAAGTTGATGAAGGTGGAGAGATATTACTAATTGCAACAATTTGTCGCTAGATACCGAACTGTCTATAGGTACATCGAAGTGGTGAAGTGTTTGTACAGCAACGCCACCATGTCGATCCGACTACAGGACGAGAGCACAAAACCAATCCCATTGCAGCGAGGTGTGAGACAGGGAGACGTTATTTCTCCGAAACTGTTCTCAAACGCATTGGAGGACGTTTTCAAGCTCTTGGACTGGTACGGATTCGGCATCAACATCAATGGCGAATACATCACTCACCTTCGTTTTGCCGATGATATAGTCATTATGGCAGAGTCGCTGGAGGACCTCAATACGATGCTCAGCGATCTCAGTAGCGTTTCCCAACAGGTGGGTCTTAAAATGAACATAGACAAGACTAAGATCATGTCTAATGTCCATGTTGCACCCGTACCGGTAGTTGTTGGGAACGATACACTCGAAGTTGTTGACCACTACGTATACCTTGGTCAGATTGTCCAGTTAGGTCGGTCCAACTTCGACAAAGAGGTCGCCCGAAGAATCCAACTCGGATGGGCAGCGTTCGGGAAACTACGCGATATCTTCTCATCCGAAATATCGCAGTGTCTGAAGACGAAGGTTTTTAACCAGTGTATGTATGTCATCACTGGCTGACAGCCAGTGATGACATATGGTACTGAGACACGTGGTCTCTAACGACTGGCCTTTTAGAGAAGTTCAGAGTCACACAACTAGCCATGGCTCTCCATGGCTCTTGCAACTCCAAGCGTAGCTCTCTAGCTATGCTCGGAGTTTCTTTGCGCGACAGAATCCGGAATGAGGAGATTCGCCGAAGAACCAAGGTCACCGACATAGCTCTCAGAATCTGCAAGTTGAAGTGGCAATGGGCAGGCCACATCGCTCGAAGAACCGATAACCGTTGGGGAAGAAAGGTTCTCGAGTGGCGACCACGAACCGGAAGACGCAGCGTTGGCAGGCCTCCCACTAGGTGGATAGACGACATTGTGCACGTCGCAGGTAACCGGTGGATGCAAATAGCCAATCGTCGTTCATTGTGGCGTTCTAAGGGGGAGGCCTATTTTCAGCAGTGGGCGTCTTCCGGCTGATGATGATGACCGAACTGTCTCGAAATGCAGTTGTATTATGCATCGGTCACGTATCATCTTATTTTCCTAACTTAATAACGATACAAGCAACACGTTCGAATGATAAAAACTGACACTGCTTATAAATAACTAGGGATCTAGTAGAGTTTGTTAGATAGTTAACATTTTCAGTTATTTTTCATATATTTCACACCAGCGTTTTCAGTGGAAACTACTAAAAATTTGTTAAACGAAGTGAACTAAAAATAAAATAATTAACTAAATGTTAGAACTAACTAATGATTATATCCTCCTGATGCAGGCAAGGGGACTACATGGTATGTGAAATATAATATGTCAGATGAATGATGCTCCAATTACTCCATACATAATTATTTATAATGAAATAAACAAAACCACTATCTAATAATGATATTTTTGGACACGTACACATTATACAACACTCGTACATCAGGTTTTATCAAAAAACAGTCAGTTTTATCCTTTCTGAATGCGTGTACAACGTGGCTCTGCTGCAGAGTATGCTCCCCAGCAGAGCCACAAACAACGTCGATTATTTCGTAAACTAGCATACGTACATAGGTAATCGGTATATGTACATTATGTACGTTCAACGTACATCATTTTAAGATATCATTGATTGGTATTTAATGCGGTGGCTCTGCTGCAGAGTATGACACGAATAAAGGCCTCTCCCTTAGAAGGGAGGGGTTGCCATAATTCCCACACTTAGCAGGCGGCTTGGGGATCAATAAAGGACAATATGCTGATGGTGAAATAGACTTCAGCCAACCATTCGTCGACTTCGTTGCGCGGGGAGGTGGAATAGAAAGAGACAGAGCGAGAATGAAGTTTCACTTCTTCCGCGCGGAGGGACTCCACGCACGCACATTTTTTTTTCCTAGTAGTCATACACGTAGAATTAAATGTAGAACTACTGGGAATAGGCCTAATAAAATCACATTTTTGAAATTTCATGTGTAATGTTGTCCCCAACCAAGATTCCAAGAAAACGATTACAAAATGAACGAAAATAATGAAATATTATTAAATCTAATTTATCTCTAGTGGTAAGGTAAAACACCCAGTGTCCGACAACGCACCATTGTCCGACATTTAAAAAGTTTATTATAAAAAATAAGAGTAGTTTTTCTTTTCTGAATGGATTTCAAGAATAAACAATAAACGCGGATTATCTAGTTGTCATTGCAAATGACATTTCATACATTCGGCCATTTTGAAGAAAATGGCTTGGTATAAGTTTCGACCACAAGTGATCCTCCATCGTAAGTCTAGTTTTACTACTAAAATCGTTAAGGAGGTGAGTAAGATTTATTGCTCATAACTTTTAATTGTTTTGCTGTATCGAAAATTTTATTTATTTATAAAAATAAGACATAAATTGACTAGTTATTAATAATTATTTGACAAGGGTGAGGTTATAATAAAATAAGAAAATATGCATGTCGGTCATTGGAGTTTTTTTCTTCGCTTGTTCCAAACTTCGACACATGTCGATAGGTTTTTGTTTATTATTTTGCGCACTTTATTTTATTACTTGGCTGTGTTTCTTCAGCACTCTTAAAATATAGTTCTTTCATTTAAATCGTCAAACTGCTTCCAGTGATCGACAGATGTGTCGATGACTGGGTATTCCATGTGTTCCAATAACCGACATATTTTGCAAAAATTGCGCCTAAAAAGATACACGCCTTTTCAAATGGCACAGGGGATAAAAGCAGTCAGTCTGCTCGACTTCAAAATGCTATTGGGTGGAAAGCACGTCATTTGAGCACCGTAATACGTTGGTATGCAGAGTTTGATCGAGGCCGTGTTTCTCTCCATGATAAAATTCGTGAAGTTCGGCCCTCAACTGCGGACAATGGGAAAATATGGCTACTGTCATGACATTTACGGGGCCGTTAGCTTATAACCAGCACGTGAAAAAAATGCCCTTAGACTAATCCAGTCCAATCCAGACCAATCAGGTACTCATGTTTTCAAAAATGGTTTGACCGAATGAAAAAGTGTTTAAGATGTACACGGACACCAGAGTTAAACTAACCCGACACTACTCTGAGGCCATCCCATACATCAGCCTGTACTAGATTGGAATGGCTCTCAAACAGCTTAAAACAACAAGGTGCCGGGTGAAGACGGAATCACAACAGAACTTCTGAGAGCGGATGGAAAACCGGTACTTTTAGTCCTCCAGAAGTTATTCAATTCCGTCTTACTCGAAGGTACTACGCCAGAAGCATGGCACAGGAGTGTGGTAGTGCTTTTCTTCAAAAAAGGTGATACTGATGAGCCATGTGTACAAGCTGTTTTCGAAACGAAGGAATAGCAACAGTCTCGAACACAGGTGTCATGATTTCCAGCCTACCGAACAAGCCGGGTTCCGAAAGAGCTTTAGCACCGTAGACCACATTCATACGTTCCGTCAGATGATACAGAAGACTGAGGAGTATAATCGGTCATTATGTCTAGCGTATGTGGACGAAAAAGCCTTCGATTTAATCGAGACCTGGGCAGTATTGCTGTCCCTCCAGCGATGCCATATTGACTATAGGTACATCGAAGTGTTGAAGTGTTTGTACAGCAACGACAACCATGCCGATCCGACTACAGGACGAGAGTACAACATCAACCCGATTGAAGAGAGTTGTGAGACAGGGAGACGTTATTTCTCCGAAACTGTTCACGAACGCATTGGAGGACGTTTTCAAGCTCTCAAGCGAAGTTTCTCCATCTCGAAGAATATATACAACATCCCGATAATAATTGTTGGGGGCTTCGGCCCTGACCGAGCATCACACTTCGCTCGGTTGGAGGATCGTCCCTTTAGCGCCGTCGTCGCATCGCTAAATAGTAATTACGGCAGAATCGCTGGAGGACCTCAATACGATGCTCAGCGACCTCAGTAACGTTAACCCAACCGGTGGGTCTTAAAATGAACATGGACAAGACGAAGATCATGTCTAATGTCCATGTTGCATTCATACCGATAGTCGTTGGCAACGATACACACGAAGTTGTTGATCACTATGTCGAAGAATCCAACTTGGCGTTTCTTGGTGACATCTTCTCATCTGAAATTCCGCAGTGCCTGAAGACAAAGTTCATTCACCACTGTGTGTTGCCAGTGATGACAATATGGTAATGAGACGTGGTCCTTAACAGCTGGCCTTTTAGAGAAGCTCAGTCACACAACGAGCTATGGAGAGAGCTATGGTCGGAGTTTCTTTGCGTGAGAGAATCCGTAATGAGGAGAGTCGACAAAGAACCAAGGTCGCCGACAGCTCTCAGAATCTGCTAGTTGAAGTGGCAATGGGTAGGCAACATCGCTCGAAGAACCGACAACCAATGGAGAAAAAAGGTTCTAGAATAGCGACCACGAACCGGAAGACACAGCGTAGGTAGGCCTCCTACTAGGTGGACAGACGACATTTATTTATCTTTATTATAATAGCCAATTGTCGTTCATTGTGGCGTTCGAAGGGTGAGGCCTATAGTCAGCGGTGGACGTCTTCCGGCTGGTGATGATGATGATGATGAATACCAATTAATTAAAAACAGTTCTACAATTTATGTTAAATATTTGATTAATTAACATAATTCAGACGTGATAAAGAATAGTGGAAGTACGTAACGGGTTTAGTTTAGATCCTTACCAAAAGGATTTTTGAATAAAAAAATATTGTTATAATAGCATTAAAAAGTCACTACTTAACTTTAGATGAGTTTAAGCATGTCCCTGTTTGTTTGTTATGATTAAAGTACATAATAAGACTTTTTTGGGCATGGTGTTGGGATTGGGATTCGGTCGATATTTGGGTGACGATAAATAGAACATGTCGATTACTAGATCACGATTATTGGATCATGTCGATTACTGGGTGTCGATATATGGAATTTCCTTGTCGATAACTAGGCCAAAAAGAGCCTAAATGTAATTTGATTTATTGATCTACTTATTGGTATTACACTCGTTTTTACTTTAAGATAATATAGAATGAACCCTAAACTTATACCTAGTGCATGAAAGTATCGTATAATATCATAAATCAACTAGATATTTAACAAAATGTTCATATTCGATCCTTAAAGTGTCGATGATTGGGGGTTTTACCTTACCACGTAGTTGTCCGTAGTACTCCACCCACTCACTCAGTGACGGCGTCACATGAGCGCTTTCATAACCTTAACTAATTTAACGCCTATCGCCTATCGTTTAACACCTATCACTTAACGCCTATCGCCTATCGTTTAACACCTATCATTTAACGCGTTAAATGATAACATTTTTGGAAGTCGCATAAGAAGTTTCACTTCAAAAAATTGTCGCAAGCCTCGGGTATCTTCACTGTAGATCCTGGCAGACAGCAATCACAGAATGTGGGAATGACTAGTCGGATTAATCCCAAGGGTCATTAGTAAAAGATGAAAGAGTTTTAAACAATTTATAAATAAATATCCTTTACAAGATAACACAAATTTTGTTTCTATTCAATAACAATCTACAAAAAGACTGATCAAAACTACATGTGTTATGAAACCTATATGTGATAGAAAAACTCGGGAAACGACAGAGCTGCAAATACCGTAAGAACCAAAAGAGAGTACACTGTCACCAAAATATCTCTCTTAATTTTTATAATCGGATCAAAGTCTGAAGTCAACAGACATTGTTTACTGCTCTTCAATTTTAATTTATTTTGTAGCTTTATGTCTCTGATTTCAATATTTTTTATTATATTATTATGATCATCTAGTTTAGCATCCTCAATTTGTATTTCATCTGCTGGAAAAATGGATTGCTGCAGTATTTTATCACTTGCGATTTGCGGCAATTCTAGTATGTTTTTGCATGTATTCAACCTTGATGTTTTCGAATACACCGTGTGATATTCAGTAAATGAAAACAGAGATTGCGTAGATGGCTCGCTTATTACTCCAATCAAAGAGCTGGTAACATTCGTACTATGGTTAACAGTGATAGGAATAAACTTCGAAGGCACATCAGTAAACCTATTCACAATCTCTTTTCCCACTAAATCTACACCGATCTCCTTATCAGCGCAAATTGGTTTGGAACATGGCACATTGCTTAGATTTTGATGTATTTCTGAATTTAAATGAATTGTACTAAAACATCTTCTTTGGTCTTCATCGTCAGACAAGTAAAATGAGTAAATGCTGGGAGTTGACTCCAGTTGACGAAGTTTATCGAGAGATGTTATAGAAACGATGTCATGTGGACTGCTATGTACCGAATTTTCCAAAGCTGCAGCATTATTAAGTATGGTTTCCAGTTCAAAACCGTCAGAGTTGATATTGTTGCTAATATTGTGTTCTTTTGAAGTCGTCATATGTGTTTGACATGTAGTGATTTTTTTTATCTCATTTAAAAGTCCCATCAGTACGTCTAACGATGTTGTATAATCAACATCTTGAGAATTCAATGCAGTATTCTTATTTTGAGCACTAGTTATAACGCTTTGAGATTTCTTTGTCATCAGATCTGTTGCTTCTTTGTCATTAGATTGTTCATCACGGTCAATTTCAGATTGTTTACCTACATGCATTTCTTTCATTTCTGGTTTAGGTTCTTCAATTTTTTTGTTAACGTTATTGATTTTAGACGATTCAGTTAGTAATGCTTGCTTCTGGCGTTCATTTTGTACAACTTGTTGGAAATGTGATTGAGATTCCCCTTTAAAACATTGGCTATCTTTATCACTTTTAAAAGGACGTTCTATTGTGCACCTGTTTACCGAAGACTTTGATGCATCTAACAATTTCATAGGATTTTTTGTACTGAATTGTACCGAATGATAATGGGGAAAAGCATATCCAACGGTGGCAACTTGCATCGGAAACTTAACAAGGTTCCAATCTAATTGAGACTTCGATAACTCAGGCAAAGTCTTTAAATTCTGTAAATTTTCTCTCCTAGTGTTGTTTATTTTTAATTTTTGGGATACTGTAGATTTGATTACGACCGAACCAGTGTCACCAGACTGTAACAAAAGAACTTGCTGCATCGATTGTTTTGGCGTCAATGTAAATTTTTTCATCCGCAAACGGTTTTGAAATGCACCTGCCGACATCCGACGATACAAAGCATTCTCTAAAGTCTCTAACTGTGTGTTTGAACAGTTTGTCTGCAGATTTTGTTGAAAAAAATCCCCAACTTGTTCGTACGTAACTTCTTTTCTAGTGACATTTTCAACATTCTCGACGGCTGTTTGTACATTTCTATCTTCAAATATATCATCATTGAATTCAGAGTCGGTCGATACATGTTCGCCACACTTAGATAAGTTGTCAGTCAGGGAATTATCATCAGCGACGTCTTTTACTAGCTTGGAGTTAGATTCTTGGCACTCTGCGAGGACGCCCAGGCCATGGGGTGTTGTATTGATCATTGTGTCGATGATGCGGTGCAATTTGTTTCCAAGAGTTGTAGCCTCTTCGTTTGTTCGGGATAGAGATGATGTCAAAGACGCTAAAAACAAAGATAAGGTAGAGGAAGTATGATCAGATAAGAATCCATAAATGTAGGATCTGAGCATTGTGATTTCTTCCCTGAGTCTGTATTAATTAGTGCCTCATATTTAATTACCCAATTCGAGATCGTTCGGCAAGAGGGGGACCCGCGACATGTGCATGTCTTGCAGCGGCCCACTCATAGCTGGCGGGCTCGAGGGGCTTCCATAATGACAGTTCACGTACGATTCAACCGCCACCATCTTTTTCTTCCTGTGTATAACCAAAAATGTCACTCCTTAGCGAAGCAACAGCAATCCTGACAAGCTACTATCCAAATTCTACAAAAAATAAACGCTCAAAATCGTCTTACAATATTTCGGGCGTTTCAGGCACGTTGTGTTTACTGGGCGACCCTCGCTCCGGTGACGGATTTGTCTTTTCCACGGAACCGCTGCTTGTTGACCGTCGACGCCTCCCTCCTCTGTCTATAAATAAACTAATATACATAAAGGCAAGTAAAGTGATTCCATTTCGAATCTAAGTCACAGAAACAGATTTAACTTTTATTGCAATTACATGCTTTATTGACGTCTATCTTGATAGTACAAAATATTAAGTGGCCTATAATTAAAAACTAGTGCCATAAAAAAATAGTCATCTATATTTCTCACTTAAGAAGACTGCACTGGTGCGAATGCACGAAAAAAAAAAAAGTATTATTGTTGGTGCCAGTTTCTAAAGTGAACTTTTTTTTAAAGGCTGTTTACAATGAAATTCTAAGAAGACAAACAAATTCACCTTTACACACCTAAAGGTGACACTGGTGACGACGACTTCTTTACAGAAGAAGTGGAGATTGCCTCCACGCCACTTCGCTTCATTTTGTTCCTAGGATTCGCAAACGCTACTATTTTGTCTGGAGCCGTCGGAGGTGCGGCTGTAGCTAACCTCTGAAGTCTATCAGCCATCATATTTTTGCCATACTTGTACTGGTACTCTTCACTGTGTGCTTGAACGTAAGATCTTTTTGGCTGAGCCAATGAGTTCAACCTGGAATTGATTTTGGAGGGACCTCGCACTGCCTCGCCTCTTAGTTCTTTGACTTCGTCTATGATATCAACGATTTTCTTTTTGGTAATTTTATCGATGTGCTTTTCGTCTATAGGGTTTTGTGGGTGCATATTCTTAGAGACTTCAATGGGTTGCCTAGGCCTTTTCTGCAACGGAGTAATTTTAGGAGACCTCTCAGGTTGCAACGTACTTTCTTTCATGTGCTGGTCCAGCCGCGAATGTCTTTTTGTGGAATTTTGACGCGAAGTATTCTTCACCTCGGTAGTTACAATAACATCTAGTTTCTTGGATTTTGGTTCTACAGCAGATTTTTGTCTTGTTTTCTGAACAGTTTCGAATTCATGCAACAATTGCGATATCGCGTGTAATGGGTTGTCTGACACATTAGGCGATGAATTAATGACCAATTTTTTATGCTCTTTTCTGGTCTTTGGAGTTTGCGACTTTGAACTTATAATTACCTTAGGTATAACGGCTGTTGGTGTGTCTATTTGTTTATTTTGCATAATCGGTGTTGTTATTTCAGTAGCATTGTTTTTGTCAAAACTAAAACAACTGGGATTGGAAGATATAAGATGATGTTTTACACTGGTGCCGCTGTCACTACCTTGAATGGTAGAACTTCCTCTACCGCCAGTGATATTAAACTTTTCCATGTCTATAGTCGCCAATTTTATGTTCGAAGGTTTAATTTCAGGACTATCCTGTTTCCCTAACTTCTTCATCAAGTCATATATCTTATCTATACTTTGTCTGCATTCAATTGAAGACGTGGACTTTTTGGGGTCCATCTTATCATGATTAACATTTGTTTGAGTGTTCAATGTAACAATGTTATTTATACTCTGAGACGTAGTCAAGTCCTTCGTATGACTGATGTTTTTATCTTCAGTGGACATTATCTTTATCAATCTGTACAAATAATAACAAGAAATTAAATATTTAATTCCAAAATGTTAACCTATATTAAAAAAAATATTCATTGTGTTTATTACCTACTGCTGTTTACTGACTCTTTGTTACTTGAAAACAGGTTACTGTTTCCAAATAACAAAGCAGTCATTCCGCGTTTTAAAAACCACGTGTTTTTAGTGGTCGCCTAGGGGATCCTTGCGGTGTTAACGCACCTAGGCGGAGCGTGACCCGAGCGCTCGCCGGTTCCCTTCAGGAAACGGCAACTCGGACGGGATCAAGGCAACCGGCCCTGGGAGTGACCCCCTAGTCGATCTTGATCGTCGCCCTCCCACCCTTCCGCCTCCTATTTCCTATTCCTTGGGTGCTGTTTGGTTTCGAACCGCCGGCTTGCCGGTCTCGTCTCCTCTGCCCCAGGGCTGTTAGGCTACACACCCTACACACCCACACACATTAGGGCCACACGTTAGGCACTCACCCACTCCCCGCCTTGCCGGCGGGGAGGATCACTCACCCGTTTTTTCGTCCGGAGAGTTTCCCTTCGGACGGAAAAATGTCGTCCCCCGCACTCTCCCAAGTGCCTCCCGAATTTGCGGTGAGACTGGTGGAGATTATCTCCGTCAAGTATCCAACGATCTTGACGGAGTTAATCTCGGCCATGAACGCCGCCGCCACCTCGAGCGAAACCCTTTCGCCGACCCCGCCCGACCTTCAGTCGCAGCCCACCGACGCGTTTACCGCACCGACTCCAGCGGCGCTTACCCCGCCACCTTCCGCCGCGATTATCTCGCCGCAGCCCACCCCGGCGCACCTAGATGCGCCAACCCAGTTCCCTCCACCGGGGTTCGAGGCCGACCCTCAGTCAGCCTCGGACATGGAGGTCGAAGTAGAGTCCGCCAAGCGCCCCATCTCCTCCTCGGAGGACGAATGGACGCTAGTCCGGGATAAGAAACGGGCGCGTCAACCCCGGGACCAGCGCCCGTCCAAGCACCAGTGCGTTGAGGAGGAGGCCTGTGCGTCCTCCCCAATCTCCCTGAGTGCCTCTCCGTCCCCTCGCACCTCACCCACGCCGCGCGATTCAGCCGCCCCGGCGAGCCAACCCGAAGGCCGCAAGCCCCGCCCTCCTCCTCCTGTAATCATACAGGACAAAGCCGCATGGCCGCGAGTCACTAACGCTCTTAAAGCGAAAAACATCCGGTATACCAAGGCCTCGAACACGGCCAACGGCATCAGTGTGTCCGCCATGACGACTGACGACCACCGTCAACTCACGTCCCACTTGAGGAAGGAGAAGATCTCCTTCCACACCTACACCCTCGAAGAGGACCGTACCCTTCGAGTGGTCATCAGGGGAGTTCCGAAGGAATTCGAGCCCTCTCTCATCCTTGAGGACCTTCAGTCCCAAGGATTCCCCGCCCAAGAAGTCCACCGCATGGCGAGTGGCCGCGGTCCCAAGGTCCCATACAGTATGGTGACAGTCGTTCTCGACCGTACCCCCGAAGGCAAGCGTATTTTTGACTTGTCTCATCTCCTAGACCTCACCGGGGGCTTCTACGTCGAACCCCCCCACAAACGTGGCACTCCCGGGCAGTGCCACAATTGCCAATTATACGGCCATTCGGCCCGAAATTGTCACGCCACTCCCCGATGCGTTAAATGCATCGGGGACCACCCGACCTCCACCTGCTCTCGCAAGCAGGAGACCGCGACCGAACCTCCCGGCTGTGTCCTCTGCGGGACCGTCGGACACCCCGCGAATTATCGCGGATGTTCGAGGGCCCCAAAGAGGAATCGCCGAGTGGCGAGGCGCAACGGTCTCCGTGCGCCCAGGAATCCTGCGCCTTCAGCGCCCATCTTTTCGGCACCCATTGTGCCCGGACCCCCTACTCCTCCTGCGCCTTCTGCGCAAAAAGTAGTCCCGACAAGCTCGGCACCCTCCGTGCCGCAGGCTCCTCCTGGCCTGCACCCAGGCCCACAAGGCGTCGCGCCTTCTGCGCTCCGTGACCCACGGCTCAACCGTCCCAACGCATGGAACACCCATGTTCCCAGCGCGCCCATGCACCCTGCGACTAGCGCCCCGGCGCCTCACGCCGGGTTCACCCCAGTGCCCTCAGCACAAAACACCCTGGTGTCGGACATCCAACTGATCCGCAACACCATGAGCAATTTCAACATTGCCGCCATCCGCGCCCTCGCGCACAAGCTTCGAGTCGCTAAAAACGACTTCGAACGCACCATGGCCCTTGTCGAGCACGAGAGTGTGCTCAGTTCCCTGTCAGTGGTTCCCACCACCCAATCTTATCCTTGATTATGGATTTACACCCAAAACGAATCAAGCCCCTCTCCTTGTGCCTGGCGTTTTTCAACGCCCATGGCCTCTCCCCTCAACGCGATCAAGTTAGTGAATTCCTTAGGGATCACCAAGTTGATGTCATGCTAGTGCAAGAGACATTCCTCAAACCCGCTCATAGGAGTCCCAACATCGCCAACTACCATCTCGTGCGAAATGACAGAACTGCCTCCCGCGGAGGCGGCACTGTCATCTATTATAGGAAATCCTTGCACTGCATTCCACTCGATGCCCCTGCGCTCACCAATATCGAGGCCTCGGCTTGCCGCCTCTCTCTCTCGGGTCATCCCCCTGTCACTCTCGTCTCGGTGTACCTTCCACCAGACAAGCAACTTCTCAGAAGTGACATCGAAGCACTTCTTGACATGGATAGCGCCGTCATCCTTGGCGGCGACTTCAATTGCAAACACGTTAGGTGGAACTGTCACACCACCAATTATAACGGCGTGCGCCTCGACGCTCTAGTCGACACTCTCGATTTTGAGATCATTGCTCCAATGCGTCCCACCCATTTTCCCGTCAGCATCGGCTACCGTCCCGATATCCTAGACATGGCACTTCTGAAGAACGTAACGCTTCGGCTGCGCTCCTTAGAAGTGCTCCATGAACTAGACTCCGACCACCGTCCCGTTCTCATGGAGCTCGGACCACCTCCCTCACCGGAACCAGTCATGAAGACTGTGGTGGACTGGCAGCGGCTGAGCACCTGCTTGGCCAATGCCGACACGCCACAGCTCTCTCGTATCCCAGTCCACCTCTCGTCCCCTCAGGACACCGAACAAGCCGTCAGTGCTTTCACTGACAACCTCCAATCGGCCATCAGCCAATCTTCCCGGCAGGTTGAAGCGGTGGACCCTTATGTCCAACGCTTCAAACTGCCGGCCGACGTCAAAGAATTGGTCCGAGCCAAAAACGCGGCTATCCGCGCTCACGACTCCTACCCCACCGCAGCCAACCGGATCCGCATGCGCGCTTTACAGAGGGACGTAAAGAACCGCATCGCGGAACTCCGGGGGGACCGGTGGGACGGTTTTCTCGAGGGTATCACTCCCTCTCACCAAGCCTACTGGCGGCTAGCGAGGGCTCTCAAGTCCGACACGGTAGCCACCATGCCTCCCCTGACCCGCCCTTCAGGCGCCCCACCAGCTTTCGACGACGAGGAAAAAGCCGAGGTCCTCGCAGACTCTCTAGAGAGACAATGCTCTCCTAGTGTCTCAGTTTCCGACCCACCCCATCGCGATCACGTAGATAGGGAAGTAGAGCGCAGGGTTTCTGCCCCGCCATCCGACACACTCACCCCGGTCACCCATTCCGAGGTGGAAGACCTCATCAAAGGCCTTAAGCCTAAGAAAGCCCCCGGCCCTGACGGCATCTCGAACCGCGTACTAAAAATCCTTCCCTACCACTTGATCTACCTCTTGGTAGCCATCTTCAATGCCGCCATGACGCACGCTATATTCCCTTCGGAGTGGAAAGAAGCAGACGTCATCGGCATTCACAAACCCGGTAAGCCACGTGACGATCCCACGAGCTACCGCCCCATAAGTCTCCTTAGCGCCCTGGGCAAACTCTACGAGCGCTTGCTTCTCGCAAGACTCAAAGAATTTGTCATCTCGAAGGGCATACTCATTCACGAGCAGTTCGGCTTTCGAGCTGGACACTCTTGCGTCCATCAAGTGCACCGCATCACGGAGCACGTCCTCTCCGGGCTCAACCAGCCCAGACCCATATACACCGGAGCCTTATTCTTCGATGTCGCTAAGGCATTCGATAAGGTCTGGCACAATGGCTTGCTTCACAAGCTCTACCTCATGGGCGTGCCAGACCGTCTGGTCCTCATCATACGAGATTTCCTCAGGAATCGTACTTTTCGATATCGAGTCGAAGGTGCGCGATCCACTTCCCACCCTATTCAGGCCGGAGTCCCTCAAGGCTCTGTGCTCTCCCCACTCCTGTTCAGCCTGTTCACGAACGACATCCCTCGTTCGGACAGGGTGCAACTAGCCCTTTATGCGGACGACACCGCACTTTATTTCTCACACAGAAATAAGGCTTTCTTGACGCGCACTCTTCAAGTCGCCGTCAACGCCCTAGGCGAATGGTTCCAAAAGTGGCTGATCGCGGTGAACCCGGAAAAGAGCGCCGCGGTGCTCTTCTCCCGGAGCACCAGATCTCACACTGCGGGCCATCCCAGTAGTCGATTAGGTCAGATCACCCTCTATGGGCGTCCCATCCCTTGGACCAAAAAGGTCAAATATCTAGGCGTCACCCTGGACTCCCGCATGACATTTGGACCGCATATACGGTCAGTACGCAACCGAGCGGCCTTCGTTCTCGGCCGGCTCTACCCCATGATCTGCAGGCGGAGTAAACTGTCGCTTAGGAATAAGTTGACACTTTACAAAACCTGCATCCGTCCCATCCTAGCTTACGCCAGTGCCGTATTCGCACACGCGGCTCCCGCCCACATCAATAGCCTCCAGGTTATTCAAAACCGATTCCTTCGACATGCCGTCGGTGCCCCGTGGTACATGCGGAATGTCGACCTTCATTCCGACTTCGGTCTAGTCCCTATCCGCAAATTTTTCAAGGAAATGTCCGAACATTACTTTGAAAAAGCTTGCGTCCACCCGAACCCGCTCATCGGCGCCGCTGCCGACTATATCCCCGACCCTGACCCTGTTCCCGGTCCCTCAGATCGTCGACCTACCGTACATCGCCGCCGTCCGCGGCATGTACTGCTCGACCCACCCGACCCGATGTCCGTCCTCCTGGACCATGACACAACACCAACACCAACACCGACAACGACGTCACGAGTCGTACACACATCATCAACACACAGACACCGGTCTCGCCGGCGAGGCCGAAGGATCGTACACATGCGACCTCGACATGCATCCCCTCGCTGAGTTTCTTGCCGGTTCTTCTCAGCGGGGGCGCGTTGTGAACCGGTGGTAAACTCACACTCTCTAAGCGGCAGCCCAAGCCGAGGCCGTGCCTCCCTGAGGTGCCCTTGAGCTAGTCGCTACCTTTCCGGGCTGGAGCGCTCAAAGCGCTCGCCCTCTCGTCCGGTGAAGCTGTAATGGCCATCTGCGACCAACAGCACTACTCCTACACAAAAAAAAAAAAAAAAAAAAAAAAAAAAAAAAAAAGCTGAAAGATATTTCTATCACTGTGAATGACAGTGTTGGTGTTTTTATTGTAAGTAGAAAACTAATGATTCTCTTTGAATCAACATTTTAAAAGTAATTGCGATTTCTAAAGTAATAATATTATAAAATATCACTCACGAGTCTGGATTACTCTCATTGGTGGTTTCATTATCTGCAACGTTAAGGTCTGTCATTGAGGGTCCAATCAATTGCGATAGCAATGTCAAATTCGCACGAAAATCATTGGACACCTCCGATGTCGATGCCGAACATGAATCCTTCTTTTCATTCTGTTTCATCTCCATGTACATCATTTCTGTTACTGCTTCGTCAAGATAATAGCTTCTGTTTGTGTATTTTTTATTATTCTGATCTGGTGATGCTATTCCATCACTGTCACCCTCGTTGTCACCAACCGCAATCTCTTCGACATCCTTTTTCGAACCCTTACGATAATTTCCTATATTTTGTTTTTCCATACCTGCGGTTTGACCATAGATGGAATTATAAAAGGATTTGTTAGTTATTGATAGCTTAGTGACAGAGCTCGATGGCTGCGGCATTACACCGCTTTTAGCATATTTGTGTTTAGATACTTTGCAGTTCTCTGCCAGAGCCATCTTCTTTTTCTCCCGCCTGTCCCTAATTTCTAAGAGCTTCTTCCTTTTCTTCTCTTCAAGGACGTGCGACTTGTTCTCATATGGTGATTTTATTCTTACTCTTGTTGGCGATTTCGCTTTATTGGCAGTGCAGCTCACATCATCTCCGCTTTCTTCTGGTAAAGTGCTCTGCATGTTTAACTTTTGCATAGTTACTCGCAATTCGTCAGGTGAAACGACACTGAATGGCATCCCAATCTGCACAACTTTATTGTCTATATCATCACCTAAAACACTATAATCTTGACAGCTATGATACTGCAGTGATACATTACAATCATCGCTGCATGTATAATCGAGATTATCTATATAAAAGTCCTCAGTGACTAAGTCAGAGAAAGTAGAAACCGTATCTTGTTTTGGTTCAATAGATTTAGGATTGTTCACAATTTCATCATTACTTTCGGTTAGTTCTACAATTTTAACATTATTTTCCGGAGTAATTCCTTTCATAGATGAGGCATCGTAAACTAACGGCAGAACTGCTCCAACAAGAGAATCTGAAAAAAAATAATTAAATCTTACTTCACACAAAGGTTCTTGGACAAGGTGTCAGTCTTAATTTTTTTATTCATTCAACTTTTGCACGAACAATACAGGGCAGACTTAATGCCTTAGATATTTTCTAACAGCCTACCTTTACTTCTTTCTTTCTTTTTCTACCAAACATTTATAGCAGATTTTTTCCTTGATCACCATAATAAATAATATTTTTTGGATTTTGAAATTACTTATGACTCCAGTGTGGCTATCGTAAAGCCGTTTTGTCAATTACACACCCTTTTAAACTCTTGCTTCCAATAAAGCAAGGTGAGAACAAGTGGCTATTCAATCGAATTATTAATCTTCCTACTTTAAAATTCAAAAGTTTTCATAATATTATTACTGACCACTGGATACAATTTCACAAGACACAATTTTTGTCCTCGGATCGGAATTATATACGGAGATTAACAAAAGAAGCGATTGAAATTAAAAAACATAAAAACATTAATCGTGAGGATGGGTTTAAATTATCTGGTATGTGGAATCCGGTGATACGTATAATTAAAAATAGTGCGAAGTCATTCAAAGTGGTCTCGGTAGAACAAAGTGATACTGTTAGTGTGTTTTGTCGTGATTTCCAATCGAGTTCAAGTTCCAGTAGTAGTCGTAGCAAAAGACTGAGGAAGGGGGGTAGACAGATTTGTCTGTTCCTAATTTATTCTTTCACCCACCCGCATCATACAGTTATCCCGTGATCATGGCGCTTGCAACAGCGTCGAAATATCGGATAGAATTCATTAATCATCCTGGCAGTAAACCCGTGAGTCACAACATGATTGTCAATCGGCATGAAAGTTTAAAACAGTCTTTAATATTATTACTTACCACTTGGTACGACTGATGAATTCTGAAGAATCATGACTGAGTTGATGTTGCTCATAACTTGTCCTGAGTTTGAGCGTTCCAACTGGAAAACCACGTTAACCAAGGAGTCTCCGTTCGCCTCTTCCACGGGGGCTTTCTCTTTTTGACAACTTATTATCAAATTTTCAGCGCAACATTTACTTATAATTTTGTAAGAACCACATATCATTTTCGGCACCTCAAGGATGATTCTTTTTTCTAAAATTTTGGACAAGGATCGCACATCCATTTCGGAATGGATTATATCATCCCACGTTGACAACATGCCGCCGGATTTGTGCTCCACATGCAGCGGGATACTAGTAGACGTAGCCAGAACCTTAGTGTTATTATTATCGACAATATCTTTGTCATTTTCAACTTCTCTCCATTTTTCTTTAGCTTTATCAGTTAAGTAATCACCGTTGCTAATACGTTTGAGTTGCTCTATCGTGTGTTTAACGTATCTTATAATGTTGTCCATATAGAAGTTGTAATTGTCCTCTAAACGTTTACAACAAATATAGTCTAACAGCGAAGCCGGAAGCAGCGTGCCTTCGAATTCATTAGAATTTGCTAGTAAATTCATACTTTTCAACTGTTCTTTTATATACGGGTCTTTGAACAGAAAATGTTTGTCATAATCAGTGTTCAAATCAGGTGATTGTATTTCCAAATCGCCAAGTTTATGGCAAAGAGTGTTCTGTAAAGACGGTGGACTATTGAACAGGTCTATTCTTTCCTTGTTAATTAAAACTACGTTATGCAGGTCTTCGTTACTGTAAATTTCATCAAGTTCGGAGCCGTCGGACTCCGGATCGTCATTGTAGACGACAGATTCCACGTATTGGTTGGGTCTTTTTAGGTTAGGTTCATTGGCGTCGTTCATGAGCTTTGTACCCAACTCGATGTTTTTGTATAGCAGCACCAAGTCTCTGGTTGTGAGGGATTCGACTCCTGTAATAAAATTAATTTCATAAAATTTTGACATATTATATTTCTATATGATTACTATGTACTGCTTGTACATAGTAATTTATATTAGCAGTAGGTAGGTACTTACCGGTTGAATTAAAGTTTTGAGTTTTTGCCATCATTTCGAACAGTTCATTGGCGGTCTGGTATTCATGAGAATGGTCATCTTCCCTATGTTCCACCTCCAGACCCTCGCCCGCCCCCCCTTCATTCTCAGGTACCCGACTAATTAACATGCCGGCTATCACATTGATTTAACTTTGAATAAACCAAAAGAACTATTGTTAGTTTAATATTTATAAACAGTATAATAAGCCTACAAAACACAAAATGACAAAAGCGTTTTAATTGTAAATTTTATGTCGACATGTCCAATCCAAAAATTTCAAATGACAAAATTTAACTGTCAAATTATTTGAAATTGGAATAAACGTATCATGCCGGTTACGTACGGCCAATTTCATTCAAAGAGAATTTAATACACACTACAGTAGTCACAGCGGATCTTCGTGTCTCTGAAGTTTTGGCGAACCATTGCGCAAGTGCAGTCGTGAATCGTGAATACAAAAACACAAAAAAAATAAAATAGCTACTGCGCAGCGTCTTGCGGCCAACTTCAGTTACACAAAGATCCGCTGTGACTACCGTACGTACCTAAGGTTCCTTTTATAGATACAAGAACACTGACCCCCTAGCCACTCCCATATAGCGCTTTTTGGTAGCCGTTACGAAACAAGTCGACACTTTTGTGTCGACACTGATTGATTCTAGTAACATTTTCTGGCCGCCGAGTCGACTTTGTTCCGTCGCTACGACTAAAAATGGGGAACAGTCGACACAGTAACATTTGGTTTTAAAGTTACGTTGCTGTGTGGTAACATTGTTCTTAGTCTGCGACCACTTCTCAGAAATCATTCGTTCTTTCATGGTTCTTTCATTCAATTTTTGTTTAGCGAAGTGAAGTTTTAAAATGAAAAAAATATTAAGAAGAAAAAGTTATCGGCCATCATTGCTTTGTCAACATAAGTTTTTATTACTAAATTACTTGGTTTTTATCGTTAAAATGAAGGTGGGAAAGGAAATTCATTGCGTAATTTGTTGAAATAGTTTGAAATTTATCAACGCGCCAACATATTAATGTAATTTCACCTGTGTAGTACAATGTAAACAATATTTTTACTGACAAATCTTTACATTCCCAGAGCTTGGAAGCTATTGCTTTAATAGATTAATCTCTTTTAATACTTACTATATTTATGGAACCAAGAATACACCATAAAGTTGATAAAGTTGATAAATAATTGGATAAACCATTTTTATTTAAAGAAAATATTTATGTCACAACTGGTCACTAAGTTACGAGACTGTGTCGACATATGTCGACGCGAAATCAGAAGTAGTTATAAAGTTACCGAATTTACAAAATGGTATATTGTTTCCAGCAATTCTCAAACTTTTGGAGGCCATACAAATAAAATGACGACTACAAGCAAATGTGGTGGCAAGTGTTGCAAGTGGTGATCACGATCTAATCGATTTCTAAATGAATCATCAGTACGCAAAGGCATGTCCGTTCTGGGAAAACTCATATGCTGACCTCTTCTATCGTATTCTCCGATTACTGTACATTTCATGCATCCGTGGTAACTGTTAAACCCCACAGTACCTGAAATAAAAAATATCACGAAATACTTCTACATTACATTATTTAAAACGCACCGTACCTCCGCTCCGGTACACTACTTATATATTTAATTTTGCATTCACCTTTTATAAAGCACCTCGCAGGTGTACCAATATTTGCTTTTGAACCAGTAATCCATCATGAAGTAACTTTAAGAGCTAAAAATATGTACTTACTTGGAGGTAGATTTTCTAGAACCATTCATTTGTTTACTTTTTCTGTAGAAAGTTGATGTTGTAGATCTCTAGAGTCGTAGGGTAACAGTCTTTTTGTTTGTACGTATTGACACTGTTACATAAGTAAGTCTATTTCTTTGTACTTACTGATGTTTTTTGAATAAATGAGCACTGCTATGCAATAATGAGTCAACAAAAATATAAATAATTCTGTGTTAACGCCACCTATCTCTTGTTATAGGCCTAGGCGACAAACTGCATTAAGATTTTTTTTTGTTAGATGGAGCTTTACTAACTTACTGAGCTGAATTACCGACATGGGCATTTTTTTAAACGTCGCCTGGGCCTATAACAAGAGATAGATGGCGTTAACACAGAATTATTTATATTTTTGTTGACTCATTATTGCATTATTGCTCAAATATTCCTAAATATATTCTATTTCACTCCCATAACTAAAACGAATCTTACGATTATGTAGGAAGTACCTAAGTATATTAAATTAAAATCCATGCAGCCATGTATTTTAATTTAATATGCCGCAGACCGTGTTCAAAAAATAAACATATCTACCTATCAATATGACTGTGAGTTACTTGTCTTGTAGATACGTACTAAGATGATTAAAACACATTACAACACGCAACAATAGAAAGATATGTATGTTTACGGCTAAGCTACAACATGTATAAATTAAACTATAATAAGTGTGGACGCCAGGAGAGTTTTTTTATTGTTTGAACTCTTCCAAAACCAAAATCCCGGCCAGCTACGTCTCTCAGGATATAAGATAATTTTCTCTTTTGGTTATACAAATCCAGAAAGGGGCATATCCTTAGTCTGGAAGACAAAGGAAAAGCAATTAGGACTTGTTTGTTTTGAATTAATACAACTCACCCCCTTTGTGCACTATAGCTTTAGATATAATAGCTAAATTATTATCTTTCGTAAAGTACGACCTACGTGCTCACACGTCCTCTTTCCTATCGGGACTAAACTATATTGAAATGTCACTTTTGGTAGGCAGTGTCTCTCTGTGTCTCTGTCCTTTGTCTGTGTGCGTGATATTTCTTCTATTATACATGTCAGATTATTTATGGGTGCGTGTATCGGTGTGAGTCTGTGTGCAAGAAATCTGTTTGAATGTGTGAAAATTGAGGCAACGCCGTATCGTGTCTTTGCGTGGCCCGCGCGCAAAATCTATCTTTACATTTATGAGTAGATAGGTATAGTACAGTGCATTTATGTTAAGTTCGTCGCGCATAGGTGATTGATTTCAAACATTATGCGTGCTTTTGTTTATTTACAATGGTGAAATAATTGAAAACGAAATATTACTATGCACACTTTATATTGATATGTCTGATTGGGAAAATCACAGGGTAGGCAAACACTTTTTGCCTATATGGACTGCACGCCACTGCTACACTTGTAGGAACAGTTTGAAAAACAGTGTCTTATGACGACTTAATTTATTTACATTTTAGCAATATATTGTTCAGTAACAATGTCGTAACGTTACAACACTTCGTGTAAGTAAATATTTTAAATTACTATTCTTGTAACATAGTTACTTACCACACCGTTACTACACATAAACACATAGTGTTTAAAAATAAGTCGACACAAATGATTACGTTACGTGTGAACACAGAGACTACACATAGTAACTAAAAAAAATCTGGTCACATTGTGTGCGAACTGTTACCACACATAGAGACCAAATCCCACACAGTAACCATGTTTCGTAATAGTTACGAAACTATGCAACGTGTTACTGCTTTTATGATTCTGTGACCGAAAAGTGCTTTAAGGGCTATTAGACTACTTCTATAAGTATCTTACTAAATAAGTAGATACTTAGGTACTTTCATCAGGGGTTATAAATCTAAGAGTATTCTGGAATGTAGTATTCTGCGTCACTTTTTGAACAAAATATTGTTCAGTGAACATTGGACGATTGAACATTTCCCGTCCGCTGCGACTTGTTCAGTTGTAGACAGTGTTCAGTGAACAAAGTTCTTTTAACAAATCCTCATGTTTCACGCATCCCAAATCTTTCACGTCAACGCTATTAATAACCAATTATAGTATCTGGATTCCACTCAATAGTCATACCAAAACCCATTCAACGTGCGAAAAAATATCACGGGCGAAACGTCTTCCACCGCCTCAAGCAAATGAACCTATTCATGAAATGATTGTTTCCCCCTCCCGCAGGCGAACGTGGGGAATGTTATCCACAAACTCCGGCAAAAATATTCGAGAGGTTTTGTTCGACAAAACATCCAGGCCACGCCCCTTATTAATGTTCCCGAACAATGTTCTGTTCAAAAAGTGGCAGAAGCAGACACCGCTTTAAAGGTCACTGGACAAGCAGGAATTATTGCAGAGAATTTTACACAGGAGATTGAAGTATCATTTCAATGCTTGAGAGTTGTGATGGGCAGCTGCGGCTGATTGGATCAGTTATCTTGCGCGGCAATGATATACAATCCAAAAGCAACACTACACATAAAGCAACACTACACTACTAGTCATTTCTCAGCTTTAACTTTTTTAAACCAAATGTTAGTGTTCTATCGAGCTGCCTCATTCAGTGAACAATTGCCAGTATTAGGCCTCATTTACGGAGACGCGGGGCGTCGCGCGTCGCGTGTGGCGGCGCGGCCCGCACTAAATTCAAATGTAAGGCGTTGTATGAGTGTGTTTACGGAGAAGCGATTTTACACGCGTTTGCTTGAAATGGAGCGTGTTTTACGGCGGCGCCCGCGGATGGCATCGCCGCGTCTCACGCGGCGTTCATCGCGGCGGCGCACGCAGCGGCGATTCTCGATGAAGCGATGCCTGTGGCGGAACCTTCTGCCAGTCTATTTGGTAATCATGCAACACAGACGTAGTCACCATCGCAATGGAGTATGATATGATCGATTTTTTTTTTAGATGAAAATTGTATGTTATAAAGTGAGTTGCCGCCGTTGCACGCGGCGGCGCCCGCGGATGGCATCGCCGCGTCTCACGCGGCGTTCATCGCGGCGGCGCACGCAGCGGCGATTCTCGATGAAGCGATGCCTGTGGCGGAACCTTCTGCCAGTCTATTTGGTAATCGTGCAACACAGACGTAGTCACCATCGCAATGGAGTATGATATGATCGATTTTTTTTTAGAAGAAAATTGTATGTTAAAAAGTGAGTTGTACCGCCGCTGTCCGCGGCGGCGCACGCCGCGGGCGCAGCGGCGGGCACCGCCACTCTTCCCGCCCCGCGTCTCTATAAACGGCATCATATATTGCTATAAGTCTGTGTTTACGCGTGCGATGATGCGTGCCGCTTCACGCGCCGCCGCTACGTAAACAATAAAAACGTCCGACGCGCCGCGAGACGCCACGCCACACGCGACGCGCGACGCCCCGCGTCTCCGTAAATGAAGCCTTATACCCTTTTATTGCGTCTGCCATTTAAAGCAATTAATTTCTGCAAACCTAAGGCTAGCTATTGACGGTGTGCGTCAATAATGTTGTCAATATTCGATCGGATCAGTGTTCGATTTGCGATTGAGTGAGTCACACGCGCGGATTCATGCGCGTATAAGTAGACGTGACCTACCTGCGAAAATTTATACTTTATTTTTTATCCTGTCGAATCAAGTTTTATCTTTGTTTTATCACCAATTTTTTTTCTTCATTTTGATTTCGAAAATGTTGACGTGCGATGAGTGTGATGAGTCGTTTGCTGAAGGTGTGAAGTGCAATAGTTGTGACAAAAACCTAGATTTTAAATGTGCCAGTATATCAAAAGACGGCTATCGTAGGCTTGGCGCTGAGAAGCGGGCCGCCTGGAAATGTCCAAAATGTATGCCAGCGACTCAAAAACGTCCATCGCTTGAAGCGATCATGTCAAAATTAACGGAGATGGACTCTAAGTTGTCTACACTCCACACACTGTCAAGCGATGTTAAGGCGATTAAAGAAGAATTTCGGAATCTTCAAGCTACGTGCGAATTTAACAGTGCAACATTAGAAGACCATAGCTCCCGTCTCATTACAGTTGAAAAATCTTTGCCCGAAGTTGTGAAGTTCCAGGAGGCTGTCGCTGGTGTGTCAGCCCAGGTGACAGCATTGCGGCGCACTGATGAGGCTCGGGAGCAGTGGGCGCGTCTCAACAATGTTGAGGTCAAGGGAATTCCGTACAAGGGGACCATCGATATACTATACCAACTAGATTTGCTGTCACGACCCGAAAAGTGGTCACGAAAATAAGAGCTAAATAAATTAATAGTTTAAAAAACTAAAAATACACGCTTTTATAAGGACTACTGAATTAAAAAGCTATAAATAAATTATCTAAACCGTTTCTACCTCGTGTTTGTAATTTATGGATTATATTTTTGTGTAAAAACGTGGGGCACTTTTTCTCTGTAAATGATTTCAAATTATTGTCATGCGAATACAAATACTTAGCGTTCTTGAAATCTGACAAAAATGTTAAGCTGATATTCAGAAAAAGCGCCCCACGCTTTTACACAAAAATATAATCCATAAATTACAAACACGAGGTAGAAAGAAAGAAAGCACGGTTTAGATAATTTATTTATAGCTTTTTAATTCAGTAGTCCTTATAAAAGCGTGTATTTTTAGTTTTTTAAACTATTAATTTATTTTATACTTTTTAGTCTTAGAAATATTCGCCTAAACTACGAATAAAATTAGCTCAGTATTGATTTGTTCGTAGCTTGAATCGTAGGCAGGTTGTGGCAAAACATATTTTTATATTACGCGTAGGTATCTGATTGAGTTAGCGAAGTTTAAGAAAGCACTACGTATTTAGTAAATACGTAATTTACCCTTTAAACAGTCGAAAGTACGTCAAAAGTCAATAGTTTTAAAAGTAGTATTCAAGGGATATTTAATGGTATAACTGGTATTAACTAGTACCACCTATACCATTACAGGTATAAATGGGACAACTTAGTACCATTTATACCATTAATGGTACAATTCAATGGTATAACTGGTCCGAAGCCGTTCGGTGGTTTACCAACCTTCCGGGTTCATCAACGTCCACGATATTAGGCAAAGTAAATATAACTCCTTAATACAAATCAAATGAGTCCAAGCTACTAGTAAACCCATCGAGGTTTACTAGTAATTATTCCATGGTTCCGTCAACCACCTTTCATTTCCATCATCAACCCTGATTATTGAGCAAAGTAAATAGAACTCTTTAATACGAATCAAATGAGCTTAAACTCGATGAGTTTACTAGTAGCCGTTCCAGGGTTCCGTCACCAACCTTCCTATTCTATCATCAGGCCCTCATTAATGGTCAAAGTGAAAAGAACTCTTTATAACAAATTAAATGAGCCGAAACTCGATGTGTTTACTAGTAGCCATTCCAGGGTTCCGTTACCCACCTTCCAGTTCCATCATCAGGTCCTCATTAATGGTCAAAGTGAAAAGAACTCTTTAAAATAAATCAAATGAGTCGAAACTCGATGTGTTTACTAGTAGCCCTTCCAGGGTTCCGTTACCCACCTTCCAGTTCCATCATCAGGTCCTCATTAATGGTCAATATGAAAATAACTTTTTAAAACATATCAAATGAGCCCAAACTCGATTAGTTTACTAGTAGCCATCCAAGGGTTCCCTTATCCACCTTCGAGCCCCAGCATCAGATCAGCTCGAGGATACCATATTATTGTATTGTCACCGGTCCTTGATACATGTGCAAAATTTCAAATGTTTTGGACGTCTAGAAGTGGGTCAAAATTGCATCGCAAGATTCCATTACCATCATAGTTACATACATACATACAGGTCAAGCTAATAAAAGCGTGTTAATAACTTTGAGTATTAATACTCAAAGGTTAATAAGAGCTACGGAGACGGCTGTCGCTCAATTGTCTGCAATTATTATTGAACCTTATTTTATAGTATGTAAGTTATCTTTTTATATGAACATATTATTGTTTTGCGTGTACGTGTATAGTTGTAACCGCGACCACATTTTCGATGTCATTTTGTTCGTGACAGCAAATCTTGTTGGTATAGTATATCGATGAGGGGGACGAAAATCTATTCTCGATCGCGGATGCCCTGGGATCAGCAGTTGGTTACAGCTTCCCCAAGCACTATATAAATTACATATCCAGAGTGCCCACCTTTAATGCTAAGGATAAATTAATAATAATTAATTTTACAAACAGATACATTAAGGAAGAATTTGTTGCTGCTGCACGAGCTACTAGCTTGCTATCCGTCGCTAAGCTTGGGCTTTTTTAAGGATTATTGGGTAACGACCAGCGCGTTTTTGTCAATGATCATTTAACGCCAGACCACAAGTTGCTGACAAAAACTAAAGAAATTGCTAAGGCTAAAAACTATAGATTTGTGTGGGTCAAATATTGTAAAATTCACGTACGTAAAGATGAATCATCTAAAGTAATTGTTATCTTAAATATTAATGATTTAAACAAAATAGTTTAATCAATTGTGTACACTGTCTGAAATTAAGGTACTTCAGGTTTATCATTTATTATGTATTAATTTATAATCATCATCATCATCATCATCATCACCAGCCGGAAGATGTCCACTGCTGAACATAGGCCTCCCCCTTCGAACGCCACAATGACCGACAATTGGCTATTTGCATCCACCGGTTACCTGCGACGCGCACAATGTCGTCTGTCCACCTAGTGGGAGGCCTACCTACGCTGCGTCTTCCGGTTCGTGGTCGCCACTCGAGAACCTTTCTTCCCCACCGCTGGGGAATTTATAATACCACAAAAAAATTGTACTATAAGTTAACATCTTCTGGTGTTTATAAATGTATAATATTGTTTAAAAAAAGTTCACTACTCTCATATAGTTACTTGGTCGCCCGTGTTCATTATTATTTGCATCGCTTGACATCAATAGACGCTTTCGCTTATCTGTTAAGTTGTGCTCAAACGACTATAATCTGCTTGATGGATTTTGCTATCAGAAATATAGTTATATTAGTGTTTTGCCTAATATATTCATACTCTGCCTATTTTTTAGAGAAAATATTATTGTTGTACTTGTGGTTATTCATATTGTTGTATACTCCACGCTTGCATCATGTTTAAAATATTCAATCTACTATAAGAAAAATAATTATACAACCTTTATTTGTCGTCAAATCGTTATTCCTTTTATGAGTTCAGTGTATGTGTTCGGAATAAAACGCATTTTATTATCACTCTATGGTGGGTAGTTTTAACGTAATCTAACTACCACCGTTCGGAGTATATTCACTTGTCGTGGAGCCGTGTCGAGCGCCATTAGCTAGCGACGCGTTTTTTGTTGGCTGAAGAAAGACCTGCACATCGGTGTGCCATCTAGTTCTTTAGAATATCCGCTGCGAGGAAAAGAACCTCGTCCGTCAGCGTCGATTGTGCATAATTAGTATAATTTAATGTCGCGAGTGTGGAGTGATTGTCCCCGCGATCGTAGCTGCGAGGTGCTGTAGACTTCGGGTGGTCGCCGCGCTGCCCATGCGTGGCGCCAGTTCATCTTGACCAGGACAGTACATTTCCTTTTCTCTTAAGACATAGTCCCTAGTTCATTAGAATTTAAACGTAGTACACCTCCATATTGGGGTACCCCACGTCCCTAATTGAGACTGACTATTGAACTGCATCCCGTAGTACCTGATACAGCGAATTGAAGGGTGAGTAGGTAGTGGTAACATCAGGGGAAGGTCGCACGTTGGTTATGTCGTAGGTTAGCCGATTACCGCTAGGTACGATACATAACAATTTTCTGGTAGCAGAGCGTGGTTAAGATTAAAATATCGGTATTATTTCGTTTTGTTGCGGCCTTTGTTATCGCTCTGCTTACCTTTTCAAATAGATTCCGTAATTAAATATTTATTAGATATTCATTTGCATTACGGGTGCGTCCGCGCAATATAATTCTAGATTCAGGTAGACGGACCAGGCGGTCGGGCGGCCGGCTGGCGCATCGTTGTGCCGCCGCGCGCGATAGTTACGGGCTAACGTTATATGAGCGTACTTACTTATAGATAAGCGGTGTACGATCGTTAGTGAGCCACTATTGTATTGCGTGGATTCTTTTACTTTATACTTTATTTATTGACGCGGTAACGTCATATTTAGGTTTATTTACTTTATTTTGAGTAAATAAATAGTTTCTTTGTTACTAGTTAGTATTTTATAGTTACGTAAATTGGTAATTAACGTCATTATAGGCAATGATGGCCACCAAACCTCGCGCACGGATTGCCGCGGTGTTACGATGGCTCGGCTCGGCGGTTTTGAATATAAACCGAAAGGATCGTGAACGGGCGTTATTAAGTCGTTATGAGGACTTAGAAAATAAAATAACGGACTTATATGCGGCTTATCAGGAATTGTTGGAATTGAGTTTGGAACCAGAGGTAATGGAAAAAATTAATGCTGACGTTATTCAGGCCGATGACTTAGCGGATCAGATCCGTCAAGCGGTCGGTATTTTGTCGGTCCCGTCAGCGGCTGGGACAAGTCTTCATTCTGACGAAGCCGCTTCACCCGCGCTAATTAGTCGACTTCCTAAGCTCGATTTACCTCAGTTTAGCGGAGATCTGAGTCAGTGGGTGGCATTTAATAATTTATATGATAGTTTGGTACATACTCGTAAAGATTTAACTCCGGCACAAAAGTTGGCGTATTTATTGGCTTCCTTGTCAGGTGAGGCCAGGGGGCTCGTGCAGCATTTGGAATTAGTAGATAATAATTATGATATTGCTCGGGACCTGTTAACAAGAAGGTACCAAAATATTAGGCGGTTAGCGGACAGTCATGTGTCCACTATTTTGAACCTTCCCAGGATTTCCGGAACCCCGTCGTTACGGATGCGAATACTCAATCCGTTATTAGTATCCTATAACGGACTAAAGGGATTAGATCTACCAGTTTCTACTTGGTCATTTATGTTGCTGCATATCGTGTTAGCCAAGCTTCCCCATGATTTGCGGAATAGGTTCGAGCAGGAGTATGGTGGGGACTCAGCCACGCATCTTCCAAGTTTTGATGATTTGGTCTTGTTTTTGGAAGACGAATGTCGACGTGTAGAAAATGTTCCCCCACCCGGACCAGTTGAAGTTGGTTATCGGCCACGATTACCACAGCCACGTATGGAGCGTCGACAACCGGACCGGCGCCGTGAGGGACGAATATTTAATACGGCCTCCACTGCTCAAGAGCAGCAGGCCAGATGTGTATATTGTAAAGACTACGGCCATGTTGTCACGTCTTGCTCTAATTTCAGGCAATTGCGTTGGCAGGCTCGACGCAACATTGCTCGACAGCGAAATTGGTGTTACAGTTGCCTGGGCAATCACTTGGTTTCTAGATGCCAGAGAGTTAGACCGTGCGACCAGTGTGGGGGTAATCATCACCTCCTACTCTGCGGCAATCAAAATGGTTCGCCTCGACCAGTTGCTTCGATGGCTTCGGCCAACGCCGCAGAACTCACAAGGATGGGTGAGCGATCACCTGCTAGGAATAATAATAATCAGGTGCCTGATGGTTCTAGAAGGCAAGGTTCTCCTGTTCACAAGCAGTCGCTGCCGCAGCTTGCCACGGGCGGGGGTGCTTATTCCCCTCCTCTGATAAGTCACGCAGCTGTTGATCAGGAGCGTCGTATTCGCTCTTATGTACCTCTCCCGTACACAGAATGGCCTCGTATGGATCGGCGTTTTATGCCGCCGGTGTATCAACCGTGGAATCCTCAGATCATGCAAGGACATTCTGCTACTGTTCATCAACAGAATCCTCAATCGCAGTTCTGACTCCCAACCATACCTCCACCTTCGTCTACCCCTCTTCCTATAACGGTCTTGTTACCCACAGCTCAGGTTCGCGTCGGCTTACCACAGGGTGCTCATGTGACAGTACGCGCGATGTTGGATTCCGGTTCTCAAGGATGCATTGTGTCAACACGTTTGGCGACTCGTTTAGGGTTACGTGTTCGTCCTGGTGCAGACTATGTGCAAGGTGTGGGTGGAGTTAAGGTGTACGGGTTACGGGGTCAAGTATCGATCTCATTTTTCCCTCTCCGATCGTCATTTCCGGTGATCTGTACTTCAGCTATAGTTTTAGATTATATTATAGGACGTCATCCGTCGGTTACTTTGCCACCTGAAGTTGTTCGTTTGACGACAGGGCTTTCGTTGGCAAACCCAGATTTTCATCTTCCAAATACAAATTTGGATTTGTTACTGGGCAGTGACGTGCTAGGATTGTTGCAGTTGGGCAACGGAAAGCTACTGCATTCCGGTGGGCTGGTAGCTATCCCAACTGTCCTAGGTGATGTTATTATGGGACCAGTATATTCCGTTTGTGATTCTCCCTCAGAGGATAGCCAGGTTCATGTGGGACTCTCACTTGCTGACGCTGTTCAGCAATTTTGGGAAGTTGAAGAACCTCCTACTGCGTCGCGAGAGGAACCGGAACATCTGGAATGTGAGTCATTCTTCCAGAACAACACTGGTCGTCTTTGCTCGGGTCAGTTTGTGACGAGGTTACCTTTCTTGCCTTCTCGGCCTCGTCTTGGTCACTCACGAATGCTAGCTGAGAAAAGGTTAGCTTCTATGGAGAGACGTATGAAGCGAGATCCAGTGTTCCGACAGAAGTATATTGACTTTATGCAAGAATATTCGGAACTAGGTCACATGTCGGTTTCAAGTTTCAACTGGCGTATGCAAGAACATTACTTTATTCCTCACCATGCGGTGTTCAGGGCAGGAAAAATTAGGGTAGTATTCGATGGGTCTGCACCCACCTCTAACGGCGTCTCACTAAATCAGTGTCTACATT
Organism: Furcula furcula; assembly: GCA_911728495.1. Classification (NCBI taxonomy): domain Eukaryota; kingdom Metazoa; phylum Arthropoda; class Insecta; order Lepidoptera; family Notodontidae; genus Furcula; species Furcula furcula. The sequence goes on along the minus strand of OU452257.1, from coordinate 22,143,067 downwards.
CGGGGCCCAAGTTACAGCGTGATATTTCTGAAATTCTGACGAACTTTCGCCGACATCAAGTCGTGTTTGTTGCCGATATTAGAATGATGTTTCGTCAGACTATCATTCACCCTGATGATCGAAGATATCAGCTTATACTGTGGCGAGAAGACCCTTCCAAGCATTCATTTCAGGCATTTTGAAAACGGCTGGCTATGAGTTACGGAAGTGGCTATCAAACTCTCCAGCTGTTCTTGATGGGTTGCCAGAGGAACATAGACAGGATCCTCACATATTTCAGAATGTTAATAATCCTGATACAGTAGCTTTGTTAGGAGTCCAGTATCAGCCGACACAAGATGTGTTTACCTTTCGCGTTCAGGAGCTGGATATTTCTAAGTTGTGGACCAAGCGATTGGTACTGTCTACGGTAGCACGGATTTTTGACCCTAACGGATGGTTAACCCCAGTTGTATTTTGGGCAAAATGGTTCCTCCAGCGACTTTGGTTGGAAGGCTTGACATGGGATGCCCCTCTTATTGGTGACATTTTACGAGATTGGACTAGGTTTGTGTCATCTCTACCGGATATACAATTAATAAAATTGGATAGAGTTTTACTACCTCCTGGGAAATGTAAGGTTACCCTACATGGTTTCTGTGACGCCTCAGAGCGCGGCTACGCCGCTGTCATATATCTGCGTTCTGTCGATGGGTCAGGAGCAGTAAGTGTAAAACTTGTAATGGCGAAAAGCAAGGTCGCCCCTATTCGATCGCGCCTAACTATCCCGAAACTGGAATTATCTGGAGCTGCGTTATTGTGTCGACTTCTCAATCATGTCAAATTAACCTTGGGGAAAAGTATAGACATTGTGGAAGTATTCGCTTGGACTGATAGTCAGATTGTCCTTGCATGGTTGCGGGCACCAGTCCATGCACTAGAAGTTTTCGTTGCAAATAGGATCTACCAAATTCAGCAGTCAGCTGTCACCCTAAGGTGGAGACATGTCCCCGGTGACTGGAATCCGGCAGATTGCGCTTCACGCAGTTGTGAAGCTCCGGCGTTGTTAGACCACCAATTGTGGTGGGGTCCAGCCTGGCTTAAAGAACATGAAGATGGCTGGCCTAATTCTGATGTGGAGCCTGTAGATCCTCTTCTTGGATTACGATGTCACGTCATCGTTGCGGAATCGTCTCAGGATTTAGACAAGATACTTAACCGGTATAGTTCCTTGGATAAGTTGTTAGGGGTAACTGGTTGGATGCGTAGATTTGTACACAATACTAGGAATCCTGACAAGAAGATACTGTCTCCAGTTTTGTTACCGGATGAACGGCAGGAGGCACTCTTGTTTTGGGTGCGTTACGTTCAGGCTGAGCAGTTTGCAACAGTATTATCGACGCTAAAGGGCGGTCGTGTCAAGTTAAAAGGTGCTGTCGCTCGGTTGAATCCCTTCATAGATGAGAACGGCTTGATACGTGTAGGAGGAAGACTGCGTAATTCCAACCTGAGTTATGAGGCTCGTCATCCTCTCCTCATGCCCAAGGATGGTCCTCTCGGAAAACTCATCATCGCTGATCGGCACGTGAAGAATGCTCACGCAGGATTAACTACACTTCTCGCCGTCCTTCGAAGGGAGTTCTGGATTTTGTCGGCTAGACGGGCTATACGCAACGTCATTTTTAAATGTATACCTTGTTACAGGCTTAAAGCTGCCATCAAGCAACCTCTAATGGGTGATCTGCCTGCAGATCGGGTAAGGCCTTCCAGGCCTTTCTCTGCAGTTGGTACAGATTTTGCAGGGCCTTTCTCTATTAAGGTTTCATCAGTTCGGAATGCTAGGGTAATCAAGGCGTACTTATGCGTATTTGTTTGCCTTGCTACTAAGGCCGTTCATCTCGAGGTTGTGTCAGCTCTTACCACAGAAGCCTTCATCGCTTGTTTGTCCCGATTCGTCAGCCGTCGCGGGTTGCCGAACTTAATTCGGTCCGACTGTGGTACAAACTACAAGGGAAGCGATCGGTATTTAAAGGAAGTCACTAAATTTATTTCAGAAAATCAGGCCTCATTAGGTAATGAGTTTTCTCGTCGTGGTATTCAGTGGCAGTTTAGGCCCCCTATTTATCCTTCGTGGGGTGGTATTTTTGAAGCAGTAGTGAAGGTGTCTAAGACGCATCTTCGTCGAGTCATAGGCGAAACGGTTCTTACTTTTGAAGAACTTTCTACAGTCTTCTGTAAGATTGAGGCGGCTCTTAATTCGCGGCCTCTTTGTCCAGTTTCTTCAGACCCAAATGACTTGGAGGTCCTTACTCCAGGTCATTTTTTGATTGGCGGTCCTCTTACAGCACTTCCGGAATACCCATTTGTTGAAGTCCCAGTGTATCGGCTCTCGCGTTTTCTGTTGTTGCAGCAGCTGTCTCAGAGCTTTTGGAAGCGATTTAATCTAGAGTATCTCCATCTCTTACAGCAGCGTGTTCGGTGGTCTGACAAGACAGATCCGCCTAAGGTTGGAGACCTCGTTCTAGTGACGGAAATGAATATGCCACCCTTGTGTTGGAGACGGGGTAGAATATTGAGATTGTTTCCGGGCGCTGATGGTATACCGCGGGTGGCAGAAGTCTTAGTTGGGGATTCTGTTTTTAAAAGAGCCGTTGCTGGTTTGTCGCGACTTCCAGTAGCTTAGGTTAGCATAGTTTCTTCTGCTCCTCTGGTTTGGTACTCAGCCAGTTTGCGTCTGGCTGGGGCGGGGGACTGTTCGGAATAAAACGCATTTTATTATCACTCTATGGTGGGTAGTTTTAACGTAATCTAACTACCACCGTTCGGAGTATATTCACTTGTCGTGGAGCCGTGTCGAGCGCCATTAGCTAGCGACGCGTTTTTTGTTGGCTGAAGAAAGACCTGCACATCGGTGTGCCATCTAGTTCTTTAGAATATCCGCTGCGAGGAAAAGAACCTCGTCCGTCAGCGTCGATTGTGCATAATTAGTATAATTTAATGTCGCGAGTGTGGAGTGATTGTCCCCGCGATCGTAGCTGCGAGGTGCTGTAGACTTCGGGTGGTTGCCGCGCTGCCCATGCGTGGCGCCAGTTCATCTTGACCAGGACAGTACATTTCCTTTTCTCTTAAGACATAGTCCCTAGTTCATTAGAATTTAAACGTAGTACACCTCCATATTGGGGTACCCCACGTCCCTAATTGAGACTGACTATTGAACTGCATCCCGTAGTACCTGATACAGCGAATTGAAGGGTGAGTAGGTAGTGGTAACATCAGGGGAAGGTCGCACGTTGGTTATGTCGTAGGTTAGCCGATTACCGCTAGGTACGATACATAACAGTATGAATTTAAAGAAGTTGTGCAAACTTATATTTATTGTTTTATTACTATTCCGTATTTATATTCTTTAACTATCAATGGATTCTACGTCTAAAAATTCTCTTAATATTTATTACCAGAACGTTCGTGGCCTGCGCACAAAAACATCCACATTCTATAGGAACTTATGTCTTAGTAACTACGACGTTATTATGTTAACTGAGACGTGGCTTACGGACGGTATACTTGACACAGAGCTATTTGACTCCCGATATGTTGTATGGAGGCGTGACCGGGATTATACATTCACTGGCCAGACCAGGGGAGGAGGAGTCCTAATCGCAACTCGCAGAGAACTTAATATTACCGTGCAGCCGACCTTTAATTCTACTGCCGAGGATCTTTGGATCTCTTTGCATTTGAATCATAATGGGTATAATTCTCCTACTTATCTACATATGTGTGTTACTTATTTATGTAATCAAAATTTAGGTTTATCATTTTCGCAGCAACGTTTTAATTATCTTTCTAATCTTGAAAGAATAATCTATCTAAATCCCGATGATACATTTTTAATATTAGGTGACTTTAATATGAGCAATATAATGTGGATGCCCAGTGATGATGGTAATAACACATCATTACCGTCTAATGTTAGTTCCAATGATGAATGTTTGTTGATTGATTATGTTAATACCCTTGGCATGTCGCAATATAATAATGTTTTAAATAGTCATGGGAAAATTCTGGATTTGGTCCTTGCAAGTGAAGCAGTATCTGTTCAAGATTGCAGCAATGTCGCACTAGTACCAGTAGACCCCCATCATGGCGCTCTCTCTGTGCAGTCTTCTGTCTCAACTCATAGGCCATTGCTTGCACCACCGCGCATCCGCTATATGTATAGTCATGGTGACTATGAGTCAATCAACGCCGAACTTGGTAAAGTGGATTGGGCAAGTGAGGTTGAATCTAGGACTCTTGAGGACTCAGTTTCCTATTTCTATTCTGTTGTTAGAACTTTGCGCGATAAATTTATACCTTCTAAACTAAACCGCACAAATTGCTTCCCTCCATGGTATTCGCCTTCATTGAGAAAAATATTAAAGGAGAAATACAAGTACTTGAAAAAATTTAAACGTTATGGAAATAGATCTGATGAACAATCTTTTTTTATTTTACGTGAGCGGGCTAGGCGCATTGAGGTATCTTGTTATAGTGATTACATTAACTCAGTTGAGAATTCTATTATCACGAACAATCCTAAACGATTCTGGTCTTTTATCCATGCTAAATCGAAATCTAGAAGTATCCCCAGTAGTCTAAAGTTTGGCTCTTCTACAGTCTCTGATGGTGATTCTATAGTATGTGCATTTTCAGACTATTTTAGGTCTAATTTCCTTATGCCGTCTGCTGCGGCACCGGCTCCTTCTTCTATACCTTGTAACTCCGTTTCGCATATAAGCTCGGTCTTAATAGATACAAGTGCAGTTTTAGCAATGTTAAAAAAATTGGATCCATCAAAATCGGCTGGTCCTGACGGATTACCCGCATGTTTTCTTATTTATTGTGCAGAAACTATTGCCATTCCAATTGCATTATTGTTCAGAAAGTCATTGGCTGAGTGTGAGGTACCATCTTTGTGGAAATGTGCATATATCACGCCGGTTCACAAATCTGGTGCCAAAAATTATATCGTGAATTATAGACCTATCTTGAAACTATGCATCATCGCCAAGGTTTTTGAAAAAATAATTTATGGTCAGTTATATTCTGCCCTCAGACTTTCATTTAGCTCAGAACAACATAGCTTTCTTCAAGATAGGTCTACTATTCATTAGGCACCTTTGTTAACCGCTCTGGTCAGCATTATGAATCTCACAACTATCTAGCCTATTGTAAACAACATCACATACTACCGTTGTATAAGCGGCGTGAGGTAGCCGATATTGTATTCCTTCTAAAACTTGCATCCGGTTCCATTGATTGTTCTGAACTCCTTTCCCGTATATCCATTCGTGTACCTGCTGGCTCCCGTCGTCATCACATCCCTTTAACTGTACCTTTTTCTCATACTAATTATAGGCAAAACACTTATCTATTGCGCGCGAGCACAACTTTTAACAATTTATCAAAACATGTAGATATTGATATTTTTAATACGAGCCCTGAAGCAATACGACAAAAAGTTGTTGCTATGTTTTTTGATGTTATTTCGTAACGTAGTATCTATTTTTATTATTTATTTTGTATTTCCTTCTATTGTTCACATCTATATATTTTCTATCTTTGTTTATCTCTCAGCAAATCGGTGTTTGTATTTCTATCTTATTACTATTTGTGAAGACCTGTAAATGGCCATCTGTTTCTATCGTAATGTTTTAATTGTATTGCATGTGCTGTTGGTTTTCCGAAAACAATAAAAATAAAATAAAATATATTCTATAATCCGCCCGACTTAACTGTGCACCTCGCTGGAATGCGACGTCACAGCGGCAGGTGCACACGTAAGCCGCACGGGTTGTAGAATATTGACAATATTATTGAAGGTACGGCTAACCTAATAGAGAGAGGAACCTCATTCTTTGGTAACAAAAATAAAAGTATTCGATAAAATATAAATTACATTTTCACACCACCTGCTCGATAATGTTGCATTATGTGTCATATAACCTTAACCTAAAGTAGCTCATTATATCCCTATAGTCTAGCCGGGTAATAATGTTGTACTAAACTCCCTTGGGTAATAATGTGATTTGTTTTTTTTTGTCCTTTAGTTGAACCTAATTGGGAAGGCAAAGGGTTCTAGCTCATACAGCCTTGTCAAAAGTAATCTCGTAATAAATCAATTTGTAGCTATGCCTAAGCCAATTCTTCTATTTTTTTTACCACGGAGACTCTTTACGGTATATATACCACTCTCTCTAAGCAGAGACTTGCATGAAAAAAATACATTTGAAAATCGAACCGAGCGCCAGGAGCCGAATTGGAGCCGAACCTTGTTCTAGGTTCTAGAAAAGAAAAAATAGATAAAAAGAAGGCGCTAACGCTATTGATCAATATCATTGCTGTTGATATTATTATTTTAATTCTATTCAGTTTTGTATTTTACTGTCTCGCCTCGCAGTAGGTGTGGGCGCGAACGCTGGAAATCAGTGTTGATGTTATTTTATTTCTAGCAGTAAGTATTTACTTAATAATAAATACACTTCATTGTACCATTGAGATTTTACACCAAAACTTACATGTAAATTGAATAATACGTTGATAGTATAAAAAATTGGCCTTATAGCTAAAAAGCAATCTCTTCCAGATAACCTAAGCAATCTCTTCCTAGTATTTGTATTTCATTACCTCGCAGTAGGTGTGAAAAGTAGTATATTCTCCTCGGGGATAAAGGTGTCTTTGTCTTGGGCGAGCTTGAATCTCTCGCTGTACTCAGGATTCTAGCATTAACTCCCTCGCTTTGCTCGGGAGTTAACTCTATACTCCCTCGCTACGCTCGGGAGTTACTAGAATCCTTCGTTATGCTCGCGATTCAATTTCACGCCCGTGACATAAGACACTGCTTTATCCCCTTGGTGCATAAACTACTATTTATTAGTATAATAATATATTAAGTACATCGTGCGAAAAAAATACTGCAACATGATATCGGAATGTTATAACATCTATTTTATTGGTCTAAATATCTCAGTCTTAATTAATACGTAACATTTGATTAATACATAAAGAAAAAAGCCCCAGTCTAACCAGGGCATGCGTTTCTATTAACAACAAAAAATATTTATACTTAGATAAACAGATCTAATTATTTTGCCATAAATACTCCGAAGCTAAAAAAAAAAATTGTCATCGCGGACTTTACGATCGCTTCGGAATGATCTCAATCAAATTAACAGTAGGTACCATTTAGTAATATCTACTCTTTAAACATTCGGAATCGTTGTGCGTATTTGTACAAAACCACACTCAAAGTCGCGCGGATTAAGGTTCAATTTTGCGCGTCTATGACGGTGTTCTAAATAATGACTCCAACAATTCCGGTTCGGTCAAGTCTCGCTTGTACTGCTGGGCCAACTCTTGGATCAGATGACGCCTCCTCACGTGCGGTGGTTGATATCTGTGAATAATGTGTATAATTTTAAAGATTTTCATCAAAATCATTGTAGAAGCAGACGTTTTAAAAGCATGAAAATAAGACTAATAACAGGCTTTCAGAATTTGTCCTCTCAGCTCGTGTCGTCGTGTATCATTTTGTTTGCGCTCGTGTCGTCCGTTGTCAGTATATCCACAGTCTATAAACCAATACAGTCGTCCGACGAAGCCGTCTAGACAGGGCAATCGTGCGGGGTGTGAGGGGTGAGACGCGGGTAGGCGCGCCCGAGCTGCGTACGCTGCTGCCGCCCGAATTAGTTAGTAGCTCGGGACATAACTTTCAGGGCTTACGCGTATTTGTTTTAATTAACCGACTTCAAAAAAGGAGGAGGTTCTCAATTCGTTATGTATTTTTTTTTGTAATCAGTTATAGTGGTTTATACTACCTGTGCTGTGTGAGAGAGATATTATTTTACACATTTTCAATTCCAAAACGACGGATTTTCTTTTTTCAAAAATATGTTATTGGTGTCATTTTCGAGGTTTCTCGGGGTGCTGATTACGAAAATGGCATCCATTTTCAAATCCAAAATGGCGGATGTTTTCTTTTTTCAAAAATATGTTATTGGTGTCATTTTCGAGGTTTCTCGGGGTGCTGATTACGAAAATGGCATCCATTTTCAAATCCAAAATGGCGGATGTTTTCTTTTTTCAAAAATATGTTATTGGTGTCATTTTCGAGGTTTCTCGGGGTGCTGATTACGAAAATGGCAACTATTTTCAAATCCAAAATGGGGGATGTTTTCTTTTTTCAAAAATATGTTATTGGTGTCATTTTCGAGGTTTCTCGGGGTGCTGATTACGAAAATAGCATCCATTTTCAAATACAAAATGGCGAATATATTTTTTTTTAATGTTATTTGTGTCATTTTTAAGGTTTCTCGGGGTGCTGGTAACGAAAGTGACTTCCATTTTGAAATCGAAAATGACTGATATATTTTATACATTTCATTAACAGTAATTTGAAATCCAGTAAATATACAAACCGACAATATTTTTCAGTTGGCCAATGGTGTTTTAAACGATTTGGAAATTTATTAATTAATTACAAAATATTACATAACATTGTAAAACTTTATTTGAATTTGTCTCCACGAAATGCCTTTTTGTATTTCTTACTATGAAGAACTTCAATGAATAAAGTAAATATAAACAAAGAAATCATTACCATCCGCTAATAGAAATATACTTTACTTACTGCCGCACCTACAAACCTCAATTAAATTTAATTACAATGAAGTCATTTTTTGAAATTGTATTATTTCGACACTTGAAGCCAATTAATACTATATACTTACGCTGATTGTGAGTAGAGATATCAATAATTTCGTAATTACTAATAAAAAATAATCATAAGTGGCTCGGCGAGTCGAAATAAATAGATTACAAAAATACATTAATTGTAATTAAAGTTAATTGACGTTTGTGAGTGCGGCAGTTAGTATTTTACTATGACCAAATAAGTAATAAAATAATATTTTAAGTAAATTATAAAAACAAACTGTGACAACCCTACGTGCTACGGAGTGCGCCATGCGGTGTCGGCTTTTACTCAAACATCAAAGGCGTCGAACTACTGTACTAGTTTTTATACTGTGGTATATCTAAGCTCGTGTCGTTTAGTGTAGATGGATGACACGAGTTGAGTCAGTAGGTACGCGTCCATTGGCACACGCCGGACGCACCGCACGCACGGCACGCAACGGATTTTAACGCAACTAAAATCCGTTGCGTGCCGTGCGTGCGGTGTGTCCGGCGCCTGCCAATGGACGCGTACCTAAAGACTCAGCTCGTGTCATCCAGGTTCAGTTTGTGTCGGTCGGCGACGACGTCCAATGAGGCGGAGTTGCGGCGCGCTGTGTGCAGGTACTACGCGTTCATTCCAAGAATGCCGTTACCTCCCTTCCCGCTACCTCGTATCGCGCCTCAAGCGTCGCCCCATTAGTAGGGATAGCAACGCTAGCGTGTATTTACGTTTTGTGCTCCCGTGCGTTCTCGAGTTTGTTGTTGTTGTTGATTTTGTTGTTATATTTTGTTAAGTTTTTATTATTTCTGTTCATTTATTATTTACGTTCATACAATACAAAAAAGGCTTAAATTACATTACACATAGGTATGTACATAAAACGTATAAAAACTTGACCATCACACACACATGTGTTCATTTGATACCCATATTGTTGTTTTTGGAAGTAAAAAAACACAAAATGGCAGCTGACGTCCGTCATACTAGTATGTTTTGATGAATAAGTATATAGGCTAATCATTCCCACAACTAAAACTAATCTAATTACATAATTATAAGTCACAGAGCAACAGACCGTTTATAAATACACTAGCTGACCCGCGCAGCTCCGCCCGCGCTTTTATTACATTTTGCTCCCCTTTTCTCTCTCCTCCCTTGATTTATTTCTCTCTCCATCTCTCTCTCTCTCTCTTATAAGAAAAATCGAATGCTCTATCTCTCCTCTCTCTCTCTTTCCCCCTCCCGCTTCGGTCCCCGTTACACCGAGGACGACCTATTCTCAGACCTACCCGATATGGACACTGTACGGGCTGAGACGGACCCCGTACAGTCTTTGGTTGATAGTGATTAAAAGATAGTTTGGGAGTCAGTAATTTAATGATAGAAAATTGATAGCTTATATTGATAGATGATAAATGATAGTGAGAGTACGCGCGACCGATCGTCCGTGGCTTTAATTACGTACTAAGGTATATTGTTTATTACAGAGAATTTGCATCCAGCGTAAACTGCTGACGATATCAAATGTACGGCTCGGCCCGTACAGACACATCTATTTAATGACCTTGCCTTATGTTGCTTAACCTTAACCTAGCGGTATGAACAACGTTCATAGCTTTTTTGTCATTGGTGTAAATATTAGAGAAGTTGATGTTACATATATCGAAGAAGGGACAAATTCATGCTAACAACAATTTATTAATAGTTAATTATTTCTCATAAAAAGTAAAGGATAAAAAATGGTTATTGTGGGTTAACCCTAAGAGATAAACATTATACCACCGTAGACCTTTTTAAGGTGTACAATACTGTAGTACATTATTTTGATCTATCTCGTAGGGTTCAGCCAGTGTTTGGAATGTAAGCACAAAAATGTGTTTATTTACGACATCACATTAGAAACCTCTAAAATTATCAGTGTTTCTCTACTATATTATGCATATATTATACATATAAACCTTTCTGTTGAATCACTCTATCTATTAAGAAAAACCTCAACAAAATCCGTTGCGTAGTTTTAAAGATCTAAGCATACATAGGGACAGACAGACAGCGGGAGCGACTTTGTTTTATAATATGTATTGATATTGATATAGATAGTACATACATACTCTCAAAAAACATAACCGTTCTCCTGGGGCATTCGGGCCAAAAACATATTTTTCGTTTTTGCACTCAGTACCGTTAGCTGTGACGTCATAACGGTCGACGACGGCAATCGCGAAGTGAACGGGTAATACAGTACAGAGCACGCACAGGTCGGAGGCGAGGCGGGCGCCGTGTGGAGGTACAGTACAGAGTACGCACAGGTCGGAGGCGAGGCGGGCGCGGCGCGCGGCGTCGAGCGCGGCGCGGCGCAGGCAGTCGGGCAGCAGCGCGGGCGCGGGCGCGGCGCCGTGTGGAGGTACAGTACAGAGTACGCACAGGTCGGAGGCGAGGCGGGCGCGGCGCGCGGCGTCGAGCGCGGCGCGGCGCAGGCAGTCGGGCAGCAGCGCGGGCGCGGGCGCGGCGCCGTGTGGAGGTACAGTACAGAGTACGCACAGGTCGGAGGCGAGGCGGGCGCCGTGTGGAGGTACAGTACAGAGTACGCACAGGTCGGAGGCGAGGCGGGCGCCGTGTGGAGGTACAGTACAGAGTACGCACAGGTCGGAGGCGAGGCGGGCGCGGCGCGCGGCGTCGAGCGCGGCGCGGCGCAGGCAGTCGGGCAGCAGCGCGGGCGCGGGCGCGGCGCCGTCCCCCAGCACGCCGCCCCCCGCGCCCCGCACCACCACCAGCCCCCCGCGGCGCGCGCCCACGCACACCGGCACCACCTCGTGCCGCCGCCACGGCACGCCCGTCTCGCAGTACCGCAGCAGGTCGTCTGCGACACACACGAGGAATGGTAGCGAGCGAGGTCGCGACCCGTGGGGTGTCCGGGTGAGATTAACACCCACCCATCTTCTCCCGTTGGATGTCCGTAAGAAGCTTTGATTACCTTTCACCTATACTGCGATCCCAAGATGCCAGCGTGGGGATTATGGCAACCCCTCTCTTCCGATAGGGAGGCCTATGTTCAGCAATGGACGGCTGTTGATGATCCAGGCCACTTGGAGCCAAAATACATAAAGAAGCTGCTGTACAAATCTGTGTTTCAGGCTGAGCTGCTCGCTACAAAGAGAGCACGCGTATGGGCCCATAGCTAGCGACTCCCTGAAACTACTGTTTTCACTAACTCGATGGCATCCGCCCTAGCCTTATAGGACGGGAGCAATTCGCACCCCATCGTGTTTAAACACCACCAGAAAGCAAAATAGGAAACAGTGATCAAAGAAAAACATTGCGTGGAACATGCGGGAATTCCGGGAAACGAAGCAGCTGATGCTGCAGACAATTTGACGACCAGACTTCACAAAACACCACGTTATGCTTGTTTCCCTATGTCCGATGTGAAACATAGTCTCAGAACTCAGAGCCAGCTAGAATGGCAGGAGAGATAAAAGCTCTCTACAGAGCGAACACACCAGACTTCTGCCATTTTGACCCCGTAGCAGTAGTTACTGAGAACGATACACTTAAGTTGGCTGACCATTATGTCCACCTGGGTCAGACTGTTGACTGTACAGTTTTTTTTTTATTATTAAAAAAACTGAGTACCTCTAACGTGGTTAGAGCCTGTTTTTGCTGTTAATAATGACTGTACAGTTAGGTCAATTCAAGTCTCACGAAGAATGGAATGCAATCAGGTAATTTCCCGAACTCGATATTTTCGTCCAAAATTCCGCAGAGCCTAAGATGAGTCTACAACCAGAGTGAAATTCTAGTGATGGCATATGACACTGAGGACATGGCATGGCGTATCTGCTGGTCTTCCAAAGAAGCTCAGATTCACACAACGAGCCATCGATACAACTACGCTCGGAGATTCTTTGCGCGATAAAATTCGTAGTGAGGAAATTCGTCAATTAACTTCTTCAGAATTTGCATTTTGAAGTGACAATGGGCTCGAAGAACAACCGATGAAATAGAAATGTTCTTGCGAAGACGCAGCGTAGGTAGGCTTTCAACTAGGTAAACCAATAGCATTGTAATCATGCACTCAGTAGATGTAAAAAGCCAGTCAACAATAACTTCAGAGCCGAGAAGTCAAATTTCGAATAAAATCAACAGAAAATCCCCAAGGCTGCGATGAATTCATTCGTACCTATACAGTTACGGGTTCTTCATTCTCCAGTACCTACCTGTGCTCTAATGCTGTAATATTAAGTGCCTATGGTATGTCTATACCATAGGCAATATTAATATTGCCTATGGTATGTCTATACCATAGGCAATATTAATATTGCAGCATGGGCCTCCTCACGCGTAACTACACCGTAAAAAGCACGAAGTTAAAAACTTCGCGAGTATAATGAGCTGAGCGTGTGTCAGCACTCACACGTTTGATTGAGTGCTGACTTCGCTAGAAGTCGGTAACTTTATCAATTTCGTTTTAAACTTTCATGGCGATTTACAATAACATTTTGACTTACGTGTTTACTAAAAAAAGTATAAAGTTAAGGTAAAAGAACCACGGAAGTTTCAATTTATACCAAGAGTCGAACGTCAACCAACTTACTTGTCTAACTGCCGGTCCCAATATCCTATCTACCTCTTGCTATCAGTTAAAATAGATACCATCGATAGCTATTATGGCACATTTGCGTTTCAATAAACAAAGATAGATAAGAAATATTTACCTTTACTGATTGATCTATCTTTCCGTGGTCCCAAAGCTTACCAAAGTTAAGTAGATTCATAGAAAATGACTGTCAAGTGTTTCTATAAAATATTAGCAGCTTACTGTTGGTAGTTCAAATGACAGTTTTATGCTATCGCTCCATTTCGGAGGTTTATCGCGGGATTATCATCTGATATCCCTACTTTGTAAATAAATGTAATGAAATTAATATGAATAATAATAAAAATAACATTATTTTAATAAATGAATAAACTAATATTTTTTATTGTACCCCAGAGAACCTGTCACGGTGCTCACGGTGACGGAGGTCGCAATCCCGCCACTGTCCTAGCAGCCACCGCCGTACTCGATGGCTAGTCCCCACACTCCAAGCGTCCTGGTGACTCCGAAGCTTTATCGTTATATTAGAGTCCCGGGCTACTACCGATGCCTTTTTTGACGCGAGGGAAACCTTCAAAAGGTCCCCAGGACCCTGTGAGGGTTCCTGCGGAACCCTAAAATAGCTTAGCAACATATAATAATAATAATATCCTGGGGCAATTCACACACGGTCATCTGATCCCAAACTAGGCAGAGCCTGTACTATGGAAACCAGACAACTGATACTAATACATAATTATATACTTTTAGTATATTTTTTTTGTAAATACATACTTACATAGATAGATAAAACACTCAGACACTTGGTGGGAATCGAACCCACGACCCGTTGGGTACTAGACAGGGTCACTAACCACTAGCCCAACGGGGCCGTCATGTGTTTGTCATTTGTGTCAAGTGGAAGAAAGTTGAGCGCAGGAACACTAAAGGCACGCGTCCATTGGCCCGCGCCGGACGCACCGCACGCACCGGATTTTAGTTTGCTTTCTATGATTTTACATAGCGCTGCGTCCATTATCCGCGCCGGCATATTTCGATGCGGGCCGTCAAAATCATAGAAAGCAAACTATAATCCGTTGTGTGCCGTGCATGCGGTGCGTCCGGCGCTGGCCAATGGACGCGTACCTTTAGAATCCTAAGGTTACAACGACGTCAATTTTGTTATTGAAACAGCAGTAACAGATAGTTTAAAGTTAACTGTTTATCTGAGCTTGCTATCGGCGATAGAGTATTGGGACCGGCCGTAAAAGGGGTAACAGACAAGATAGGTCGCTTACGTAGTAAATCTTCAATTAAGACCATCTTTACTCTATGTAGAACAATTGCGCAAAGCTTACGTTCGACTAAGCCTTAGGCAGATTATCCTTAGGCCCAAAGGATAATCTTCCGTTCGAACATCTGGGGGTTTACAAGCTTGACTGCAGTTGTGGTAGTTCATACATCAGGCAGGCCAAGCGAACTATCTCCTGCCGCAATAAAGAGCATATAAAGGCAGTCAAGAACAATGATGCGCGAAAACAGTATCATACAGTTATCCCGTGATCATGGCGCTTGCAACTGCATCGAAATATCAGAAAATGATAATTAATCATCCTGGCAGTAAACCCGTGAGTCAATATTTCTAGTGATTATTTAAATAAAGATTAAGTTTGTGTCAACATTGATAAATCATTGTACTCACCAATCGGCAAATTAAGATGATCCTCAAAGTCTTCGAGCCATATAATGAGTATTTTCGTTGTGAAGTCTCTATTGCGCCGACCGCTCCCTGTTCACAAAATTATTCCAATCACAGCCCATTGCTAATTCTAGACATCTTACCGACATGAATTCTTTCGTAAGCAAAGTTTTCACTTGTTAAGTTGAGAATTTACATTCATCCTATGTCAATTAGTAAAAACAATCTCTTAGGATAGTATCTTCAATGACAATGTATTTGTGTCTTTGTAATACGTTAGGTTATTTTTAGGTTCGTTTTGTGAAAACCATAAAGGGAAGAAAAGATAAAGGGGCTACATGAACTTAACATAGAATCCAAGTAAGTCAATGGAGCTGAGGCTTTGACAACAAATATATATGTCGATTGTGCATATTATGTACGATGCATTGGACTTAATTCTTCTTCTGCATAGTGTACATTACTCACCTGTGAGCCCAGTGTTGGGCTGTTTGTCCAACTCCAAGGAGAGTGCGCGCACCTTCTCGTTGAGGCTTGCGCGTGCGCGTTCGCCTTTATCAGACTCGCTAATACTGCGCTCGTAGGACGGCGCGCCCGAACTGGTGCTAGACACATCCCAACACGAGCCGGCTGCCTTCTCTGAGCTCCTGGTTCGAGGACACCGCGGTTCAACGAAGTTTCTTTTATTAACCGACTTCAAAAAAAGGAGGAGGTTCTCAATTCGTCTGTATATATATATTTTTTTTTTTTTTTCTATGTATGTTCGCGCATAACTCTGGCAATTATGAACCGATCTGAAAAAATCTTTCTTCCATCCATTCTTTAATCCGTTAATTGGGTCCCATAAAAAAATTATTGCTTAGTAATAAGTACACACATCAAAAGTGTCTAGGGATCAAGCATTTTTAAGCGGATTTCTTGAGATTGAGATGTGGCTTTGTAATAAATTTATGATTTTATAAATTTATATGGATCCTTTTTGGTGCATTTCATAATTTGAATCAGGAACTGTGAATCAAATTCGAGTAAAAGATGAAAATCAGCTGTCAATATTTTCCCTATAAAAACATACAACGCATTGAAGACATTATTAGTGCTACTGTTTCCCTACTACTGATTAAAACCAACGTTATTATGGAGCGGCGACGTCATTTAAGCAGGGAAGAAATGCTCAGAGCCGTGGGAATGATAGAAGCTGGTTCCCGGCAACGTACTGTGGCTTTAGCTCTGAATACAAGTCAGAGTGTTATCAGTCGACTTTGGACACGTTACCGAAGCACTGGTACCGTGGCTGAGCGCCATGGAGGACGGTATCGCTGCACCACACGGAGACAAGACCGATATATTCAAATCTTAACTCGAAGAGCTCCAACAATAACTGCCATGATGTTAGCCGTGAGGCTTCATCACTCTTCAGGGAACTTAATTAGCGACCAAACAGTCAGAAACCGCTTGCATGAAGTGAACCTTCATTCCCGAAGACCGCTACGGGTACCACCTATAGCAATGCACAATCGTAGGATTCGATATCAATGGGCTCTTGAACACAGAAATTGGGCAGAAGAACAATGGCGTTTCGTGTGCTTTTCTGATGAGTCTCGTTTTGGTATGAGACCGGATACAAGACGTATACGACACTGGAGAACCCCTGGACGCCAACAGCGATTAAAATCCTGCCAGGAAGTCCATCCTTATAGTGGTGGAACCATCATGGTATGGGCGGGTATTTGGATCGGCGGAAGAACTGAGTTGATTTGGATCAGAGGCAACCTCAACGCTCAAATTTATGCTGAGACGATTGTATCAGACGTCATCGTTCCTCTACAAGTGCAAATCGGTCCCTTATTTCAGTTAATGCATGATAATGCACGACCGCACACCGCAAGAGTTGTAAGACAGACTCTCGCCGCAGCTAACATCAATGTCCTGCCCTGGCCTGCTCAGTCGCCAGACTTGAACCCGATTGAGCATGCATGGGATATGCTACAGAGAAGAGCTCTGCCGAATATGGAGGGTATCCAGTCGCAAGAAGACCTTTTTTTGTTGTTGCAACGAACATGGGCGGCCATTCCACAGCGTGATTTGGATGAACTCATTTTGAGTATGCCAAACCGATGTTCTTGTGTTGTTAGTGTTCGCGGTAGAAACACGGATTATTAATTGTTTAAGTTACCCAATAAAATTTTAAAGAAAACTGTTATTTCAGTCTTTTTTTCGAACTTTTGTGTTAGTGGTTCAAATGTCAAAAATCCCTTTATTAGGAAAATGGCAAATTTCTTTATTAATGCAAAGGTGACTTGGTTTATCGTTACTGTGACAAACGAAAACACTTTATTTGATGAATCCTTAAAGAAAATTTTAATTAATATCAATCAGGAGAAAAGTTATTGCAAAAATATATGTTGATCCCTAGACACTTTTGATGTGTGTAGTTCCTGAAAAAACAAGAATGGTGACTGCGCACTGAGACTTGCAAGAAAGCCTATATAGATGACGTTTTAGTCGCTCGGACTCGCTCGGTCGGACAAAAATAGTCATAACTCTGGCAAATATTTACCAATTTCAATGATTCTTTTTTTATTCGAAAGAAGAAACCACTGTATTGAATCTGTATGAATTTTATTACAACCTGATAAGAACTTCCTGGAGGACCATGAACGATGTGGAGGAATTTATCTGGTAAAAACCATAAAACTGATGTTCTCCATTACATTGCTCTGACAATTATGAACCGATTTCGATGATTCTTTTTTTATTCGTGAGAGTAAACTACTATGATGTTTCCATGCAAATTTCATTACGACCGGATATTTTTTTCTGAAGAAACATGAATTATGTAAAACTATGTAGACGATAATGTGATCATAACCTACCTAGATAATTTTACGGTTTTCGATGGTTCAATCTTTATATATGAAAATATCACTAAAAAGTTTAAAATAAAATCTTTTTAAAAAAAAATTGAACCGACTTCAATATCACTGAAAAGTATAAAATAATTTAAATATTATTGAAGTTGGTGTTAGCGTACCTGCTGTGTATATTTGGCACCAACTTCAATAATATTTAAATTATTTTATACTTTTCAGTGATATTGAAGTCGGTTCAATTTTTTTTTAAAAAGATTTTTCAAGTGACGAGACAAGGAACCCGGCCAACAGACCAGATGACTAAAAGATACTTTTTAGTCCGTCATTTAGATTATCAAAAATATTGGACTCGTATTTTTTCTTTTGTCGATTAAACAAAAAATGACGAAGATATAGTGCTTTGAAATGTTGCGTGACGTCACTCCGGTATACAATTTTTACTGAGGCGTGACGTTAAAAGCCCCCACTCCCGAACTTTGACGCTCTATATCTTTGGCAATTTTTATTTACTTATATGTTAAATAAAAAAATACGTGTCCAATATTTTTTGATAATCGGACTATAACGTCCGTTGGATAACTGACGGACTAATTCGTTTTTTTTTAATTCAGCCATCATCCCTACTGACAACTGCCACTAGGCACTCGAAATATTATATCACTTACTGCCGCTCCCAATATTCTATCGATCCCGTACTGTAAGTTAAAATAGTTACCATCGATAGCTATTTTAATGACATATTTCCGTTCAATAAACAAAGACAGATAAGAAATCTACCTTTACTAGAAATTACAGTCCGTCAGGGTCTTAGTTATCGCTCCATTTCGGAGGTTTATCGCGGGATATCGATGACTTGATACAAGATTTTAACTTATAGTTAGGGATCGATTGGATATAGGGACCGGCAGTTAATGTTTACACATTGCTGCTCGGTACAATCTACGTCAATCTAAATCAATTGATTTGCGGTCAACCTTATAGAACAGCAATGTGCAAGGACTTATAAATCATAAGGTGGTAAATATTTTCAGTTTCTAATGTGTATTGTATACATGTACAGTCTGTACATGTATACAATACACATAAATAATAATAATGTCCTCCTGGCCGATACGACCACAGCGACCAATCTTTCACAAGATCAACCATGTACGCAGGAGATATTATAGTGCACAAGTGTTTGCGCAGACACAAGTGCACTCTCTCTTCCTATAAACCTCTCATAATCCGATGGGACGGGATACCGACACGACCGGCTTCCGTGCCTCAGCCTCCGTGTAGCCTCCGTGGTGCAGTGGGCAACCGCTAGCTTTCTAAACCGGAGGTCGCGGGTTCGAATCCTGCGGGGGGCAACTTGTGTAGTTGTTCCTTAATGGCTAGGACAATGCAGGCCGATCACCTGATTGTCTGTAAAGTAAGATGATCCATGCGTCGGATGGGCATGTAAAAAGTCGGTCCTGCGTCTAACACATAAATATAGCAAGTGGGTATGGCTGACCAAATCCAAAACTACAAGGAATGAAATGACGTCTGAAGGCCGTCATATTACATTACTGAAAAATTATACATTCTCTATGTTGCTCTCACAACTAAGACGAATTTAAAGTCAGGTCTTTTGCGAAAATCCATAAAACACTGCAGGCTACAGCAAGGCAAAGAAATTCATATACTTATTTGAACTAAAACTTATTTATGAGGAAGTCGGGTAAAGAAAATAACACGTCATTAGTAGCGGAGTTACCTGGCCGACATACAAGAGCCGTCGACGTCCGACTTGATGCTGTCGGTCTGTCGATCTTCGGTGTCGGATATCTCGTAGCCCGACGGAACCACAAACGCGATCTCGTTCGTCGCATCCGACCAATATAACACCTGCATTCAATTACAAGGTCAAAGGAAGATAATACGTTACTGAAAACAGTATAAAGTGAATTAATACACGTACAATTATTTATATATAAAAAAATAAGACATTGATCCTTCGAGCCGACTTATTCGTCAACTCGCGCGCGTGGAACTCGCGCGTGCGCGCGAGTTGGCACCTTCAGATTTTACCTACTTTTTTTGTCGTCAACTCGCTCGTATGCTCATAATTATGCTCGTTATGTACAGTCAACAACAAAAACGTTTTAATTTTAATATATTTAATATAGGCACCTACCTGTTTAAGGCACTTATTTATACAATATGATTTTGAAATAGTAGCTATATTTATTATAAAATTAAAAATAGAACAAAAATTGAAAACCGCGTATTTTTATAATAATAATCAATAAATACTATTCAAGTCAGCGGAATCCAAATAGCAAATAAAACAAAAAAAATATATATCACAAAATGTAAGTGAAACAAAGTCCCTTATTATCCGTTTGTTGTCCGTGGTACCACCAGTAGTACCACCAGTGGTACCACGGACAAAAATAATTATCCGTGGTACCACTGGGGGTACCACGGACAACTCCGTGGTACCACCAGAAATAAATTAATCAGATTTTAATTAGTATCTGGGTTGGAAGTACTAGGGTAGCATAAAACTGGTGCATAATCTTGTGCCATGTCTTAGCTCTAAACCACATTCGCTCATGTGGTTTAGAGCTAAGTACCAGGTTAGCATAGGACTTATGGAGGCCCTTCGGAGTCGCTGGACGTTCGGGGTGTGGGCCTTTTGAACGTCCATTGAGTACGGCGGCGACTCCGAGGAGGACGGCGGCAGGGTTGCGACCCCCGTCCCCGTGAGCACCGTGACAGGTTCCCGGGGGGCTACAATGCGCCCCCCGGCGGCGGGCTCAAAGGCAAGGCACTGAGGGGCCCCTGGTGCAGATCCCACCGGAGAGCCCTGGGGTCCCCCCTCTCATGTGCCGACGTCAGCCGCGGGGGTTTTAGTGGGTATGAATCCCACATACCCCGGTCGAGCCCCACAGCTCCCGGACATCTTTGGAAATATTCCGCCGCGTCAAAAAAAATGACTTATGGAGGAGTTCTCACGTCTTGTGATATCCAGAGTATGTCTGGCTTACTGGTATTGATTGCTTTCGCGAATCAAGAGGTGAGGGCTGGGAGGGAACGGATGTATCAAGAGGTGAGATATCCTTGTATCTTGTACTTCCCTGGTACTTCTGCTATAAATATGTTAACTACTACTCAAATCTCAATAGGTACCACATGCTCAGTATATCCTGGACGTAGTTAAAAATCACATTGGATTGGAGGTGGAGTTGAGGACTCTTCCTTATGTCCTATGCTTCCCTGGTACTTCTAGTATAAACATGTTAGCTTAAAACCACATTCATATGCTCATAAAAGATAAGGCACAAAATTATGCACCTGCTATTTTCTGCTAACCTAGTACTTCTGGTAATAATTGGTCGATTTTATTACTCCAATTTCTACCAAATACTAAGTAAACTATTACAAAATAAAGAAAATAATATTATTTAAATCTAATTAATTTATCTCTGGTGGTACCACGGAGTTGTCCGTAGTACACCAGTGGTACCACGGACAAAAAATCACTGGTGGTACCACGGACAACAAACGTTATTATCATCTAAATATAATAAAACGTAATCAACAACAAGTATAGCATTTGGTTAATTATTACTTACTAATAAAATCGATCATAGTCTGAGAACTCTAGAAATCACAGATCAGGGTTTTTTTTTATATTAGAGTTATTAAAACGTTTTTGTAGCTGACTGTGCAAAAATACGTCGATTTTCACGATCAAGCGAGTTGACGACAAAAAAAGTAGGTAAAATTGGAGGGTGCCAACTCGCGCGCGCGCGCGAGTTTCCCACGCGCGAGATGACGAATAAGTCTTCGAGCTGGATATAAATCTACCCACAATGTCATACGTAATTAGGCAACCAGAGATAACTGTCGCCCTCAGAGTCCGTTAATGAGTCCTTATTCACGAGTCATAGTTCATTACTGAGTTTGTATACTAATGCGCACCTCGACTCTTGATTCGTGAGTCACGAAGGACTACCATCAGCCCTGCTTAAGAGCTGATAAATATTGTACATAGATAGCTTTTTATTGATTCACTGGGGATACCGACGCACCACGCCCTCTACTCTCCCATAACGCATATATCCCATAACCCATAACGCGAACTTGGCTGAACCCCGTTAGCAAAGTTTTAACGCTCCTAGGAACAACAGCATCGGTTAAGGTGATTCGGCACTGGGCGCCGGCCAATCATAGCACCTTACTCGGTCGGAGGATCCCCCCCTTAAATACGGTGACCCAAAAGTTTTATAGCTTTGTAGAAGCGATCAGATATTTTGGCGGAAAATATGTGAAACGTCAACAGGTGTTACTTAAATTCTTAAATTGGGAACTATTAAAGGGCGCTCTGAAAATATCATAAATCCTCCGGCTTAAGCTGAGTGCATTATTTTGTGGTGAATATTGTAGTTTTAGTGTTTCTTTTTGTAATAATATTTCTATTTGTATGCACCTATACCATCACAATACAATTTACTTTTAAAAGTGATAAAACAATAGTGTTGAAATGTGACCTGTTCCCTGCCGTCGTATATGGCGGGCCCGGTGTCGTCCGCGAAGGTCGGCGGCGGTCGGTCGGGGTGCACGTGCGTGTCGTAGCTCGTGGCCACGTGGCCCGACCAGCCGGGGTGGCCGAGCACGCGGACCGGCTTGCCCAGCCTGCCGATATAAGTATATAGAGGAGGTATAGAGAACACCGCCGCATGACTGCGAGAACCTGCCCGTGGGGTGTCCAGGCAGAATAGCTTCGGGCGAGCTAAGAGCGACTAAGGGAAGACGCATCGCAGCATCTTTTCATTGGATTACCTAGCACCTGACGGTGACGTCACAGACACGGCACGTACCCTCTCAGCATGCGTATGAAGGCGGGCGGCACGGTGCGGCGGCTGGCGGCGTTGGCGACGATGTCCCGGGCGCTGAGCTGGCCGGCGCGTGCGCAGAACACGTGGACGGTAACCACGGCGCGGGCGCCGCACGCGTCTATACGACGCAGGGCGCTGTTGAACCCGGGAGCTGAGTCGTCCAGGCTCACGAGCCGGGGGAGACTACCCTATATGCAAAGACACTCTATTTAGACTCTGTAGTACAGAGTCTGTACCCCTGTGTGTGATTTGTACCCCTGCAGCGTCAACCTGCGGTCACTCTAACGCACTCATATTTCCTCAGGCCTGTACCGCAGAAAAGAAGACGAATATTAGCTACATAATTTCGGTCCATTTTTGGTTGCCGTTAATTTTGATTTAAAATTTTATTTAATTTTGCGAATCGTGACTACGCACTTGATTAAATTCATGTCAATTTACTATTTGATCTATAGATTAAGTGAGACGAATCGAAAAACGGTTACAAAAATAATTATATTGTACACCATTACAGGTCGCCAAGTCATTGTAGGATTCAGCATCCAGCGTGGAGTCCTGCAATTCGATACAAGACGTCTTGCACGCCGTCGCCGCGCAGGACCGTGTATGGTGGCCCATAATATAGTGTATTATCTATGAAGTTGGACTGAAGAGTATAAAATACATGCTTGTTCGTATTTTAAATTCTTATTTCAACTTATATCTTCAAAATATGCTTTGAATTGAACCTTATTTTGTAGCATTTAAGTTTTATTTTAATTGATAATGTTATAACGTATGCGAATTAAATGGGACTGAATTTGTTGCGCATCCAAAATTTCTATTATAGTTAAGAATACTCGCAAGCAAATATAATAATTTACCTTTTTATCACCACCAATGTTCAGATATCCAAAGTGTGAAAGGAACAATCTCGCCGTCTGGAATTCTGTCGCCAGTTCAGGAGGCACGTACTCTTCTGGTATCTAGCAAGAGGATACTAATATTAACCCATAATATCCCAATGCTAGACAAAAATCTCCTCTTTTGCCCATCATAAGAGATTGACTAAGGCCATGCTACTACGGCCACAGCTGCCTATCTTCCATAACATCAGCCAACTACGCGAAGGATGTTATAGACCAAGAATGCTTACAGAGAAGTGCACTTTCTCTTCATTTACTCTCACAGTCCGATATGGAAAACTCTTATCCTCGTCGTGTGCGGCGACAGTTGAGAGGCCAGCGCAGGAACTACTTTATACATCCCCATTCCAGGGATGGATCGGCATGCATTGTCTTTGCCCAATACAAATGTTTTAAAATTAATGATAGCATGAAGCGACTTCGATATTAATGTATTCGTATCGTCATAACTATAGATAGAAAAACTGATTTCAGAGTTGCCAAGATACATTGGATGTACTTTCCAAAACTTTGGAACATTTTCTGGAATAACACATTTTTTTTATGGAACATTTTTGGACAAAAAATCTTTCTATGAAACTTTTTCTGAAATAAAATCTTTCCCACTTACGACATTGTCCTCGCTCTCTCTGATGCGTTTTTCAATAGTTGCCTGTTGTTCGAGTAGTTTGAACAAGGTGGGAGCTTCTGGGTCGTTTAGCTGACGCAATACGGCGTCCAACGACGGGAATGCAGAGTCACTGTTGAATACATGACACAAAAAATGTTTTTTTTTTCACAAATAGCAGCATATTCTTCATTATTTGATGGAAACTGACACTCATCAGGCAAAGGTTTGCCACTAAGAAAAATATTATTACGCTATTAAAAAAAATATTATTAAAAAAATGTACTGATTACTAATACTACTAATACCAGCCCTTGTTTATGTCCCACTGCTGGGCACGGGCCTCCCCTCATGATGAGTGGGCTTAGGCCATAGTCCACCACGCTGGCCAAGTGCGGGTTGGCGGACTTCACACGTCATTCGAGAGCTAGTTAGGCTTTCTCAGACATGCAGGTTTCCTCACGATGTTTTCCTTCACCGAAAGCTAGTAACAATCGCACAAAGACGATTCGCACATGATTCATTGAGGAAATCAGAGGTGCGAGCCGGGGTTCGAACCTGCGCACCTTGTTTCCAAGGCAAGCGCTCGCCCACTGAGCTGTTGCCGCTACCTACTACTACTGATTACATAAAGTTAAATCAATGCAAACGGTAATAATATTACAAATTACTTTCAGCTATAGGGCATACAAAAAACTAAGTTGTATATGTCAAGTTTTCCAGGTACGGTGGCAATTTTTTTCTTTTCCTTGTACAATAATTGTTGCTACCTAGCAGGATTTGAACCCGCGGCCTCCAGTTAGCGGTTTGCTTCACGGAAGCTACGATATGCGTAATATGTATGACAGGCCTATTGGTTAGACACCCTGGCTGCCACCCAATAGGTGGGTTCGCACCTACCCATGTTATTTATCTGTATGAGTATGTATTTACAAAAATAAAGTATATAAGTATTGGTATTAGTTGTCTGGTTTCCATAGTACAGGCTCTGCCTAGTTTGGGGTCAGTAGCGCAATAGCTTTGCGCAAAAACATACGCAATAGCGTATCTTTAGCCACCCAAGTGACTATCAAACTTCAGTTGTCAACCGAACGTTGATGTCAACAGAAAGTGTTTTAGTATTGGTATTTATTGGTCACTCAAGTTAGGCAAAAATCAAAATATCTTTATTATGCATAGGTCTAACGAGGGCTCTTGCCCTCGTTAGGCCTATGCATAATAAAGATGTAAGTACATATTGTCAACTTTTTTACGACTACCACCAGACCACAACGCGGCCTCTACTGAGAAGATCTGGCAAGAAACTTAGTGAGCTTATAATTTTTTTATATATTATGTATTTTTTAAATAATTCCGACAATGAATATTGGTATCCTAAAGGCTCGCATGATCATCGCAGTTTAAGCCCACGCAGCTTTATCCTTCAAGTGATCCGAGATTTTATAGTAGCCTTTTTTGATAACCATTTGACAGTTATTTGATGGTCACTTGCTATAGTGATCATCACTTTAGTTGTCCAACGAGATACGTAATACGGGAGGCAGATGACCGTGTGTGGGTTGTCTCAGAATATGATTAGTATGGCGTGTACATGTAAGTAAGGGTATATACACACGCACACGGCGCAGGGCGGCGCGGGCGGCAGCGCGCGGCAGGCGGGCGCGGGCTGCGCGCGCGGCTCGCGCATGTCGACGGGGCGCGCGCACGCGCCCCCCGCGCGCCCCGCACTGCGCGCCGCGCCCCGGCTGCTCAGCGACCACGCGAACCGACCCCATCCGCAGCGGATTATCACTGCCGGCACATACAACACGGTGTTAACCGCGGCGGATACGGGAGGGGGCGATAACGAGCGCAATGCACTAACATCCCTCCCCCCTCCCTAAAGTTCTTCTGCGACACCATGCAATAAACTAACATCCCCCTCCTGAACTCACCTAACGTATGAGTCAAGAGTGCTACGAGCTAAATAGCTATGTTCAGGAGTCTATACCTAAAAGGTAAAAACCCTTATAATGCGACTTCGTCCGTCTGTCACACCCACTTATTTCAGCAATCGCTATTAAATATTGCTTATCCAACCTCATCGCAAATGAAAACAAGCTTTTCTTCTTTAAAAATTAGGGTCGAAATGGGGAATCGAAAAATGAGACTTCCATTTATGAAGTGGTGCATTTGCATATTTCAAACTAGATTATTATTTAGGTGTACGCCTCGTAGTTTTTAGAAACTTAGACCTCGTTTACGGAGGCGCGGGGCGTCACGCGTCGCGATGGGTGGCCCGCACTGAGTTAAAACATATAGAGTTGTAGGAGTGAGAGTGAGATGCGAGACGCCACACCACACGCGACGCGCGACGCTCCGCGCCTCCGTAAATGTGGCCTTAGTTTTGCAATTTGGTCTTTTTGCTATCCGAGTTGTATATGAATAGCAAACTGACTTGAATGCGTCCAAAGAAGGCACAGAAACGCGAGTGAAACTGGCACTTGACCGGTTTCTTTTACGAAACCTAGTGACGAGGAAAGCAAGACGTTCGTCTGGTGGTACGCACCACGCCGGCCCATAGACAGCTGCAGCACTGCCGCTCGTCACACGAGACATTAGTTATTAAGTCTCTTGTCTCCAGGAATTTTACCCATAATAAACGATCTCTTGGTCACTATATAACTTTGAAACAAATAAGCAGAACTAGAATAGTGCATAAATACTTAAACAGACATAAAAGCATACTTTCCTCCATTAGTTACACAATCTTCAATGAGACGAAAGACTTAACGAGGAAGATAAGAAAGAAAAAATCGTTTATTAAGTGTGAACAATAACTTTATTACAAACATCAAACAACTTCCAAACTGCAAAGCAGTTTGTTGGCAGACGTTACTCTCGTTTATTTGCGGAGGTTAAGCACAAGACCGACTTATTATATCCACATCCGACGATGATATTACATTTTACAGAATCAGCCTATCGTATAACCTAACCAGAAAGGAACAACCAGACAGATATAGCTCCGCGCAAGATTGGAACTCGCAGCACTAGATAGTGAACATATAAAATACTCACCAACGAGAGTGGGCTGTGGTTCCTGACTGTTGCTTAATGGCTCCTCTAACAAGGAGAGCAGGATGTTACCGTCCGCGACGAAATGTCGCAACCGCCCGTGCCCCAGCGCTGCGAGCCAACGCTCGTCGAGGCGACACCACGGTGACCCGTTTCCACCTTCCTCTACTTGCTAAACACCAATTTTAGTTACGTGAAAATCATTGATTTGAGCGATATTAAATACCTACGTAAAGAAAGGAACCCTTCAAATCTTGGTCTAAATAATATTTACTAGACTCGTATGGGACGGACTCTAGTAAATATTACTTAGATCAAGATTAGGCCCTACTAAGAGGATGCTAAGAGAAAATATCAGGCTCAGGCACGGACTACTATGTACTGGAAACGTATCATGTATGTATCGTGTTCGACATCCAGGCTGTCAACTGTGCCACAGTGTAAATAATACACTATGAACAAACAGCTCTAATTACACATACAGACAGACAATACGGACAGAATTATATAAACTACGGCGGCGCATAGCGATATCATGAAACACTAAAATTACATTACCTGTTCCAGAATAAGCATGAGCAATGATTCGGCTGCATCGCGAACCCTCATAGAAACTGGCTTTAATTCTTTCTCATCTTTCATTTTAGGCGGCTCCCCGGATTTTCCTAAGACGAAAATTACGATAACTTTGATACGATAACTTAGAAACAAGTTCAATTTACTTTAAAAAAAACACAGCTTATAATATTAAAATCTACCAGGCAATCATAAACCCAGAGAAGTCAATTATATCTCGAGTGAATAATATTACTGCACTAAATTTGTGTTTTTATTCAACCTAGAGCAACAAGACGGTCGCCTGATGATAAGCGACACGCTAACTTAAAGACAACTGCAGTCTACCGGAGACATTTATTAGATTCCGATGGGACCAAAGACCAATACGACCGGGAGAGGTCGGGCGCTGGACTAACTTCGACATCCGACGCATGGATCATCTCATTCCTAATAATCAGGGGATCGGCATGTATTGTCCTAACCAGTAAAGAACAAATACACAAAGTTGTTGCTCCCCGCGGGATCCAAACCCGTGATCTCCCGTTTGCAAAGCGAGGAGGCTACTGTGGTATTGTACTACTAACATGGTATATATTTTATCCCAAGCACAAAATATATGTATGTATAGGGAATAACCATTGTACAATCAAAAGTACCAGGCTAACATAACTCGTCGAAGGCTCACCTTGACTCTTGCTGCCCGATATGCCCAGCTCGACGACCTCCAGCAGCGTGGCGATGCACTCCTGGTCGTCGAGCAGCGCGGGGCACAGCCAGGCGGCGAGGCAGGAGTAGGCGGCCACCACGCACGAGTGCAGGTCGCGCGAGTGGGCCTGCGGCGGCCGGCTGCACTGCACCGTGATGTAGTCGCAGATCCAGCGGACCGCGCGCTTGCGCTCTATCGCCTCTGAAATATCTGTGCTGTTGACTTCTGCGCCCCAAAATTACAGTAGACGGCAAGACTTCTCCATGAAGCGAGAGGAGTGAAAGTCTACCGGCAAGTTCACTCTATCAGGAAGAGAGTTCGAAAGCACAGAGAACGAGATAATGGCATTAGTGACCTTTGCTTCAGGAAAGTATTCAGAGTGTTTAGTTTATTCCACTTTTAACCTAGAGCTCATGATCTTCACGGGCAAAACTTTTGCAATCAAAGGATGCCTGGTATTATTAGATATTCCTGCAGACGTTTTGATAAAAAATGGCAACTCAAAACATTTACTTTGCGAAGTATTTACAATGATAAAACCTCAAAAAAATATTCCCCAAGATCAACCATCTTCTCGTGAATTATACTATGAGCGGTTTCCCGATGCGCTATGGGGGCTTTCGAATAATATACACTTTAAACTATTAGCAGTTTGGTTTTTACTTACCAATAACGAACTCTAGACGCATGTAAATAAAATATTTGATGATTGATTTTTATTATTAAGTTCACACTAATGATTGTAGCTTTAAATATATTACCAACCTGGCTTCGAAGAATGCAACTTTGCTAGTCCAGAGAGCAGTTCCAGAGCAGCGAGAGACACCTGCAGGTCTCCCTTCCACGAGGATATCAACCGATGGCAAACGAGGTACGTCGCTCGCACTACTAGCGCCGCACCTACGTCACGCACATAACTCCCACATGGTAACAAATTCAAATATAGAAATTCTAAAGAATACACTATAAGAAGATAAAATTGAAAAATACAGTAGATGGCGCCACCACCGTTGGTGCCTTTGCTTGTATTTACTCTTTTTTTAAATCTTTGTGTCTATGTATCACAAAGACTTTAAATCTGTGCTCACAGCTTGATAAACTGTTTTACACCATTACAAGTTTCAACGTTTGGTACAGTCTCATGTAATATTGAGCAAGGTTAAATGGTGAACGGGTGGGTGAGGTTTAAGTAAATCGTATTCACTTTCCTAACTTCGAGTTGTTAATAGAAGTTAAATTTAACTTCAAATTACATATTATCTTATAAGAGGCCAGAATTATTTAT
The DNA here is from genome assembly GCA_911728495.1 of Furcula furcula. Taxonomy (NCBI): domain Eukaryota; kingdom Metazoa; phylum Arthropoda; class Insecta; order Lepidoptera; family Notodontidae; genus Furcula; species Furcula furcula. Next base: position 22,113,235 of record OU452257.1, on the reverse strand, counting down.
TTGAAATTGAAACAAAGTAACCGGATAATAATAGTATTCATTTTAAAATATACAAGCAGCAGTGGCACAGATAGTAAACTATAAAAAAAAACAGAGTTTAGGTTAGACACGAAGAGAAAATGAAATGTAAAGTGGAATATCAAATTAAAACAGCAAGCGGAAACAATGTAACATATAAAACACGAAGCAGTGATTCACGACGTAAGATTTTTCGTCAAAACAGTAATCATTATTGATATTTGATCTGAAAACTAAATGACCTAAAATGAATATAAATCTTACAACGTGTATTTTAAAAAGGCAATGTGTTCTTATACGGTCGATGGATCAAAAATTCTAAAACTGTAAACACATTTTATGGCAAATTCTTTATCCAGAATTATCTTCTGTCCTAATTATCATACCCGATCGATATAATAAGCCAATTATAAAGACCTCTTACTAAACAGAATTTGTCATGTCACACATTACCTTTCTATGATAGCAAAACAAAACATATAATTACCGAAAACAGCTGAAGATGGGTCTAGCTCCCTAACGTCGGCGGCGAAGTCGTCGAGCGAGTGGCCCTCCGCGCTGCCGCTCTCCGACCGAGCTACAAACACCCGACCGACATGTGGGCCCGCCTTTATACGCATTTAACACTAGGCTGTGACGGCTGTCAAGAGGGCGCTAGTGTACCGCAAATATCGGAGTAGAGTGGGATGCGAGAAAACACAGGACATCAACTCTAGAAGATCTTGCTTGTTGGGTTATACCATTACGACGAATAACTCCGTAGTATTCATGTTGCCATGAAAGAAAGATCTGGGTAGTTCGAAAACAATCCTGAATGCACGCTCTCAAAACTATTTGACGAGAGGTGCTTTGGCCAAGTTTGAATCATCGAAAGATGATATCGGGCGTTCAAGACATTTAAACTCTAACGGCCGCGCTCACCAACGCCAAATAACTTTAATTATAATTAAGTCACATTTTAAAATCTATTTATTTCAACTGACTGTGAGCCGCTTATATTTATTTTCGATTATTGAATACAAGGTAATTGATATATCTACTCACTATCTGTGTATTAATCGTTAATTGGCTTCGAGTGTCGAAATAATCAGATTTCAAAAAATGGTTTAATGATTATTAAAGACTAGCTGACCCACGCAGCTCCGCCTGCGCTTGTTTTACGTTAACTAAACTTTTAATTACAGACATTCGCATCGAATACCTCCTATCCCATCCTAACCTAACCTAACCTCCTTTTTATAGTCGGTTAAAAACTGGGACCCACTTTTTACTTGCTCTCCGAAGCACGGACCCGTTTAGTTCAAATGGCGTTAAACGTTCACCCATCTATTTAATGACCTTACCTAACGTTGCTTAACCCGATCGATTACAAAACCTTGATAACAACTCTCTATGAGTGTTCCCTTACTAATATTTATTATATTATAAAGAAAAATTGATAAAATCGGACCAAGCGTATAACCAAGTACCCATTTTGACATTAATCCCCTCTCCCAAAAGAACCGTGCTAGATTACGGGATAAAAGTATCCTATGTCCTACCTCGTAGTAAGATCTCAAATCATGCCAAGTTTCATTTGAATCCATTCAGTAGTTTCGGCGTGATGCGCAGCCGTGATACAGACAGACAGACAGACAGACAGACAGACAGACACACGGACAGACAAAAATTAAAAAAAATACATTTTCGGCCTCAGTATTGGTTATAGAATGCCCTCCAAATATAATTTTCAAAATATCTTCAATGTACAGAATTGGACCTGTTACAGTTTTATTCATGAAGATATAGGGTCAAAGTGGAGTCCAAACTCCAAATAGTTGATTGAGGCATACGCTATCCCTTTCATTGAGGCCGGATCTCTCTTTCTAAGTGGTCCAATGTGTGGTCCATGTAATAATTTAAATTACCCGAGAAATGGATACCCTAATATAGAAATGCTCTACTTCAACATCAAAAGATTGTTTTCCACCCGAAAACATAAAATACGATGACAATCATGTCTAATAATTTTGTTTTTAGTATTGTTCTGCGAGTACGATTAGGATAATGCTATATTGTGTTTTCGCCAATTGTACTCAAATGCAATTTTAAATATCGATTTTAAGGGTTCGTATTTTGTGGCAACACTGGCGCTTATTGTCAGCATGAAACTGTCTGTCATTTAAATCGATCCAACATTTAAATACCATAATTTCACGATAAAGTGAATTAAACTAATAAGAATGGTGATAAAATGTGTAGTACTTAGTTGCAAAAATATGTTATACCCCTTAGATGATACCGAATATCACTCGTAAGTCCGATTTGTTCAATAATGTACCTACCGATGATCCCTTTGGATTATGCACCATATTTTCGATCAGTTCTTCTTTCGATAGGCACATAACACGTTTTCAGTTCGTTTGTTAGTATTGGGTTTAACTTTCTATTAATTTGTAGTTGAATTATCTAATTTAAAATATTTTACATTGTTTTCATAGAGTAACCATGGTAAAGATTTTTTGAAGACTTTCCGTTTTGGGGATTTTTTTACCGCCACTTTATGATAAAAAATATACGATGTAGGTATTTAGTTCAAAGGATTGTTATGGAAAAAATATTGTATGTTCAAGTGTGTATGTAGTTTTAAACATATTATTAAAATCATATTTATTCTTGTCGCCTCCTAGTCCTGTCTTGTGGCTACGCAAGCATTTGTGCACTGGCTGATGGCTGATCTTGCGAAAGATTGGCCGCTGTGGTCGTATCGGCGAGAGTACCTATATCATTCTATAAATATACATATAATCACGCCTCTTTCCCGTAGGGGTAGGCAGAGACCACTTCTTTCCACTTGCTACGATCCTTACATACTTGTTTCGCTTCGTCCACTTTCATTATTCCCTTCATACATGCTCTTCGGTTTAGGGTACTCTTGACCTGGCCTTTTTTCAAGACGTCCCTGATTTGGTCTTGAAACGTCCGCCTAAGTCTACCCCTTCCAACACTTTCATTCACACTCGCCTTATACACTATTTTCGTCAATCGTTCCTCATTCATTCTCTCGACATGGCCAAACCATCTCAGCATACCTCAATTTTTGTCACAACATCTTCTTTCATACCACAACGTTTCCTTATGTCACTATTTCTTAACCTGTCACTATACCTGTCACCTGTCAATATATATACTGTTTTATTTACCCGTGGTCAATATTAATACATTTTTTATTTTCTTGTAGATTTCCTAAAGATATTGAGCGAAGGAATATTATGACTATCCATTGTCCCATTCGAAAAGAAATTTTATGAAGCTGCAATGATCTGCAGTTGGTCCAATGGAAACCTAAATTTACTGCAAATGCTTTTTCTATCGTCTAATGTGTGGGTTACAAGGTGTTTTAGTTATTTGCATATAATGGAAATTGCTATTCAATATCTTGTGATTAATCGGAAATGAGTTAAACGTACTGAATAAATGATCTTGTAATACAATTTCTTTTTATCATAACTTCATATGCTTTTATTTTCACAACCATTAACTTATTATTTATTTATTACTTGATTGTCTGTAAAGCTAAGGTAAAGTAAGATGCTCCATGCGTCAGATAGGTACGTAAAATGTTGGTCCTGCGCCTGGTCTCTCAACGGTCATGTCGGTTTTTCGTCCCGTCGTATTTTGAGAGGTAAACGGAAGCAACTAGACATATTTAATCGGATTAAACTTAAAGCTTAAACAAGCCAAGTAAGTCGTATTAAGCGACAAAGTTAAAAAGATGTCCTGATTTTTCATGAAACATCAAGGTTACCCTCTTAGAAAGGGAGATTCGACCTCAATGAAAGGGATAGCGTTGACCTCAGTCATGTATTTGGGAGTGTTTTCTCCACTTTGACCCTATATCTTCATGGTTTTATTATAAGTATAGATCATTGACGTTTGTAGGTTCGGCAGTAAGTTAATATTTAACAGCTAAACTTAAAACCTTGTTAAAAGTAATATTTGGACCTCGAATGTTATACTTTGGTCTTCGTGAATATTGTACATACTCAGTGTGGTATTTCCTCTAATCTGTGGCCGATTCAGATCTCTATAAGAACAGGAATAAAGGATCCCGTTGGCGGCAAATGGTCTTAAAAGGTCTACCAAATTCGAGCGGTCTGCATTCAGTGAGTAGAGTTGTCTGAATCTCTAAAATTGGCATAGCAAAAGAAATGTAGCGTGAATGATTGTGCTAAACTTGCGGTGGACGCCACTCATGTGTGTGTGATAGCAAAGTGTAGCACTCGACATCACGAAGCTGTTCCTATTCTAGTATCGATCTAGTGAATATGATATAGAACCAATAGGCATGATGACTGTAACACAATACCAATAAATCTGTGGTTTTAAATATTAGAACAGATTGCACTGATTCCAAAAATGAATCTCATTTTCATAATAATATAGAGATTTTCGTGATATTTAAGCAAATAAATTACTCAAATACAGCTAATCTCCATTTTGTAATATACGCTGCTCAGAGTGATTGACGTCAATCCTGTGTAAATAAACAACTGTCAAACTGTCATCTCAACTTTTTCTTTCATACAATGATTCACTTTTAACTTTTATACCTAGACAGATGTTTATTTACACCGCCGTAGTGACGTCACAACATGGCGCCATGCACCGGCCGTCGTTTTGGAACGAAATTCAAACTCTATTTTAAAAATTGAAAATATTGCTATTAATTGTAAATTTAATACAAAAATATGATTATTTTCGGCAATAGTAGACCCGTAAGTACATTATAGAGTATTTTTTCAAAATTAGTCATCATGCCTATTCCACCAAACTCGTTAAATTATACTCCAGAGGCATTAGGACTGTTAACACCAGAGAGAAAGCTACCTACAGTCTCACAAAATACAACACCAGTTGACAAATCGATTTATTCTGGCTTGGCAAGTTGACAACTTTAATTTTCAAACATTCTTAAGGATCTCTATTGCTCATATGGAGGATAAAGCTTATCCGAGTTTAGTCGAATTGGCTATTAGAAGTGTTAATTGAACAAAATTATACTGTGTAGCGATTTTCTTTTTGACATACGTATCAATAGCGCTAATACATTAAGTCTGCGAGCGAGTGATGACAAATGGGTTTTTGTCATATTGTAACAACATTACGAAACTGAACGTTAATGAAATACCTCAGAACAAGCCACGATCATTATTAAAACCAAGCTTGCAGCTATTTGACTACGGAAACTGAAATCAATTCAGACGCCAAGCCGCGTTGTACCACGAAACTTGATCAATAGGTAACGACATTATTCCTATCCTTTAGTAAGATATTCATCACGAGTTAAGACAGAACGGCACATCAACCGCTCCAAGTAAAACTCGTAATGTATTACAAATAATAGGCATACTTTCTGTGACTTATTTTTTTCATAGCAGTAGTCACATAAGTGGATTACGCTCATGTTTGGCACGCAGAATACTTGAACTAGCGTTATCTATATCTATTTATATGTGATCTATATATGGTTTATGAAGTAAGTTTACCTTTATAATCTGTGCTGTGCGACATGGTGGACCCCGGAGGCGCACTGTGCGTCTTGCTAGAGGAAGCGTACGCGTTGTGCCGCACGCATAGATATAGTGCACTCAGTAGCGGCACGGCCAGTGCGTCTGAACACTCCACTTGGACGGCAGATACGCAGATAAGAGATATTTTGCCTCTAGTGAAATCGCCTAGTGTCATGCCCGCGCTGGAAATTGCATATAGGACCGTAATAGATTGGTAGTAAGGTTCATTTTTTAAAAGAATGTTCTAAAATTCGTCTGACATTTAAATACAAATGTTTTTTCATAAATTTGTTGTTATAAATCATCCTAAAAAATATCTCCATTTATCCAATGCATGTTATTTGAGCATATTTTGACCTTTATGTCATCCGTAAAAAAGTTGTAGTAAAATTGTAAACACATTTAAAATATTGTGAGCCTTGATTAAGAAATCTGATTGAAATATAAATATTGGATACGTTTTTTGAAACAGTGTGATCATGAAGCAAACGGTATGAATTATTCGAAAAAACAAGTCGCAGATCTCTACTCAAGTCATTGCAATACGATACGAAGTTCCTTAGTAATAAAGCTTAATTTTACTTACTACTCATTACATCCAGGGAACTCAGGGACAGGCAGTCCTTTGTAATGGTAAGGAAACGCGACCAACGACAGTAGAGCGCTAATGGCCGCCTTCCGTAGCTCTCTCTTGTCTATGGAGCCACATTCTAATTTAGGTTCTCTTTCGCAGAGAATATGCTCTAGAGCTGTTACGAAATCCGGCACTAGAACTAACACACCGTCGAGATCCAATCTGAAACCAAGCAGATACAATTTACTAGTCATTCCCTTAAAATCTTAATAATCAACACTACGTTCGCCTGATTGTAAGCAATAGCCCATGAAGTACTGCACTGCGCAAACTCCCTAGATTAAGTTTCAAATTCTGTGCCCTTCACACCGGAAGACGGTTAAAAAAAAACTTGGCGGCAGAATATCAGCTACTTTAGTGATAGCTACCTGGATGGTCCCTTACACAAGGCAGCTACCATTTCTGCCCTTTTGCCTTTATATTTGGCATTCCAACCCCAAGAACTCACCATACCATACATTGTAAGGGACCCCTTACAATGTTTTCCTTCAATCATAAGAAACAATCACATGGGTATGCCAAGAAAAATATGTATACCGGAATCTTATACTCGTATCGACAAGAACACCTTATTTGTATGGAGTTTTCATGAAAGATTAGTCAAACAGCAAATTTCCTAATCCTTGTCCAGACTGCACCCAGCCCACGTAAATTATTTCACCATTGGAAGGTTCTCTACGCGCCCCGCAAACTGTAATAAATCCTAATCTACGGCATAGCGTACGGCTGAACCTAGAAACATGAAATTTGGACAGTAGATTCCTCATAAATGATTTATTACTCCACTAAGAAAGGATTTTTGGAAATTCAACCTTTAGGCTGCCTGTCCACCGGAGCGGAGCGAGGCAGCGGAGCGGAGAAACGGTGAAATGTTAACCAATAAGATTGCACAAAATCTCCGCTCCTCTTTTTTGTGCAATCTTATTGGTTAATATTTCACCGTTTCTCCGCTCCGCTGCCTCGCTCCGCTCCGGTGGACAGGCAGGCTTAAGAAGGTTTTTTTTTGTATGTATGAAACTTTTTATTTTACAGGTTGATCGACTCAAAACATACTAAAAAGGCTTTTCAAGTAAAATAATTAAAAGACGTATTTTATGAAAGAGAGGCGGGGGTAATAGATTAAATCACGGGCGAAGCTGCGCGAGTTACCTAGTGTTCACATACCTGAACAGATCGGGTGCGTTGAGTACGACCGCTGCGGCCGTGGCCGGGTCCCGGAGGCCGCGATGTATGGCCGCGTAGCACCGCGCTAAGTTACCTAGTGTTCACATACCTGAACAGATCGGGTGCGTTGAGTACGACCGCTGCGGCCGTGGCCGGGTCCCGGAGGCCGCGATGTATGGCCGCGTAGCACCGCGCTAAGTTACCTAGTGTTCACATACCTGAACAGATCGGGTGCGTTGAGTACGACCGCTGCGGCCGTGGCCGGGTCCCGGAGGCCGCGATGTATGGCCGCGTAGCACCGCGCTAAGTTACCTAGTGTTCACATACCTGAACAGATCGGGTGCGTTGAGTACGACCGCTGCGGCCGTGGCCGGGTCCCGGAGGCCGCGATGTATGGCCGCGTAGCACCGCGCTAAGTTACCTAGTGTTCACATACCTGAACAGATCGGGTGCGTTGAGTACGACCGCTGCGGCCGTGGCCGGGTCCCGGAGGCCGCGATGTATGGCCGCGTAGCACCGCGCTAAGTTACCTAGTGTTCACATACCTGAACAGATCGGGTGCGTTGAGTACGACCGCTGCGGCCGTGGCCGGGTCCCGGAGGCCGCGATGTATGGCCGCGTAGCACCGCGCTAAGTTACCTAGTGTTCACATACCTGAACAGATCGGGTGCGTTGAGTACGACCGCTGCGGCCGTGGCCGGGTCCCGGAGGCCGCGATGTATGGCCGCGTAGCACCGCGCTAAGTTACCTAGTGTTCACATACCTGAACAGATCGGGTGCGTTGAGTACGACCGCTGCGGCCGTGGCCGGGTCCCGGAGGCCGCGATGTATGGCCGCGTAGCACCGCGCTAAGTTACCTAGTGTTCACATACCTGAACAGATCGGGTGCGTTGAGTACGACCGCTGCGGCCGTGGCCGGGTCCCGGAGGCCGCGATGTATGGCCGCGTAGCACCGCGCTAAGTTACCTAGTGTTCACATACCTGAACAGATCGGGTGCGTTGAGTACGACCGCTGCGGCCGTGGCCGGGTCCCGGAGGCCGCGATGTATGGCCGCGTAGCACCGCGCTAAGTTACCTAGTGTTCACATACCTGAACAGATCGGGTGCGTTGAGTACGACCGCTGCGGCCGTGGCCGGGTCCCGGAGGCCGCGATGTATGGCCGCGTAGCACCGCGCTAAGTTACCTAGTGTTCACATACCTGAACAGATCGGGTGCGTTGAGTACGACCGCTGCGGCCGTGGCCGGGTCCCGGAGGCCGCGATGTATGGCCGCGTAGCACCGCGCTAAGTTACCTAGTGTTCACATACCTGAACAGATCGGGTGCGTTGAGTACGACCGCTGCGGCCGTGGCCGGGTCCCGGAGGCCGCGATGTATGGCCGCGTAGCACCGCGCTAAGTACGGCGCGAGCACTTCCTCGCGACAATGCTTGGAGCAGAGCACGCGGCACAACGTGCCGAGGGCTTCTGCACGACCTAATAAAAAAGAAATATTCTGGGACAATCCAAACACGGTCATCCATACTGCATACTTATATAGATAAAACAACACCCAGACAGACACCCAGTTGGTGGGAATAGAACCCACGACCTATTGGGTAGCGGCCAGAGTGTCTAACCACCAGACTAACAGGCCCACCAACATCGATATCGGCCACAACGGCCAATCATTTATAAGATATCTAAGCGGGAAATATTGTAGTGCACACGTTTTTGTGCAGATATGAGTGCACTCTAACTTCCGATACTCTCAAAATCCAATGGGGCGGAAGACAGAAATGGCCGGGCGTCCCCACGTTAGTCGCAGGATCGACTGACGCAGAGGTCACCTTAGTTTTAGACTCAGACAATCAAGTGAACGGTCGATTAAACCAGCTTTTAAATTTAAAGAAACCACATTCAAATGCGACCATCCATTTTGGGACCAACGATTCTAGATTAGACTAGATAGATATAAGCGTTAAACCACTAACATCCCTTCTTTTTGCGTCGGGAAAGCCATGGAGCAAAAGTGTGAACTTAATTAAAACACATGACGCAATAACCTGAGGTATCGGGGTATTCTGAAGGTTGATAAGACGACATTCTTAATCTTAGCTTAATCTAGCAATTTTTTGTTTGTAGCTCCGACCATTATCATTACAATTCCAGCTAATTTCTATACGGTCAAGTTGGCCACTAACATAGAAAGAAAAACTTAATTTTTCGTCACCCCGTCCTAATCCCTTCCTTCTAGTCCCATCCCAACAGTTTATTGTAAACCACACTATGAATAAATATGTAGTACTAGCGGCCCGGTACGTGCTTCGCTACGTATAAAGTGAAATATAAAAAAAAACTATTATGGAACATCAAATTCATTAGGAAACACCGACAGCTAGCTAAAAAACTGAGAAATGTACACGCACACATTGTATACATATTACATTTGAACAAAAAATAAAAAAAACCGTATGGTGTCGTGGGACACCGAATAGGAACGAAGTTCCTTATTATAAAAATATTAATTTTAAGTTCTATTCGAGGTAAAAAGAAAATAATTATTAGGGTATACATTTTTTATTATGATTTTTTATGGATAAAAATAATAAAAAATTAAAAAATAACTACACCTATACATAGAATCGATCCGTTTAACTAAAGTAGTAATAATGATCGCATGGTTCCACCCAAAAAAAAAAACACGGCGTGGCACGGTGTGCCACATGAATAATAATAATTAAGCCTGATTATGTTTGATCATAGAAATTTAAGTTTTATGGTAACTAAAATAAGATATATACAGGGTGGAATTTTGTAATGCCACCTGAAGGGAATACTTTCCCTCTCTCTTAATACTGTAGATAGAAAATTTTACTCAAAGAAAACATTCCTTTATTTTTTTAAAGAAAGAAAACTGAATTCGAAGATTTTTAAAAATTCGCTTGCCGCACCCGGTAATCGAACCTACTAAAATCTCTAAAAGTTGCACCCTGTACTTTTATTGCATCGATCGTTAGGGTCCATTATAAAGATGAAATCTCTCTAACAAACTTCATAAATTAAATAAAAGGAAAACAATGAAATCTTAAATTATTAATTCAATGGATCAAGTTAAAGCACTTTTACTCAAAGATCCATCTGTTTACTTATGTTATTAATTAATAATTATCATTGACGTCATTTATCCATTATAATGACGTATTACTATTTAGATAAGACGGTACAGGTTACTAGAAATGTATTCGTTAGAAGAATAAATTTGTGTAACCAAGAAGATGGATAATTGCTCGAAATGGGCTCCCATTTCGAGCAATTATTTAGTTAGTTTACCATTTTTTGTAAATAATTAAAATAATTTAAGATTTTATTGTTTTCCTTTTATTTAATTTATGACGTTTGTTAGAGAGATTTCATCCTTATAATTGACCCTAACGATCGATGCAATAAAAGTACAGGGTGCAACGTTTTAGAGATTTTAGTCGGTTCAATTACCGGGTGCGGCAAGCGAATTTTTAAAAATCTTCGAATGTAGTTTTCTTTCTTTTAAAAAATAAAGGAATGTTTTCTTTGAGTAAAATTTTGTATCTACAGTATTAAGAGTACTTCCCCTTCAGGTGGCATTACAAAATTCCACCCTGTATATTTGTGAATAATAATATCTTACGTTCCGGACGTTTTTTCCCGGTTAGTGTACCCCTCCGCATCGTCCCATAAGGAACTTCGTTCCAATAAACACAAAGCAATAATTATCGCTGACAATTTGCTTTAATCGAAGCACGTCCAAAATGAAATGACCGCATAAATGACATAACAACATGATTTTACTGTCAACACTGAAAAAAGTTTCAATTCTGAAAAAGGTTCAATTTGACAACAAAATCCCCATTACAAAATGATCCACCATTTATTGAATTCATTTGTAACAAAAAATGTGATAAATGAAGAACCGCTCTACCGATTTAGTGCAAACTTCACATAAACCATCTACTAAATAGTCTGAACAAAGCCTAAAAATTTGGTTTGGATAGGTGAGCCCGTTCTTGAGTTATAAAATTACAACGAAAAGTGGCATTGATTTTTATAGATATACGTAGATGTAGATAGCTGGTACAAACCTGGCTGATAGCTCAACATGCTGAGTTTGTACGCAGCGTCGGACATCATAGGCGGCGGTGGAGTGCCTTCAGTGCGCTCTGTAACAAGAAATATAACAAGTACTCACTTCAAACCTACCTCTCGCATTGAAATATAGCAATACGTTAATATAATAAACTCACGCTGGTTGTTGTAGACTGGTGTGGTGCCTATTAGCGCCGCTTCAAACAACCACTCGCCAAACAGGTGGAATATCGAGTTCACCTTTGGGCGAAGGGGAGTCAGCGGTGGCTTCTCAGATTCACCCACTGTATGCATAAATGACGTAACCATGTGAATGAATATTCAGGACCTATAAAGGAGAGAGCTATGCTCGGAGTTTCTTTATTTCTTTATGCTAAACTCCGAAATGAGTAGATTCGCCGAAGAACTAAAGTCACATAGCTCTCAAAATATGCAAGTTGAAGTGGCAATGGGCAGGCAACATCACTCGAAGAACCGATAACCGATGGGGAAGAGAGGTTTTTGAATGAGGACCACGAACTGGTAGACGCAGCGTAGGCAGGCCTCCCGCTAGGTGTACTGACAACATTTTGCGCGTTGCAGGTAACTGGTGGAAGCAAATAGCCATTTGTCGTTCATTGTGGCGTTCGAAGGGGGAGGCCTATATTCAGCAGTGGACGTCTTCCCGCTGATGATGATAAGTCACAGAATTTTTGAAATCGACGATATCGCTTCGATAATTACCAGATTGTTTCCAGTAACAAGTTAGTTATACGCAAGTAATATATTATGTAAGTATGTTTACACTCCCTGTCTTGGCTACTGTAGAAATCTTTCAGAAATATATATTTTTCTTTTATTTCCAGGTATGCTTCAACAACGTATGGCCTGCGACGTGGTGCTGCGCAGGAGATTCTTCGTTTTCGACGTCTTGTCTCTCTCTTCAGTGAATCCAGTTCTTCGTCCCACCAAGGTAAGTTTTTATCTGTTTTATTTGCTGTTTTAGGTATTGCACTTTCACATAACAAAAGACATCCACTGCTGAACAAAAGGCCTTCCCCCCTTAGAAGGGAGGGGGGGGGGTAGCCATAATCCCCACGCTTGTTAGGCGTCTTGGGGATCGCAGTATAGCTGGTAGGTAATCCAATAGAAATACGCTGCTGCCCGTCTTATAGTTTTCCCTTAGTCGTCTCTTACGGACACCCAACGGGAGGAGATGGGTGGGTGCTATTGTTACCCGGACACCCCACGGACACGGACATTTATTGTTATTTCTAGCTCGATTTTGTTATTAGTTTTATTTAGGCTTATCTTCTTAAAATTTAGTCCAGTCAGATATTCTGGTATTAAGAGTATAATATTAATAATGTGCTTCTTGCTGATACGACTACAGCCGCCAATCTTTCTGAGGATCAGCCATCACGCGTGAGATATTATGGTGCACACGTGCTTGCGTATACACAAGTATTATTTACCTCTCACTCCCCGATCAGGGAGAGGTCATGGATCAGCCAGTAATGATTGCGGTTTCGTGCTTAGCCACGGAGGCTTTGCAATCCGGAGGTCGCAGGTTCTAATCCCGCGGAGAGCAACAACTTTGTGTAGTTGTTAAAGATGTAGTATTTATAAAAGAGACCAGAGACAAGGAAGTGTACTTACCTTGGGGTGCTATGGAGTTGGGAGGAGTGGTGGGCGCTACGCTCGGTGGCCGGCTGCTCGTCAGACCAATCAGAGAAGTACGCGGGGTGCCTAAACATCACGCAATACTGCTCTTCAGCACACATATTAATTTTAAAGGAATACTAATTTTATAAAGCGCTTAGTTAATTACAAAAATCAGTAAATAGTAAATCCATTACGACTTCTGCTTCCATATCTTCTACTCAAATAAAAAAATTAAAAAATAGGAGTTTAAAGATCGATTAAGCAATTTCGAAAAAATCTCTTTTCTATTGTAAAAAAATAATTAAATTCTCGATATTAATTTCGAATACCAAGACCAAATTCTCGTTTAAAAGACCTATTTTTTGTCCCATTATATAGTACAGTGTATACAAGTAACAACTTCTTTAGACGTAGTGTTAATGATTATAATCATAAGTTTAATGATATTGATATATTTTGTAACAGTATGAATATATTTAAGGCAAAAATGCGTAAGAAGCAATTAACCTTAATGCCTAGTACCTAATTTTGTAATACTCAGCTTATTTCATTGTTTAAGCAAGTTGTTTTACTTAGTTAACTAATGTCTTGTTTTTGTAATTGTATACACACAGTAACATTTTATGGAACTCGTTAGTCTTTGTTTACTACCATTTATTGTATTACTATTTACTTGCATGACTGTTTGTTTCCTGAATAAAATAAAATAAAATAAAATTAATTAAAAACTTGCACAGATTATTCAACTTATCTATACACTAATTAAAATTGTGCAAAGATATACACACGTGCTTTAATATACACAACGTATTCCTTTAACTACAAATACACATATGTGCAACAAAACTGCAAATCAAAAAAATACATAACAACGTCACTATCATTTCAAAAAGTCTTATGTTAATTTGTTTTATTGTATGATTTTAGAAGAATCATTTTATTTACAGGTAGGAATATTACATTTGGATAGACGCAATAAAGATATATCGTTGCACATAAAACTTAAAACTATTTAAGTAGTAATGAAAAAAAAATGTGTTTCCTGAAAATACTCCGATTTAACATACAACTTTTTGAAATGACAACGACGATAAGCGTTAGTGCATATACACCGTGACATTTTATTATAGGTACTTACAACAACGACCCAGTTAATGTACTCTTGCGGTCACAAACGGTGTACCACCTTTAGGGACTGTAATCGCTTGCACGACTCGGCCCAAAATACGTGCGAAATGCGCGCACGGAAGCGCTTATCCCGCCCGTCGTTCAAACTATTTTGATTGAAAACTGGTACAGCGTTCGTGTCCGCGATAGTACAGTGTGAAAATTCAAGATCGGATTCGTGTTGCTAGTACAAATTAGGAATAAAAATATGATATATTCAACGTATGAGTTACTTGATACGCCGAATTATTATTATTTAGGGTATTCCCGTATGGATCAAACAGGGCTTAACGCTCGGTATATATTATCTACTAGTCGTTGGTAAAAATATATAGAAAATTTCGATAAGCCATTATTAAAGAAAATAATTGATTAGTCACTAAGAAAGCGAAACAGAAATTACGATACGCCGCGCCGCGTTGTATCGTAAATTATCTGTTTTCTGTGTATTCAATCTAGCATATATTTAAATAAATACTTAATTTGATCATTCTAACTTATATGAATTGCAATTTACAATGTATTTATTCTTAGTATCACTAATACTAGAGGGGTTGTAAGAGGATACCACCGATAGGTCACCGTGTATATATTATTACTAGCTGTAGCCCGCGGCTTCGCTCGCTTTAACTTTGTTACTCAAACGTGTTTTGAATTATGATCGAGGTTTTTAAAATATTGTTTACACTAATGTAACGATATTGTTCACACTTTTAATAACCCTGATCTAATAGGTATCAAGAATGCAGCCTGTATTTTTGTGTAAGCTATTAGGTATAGGTGTAAGAAATGGGATTCTTAAATATTTACTTCTTTATTTAAAAAGATATGAGGTTGTTAAGTGGAAACCATTTGGTAACCCAATTGGTAGACGCCCTTAGCGGTTGATTTTCGAAAAATGCTGGAAGTTAGTTTATTCAATAGTTTTGTTTAGTTCATTCACTGAGTTTCATTACCATAGTTGCATTATAGCATTAGGTAAATGGAGATCTTTCTTCACGCAAACTTCAGGGATTTTTCGAAGAATGCTGGAAATGGTTTCTTAGATTCTTGTATGCAATACATAAAATATGTCGTGTGGCTGTAGGAACAAAATATTTTTTGGAACTCAATTGAACGCTTTTAGGGTTTAATTTAAAAAAATATTGGATTACATGGATTACTTCAATATGACGAATGTATCCGCAAAGTGATTTGATGATTTTCAAAACAAATGTGTTAGACGTGTTTCTCAATTTTTTGATGAGTACACTGATAAAGTTTCGTGTCTTTGAAAAAATATTTTATTAAATACAAACTTTGATACCTACCTCATTTATCCCACGAGTTGATTTTCGAATAAAACATTGCACACTTTATCCGGTTCTAATGGAATTTGCATGAAATCATTACAGTAGTTTACTCTCATGAATAAAAAAAAGAATCATCGAAATCGGTTCATATTTGTCAGAGTAACGTAATGGAGAACACCAGTTTCATGGTTTTTTTTTAACCGACTTCAAAGGAGGAGGTTCTCAATTCGTCTGAATATATTCTTTTTTTTACCAGATAAATTCCTACACATCAATCATGGTTCTCCAGGAAGTTCTTATCCGGTTGTGATAAAATTTATAAATATTAATTACAGTGGTTCCTTCTTTCGAATAAAAAAGAATCATTAAAATTGGTAAATATTTGCCAGAGTTTGACCATTTTTGTCCTTAAAAAACGATAAAAACATCATCTTTTAGGCATTCCTACAGTTTTTTCTGAGTCGCCATTTTTGTTTTTTCAGGATCTGCTGATTCGTAAGTAATATTTTTTTATAGTGTTCCAATCAGTGGAGCAGCCTATCCGTACCAGAAAGAATTTTTGAAATCGGAATTGCCAGTCATGCGCGAACATACATAGAAAAAATATATATGTACAGACAAATTGAGAACCTCCTACATTTTTGGAGTCGGTTAAAAATGCTTAAAATTAGTTTGTTAAATTGTTGTGTTGAGTTTACTTACCGAGTTTCGTGACTGTAGCTGTCTAATAACTTCAATGGAAATCTTTCTGCATGCAAACTTTGAAACCATTAATTGACCTTAGGGGTTGTTTTTCGATGAATTCAGGAAACAGGTTTCTTAGATTGTTATGTGCAATACATAAAATAAGTCTTGTGACCGTAGGGTAAAAAAAAAACATGATTTGGACCCCAATTAATCCCTTTATGGGGGGTCAATATAAAAACAAAAAATTGCACATGGATTTCTTTAATTTCATGAATGCATCCGCAGTGTCATCAGTGCAGCATGAATTTTTTGTCGCATTCATACTCAAAAACCGTGCTTAAACCTCGTCAAGGGTTGATTTTCAAAACAAAATGTGTCAGACGTGTTTCTTAACTTCTTTTGATGACAAAAGTTTTGTGTCCGTCTGATGAAAAATATTTTTTTTTTTTGCAATATTGATACCCTATTTAGCCCACTTAGGGGTTGATTTTCGAAAAATGGTGAAAATTAGTTTGTTAAATTGTTTTGTTGAGTCTATGTACCGAGTTTCGTTACTCTAGCTGCATTATAACATTCAATGGAAATCGTTCTACGTGTAAACTTTCCAACCCCATTATATGACGTTATTTGTTTTTCGCTAAATGCCGGAAATGGGTTTCTTAGATTCTTGTGTGCTATACATAAATCAAGTCTTATGACTGCAGGTCAAAGAACATTTTTGGACCCCAATAGCCCTGATGATTTTCAAAAACTATTTACATATGGATTGCTTTAGTTTGTTAAATGTATTCGCAAAGTTTCATCAATGCATCATAGTATTTTTCCGCGGTTCAATCTTAAAAACCATACTGAAACCCCTTTAAGGGACGATTTTCAAAAAGTTGTGATACAGGTGTTTCTTCATTTCTTTTGTTTAGTACGTTGACAAAATGTCGTGTTAGTATGGTGAAAAGAAAAATGTTTTTCATACAAACTTTGATTTTTGACCCACTTAGGGGTTGATTATCGAAAAATGCTTAAAAATTAGTTTATTCAATTTTTGTATTGAGATTATTTACCGAGTTTCGTTATTCTAGCTGTATGATAGCATTAAATGGAAATCGTTCTACGTGTAAACTTTTCAATCCCATTAAATGATCATAGGGGTTGTTTTTTGCAAAATGCCGGAAAACTTTTTCTTAGACTCTTGTGTAGTAAGTCTTATGACTGTAGGTCGAAAATCATTTTTTGGTCCCCAATTGGACCCCTTAAGGAGGTTTGGATTATTTATACAATAATTGCTTTAGTTTGATAAATGTATTCGCAAAGTTTCATCCATGCAACATGATATTTTTTTCCGCGTTTCATACTCAATAACCATGCTAACACCCCTTTACGGATCGAATTTGAAAAAGGTGTGATACACATGTTTCTTAATGTCTTTGGCTTAGTACATTGACAACATTTCATAACCGTGTGATGAAAAAAAAAAAAATTTCCATACTTGCTTTGGGAGCCCATTTGGATTTTGCCAACTTGGGAGTTGATTTTACAATAATGCTCAAAATTAGTTTGTTCAATGGTTGTGTTGAGTTTATTTACTGAGTTTCGTTACTCTAGCTGCATCATAGCATGAAATGGAAATCCTTCTATGTGCAAAATTTTCAACCCCTTGAAGGTAATAAGGTAGTAAGGTAATATAACCTTAGGGGTTGTTTTTCGAAAAATGCAGGAAACAGGTTTCTTAGATTCTTATGTACAATATATAAACTAAGTCTTATGACTGTAGGTCGAAAAACATTTTTTGGACCCCAATTGGACCCATTTCGGAGTTGATTCTCAGTACATGATTATTTACACATAGATTGCTATAATTTGATAAGTATGTTTTTTTTTACGTTGTATACTCAAAAACCATGTTAAAACCCCTATTAGGGTAGATTTACAAAAAGTTGTAATACACGTGTTTCTTTATTTCTTTTGTTTAGTACACTGACAAAGTTTCATGTCCGTGTGACGAAAATTTTCTTTTTTCCATACAAACTTTGGGAGCCCATTTGACCTAATTAGGGGTTGATTTTACAAAAATGATCAAAATTAGTTTTTTCAATTGTTGTATTGAGTTTATTTACCGAGTTTCGTTACTCTAGCTGCATCATAGGATGACATGGAAATCATTCTTTGTGCAAACTTTGAAACCCCATTAAAAAACCTTAGGGGTAGTTTTTTGAAAAATGCTGGAAATAAGTTTCTTAGATTCTTGTGTGCAATATATAAACTAAGTTTTATGACTGTAGGTCGAGAAACATTTTTTGGACCCCAATTGGACCCCTTTACGAGATGATTTTCAAAAAATTATTATTTGCACTTGGATTGCTACAATTTGTTTAATGTATTCGCAAAGTTTCAGCAATGCAGTATGAAAATTTTTTTCCGCGTTGCATACTCAAAAACCAGACTAAAATCCCAATATGGGTCGATTTTCAAAAAGTGTGATACACGTGTTTCTTTATTTCTTTTGTTTAGTACACTTACAAAGTTTCATGTCCGTGTGAAGAAAAAAAATTTTTTTTCCATACAAACTTTGGGAGCCCATTTGACCCACTTAGGTATGGAATTTCGAAAAATCCGTTCTTATTGTTCACTTAGACTATTTCAATAATGTTGGTTCCAAATTTCAAGATTGTACGTAATATGGTTTTTGCTGTATCGTGATTCCTAGAAAACACCCTGCTCTTTTATTAATATAGATTGATTAAAATTATAAACGTATGAACATTACGAGGTATTGTGTATGCGTTAAATGTAACCATTGGGCCGATTTTAATTTCAAAGGTATAAATTAAAGAATAGTCTACTAGCATACACAATAACTCTCGTATATTGAAAGGCAGGACGCAAATTTCCTGCTAAATTAATTAACCATCCAAAATCTATTTAAAAAATCACACACGTTCTACGTTAGTAATGCATCTGAATAGCCTAAATTAAAGGAAATAATTAACAAAATATCTTATTGTCTCCAATTCTTTTACAAGTATATGAATTTTTAAAATTTAAACATGGTATGATTGATTGTGTAGAATAAAACGAGTGATCTGTTTTTAACCATGTAGAGAGGAGGGAGAAAGAGAAAGACTAAGAAGTAGTAACATTGAACAACTGAAAAAGTGGTATTTGCCCACTCTTAACAAAATACAGAAGCTAACTCACTAACAGATGGCTAAACAGGATCAAGATCTGTTAGACGTTTCAGAACGAATGAGGGAGAAACAAAGGTTTTTCTCAATGATAAACAATCTATAGGTGATTTGCGTCTCGCACTTGGAGCCCGTTTAGCCAATTTTGTCGAGCGAGGCTTACTTTTCTCCGGAGCCTTGTCCCGCGGGCGCGAGGCGGACACGCTGAAGGACTTGGCCAGCCGGCGGTGCGCGGGCGGCGTTAGCTCCCCATCCTCGTCGCGCGCCTCGCCCCCCGCTCCCCCTCCCCCTCCCGTCCCCGCCCCCGCGCCGGCCAGCCCCGCCCACCAGCGCTCACAGCCACGCCCTGTCCCGTCCCGCCCAATGCAATATACACTACTACTCCACCGTGCCCGTGCTTGCTTACAGTGAAGGACCGTCTTGAACGATCCAATGTCCATGGTTCCATACAAAAATTTAACTAATTGTTAAATAATTATTCGTATGGAAACATGATTGCGCATAAATAAAATAGAATAACGCATCCCGTAGCGTTATATGTGCGTAACATTATACCGAAGCTTTACTGTTAACTGTCTAAGCCACCCATACAAAACGCAACCCGATGCAATCCTCAAATATGGGTTCTGATGGTTTAAACTCTCTCTAAGATTAACTGACTGGTGTCAAAGAATAATTTTTTTCCGTAGGCAATATTGAAAACAATAAATATGGCATAAGCCCACAAAACAGCACGGTTTATCTTACGCATTTATTTACATGACTTTATCAAGTCATAAATATATGGAGTGCAGGAGCGACCACGTTCGCTGTGAAATGAACTGAAACAGGCTGGTAAGTAGGTGTGTGTTTTTCAATGTGTGTCACTTTCCCTGAATGAATCAAAACCGAAGCTTCTAGCAGAGCTGTTCACACAACCTTCCCCCTGCCTAAAATAAGTCTTGCATCCACGCCTTTTATCCACACAGTGATACCGATAGCCAAAAGGTTATCAGGTTTGTTTTGTTTCATATATTACAGTGCTCTTCTAAAATCAACTCCAAAATATCCCAAAAGCCTATATATTTAGGTCCAATCTATACTATATAACGGGCCTGTGCGTTTTATATCGCGTAATACACTGGAAAACGTTGGTCTGGGGTCTGAAGTTAGTACAACCTGGGACCACATGAGTATACCAGAACCAGAGAGAAAGTTTACGCTCGCGCAAGATCGATGCATACGGCAACAGATGACAATTTGAATTTTTGGACGTATTAGGACGCTCACTTTCTGGTTCAAGCATAGTTACTCATGTACTGGGACGTAAGAACCATCCACACCACGAGCATTTGCTGAAAGAACAATATTGGAAAATAGTTCTTAAATAATTTCTATTCTGCGCATAGAGTAGAGAGCACCATTATTTGTTTTCTTTAGAAAGGACACACACATGATTGTTTCAAACCGTGAAGGTAAGTTTGCTAAACACATGTCACCCCAAAAACTATTAGTATAATATACCCAAAAACTAAAACTTTACAAGAAGCTGACTTTATATACATTCGATCTTTGTCAAAAGTTAAAGAATTTGATTTTATAGGTTAATATTTATCAACTAGAGTTTTAGGCTGCCTGTCCACCGGAGCGGAGCGAGGCAGCGGAACGGAGAAACGGTGAAATATTAACCAATAAGATTGCACAAAATCTCCGCTCCTCTTTTTTGTTTGGCTTTGGAAATAGCAAAAATACTGAGAATTTAGAAAGAGATACAGAGCTCTGACATTTCGAAGACATGGCCTTTCTCCTTTGTGACTTAAATGCAAATCTTTTCAATGAAATATAAACCATAAACCATTAGAACTTAAGTCCAAAATCGACAGCATATAGCTTCAGGGCTTCCGTTCATATAAAAAACAAACCACACACCATACAGATTGTACCGATTGATAGTGCACATACATACCTAGGAACGCGTCCACATGTGCTGCGATGCCTTTCATCGCTTTGTGGAAGATGGCGGGCAGAGCTTGCAGGCACGGGTGCTGGCTTGGGTCGCGATTGCCTTCGTCTTGTGTGATGGAGTACTAGATGGAATAAATTAAGAATGTTGCTGGTGGGCTAACCCTCAGTAGACCCATAAGGAAATTTCTTTTTGGAGTATTTGTTTTATTCAATATAAAGTGAACAAGTTTTTTAAATTTTCGCTATACAATCACGACGAGACAATTTTTTTGAAGTGAAACTTCTTATGCGACTTCCAAAAATGTTATCACATAACGCGTCAAGCGTTAAATGAAGCACCTTAACGCGTTAAGTGATAGGTGTTAAACGATAGGCGTAAATTTGTTAAGGTTATGAAAGCGCTCATGTGACGCCGTCACTGAGTGAGTGGGTGAGTGGAGTTCAGAGTGGAGTTCAGAGTGGAGTTCAGAGTGGAGTTCAGAGTGGAGTTCAGAGTGGAGTTCAGAGTGGAGTTCAGAGTGGAGTTCAGGGTGGAGTTCAGGGTGTTCAGAGTGGAGTTCAGAGTGGAGTTCAGAGTGGAGTTCAGGGTGGAGTTCAGGGTGTTCAGAGTGGAGTTCAGAGTGGAGTTCAGAGTGGAGTTCAGGGTGGAGTTCAGAGTGGAGTTCACGGTGGAGTTCAGAGTGGAGTTCAGAGTGGAGTTCAGAGTGGAGTTCAGGGTGGAGTTCAGGGTGGAGTTCAGAGTGGAGTTCAGAGTGGAGTTCAGGGTGGAGTTCAGAGTGGAGTTCACGGTGGAGTTCAGAGTGGAGTTCAGAGTGGAGTTCAGAGTGGAGTTCAGGGTGGAGTTCAGGGTGGAGTTCAGAGTGGAGTTCAGAGTGGAGTTCAGAGTGGAGTTCAGAGTGGAGTTCATAGTGGAGTTCAGAGTGGAGTTCAGAGTGGAGTTCAGAGTGGAGTTCAGAGTGGAGTTCAGAGTGGAGTTCAGAGTGGTGTTCAGAGTGGAGTACAGAGTGGAGTTCAGAGTGGAGTTCAGAGTGGAGTTCAGAGTGGAGTTCAGGGTGGAGTTCAGAGTGGAGTTCAGAGTGGAGTTCAGTAGAGTTCAGAGTGGAGTTCAGAGTGGAGTTCAGAGTGGAGTTCAGAGTGGAGTTCAGAGTGGTGTTCAGAGTGGAGTACAGAGTGGAGTACAGAGGGAAGTTCAGAGTGGAGTTCAGAGTGGAGTTCAGAGTGGAGTTCAGAGTGGTGTTCAGAGTGGAGTACAGAGTGGAGTACAGAGTGGAGTTCAGAGTGGAGTTCAGAGTGGAGTTCAGAGTGGAGTTCAGAGTGGAGTTAGTGTGTGTGTGTGTGTTTTGACTGTGTGTGTGTGTGTGTGTGTGTGTGTGTGTGTGTGTGTGTGTGTGTGTGTGTGTGTGTGAGTGAGTGAGTGAGTGAGGGACCGACCGACCGACCGACCGATCGACTGAGCGAGAATGAAGTTTCACTTCTTCCGCGCGGAGGGACTCCACGCACGCACATTTTTTTTTTAGATGTTCTAATTGTGTGATTTGACATTTTTTATTTGCGGTCTGGTAGGGTAGGCAAGTATATTTAATACTATTCTAAATTGTGGACCGATAGCTAATGACTAATGAGTCATTACTGAAATAAGGCGCTGTCTCAGGCAAACTGACCGAATCAGATTATAAATGTTCCTTATTTACACATTTTTGGTATGAAACCCTAAAACTGTTTTAATAAGCCAATATGTCAAATTTTTTTATACTACCAAGGTGGCAAGCAGGCGTACGGCCCGCCTGATGGTAAGCAGTCACCGCAGCCTATAGACGCTAGGAAGAATCACTAGCGCGTTGACTTAAGACATTAGATATTAAGTCCGTGTCCGGTAATTTCACCAGCTACAGTGCCCTTCACGGCGTGAAGTTCACGCCGGAACACAGCGATGTTTACACACTGTTGCTTGGCGGTGGAACATCTGGCACTGCGGTGGTACCTCCCTTGCACAAGGAGCCTAGTGAAGTCAATATTCAGATGACACCCACCTGCAGGAAGTCCGGCGTCTGGCTGATGACGTGCGGGCGGCACAGGTCGACGGGGTTCCCCATGGTGTGCAGCATGCGGTACCAGCTCTGCATCACCGCCTCCGCGCTCATGTCGCCCGGGATCAAGTTGGCGTCCTCCTCGCCTGAACGATTCACATTCAAATATATTTATTTCAAATAGGCTTAACGCTAGCACTTGTCAATGGTAATTTTGTTTTAAAGCTCCCACCGGATCGCAGTGCGGCCTCAACTGAGAAGATCCGCTCAGCGGGCTTGTAATTTTTAGTTTGCGATATTGTGTCAAGATAAAACAAGAGAGAAAAGAAAAAAAACAAACTAAAAGGCCAAAGGGATAGTAGTCGGACCCAAGCAGCTTGATATTGGTATAACGGGCTGGTTTCTGGTTTCCGTAACTCCACTTCAAAACGCGTATTTTGCGTGCGGGTGGGAATTAATTTATTCGATTCACCCCAACTCCTCGAGAAAGGCCGACCGCTGACAATATCTCGAAGAGTACTCGGGTTTCCGAAGCCTATTTAGCCCTGTATGCGGCGAGTTCCGGGCAACTCAGTAGCACGTGGGCCTCACCTGAACGATATTGTTGTACGTTGTTTTAACTTTTCATTTTCCTTTCTTAAGTTATACTTAATAAAAATTAAATAGTCTGGAATTGTTGTGCTAGCCAGATACACATATCAAGGATTGTGACTAGATCAAAACAATGATGTTGTAATTCTGTTTAGTATTGTCGCTGTCTGTTTTGTGTGTTTATTAATAAATAAATAAATAAATAGATATGTGATGCTCAATTATAGGCTTATATAGCAGCATCGTAAGCGACACGCTTGGGAGCATCTGAATTATACTAACGCTCGTCAATCGAGACATTACATTATTCATTATATTAAACTTGAGCCCGGGAATTTCAACTGCTACAGTGCCGTAGCAGTAATTTGGCGGAGAATACGGTTATTATAAAGCGGTGTTGCGGAAAATACTTTCAGAAGTTAATTCTATACTTTCACTGTCACTAGAAGAACTCATTTTTCAAAATAAAACCATGAATTTCTAACAATCCGTGAAAATTGACGTTTTCGCTACCATGGAGGGGGTATGAAAGCGCTCACGTGACCCAGTCATTCAGTCTTCAGTCATTCCGTCATTTCAGTGTCGTCCAATGCCATTTCGGTGTCGTTCAGTGTCTTCCAGTGCCATTTCAGTGTCGTTCAGTGTCATTTCAGTGTCGTTCAGTGTCATTTCAGTGTCGTTCAGTGCCATTTCAGCGTCGTTCAGTGTCATTCAGTGTCGATCAGTGTCGTTCAGTGTCATTCAGGTGTCGTTCAGTGTCATTTCAGTGTCATTTCAGTGTCATTCAGTGTCATTCAGTGTCGATCAGTGTCATGAAGCTATTAGGGTCAAAGTGGAGGAAACACTCCCAAATACATGCCTGAGGTCAACGCTATCCCTTTCATTGAGGTCGGATCTCTCTTTCTAAGAGGGCAACCTTAATGTTTCATGAAAAATCAGGACATCTTTTTAACTTCGTCGCATAATACGACTTACTTGGCTTGTTCACCAAGTGTCTGGGTGTTCTATCTATATAAGTATGTATTTACAAAAAAAAAGTATATAAGTATTAGTATCAGTTGTCTGGTTTCCATAGTACAGGCTCTGCCTAGTTTGGGATCAGATGACCGTGTGTGAATTGTCCCAGGATATTATTATTATATTATTATTATGCTTTAAGTTTAAACCGATTAAATATGTCTAGTTGCTTAATCAGTCTGATTATGGGTTGGAGCAGCCCAAATACGGAAGAACTGTGTATAAGAAGAACAAACTGTGATTGATAGGGAAACAGATGATAAATAAATAAGGACCTCCTTCTGGCCGATATGACCACAGTGGGTATTTTGAAAGATCTCAGTCTACGCAAAATATATTATAGTGCGCAAGTGCTTGCGTAGACACAACTGCACTCTCTCTCTCTCTCTTCCGTTTACCTCTCAAAATACGATGGGATGAAAAACCGACACGACCGGGGAGAGACCAGGTGCAGGATCAACATTTTACATGCCCATCTTACGCATGGAGCATCTTACTTTACAGAAAATCAAGGGATAAATAATAAGCTAATGGTTGTGAAAATAAAAGCATATGAAGTTATGATTAAAAAAAATATTGTGCTATAAAATCATTTATTCAGTACGTTTAACGATCTCCGATTAATCACAAGATACTGAATAGCAATTAGCATTATATGCAAACAACTAAAACACCTTTTAACCAACACATTAGACGATAGAAAAAGCATTCGCGGTAAATTTAGTTTTCCATTGGACCAACAGCAGATCATTGCAGCTTCATCAAATTTATTTTCCAATGGGACAATGGATAGTCATAGGTACATTCCTTCACTCAATGTTTTTAGGAAATCTACAAGAAAATAAAAAATGTATTAATATTGACCAGGGGTAAATAAAACAGTATGTATATTTATGGAATGATATAGGTACTCTCGCCGATACGGCCAATCCAACCACAGCGGCTAATCTTTCGCAAGATCAGCCATCATCCAGTGCACAAATGCTTGCGTAGACACAAGTGCACAAGTGTACTTTACATGCCTATCCGACGCATGGATCATTTTACTTTACAGACAATGACCGGCCTGCATTATCCTAGCCAGTGAGGAACAACTACACATAGTTGTTGCTCCCCGCAGGATTCGAACCTGCGACCCCCGGTATGCAAGCATACGGTTTCCCACTGCGCCACGGAGGCTACTAGACGCGACAGGACTAGGAGGCGACAAGAATAAATATGATTTTAATAATATGTATCTAATAAGTTACAAAACTAACTGTACCTAAACTTAACCTACATACCTACACACTTGTAAAATTAATGAACATACAATATGTTTTCAATATCAATCCTTTGAACTAAATACATCGTTTATATTTTGATCATAAAGTGGCGGTAAAAAATCCCCAAAACGGAAAGTCTTCAAAAAATCTTTACCATGGTTACTCTATTAAAATAATGTGAAATATTTTAAAATTAAATAATTCAAGTACAAATTAATATAAACTTAAACCCAATACTAACAAACGAACTGAAAACGTGTTATGTGCCTATCGAAAGAAGAACTGATCGAAAATATGGTGCATAATGCACAGGGATCATCGGTAGGTAATTATTGAACAAAATCGCACTTACGAGTGATATTCGGTATTAAATACTGGATACAACATATTTTTGCAACCAAGTACTGCACATTTTATCACCATTTTTATGATTTTAATTCACTTTATCGTGAAATTATGGTATTTAAATGTTTGATCGATTTATATGACAGACAGTTTCATGCTGACAATAAGCGACAGTGTTGCCACAAAATACGAACCCTTAAAATCGGTAATTAAAATTGCATTTGAGTATAATTGGCGAAAACACAATAGAGCATTATTCTAATCGAACTCGCAGAACAGTACCAATAATTTTTTTATTAGACATGATTGTCATCGTATTTTAAGTTTTCGGGTGGAAAACATTCTTTTGATGTGTAAGTAAAGCATTTCTATATTAGGGTATCCATTTCTCGGGTAATTTCAATTATAACATGGACCACACATCGGACCTCAATGAAAGGGATAGCGTATGCCTCAATCAAGTATTTGGAGTTTGGGCTCCATTGTTGACCTACTAGCTTCATGATCAGTGTCGTTCGGTATCGTTCAGTGTCATTCAGTGTCATTTCAGTGTCGTTCAGCGTCATTCAGTGTCGTTCAGTGTCATTCAGTGTCGTTCTGTGTCATTCGGTGTCGTTCAGTTTCGGGGAGGGCGAATAGAAAGAGACAGAGCGAGAGTGAAGTTTCACTTCTTCCGCGCGGAGGGACTCCACGCACGCACATTTTTTTTATTTGATTTCTTTTTCTTTTGGCTTGAGCCGGCGGTGCCGCGACTATGGGCCGTCCTACTAGTCAGTCTTTATTCAAACAACATTGAATTTGCATTCGATTTCTTTGGCGCTGAGCACTAATATGTTCCAAATTCAAAAAGTGCGCGGCAAAGATGAATGCGGCGCACTTATAAAGATGATTAAAAAGTCTTTTCTTCCCTGTTATTAAGTGCGCCGGAATGAACTACTTTGGTCGCAGTTATCGAGGAACAAAGCATCGATTTTCGAATAGGTGGGATAACAATTATTTTATATTATAGAAACTTACTGATAGGCATAGCTGGGAACAGTGGTCCGTACATGTGTTTCAGTAATCTCGCGGTGAGACACAGCGAAGCGCGAGTCCATTGCTCGGTGAGTGGCGCGCGATGTCGCCAGCGAATGCATTGCTCACGCAGTGTACGCCAGAGTGGGGGAGATGGGAAACATCTGCAAATTTTGTATATTAAAATACGAAGCCAAGGTTATAAGGGCATGCATTTCGATTTTAGTCATCATCAGCTGGAAGGCGTCCACTGCTGAACAAAGGCTTCCCTTAGACTGCCACAATGAACGACAATTTGCCATTTGTATCCACCGGATGGCAGCGACGCGAATAATGTCGTTGGTCCACCTAGTGGGAGGCCTACTTTTATAATAATAATATCTTGGGACAATCCACACACGGTCATCCGATCCCAAACTAGGCAGAGCCTGTACTATGGAAACCAGACAATTCATACTAATATTTGTATTTTTTTTTGTAATTATAATTTAAATAGGTAAATAACACCCAGACACTTGGTGGGTAGTAAGTAAGTCGGACCACACAGCATACAAATCTGTGGTAGATCACTTGGTGGATATCGAACTCACGACACATCTGGTAGCAGCCAGGGTGTTGAACCACTAGACCAACGGGTCCGTCGTACGCACGTCGCACTTACGCTGCGTCTTCCGGTTCGTGGTCGCCATTCTTCTCTTCACTGGACTTTTCTTCTCCGTGATTTTAGTAAAAGTGTTAAATAATGCGACTTCACATATATTTCTTGTATTTTTGATAATTAATTCTATGTTGCCCACACCACCAGCCCACGCGCGCTACTATCCGCGCCCAGTACCCACCTGTGGCAGGCGAGGATCCAGACCTCGAAGAGCACCGCCAGCACGCGGTCGCAGAGCTGGTCGGCGGCGGCGTGGTGCGGCGCGGGCGGCGCCAGTACCCACCTGTGGCAGGCGAGGATCCAGACCTCGAAGAGCACCGCCAGCACGCGGTCGCAGAGCTGGTCGGCGGCGGCGTGGTGCGGCGCGGGCGGCGCCAGTACCCACCTGTGGCAGGCGAGGATCCAGACCTCGAAGAGCACCGCCAGCACGCGGTCGCAGAGCTGGTCGGCGGCGGCGTGGTGCGGCGCGGGCGGCGCCAGTACCCACCTGTGGCAGGCGAGGATCCAGACCTCGAAGAGCACCGCCAGCACGCGGTCGCAGAGCTGGTCGGCGGCGGCGTGGTGCGGCGCGGGCGGCGCCAGTACCCACCTGTGGCAGGCGAGGATCCAGACCTCGAAGAGCACCGCCAGCACGCGGTCGCAGAGCTGGTCGGCGGCGGCGTGGTGCGGCGCGGGCGGCGCCAGCAGCGCGGCGGCGGCGGCCAGCAGCAGCGCCAGCAGCGCGCGCCACTCGCGGCCGCCGAGCGCGCCGCCCGCGCCCAGCGCGCGCGCCAGCCGCAGCACGCGGTGGCACAGCACGCCCTGCTTGCTGATCAGGTCGCCGCCTGCGCCGCGCGCGACCACTCAGCCCCACCGTCCACGTTGACCGCGCGTCATGCGCACGCTGTCGTCAATTGACGATTGCTTGCATCTTGCGTAGAACACAACGATCGATCAACACTGTGTCCACGATGCGGCAACGTCGCGCCTGACTGTCGTCATGCGGTTCGCGCGGCAGCATGGACACAGAGTTGATTGTTTCTACGCAAAATGCATTTGACGATAGCGTGTGCACGACGCGCGGTTTACGCGGACATTAGGCCTTACACTACTACTACGCCGCAACTTGCCAAAACTGATCAACACTAACCGACGACGGCATACACTACTCTTAGCCGAGACGATGCCTAACTCGACGACGACAGTACGAGTACCGTGCAGACACCGGCGCGTCATTAACAGAAGAGCCCGCACAGAGAGAGCAATCTGGAGTTCCGAGTTCTACTTTCTTTATAATGTACCTACAGAGTCCTAACAACAACGCACACAGCGGACAGTCCAGACCGCGGCGGTCAAAGCAAAACGTAGCGTTACAGAGTTCTTTTCCCGCCGAGACAGAGAACGCCACAATGTCTGAAGTTGCGCATAAAATTCGTTAAAACTATTTATCGACATGCATAAATAAATATAGCATCGTTATTCATGAAAAATACTGTTAAATTCGCCTTGTTCTTCTTGCATTGTGTCTATTGGATAAGACATTCATTTTATTTAAAAGTTTCTAAGTTCCACAAAAGCAATAATTCTTCATCGGAAGAACTTTCTAGCGACATGTTGCTCGTGCTGTCTGCACGAGCAACAAACGAAACCAGAACGCCAGAATTTGGACGCCACTTGTGTGTGTCGGAACTGTCGAGCGGTCAACGGTCACTAGACCGCGGAACTCGAGCCGAACTCTGACCGCTCTCTGTCTGCGCGGGCTCACTTTCCACTAAAATAAATGTCTATTGGCGCCTTTGACAATTATTTGAAAATCTTAAAACCGATAATACTGATTGTGATCACACTTTGGCAGTCTTTCCCAAACTTACCTAACTCCATTTGATAGATGAAAGTGAGAGCTTGTAAGAAAATATAAATGTTTGTTATAAAAAAGCTCCAAGAAAGTTTATTCTGATAAACTGAATTTGTCAAAAATTCTGATTTTGGACAAATTCAGGAAATTATATGTATCATCTAAGGCATATCACACCCATACAAAGGATTACCTAAATTTTCACGCCCCTCTTCCACTTTGTACCTAACTTACGAACTATTGCGTTTAGTGACTGGCATTTATGACTATGGAGTTTTCTTTGAAACAGTCATTCATATCATTTATTGCTTTCCATAATGTTTACAAGGTCTTAAATTAGAGGCTAGAGCTAAGTACAGTTATGGACCCTGTAGGGTACAGCAAAATATATATAAAATTAATAGTTAAAACATTGGTGATTATTAATTTTTTTAATAAATTTGATGTACGTCAAATAAATTAAATGTCAAAGAAAAAACAATTATAAGATGATGTCAAGGATTAGGTATATTGAAAATAATATTTTTTTATTCTATATGGTCAATCGTCTCACGCCCTCCCTGCGATATCTCTACGCCTCCAGGTGGGCGTGTCCACCCGGTTGGGAAGTCCTGATCTAAGGGAATCTTTTATTAATAGAAAAAAAAACACCTGAGAAAATTGAACCAAGCATCCAAACTCAATTATAAAGAGCGGTGTTGTCAAATGAATAAAAAAAGGAGATTAGGATAACAAATTAAGAGTATTTCTAAAAGTGTTAAGTGCCAATTGGACCGGTTGTTAATTTATAGAAGAAGACCAATTTATTTATAGAACTTACTCTCATTGTGTCTCGGCACGAACAGGTTGTGCAGGTGGCTGAGTATCTTCCTGGCGTAGAGGTGTGGCGCGGCGGCGACGGGCGGGGGCACGGCGGGGGGCGGCGGCATGGCGGGGGGCGCGGGGGGCAGCAGCGGCGCCAGCCACGCGCAGCACACGCGCACGCAGTCACGCAGCGCCTCGTGCTCCGCCAGCGGCAGCGACAGCCCGTACCTGATCACCTCGAGCACCCACTCCACCTGCGGCACATGAGGCTGTGCCCTTATTTTGCCCGAATGCCCCATGAAGAGGGCTATTTTTGCCCGAATGTCCCAGGAAGGGGGCTATTTTTGCCCCAGTGCCCCAGGAATAGGGCTATTTTTGCCCATTTTGTTCGTTCGCAGGCGGTTTTTTTTTTTTAATTCAATTATTTATGTCAAGTTACAACAACTCATATATACACAATATAAAAAAAAATGTGCTATTATAATTTATAAGTGTTAAATTGTGCATACATTAAAAGTGTCCGATCATACCATGACCATGATATTAAGTTATCGGGCAAAAAATAGACCGAATAGACCGTGGCGTATCCGGCCGTGTCATACGCGCTCCTGCCAAAATTCAAAAAATGTCTTCTGCATGGTAGGCAACTTTACCATTCCGCTACGAGCCGCCACATAATAAATAATACCATCGATATAATATTTAAACTAGATAAACATTCACGAACAAAATGACATCCAAAATGTGGTCGCGGAGGTTGCAAACTTTTCTGTGCTGGTGGCGGAAACGTGAACTAATGATTTTATAATGTTAATGACTTTCATATAGACAGTAGCGACACTCCTATCGGCAAAAATAAATTTGTCAGGATGTGGCTTGTAAAGAAATAGCGACACAAAGGCGCTATTTCTCGCTACCACTTTTTGAACCGTGACACCAAATCTAGTTTATATATTATATTGATGAATAATACTGTTTATATTGTCTGCCTGTGTGTAATTAGTGACGTTCGTTTATGTATTACTAGCTGACCCACGCAGCTCCGCCTGCGCAATTTTTACGCTAACTAAACTTTGAATAACAGACATTCGCATCGAATACATAACCTCATTTTTTATAGTCGGTTAAAAACTGGGACCCACTTTTTACTTGCTCTCCGAAGCACGGACCCGTTTAGTTCAAATGGCGTTAAACGGTCACCCATCTATTTAATGACCTTACCTAACGTTGCTTAACCCGATCGATTACAAAACCTTGATAACAACTCTCTATGAGTGTTCCCTTACTAATATTTATTATATTATAAAGAAAAATTGATAAAATCGGACCAAGCGTATAACCAAGTACCCGTTTTGACTTTAATCCCCTCTCCCAAAAGAACCGTGCTAGATTACGGGATAAAAAGTATCCTATGTCCTACCTCGTAGTAAGATCTCAAATCATGCCAAGTTTCATTTGAATCCATTCAGTATTTTCGGCGTGATGCTCAGCCGTGATACAGACAGACAGACAGACAGACAGACAGACAAAAATTAAAAAAATTACATTTTCGGCCTCAGTATCGGTTATAGAATGCCCTCCAAATATAATTTTCAAAATATCTTCAATGTACAGAATTGGACCTGTTACAGTTTTATTATAAGTATAGATATACTCTGTGGTACGGTCAATAGTCTGACGACAGAAAAATATTTGGGGTGCACAGATACCCTCCTCATACAGCAAAAAAATACATGTTCACCATGCACATACAATAATCAGTCTTAAAAGGTCTTACTTATTGATCAAAGTTTCCACCGCAATGTGAAATCCCCATAGCATTCATGGCTATTTTTTGTTTTTAATATTCTGGGACAAAACACACAATTTTGTGTGATCCCAAAATAGGCAAAGCCTGTACTATGGAAACCAGACAACTAATACTAATACTTGCATACTTTTTTTGTAAATACATAGGTACTTAAATCTCAGAGTAATTAGAATGGAGCTAGTATCGTGTTGATTCCCCGAACAAATTTTTCATGGCACTTTTCCGGGGTGCGGGAGGCGAAGTAAACACACACAGATACAATTTCACGCATCCCACACTATAATAAACTCGCAACACATTCAAAAAGATACGCACACAAATAAAGAATGACCTGAACATATGAACAAAAATTTGGAAGAGGGGTTAGCGCATCATGCTCTCTCCAGTGGTAA
The DNA here is from genome assembly GCA_911728495.1 of Furcula furcula. Classification (NCBI taxonomy): domain Eukaryota; kingdom Metazoa; phylum Arthropoda; class Insecta; order Lepidoptera; family Notodontidae; genus Furcula; species Furcula furcula. The sequence goes on along the minus strand of OU452257.1, from coordinate 22,080,098 downwards.
CTCCTCTAAGACTTAAATACATAAATAAAACTCAGACACCCACAACGCATTGGGCAGCGGCCATAGTATCTACCCACTAGACCAACAGGCCCGTCAAAACAAGAACCAATATGAAAAGGTAATCTTAATTAATAATACATACAATACGTGGTGATTACATCTTGAACGTAGTTCCTGAAGGGAGCGGTAGGGGAACTTCGTACGGAGAATAAATATTTTTACATAGATCCATTGTTTTAAAATTATGTGAAAACGTTGTAAATGATCCAATACCATTGACTTACTTGTATATTATTTCGCCATTTTGCAATACGTAAGTAATTAAGTAATTAATTATTGTGTGCAGTTTTTTGGGTATAATTTATGCCCTTTATTTCATTGGCCTTTAAGGCGTCTGTTATGTATTCAGACGCATGCTTATTTTGCCAATTGTGACCACCGCCGCATAAAACAGCTGATATCTTTCATATTTTTTCGGATCCTCTGACATTTTAGCCAAACGTTTCCATGGTGTTCTAACGGAGTCCTGTGATTATCCATGGCAACGAGTTGCTTACGCAGGCGCTGTCCCCTTCCAGCGGACATGAAAGCTGTCATATTTTACGTTGAATATTATTTACAATAATATTATAAAACCAACAAAACTATTGAAGGAGCAATGCAAGGAATATTATGTGACTGTGCTGCTATAAATTTCACTTTTTAGTTTTAATCGATTGCTTTTCAGCTTATGGTTTTAATCAGCGACATAAGATATTGTTGTTTTTTATGATAATTATTTTAGTTATATTTTTGTGTTTAATTGTATATATATATTTAAGTGGTGTAAAGTCTGTGCAGCTTAATGAAGTGGGAGCCATGAGCAGTAGTGTAAGCGCGTCACTAAACAACATATTTCAGTGTTCACTGTGTTCCCCGGTGCGATCATTTCATACTCAGCGAGGCTTAAATATACATACAGGGAAAGTTCACAAACCAGATCGGTCTCAAAACTCTTCCTTTCTTCCATACCAACATTATAATAACTCTGTCACATCAGTGCAATACCCACTTTGGCGACTACTAAGTGATTTAAAAAGGTCCACCCCTACCGTGAAACGGATTCCCCGTGGTGCACGAATCACAGTAGCGCAGACTCTTGCCAAAGATATAAATAGGGTCATCACAGAGAATTCTGTGCAAGCCTGGGAACATCTATTAACCTTTCCCTACAGAGTACTACATGTGAACAAAGACTCCAGTAGCATTAGTTTGACTTCCAAATTGAAAAATAATTGCTCTAGTTCGGCACAAAATTCTCTTTTAGTATCTGTTCCTCACCGCTATCCTGCCAGGGCCGCCAGTGAGGGCGTTAACTACCGTCTAGTAGAAAGCAAACTCGGCGACGGCGATGTCAGGGGGGCGGCGAGGCTGCTTTTTTCCAGTGACGTGCTTGCTTCCGATACGCCAGAAACACTCTCCCTTTTGAAAAGTAAGCATCCACTTCCAGCAGCGACCTTTCAGTTGCCTGACCCACCACAAGCTATCGATACTGTACTCCAAGTTACGGCTCAGGATGTGACTTGCGCAGTCAGTTCTTTCCCGAGTGGTTCCGCTGGTGGTCTTGATTCATTAACGCCACAGCATCTTAAAGATTTACTGGGTAGCCAATGTGGTGCCACCGGTGAGCTACTGTTGAAAGAGCTAACTGCGCTGGTTAATTTAATGCTGTCGGGTCGCGTGAATAGCGAGGTTGTCGATATTTTATACGGAGCTAATCTATGTGCTCTAGCTAAGAAAGATGGTGGCATACGACCAATCGCAGTTGGTTGCACATATCGACGGCTCGCCGCTAAAGTATGTTGCACAAAGAAAAGAGACGGTATTGGTAACTATTTTCAACCCAAACAACTCGGTTTTGGTTCAGCTGGCGGTTGCGAAGCTGCTGTTCACGCATTACGAACTTTTGTTCACAATAATGGCGGGGAAGTGCTGCTGAAAGTGGACATTAAAAATGCCTTTAACTCAGTCGACAGAGGCGCCCTGTTGTCGCGAATAAAAGAAAAAATCCCAGATATATTTGGTTTCATGTGGCAGTGCTATAGTACACCATCTAAATTGACATACAAAAGTAATTTATTACATTCATCGGTCGGTTGTCAACAGGGCGATCCTTTAGGGCCAGCCATTTTTAGTCTTGTGATTCACCCCATCATTGACAAATTAGAGTCTAAATTCAATGTCTGGTATCTAGATGATGGCACGCTAGGAGGTGATGCAGACACTGTTTTGAAGGATCTAGAATTCCTGCAGCGCGAATTTCTGTCAATAGGTCTTGACCTAAATTATTCTAAATGTGAACTTTGTTTCTTGGACAATACCCGTACGCAAAATTTAACTTTAGACAAATTTGAAAATCTTGTTCCAGGCATAAAAAATATTGCAAAACATTCACTTCGCCTCCTTGGTTCTCCTATTTTAAAGGAATCAGTGCCATCTTTTCTAGAAGAAAAAATTCAAAATTTTAGTGAAGTTTCGGAACGCCTTCTTAAAATTAACTCTCATGTGGCTTTTTATATTATACGGTACTGTTTGTTTCTGCCTAAATTCACGTATTTCTTACGATGTTGTCCTCTTTGGAAACATAAGGATTATTTAGAAAAATTGGATAACATCGTGAAGGATACGCTCATAGCCATTTTTAACACGCCTTTCGATGATCGTTCCTGGGCTCAGGCTTCACTTCCTGTTAGGTTGGGAGGCCTGGGTGTACGTAAAATTTCTAGTGTTTCTCTCCCTGCTTTTTTATCTTCGGCCCATGCTAATGGAAAGCTTGTACAGGAGATTTTAGGGTCCTCTTATGGTTTTTCAGATTTAGCATGTTTGGCCGAAAGTAAAGATGCATGGACTCTGGCCTGCCCTAACAGTAACCTGCCCATAATCCTATCCTCACAGAAGCAATGGGATGGGCCGCTTTGCGAGTTGGTACGGGAAAAGCTTCTCAATACCGCCGCCAACTCCACGGAGCGTGCCCGTCTCCTTGCTGTCTCTGAATGGGAATCTGGATTGTGGTTGCAGGCCCTTCCCTCTTCTAACATTGGAACCCTCATGGATTCCACTTCTTTTAGGCTGGCCGTATGCCTTAGACTTGGCACCATGTGTTTTGTGCCCCATCGCTGTCGCTGTGGTGAGATGGTTGATCAGCTTGGTCACCACGGGCTCTCGTGCCTACGCAGCGCAGGCAGATTTTCCCGTCATTCCAGCCTGAATGACATCATCCGTAGAGCCCTTACCACCGCTAACGTTTCTGTTGTTTTAGAGCCATGTGGCCTGTTTCGTAGCGATGGTAAGAGGCCGGACGGAATGACCCTCATTCCCTGGAAGATGGGACGGCCCTTAGTATGGGACGCAACTTGCGTCGATACTTTGGCACCGTCACATCTTTCAGAATCCGCGGTCAAGGCTGGAGCAGCTGCGTCCACCGCTGAATGTCTCAAGCGGCGCAAATACAGTAACCTCGATAGAGGTTATATGTTCGAGCCTTTTGGAGTCGAGACATTGGGCCCGTGGGGTTCTTCTGCACATCTTTTATACAAAGATATTACCAAACGGCTGATAGAGGCAACAGGAGACCAGAGGGCTGGCACATATCTGGCGCAAAGAATAGGTATTGCCATCCAGCGGGGCAATGCTGCCAGCCTTCTTGGATCCTTGCCAAGCGACGGTGATTTGGCACAAACTTTTACATTGTAAATATTATTATTATTTTCTATATATATTTTTCTTTTTTCTTTTAGTAAATAGTTTTAAATATATGTGTTTTGTACAAACGTAACATTAAGTTATATTCATTAATTTAGTTAAGTTATATAATAAATACTTTCTCATTAATAATAATAAATACACTTTATTGTACACCAAAAGTTACATGTAAATTGAACAATACGTTAATGATATCAATGTACAAAGGCGGCCTTATCGCTAAAAAGCAATCTCTTCCAGGCAACCTAACTAGAAAATGAGAAAGAGAAACATAATGGGCAGTTGATGGTGCACTTCAATAAAACTAAAATTTTATTGTTGAATAGAAGAAGAAGAAGAAAATAGAAAATATATATAATAGTAGTATATAATATAAAATAGAAAATATATTTTTTAACTAGCTGACCCGCGCAGCTCCGCCCGCGCTTTTATTGTTTTTCTTAACTGTTTTTATGGATTTTCTCAATTTTTATATTTTAACCTACACTCAAAAATTTTAAAAAGCCGGAAAAAACTTTTTTATTTACTATTATCTTTTTTTTCGGGTTCAGTGGCTTAGGCGTTATAGAGTAACAGACAGGCAGACAGAGTTACTTTCGCATTTATAATATTAGTATGGAAGTATGGATATGGATGTAAAATAATGTCTTTTCTTTAACAATTACGGAATTCCATACTAACTTTCCTTCCCTATTTCAACCCCTTTCATCTTATTTTCGGGATAAAAAGTTGCCTATGTCCTTCCTTTAGGTCTAATCTATCTCTGTACCAAATTTCATCAAAATCGGTTCAGTGGCTTAGGCGTTATAGAGTAACAGACAGACAGACAGACGAGTTACTTTCGCATTTATAATAAAAATAGATGTACAATCTCAGTGAACAATAGTAATAAGTAAAAAGTATAAGAAGAACAATAGTAATAAGTAAAAAAAGTCATTATTATTATTTGAAATTTTCTTATTTAGCTAAATTATATAAGTACTGTATTTTTAATTTTCTATTTATTTATTTTATTTTTATTTTATAATTTTTGTACACACAATGAAAGTACAGGAAAACGGAAAAATAGGAAAGAATAGTACAAAGGCACAGCTTATTTCTAAAGAAATTTCTTGCAGCAGGCCTGCAATTTATGTGCCTTTTATCTGCATGTTGTCTACGCCTATAATTGTAATGACATTAAGCAATAATTTCCAATTTTTAAAAGATAATGAAATTTTTAGGAGAATAAATAAAATAAAAATAAAACAAGAATATTTTTAACACACAAACATCACATACCTCAGCATCGGTGGTAAGTGGACTGGGTTCATGTGAAGCCAACTGCTTGACGACTGCCAGTACAACCTCCCTGCCACCCACCGCACCGAGCACCCCTCGCCCTCCCCCGTCCAGGGGCAGTGAACTCCACTCTGAATACATGTCACCACCGTCCTTGTTCTAAAAGACAGGATTGGACACATCATACAATTATTAATGTAAATTTTACTAAAACCAGGAGCTTCCATTGCCGAAAATAGAAAAAAGCTTATTATATAGGTATATATAATAAGCTATATAGGTCTTATTATATAGGTATACACACACACATATTAGATAATTTTAAATGAATCTAAATATAGCTGTTATGTATGTTTTATCAATGTATGTTTTTAATTTTATCATCTAAAAGAAACATTATAAATGGCTCTTGTGAAAATAGTATTTGGTCAACCGAAGATCCTCACAGCAAAATAAAATTGTATATGTGAATAGTCTTAAAATATGGCTGTCCAATAAACATTTAATAGAAAATGAAGAGAAGAAAAGAATTTAGAGCTTTTGATGTCATCTTTCTTGACATGGTACAAGCAGGATGTTCACCTGTGCGGTGACACTACGGCTCAATCCGCACCAAGATGGCAGCGGCCAGCAGCGCACTTTCAGTGTGAAAGAATTTTAAACTCTACCTACAATACACAACCTTCACCAGCTACGGTTGCACATAGACTAGAGACATATCATTAAATCCTTTAAACCAGTAATTGTACCAGCTAGAGTGCCCTTCACATTGGAACACAGCAATGTTTACACATTGATTCTCTTCAGCAAAATATCTGACCGGGGAGGCCTTTGTTCAGCAGTGGATCTTTCCGCTGCTGATGTTGAAAGTTAAATAAGACTAATCTTCATAAAATAATAGTTTTTTTAAAAGAGCTCCAGGGTTCACTCCATTACAGTAACTACCTGGATGGTCCCTTGATCAAGATCTACCACCTAGGGAGACTGAGAGGAGGACTGGAGATTATGCTAACAGAAGGAACAATGGATGACAAAAAACTGAGCAGTGAGTATGTATCAAGAGACAGTGAGTATGTATGTTTAGCACTGAAATATTGAGCTGCATTTAACAAGAATCAGCTAAATGTGCCCGTTGGGTCTCCGGGTAAGAATACCACCCTTCCATCTCTCCTTGGGTGTTGTAAGGCGACTAAGGGAAAACAAAAAGACTGGCAGCAGAGTTTTTCTATTAGATTACCGACCACCTATACTGCAATCCCCAAGGCACCTGCCAAGTGAGGAGATTATGGCAACACCTCTCTTCTAGGGAGGAGGCCTTTGTTCTGCTGTGGACGTCTTTCCACTAATTATTATTATGAATAGTAGTACCTACTTAATCAGTACCACCCATTACTGATTTATTTTTAAAGCTATAAAATTGTAGGTAGTCTACTTACCTTGTGGTTGACTCTGTTGAAAATGCTCACATTCATAAATAAAAACGGTAGTTACAGTTTATAACGGATCAAGTCTTTCTACCGAGTTGCTACTGTATTAAGTATAAATAAAACTATTTGGAACAAACTTAACAATTCGCTGCTTTCACAGAATAGCTATATGATGAAAAATATTAATAAAAATAATTATGCATGTATGTACACTAGATTATGGTCCTACCAGAAATAATTTACTTGTAAAAATTAATGAATATTAATAAAAAACACTATTTATTTAGAATAATCAGCACCGCTAAGATCAGCACACAGAACAATAATTTATTTTGACGTATAACGACGCAAGGTTGCCAACTTAACAATTGTTTGATAAGTTACCCTCCAAATTCATAATTTAACAAACATTTTCGTTGGATGGAATTAATGCTGCAATTGCTGAATCTCTGCAACATTAGAACCGCTAAACTTGAGATCACGGCGCCCGATAAGATATAAGCAAATACATGATATAAGCGCGTAACAGCGCCGGGCCTCCAGTGTATGCTTTGAAGACACGTACCTAATATTCACGTTCAACGTCCAACGTTGTTACGTCACTGAGGAAATAAGTCTGAGGCCTCCTCAGGTTCTTTCCATGCTACTTGATTGCCTAGAGCTGCAGCTGCAATCAGTGCCGGATTAGCCATATAGCAGAAGTCAGCAAATGCTACGGGCCCCGCGCCTTTGGGGGCCCCTCACATATATAGCAAAGAAAAAAATATCAAGTAAATAAGATGAGGTCAAGGGCCCTTTGCTCATATTTGCTACGGGCCCCGCGCTGGCTTAATCCGGCACTGGCTGCAATGAGACGTCACAAATCTATGGCTTGTATTCATAAACCTCGGAAACATCCCGATCCCGAAAATATCTACTACCCGCTCGAGTTAACTTGCACCTTGTTGCGAACACGTTCGAATATAGCGAGGTGCAAAGTTCCAGAAAAGTTCGAAAAAGCGAGCGAGGCACCGAGGTTTGTGAATAGGAGAGCTTGAGTTACTCATTCCAAATCGCTGTATGACAGAATCGCTGTAAACGTCTCTACGTTCAAGAGGTTTTTTTTTTACTTGTTCTCTCTTTTGTGGGCTAAATATAGGCTACTTAACTCAAAATTTTAGGTGAATTAGGCTACTTGGCAAAAAAAAATATTTTAGGCGATTTAGGCTACTCGGCAGGCAAAATTAGGGGAATTGAGTTAGCTGATATCTGGCAACCCTGTTGTGTGTGACCAGCTTGTAGTATTGTTCTGTGGTGACCAGTGACCACTGGTCACTTGTCAAGGTTCCCCCTCAGACTGAGGGGTTCCCCATAAACTGCTTATGGTTCCGTTTCTCAATAAATTCCTAGATAGAGTACACATACAACCATTTTATAACACAGATGAACCCATTGACGGGCCCGTTGGTCTAGTGGTCAGACACCCTGCCTGCTAACAGATGGGTCGTGGGTTCGATTCCCGCCAAGTGTCTGGGTGTTGTTTATCTATTTAAGTATGTATTAACAAAAAAAAAGTATATAAGTATTAGTATCAGTTGTCTGGTTTCCACAGTACAGGCTCTGCCTAGTTTGGGATCGGACAACCGTGTGTGGGTTGCCCCAAGATATTATTATTATTATTATTGATAAAATATGATGAACCACCAACCAACAAACAAACTGATTAGTTACATATTGGTTATATCCTGGAGATTTATGATTATTTTTTGTTACTACCTAAACAAAAAACGTAACGTAAAAGTAACGTAAACATAAAAGAAGTCAATGGTGAAAAAAAAAACTAGGTACAAAATAAAAGCATTTTTTTAATACAAAAGCAGTACCTACCATACTTAATCAACAATTATAATTAAAACTTGAGATTATAATAACAATTAATGAACTTGAAATGATACTAGATACAAAAAATACATTATAGCCATGTCATCAATCTGTTTAAATTGCCACTTATACAAATTAATATTTTGTTCAACAAATAATTGTATCTTTTAAATACATATAACAGTGTCCACATTCTTTTAAATAAAAAGGCATTCCATTTAATTTAAAAATATCATACATGGCAATATCTCAAAAAGATTGAGTCTTATTCTTTTGGTTGGGATCAGATAAAATTATTTATTATTTATAGGTAACACATAAACAACTTAATTAATAAAATCAAATCAGTCCAATTGTAAAGAGAGACCAAAAAACATTCCTTTATTCTAACCTGCAAAACGAGATCTTTTAAAGATATTTTTCATAATTTCTACTAATTTCATACTTTTTAAATTCTAGAGCTCACCTTCTGTAATAAGTATTGATCACAAAATTTATATGAATTGATTAAAGCACCAATATTGACTAATCACAGTATCAATCTAATATAACGAAAAAAATATTATGAGCCCTTTAACATGAGTCATGTCTACATTTATTTTCACAAATGCATCACATGGCTCAATCATACTTTTAAGTATTTTTTTTAAATATTACATTACAATTATTATTACTTATTTAATTAATTTAAGTTATAGGTATATTTTAACACCATCATACAAAGAAGTCCTGTGAAAGCTAGTAATAGAAACAATAAAACTGTCATGTAGACAATAAATGCATAACTACAATGATGCAATATTAGTATTAGGTAATAAAAATATGGAACAATTCAATTTTGTTGTTTATTCATCCCCTCTTCCGATACTTGCAGTGGCGTTCATTTCCTCATACTTTGATTTCCACAACTTGACCTCTTCCTCTAGTGCTTTAACTTTATTATTTTCCTCAGCTAACAATTCTTCAATATCCTGCAGTTTTTCATTATTTTCTGATGAATTAAGTCTATTCGCTAGTACAGTGTGTTTAGCAAGTTTCACTGTGGCCTCTGCTTCTTTTATTATCCTCTCCGCTTTTAAACTCAACTCGTCTTGAATGATTAGCATTGTGACAAGCCTTCGGATAACAAATGTCAGGAAAATTGCAAAACCAGTTATGTAGAAGTTTCTCTGAGCACGGAACAACTTGATATTCCCTTTCATTTCATTGCTTAAATGGGTGTGTGACACCATTTCAGAGCCGTGGGAATATTTTCTCATTTCTCTTATTGCATCCATCAAGAACAAAGACAATATTCCTAAAAATATGTAGAAGTATATCGCAGCATGTTGTTGGAACATGTGGAATAGCCGCGACTTGAAGAACTGGTGCCATCTGCGCGGGCTAAATATGGGCAACATCATGATTATCACGACGGCTACCTCAAAATAGAGGTAACCGGCAACAAACGTCCACTGCAAAGACATTGGTGTTCTACGCACTTTCTACGACTGACTATTAAAGATAACTGCGATTGCTATGGTTGGTAAAAAATAAACTTATCACACATGAAAGCAGAAATGAACTTAGGAATAAAAGGAAGCACAAACGCAATAGAAACTATTAGAAACTGAATAAAAATATTCCAATAATATTTTACTGCTTAACTGTCAACGTGTGCTGTCAACAGCTACTATTCTTATCTATGGTCAAGTCAATAGCTGTCAACTTATTGGTCCAGCCAGAGAGGTCCAGACCCAGACCAGAGTCTACGGTAAAGAGTCTATTTTGATGATTGGACCATACAAATTCATACAAAGAAGAATTAATTGGCTTAGGCCTAAAAATACATACGAAAAATGAAGACATAATATGAAGACTTGGCTTAGACCTAGCTAGAAATTGATTTATACTTTTTTTTTTTTTTTTTTTTTTTTTTAATTAGTTGACCCTAATGGGAAGGCAAAGGGATCTAGCCCATACAGCCTCGTCTTAAATAGTTAAACAGTCAATCAATTTGTATAATAGATAGGCATAAGCCAAGTCTTCATTTTTAATATATATTTTCAGGCCTAAGCCAATTCTTCATTCAATTATTGTCTTTTTTCATTTATGTTTTCAGGCCGAAGCCAATTCTTCATTAGATTGTTGTCATTTTCCATATTATTTTTTCAGGCCAAGGCCAAGTCTTAGATTGGAGTAGTAGTCCATTCAAATTTACAGGTCTTAAACTCTGTTTTCCGTTAAATCCAGTAGCGTTTAAATATCAATTACAGTATTATTTACAAATTCGTAAATAGCATTATATGTCTCTGTTTCTTTAAGTAAGTCTTCAATAGAGCGCGGGACAAGCTCAGTTTTGCCGTAGATATCAATTAACTTGTCGATAAGCACAAGTCTTTGTACATTGTAGGCAGGGCATTCAAATATAATGTGATTTATTGTTTGATCTACATTTTGATTGCATTCTGTGCATAAGGGGGACGAAATAATGCGCATTCGACTGAGGTGGGCTTTAAAACGACCGTGACCAAATCGGAGTCTGTTCATTATAGTATAGAATTTGCGATGCTTGTTGGATTTGGATGTAGCAAACCAAGGACACTTTCCCACATGGTTATTTATTGTTGCATAGTGTGTACCTTTTGTTTGCAATGAACTTAGCCAATATTCATTCCATTCATTAAGCAAAGACTCTTTTAAGATTGAATTTATGTCGGAGAATGGTATGGCAACATCGTCAACAGGACTGCCGCTGTCACTGTCAACAACTGACTTTGCCAAAAAGTCGACTTGCTCGTTTCCTGTCACTCCCACGTGCGCTGGTGTCCAAAGGAACTGTACTTCTTTGCCTTGATTCTTCAATTGAAGCCAACGACTCTTGATATTATATAAAATATAGTTAGTCTTGCTGTTCAAGATATTATTCTGCAAAGCACTTAAAACACTCATGCTGTCTGTTATAACGAGCCAACGTTGATCATTTGCTTGAGTAATATATTGAAGTGCAGCCAGGATAGCCAAAGCCTCGGCAGAAAAGATACTCAACTCACTTGGAAGTTTGCGGCCAAATCCAAAACGTAAATTAGGAATGTAGAAAGCCATTGATACATTTTTGAACTTGGAACCATCGGTAAATATTTTACTGTACCCATTGTATTCAGACATAACAGCATCCACCTCTTCTTTATTCTTCATATCTCTTTTTATATTAATTGGTATCAAGTTAAATTTGCTTTCGTAACTGCCAGTATAGCAAACCCAATTCTCATCTTTATTAATATTGTATTGCTGATCAAGATGTGATGTGAATGAAAAATCATGAAGAACATATGGCAAATTACTAGTGGGAACATAGGAATTGTGTTCATGAAAGTGTTTTAACTTTTTTAATAATAAATTATTAACATTTGATAATAACTTAAGAATGAAACAGTATTTGAGATATTTAAATCTCAATAACAAAGGAGGAGTGTTACACTCTACCTGTAGTGAATTTATAGGAGTGGTCCTCATAGCACCAGTGACTAATCTGAGATTTTTATTTTGCAAGATATCCAATTTCTGAACTAGCTTTCTATCAGATGCAAAGTAAAGAAAACCATATTCAAAGTGACTACGGACTAGTGATTTATATAGCATAAGCAAAATTTTTGGATCAGATCCCCAATACATCCTTGCAAGTGATTTTAGAATATTGAATGCCTTGCCTGCCCTTTCCATTACATAATTAACATATTTATTCCATGAAAGATTATTAGTAAAAATAACTCCTAAGAATTTGACTTCTGATACTTGTGGAATCTCCTTCTGATCATAAAGAATTTTGACTTTAATGGAACGATTTTTAGTGAATACCATCATTTTTGTTTTATCAACATTAATATCAAGGTTAAGGTACCTAAAATAACTGTGAAGTTTGGTCAAAGCTCTACTGAGTATACTAACTATGCTATTTAAATCATGACCTGATGCATAAACAACAAGATCATCAGCGAACTGTAAATTGCTAACATCTGAACCTAATATTAAATTAAGTCTATAAATATAGAGTATAAATATTAAAGGACTTAAAATTCAACCCTGACATACTCCTTTAAAAGACATCCTAGGTCCAACGAGCTGATTTTGAAATTTTACATATACCTCTCTACCATGTAAAAAGTTAAAAATCCATTGCACAATTTTTTCAGGAATACCTATGGTCAACAACTCGGATGCTAAAATATGATGATTGACATTATTAAATGCCCCAACAATGTCAAAAAAGATACCTACTAAAATATGATTGTTCTTGAATGCATTGAAAATGTCAAAATGTAAGTGAGAAATACTTTCACGACATGAGCGACCTTTACGGAATCCAAACTGGTTTGAAGGTAAAATATGATAACTTTCTATAAAAAATTCAATTCTTTGTTTTAACAGCTGTTCAAAAACTTTACCCATGCATGATGTCAAAGCTATTGGTCTATAAGAATCAGCCTGTCCTTTAACTTTGTTAGGTTTTAAAATTGGCACAAGACAATCTGTTTTCCAACTTTGTGGTATGATTGATTTATTCCATAACAAATTGTATATATTTAATAAAACATGTTTTGATTTGTCTGACATATGTTTTAGAACTTTATATGGAATACCATCGAGGCCAAAGGCTGTATCTCGTCTAGATGAAATAGCTGAAATCAACTCTGCAAAAGTAAATGATTTTGTAAGATAATCACAATTGGAAGCAGCAATGGAGTTATTATTTAAATTTAATTCAGCCTCAACAGTAGAAGGTGTGTATTTTCTAATAAAATCAAAAATCCAATCTAGTCTACTTAGTTAGAATATAGAACTATAGTTAGAATTTACCCTTTTAAAAATTTTCATATAATACCAGATTCTAGATAATGGAGTAGTTCTGTTAAAACTTTCACATAAATTCTCCCAACTTTTTTGTCTTTCTTGTTTCAGGGTCAACTTTTTAATAGCCTGCAGCTTTTTGAAATTTATATAATTACTCTCAGATGGATCATTCCTAAAGTTTATATAAGCAAGTTTGGACTGTTCAACAGCAGAAGCACATCTGGCATTCCACCAAGGAAGTGGTCTCCTATTTCTTTTAAAACGAGTGTTGGGTTTATTCTGTGAGCCATGACTACTATGACCAGCTGGCATCGACAACTGAATAGCTATATCTAGCAAATTCATTAATTCCTCATATGAATTTATAGGATTTTCATGATCGTAATGAAAATCATGCAACAAACTATCTGTTAATGTTGTCTTTTATTTACGCGAATACTAGACATTGCAATCAATCTATTCTTACGGATTATATCGCGATTTATTTAATTTTTCCCGACGTTTCGGTAGCCGGTGGTAACACCCAAGAAGATAAGAGAAGATGGTTGGGTGTTACCACCGGCTTGGGATCCTGTGATAAATATAATTAAATCCAAAACCAGACAAAACACTGCACGGCGTCAAGATACTGTAAGCTCTTGCTGCGTGGGTCGGAACAACAACAATAATAACCAATAAGAATTGAGGGTACATCAATAAAAACAACAACAATAACTGAGGGTACACCGAAATTTATGACAGTATAAATAGAGCGCAGGGACGTTCAACATCTCAGTCCGCCCGTGACCATGGGTGCTGCAAAGCATTCGAAACGTCGGGAAAAATTAAATAAATCGCGATATAATCCGTAAGAATAGATTGATTGCAAAACTATCTGTTGCCATGCAAAATCTATCCCAATTAATAATACGATAATTATATTGGTGAGGATAAGGTTTACTGTCGGGCAATATGCTTTGATTATCATTAGAAACATTACTAACAAAAACTTTGGTTATTACAGGTAAGTGATAACTTCCCAGAGGGTCATCATGCACATACCAATCACAAGAAACTGCTAAATTAGGAGAAACTATTGTCAAATCAAGAGCATTTTGTCGCCATTTATTAGAACCTACTGTTGTCATTTGACCATCGTTTAGAATAACTAATAAGTTATCGTCTATGCATTCTAATACATGTGATCCACGAGTATCAGAAGTCATGCAACCCCAGTTATGATGAAGAGCGTTTAAGTCTCCAGCAATAAGCAAGGGCTCAGACAGACCTTGAATTAAATTATTAAATTTCTGTTTAGTAAAAGATGGAGTACATAACTTGGGACTGTAAAGACTTACTATTGTAAGTTCCTTATTATTACCATAATATAAACGAATAGCAACGTTTTGAATAGAATTATCGCTAAAAGTATCTAATTTCTTAAAATTAAGGCTTTTGTGTATTAGAATGGCAACTCCATTGTGGTTGTTGCCACTGTCTAATCTTACCATTTCATAATTTTTAAAACTAATATGATGACGCGGCTTAAGCCATGTCTCACATAAGACTGCTATATGAATATTATTCTCATAAAGAAAATGTGAAAAAATATGTTGATTACTTCGTAAACTCTGGGCATTCCATTGTACAATATTTAAATAATCCATAAAAAAAATTAATGGGAAGCATTATGTTCATGTTGTATGTTTTGTATGAGAAAGTCTTTAATAGTTTTACTACAGATGCTAGTTTCTTTAGTTTTGCTCATAGTGATAAGTTTTATGACAGAATCAACTAATAACTTTAAAATGTGATCAGAATCTAATAGTGATACAAAAAGTTCAGAAGGGCTTTTTTTCTTGCCACCTAATGAAGGATATGATTTTTCGTTAACAACATCAGCAAATGATTTTTTAATTAACTTTTCTTTGCATTGTTTTATTTTTTCTTTCTTTACAGGGCACTCTGAGGAAATTGCGATGTGATTACCTTTACAATGATAGCAACAGGCACTAGTTGGTGCAACAGTACAATTCTTATAGTTGTGACTGTCTGCACAGATTGAGCATTTTTCTGAGTTTTTGCAAAACTTAGCCAAGTGTCCATACCGGAGGCAACGTAGACACTGCTTGACTGGAGGAATGTATGTTGTGACCTCAAACCGCCAACTGTTCAGGTCAACACTATCTGGTAGGCTCGGACAAGAAAATGTTATACATACAGTTTTTGTGGGTTGCAGCTGAAAAGTGTTGTCATCATTCTTGACTCTCCTCATTATTCTACGAATAGAAATTATATTTTTAGTGCTAGTCAGTGCAGTGTAAATCTGTTCATTTGACAAGTCCGTTGGAACATGTTGTATGACACCTGTAGTTTCAGTAGCGGCAGCTGGGATACTGGCTTTAAGTTTGTTCATATCGAGGAATTTCTTGTTGGCAAGCGCAGCATTTGCCATACCTGCACTCTCGAAAATGACACCCACCTTATATTTATTCATGCGCACTAGTTGTTTAATACCTTTATTATATCTTTTTAAAATATTAGCTAAAGACATCATGTCTCTATCTCCTAGAGGTTTGTTAATTTCTATACTTTCAACAAAAACAATGTACTCAAAATTGCCCCCATTTTCAGGATACAATCTATGATAATTAGGTATTTGAAAAGTCTTATACTTATCTACGGCATCAACAGACTGAAATGAAGAAGAATCAGATCCATCTAACTCCGTATCATTATTCCCTGGCCCATCTTTTTTCTTTCGTTTTCTTATCTTCCCCATCTTTACATTTAAAACTTTTATATGTACACAATATAGAAATATGTACAAGCTATTTACACTTTTTATACAATATTTTACAAATTATTTTAAATAAATATTTTAACAATTTAAAATTTGCGCCTTTTTCTTTCGAAGGTTCCCGCGCCTTTTCTGATTTATACTTATGACGAGGCTGTACGGTCTAGAACCCTTTGCGTTCCCAATTAGGGTCAACTAAAGGAAAAAAAATGACAATCATGAAAATAAACTCACTCGGCTCAACTCGGCTGTCATTCAAATTAATTAATTCATTCAATAGTCAGTCATGTTATTTTTCAAGTATTAGTACGGAAATTTGATAAATTATTGCTCTAATTCGTATAGTATAAACAAAATAATGGCAAGCATAGAACTGGATATATGGCGGGGAGAATGGGGGCTTGCTTCTATCGATTTAGAATGTTTAAAAGTCTTAGTAAGATACTTAACCTTTATGTAAATATTTTCACACCGGTCGTACGTTTATTGTAAGGGAACTGTGTCCTTTCAGACCTACATGAAATTCATTGGAGTGCCAGTGCGAGTACGCGAAGCGAATAATCCGTTTTTCTCACCAAAAGGTCGGCTCCCTGTCATGAAGGATGGTCGTAAGGTGCTCACGAATTTTGAGGAAGTTGTGGAGCATTTGAAATCCTTGGTAAATTTCTTCAAGCTTATATTAAATTACAAAGACTACATTATAAGTAAGTACGTATGCTTGCGGTCACGAACACTGGGCCACATACGTATTTTGGGCTGGCTCAGGCAAGCAATTATCAACCTAAAGATGATCAAATGGAAATGTCTTTTTCTGTATATTGCCTATGTACAGAAAACCTGCTGTTACCGTGATGTAAAAAAGGTTCCCAAACCCCACGTTTAGATAATGCAGATTCAAATTCAAAATATCTTTATAACACTTAGGCCTGACAAGGGCACTTACACATTGTACACACCTTCTTTACAACTCCCATAGGATCAGAGAAACATGGTTTCAGCTGGCTTGGTGTATAGCTTATTTAGAACTTATAATGGTATTTAATCCTGTTATATAAATATAAACCACGAAACTTATCAGCCCATAATGATTTTAAAATCTAAATCATATTGTAAATTATAAATCTATCACTCCAAGTTGACATCTCTACCGGATATAGTTAAAACATTTCTTAATATAATGTTGGCATTACAAAAGAGTTATTTAGTCATTTTGTAGGGGAAAAATTGGTCAGTTAGCAAGATTGTCAAAAGCTGATCATGCTAAGTATCCCTGACGATCATATTATATTAATATGCCATTGGAGGAAGCCTTTTCTGTGCTTACCAAACATTGTGTTATTTTTTTTTGTAATATTTTTCATGTCATCAGTCTTTACGACTGTAAGCAGATGTGTTCAAATCAGGTGACTTGTAGAGCTAGTTCTCCATTAAGAATTGCTCTGTAATATGTTAGCTGACCAAGGCCAGCTATTCAAAGTTGGGTAGCCTGTGCCTCTTGAGGCGTTGTACATAGTGAACATTACGTTAAATACTTATTTACTAACCATACCTTGATAATATGAACAGCATTACAGCACCGATGTCCATCTAAACACGAAACAGGCAGCCGAAGCAAGTGCGTTCACACAATATTTAGGGGAAAAGCTCTACCCCGCTTATCAGTACGCATGGTGGGTGGACGAGAAGAACTATAGTGAAGTAACGAGACCTACATATGCGAAGGCACTTAGTATTCCATTTAATTTCTATTATCCATCAAGATACCAGAATGCAGCTAAAGAAATGATAGATGCGTTGTATGGAGAGCACACAGAAATTAGGGAAATTGAGAAGACAGTGAGTACTTAGTAATATGTTCAATT
Organism: Furcula furcula; assembly: GCA_911728495.1. Lineage (NCBI taxonomy): Eukaryota > Metazoa > Arthropoda > Insecta > Lepidoptera > Notodontidae > Furcula > Furcula furcula. The sequence goes on along the minus strand of OU452257.1, from coordinate 22,062,318 downwards.
TTGGATTCTAAAATCATGAGCAGTAAAAGTAACATTTGATTTACTATAATAGATCCAACCGTTTATTTTCTTTTTGACAGCACCAATAGAACGTAACTGTGTCATGTTACGCAAAAGTTCACTTAAAGTGAAGTTCACTTTTAAAAGTTCACTTTAAGTGAACTTTTGCGTAACATGACGCAGTTACGTTGTATTGGTGCTGTCAAAAAGAAAATAAACGGTTCGACGCTCTATAGGTCATCTAGTTCCCTTATGCAAGGGATTGTTTAGGAAGTTAGCAATGCAGTCCTGGTTTAAAGGTTCAGGCATTTGGCTTACCATAACGCTTGTCTCATAGAATAAAAATAGGCATTAGCTATTATTTATATTCTCCAAGATGCCTGACAAGCATGGGGGTTTTTGACCCCTCCCTTCTAAGGGGGAGGCTTTTGTTTAACAGTGGACATCCTTCGGTTGGCATTTGCTGTATTCTTCCTTCCTAAATGTTCCTTAATTCCAACCACTTAAAACATGCATAAAAAATTGTTTTATTTTTCATAATTTCAGATATACAATGAGGCAGAAAAGTGCCTTAAAACCTTATCAGATAGGCTCGGGGAGAGTGAATACTTTTTTGGTAACAGACCTTCATCATTTGATGCTACAGTATTTGCCTACCTAGCCCCATTAGTTAAAGCACCGTTGCCTAATGCAACATTGGGGAATCATGTCAAAGGCATCGCGAACTTGACTAGATTTGTTGCAAGGATCACACAGAAGAACTTTAGACATGTTACAGATGGTAAGTGTAATAATAGGATTGCATAGGAGAAGTGTTTTGTTTGCCACCAGTTACATACTTTGGATTGCAGTCAAGTACATATTAGTTCAGCTAGAGGCTAGGCACCCTGGCCGCTACGCAAAAAGCTCGTGAGTTTGATTCTAGACATTATTTATCTATATTAGTATGTAATTTAAAAAAATGTGCGTGCGTGGAGTCCCTTCGCGCGGAAGAACTGAAACTTCACTCTCGCTCTGTCTCTTTCTATTCCCCCTCCCCGCGTCTGAACGACGCTGAAATGACACTGAAATGACACTGGACGACACTGAACGCCGCTGAACGACAATGAATGACACTGAACGACGCTGGAATGACACTAAACGACACCAAACGACACTGAACGACGCTGAACGCCACTGAAATGACACTGGACGATACTGAACGACATTGAATGACGGAATGACTGAAGACTGAATGACTGGGTCACGTGAGTGCTTTCATACCCCCTCCATGGTAGCATTTAATGTTTAACGCATCGATATACTATCTAAACAAGATTAGCTGTCACGGCCCGAAAAGTGGTCACGAAAATAGAGAGGCTGTCGCTTATTTCAAATTAGTACGAGCCGACAACAGGATGTATCGAAATTCCTTATTGCGCGTTTATAAACTGTCCAAATAATATAATACTTATCGTAATACTAAAATTGCAGATGGGGAATTTTTTTTTTCGTTTCGTTTTCTTATTACTACTAGTTTAAATAATAAATATAAGTAAGATATCATTATAATACGAAATAAAAATTAATTATTTGATATTTTCTCCGCTAGAGACTGACAAAATTAATGTTGCCGATAGGCGTGTCGCCACTGTCTATACGAAACTGTCATTACCATAATAAAAAAGTTAGTTCTCATTTTTGCCACCAGCACGGATAAGTTTGTAAGTCAGTACACACACAATGGAAACACACCTGTTTTGAACCTTATTTTATAGTGGTTAAGATTTTCTTTTAAATGAGTACATTTTTGTTTCAGTCAAAACAACTACTTTTTTTCGTATAATTTTGGCGGTTTTATTGAGTTTTCTTTGTCTCCGATGTAAAGGTTTTATGTGCCAACATTACTGCATACAGAATTAGACTTTATTACTACATGTGAAGGCTGCTATTAGTCCGACGTTCCGAATTATTTAAAACTATTTTCTACAATTTCTAGCTACGTGTATAGTTGTGTAAATAAATGTAACCGCGACCACATTTTCGATGTCATTTTGTTCGTGACAGCTAATCTAGTTGGTATAGTATATCGATGGTTTAACGCGATAAACATAATACTTGTTGGAAGTCGCTTAAGAAGTTTCACTTCACAAAAACCTTTTTACACCGTAAGTATTAGTATCAGTTGTCTGGTATCCAAAGCACAAGCTCTGCTAGTTTGGGACCAGATGACCATTAATAACCAGAGTGAAAACGAAAGTGAAATCCTTTATTTCAAATGGGCCAAAATTATAACTTTCGAATTGTCACATTTTATCGTAGACTACAAAAAAACACTACCATCGGATCAACACCCTCAACTGAGAAGATTCGGCAAAAACTAAAAAATGACAAGGCCATTAGGGCCTTGTCATTTTTTAGTGTGGATTATTACAGGATATCATGTCCAAATGAATACGTAGCAAGATGCTAGCTAGCCTCTGCGTCATCTATGCTCTACTCGTATTTGCGAAATTTACAAGACATTTTATTCTGGTGCTACTTTCAGAATATAATAGACAGAATGCAAAGAAGCATTCGACGGGGACACAATCAGATCGGGAGGCGGCCAACTTCCCCAACCAGACGCGCAACAAGGTCCTCGCGGCGTTGTTTGCTGCTATCGCCATGACCGGGTACGCGGTCGCGAACGGCATGTTCCAAGTAAGTACAGAACTTCTATAATTGGACATACTTC